>CM061152.1:30598601-31343601 GCA_030710495.1 Labroides dimidiatus
TGCGCCTCTCTACACCCGGGTTGTGAATACTTCTGTTGTTGTTAGGGTGTAAGGTGAGGGACGAGTCGGACACACTGGTCGAGATCGTGGCTGAGACTGTGACGTTTATTTCGAACCATAAACAAACACTGCCTGTCAGGATAAGTCATTTAACAACAGTTGGACAGTTTTCAAATATAGTTCTGCTCTTTCATAGCTACTTAACACTCTTAAAGCAAGATTTAGGCTCAAAACACAGCACAATAGAAAACCCACAGGTAGAAAAATAGCAGATCGTAGCCGGGAGTGGCTAACACACAGCTAAGAAGTTAGCAGTAGATCGCACCAAGCACTATTTATTTTCACTACAGTGAGCTCTTTTGTTTTGGTTCTGGACATCTGTTGCTTCCGTTAGCCTCTAGCTCCTCCATACTTGATATTGGCTTCGAAACGGGTCGGGGTCGACAATCGTAGATATTAAACTTGTTCAATATTTAAGACCAAAAATCTCCATGAGTTGTGACGTGGAATTGAATGTAGCCAATCAGGAGGCGAGCTGACTGAAGAACGAGGAAGCAGACATAAACAAATCAAGCATGGGCGACCTGACACGGAAAGTTCTGATTTTTTCCACAGTCTTTTCTGTTTTTTTGGAATTTTCCATTAAAAATAGTCCCAAGACTACCATCATTCCCGCTTCTATGTCCTCTTCCATGTTACGTTTGGTGTTAGCTGGTTGTTGCTATGTGTCTCCCTTCTATGTTTTTTGCTCGATCACATTTGGTCACATGAGATTTCGGTCTTGGAGGACTACATTCTAGATCGGTGGTGGTACAGAATCCACGCCACGTGAATATGCTGACTTCAAAGGAGGCTATAAAAAAGGAGGTAACTGATCTCCATCTTGTATTTTCGCTGGCGTTTCTCTAGCCGATATGTTTGGACAAACTGTCCTCACAATGTTAGTGATGTAAAATAAATATACTGTAGCTTTAGAATAACGACACGCTGACTTATGGGCTAAAAACTTGACGTCTTTAAATGCTCGTAGCTCAAAAGCTTACTCAGGGTTTCTCTGCTCTTCAGCCGACTCCCTTTCAGTAAATAAAGCATTAATAAATGAGCCGGATACGGACACTGCACCACAAGCTTTGGTTACATCTCGGAACATTCCCTCCTACTCCCCATAAACCTCCATAAAAGAAGAAACATATTGACGGTTGTCGGCTGATCTGATCAATGCTGGCTCGCCACTTCTTTAATTCATTAACCGCATGGAGAGCGGTCTTTCAGATGCAATCTAGCCTCAAATAACAGTGAGCTGCCCTGACAGGCTTTGTCATCGATCTGTCGCAGCTCGGCGGCTCTGCCAGCAGAGATCAGACCCATGGGTAAACCTGGAGACGCCCCCCGTTTGTCAGCGTTGACTCAGACCAAGATGGACGAGGGTGGTGGAAGAAGGTGGAGGAGCTGGAGGAGGAAAGCTGTGGTTTATGTTTGATATTTGTACAGGGATACAGTGGGCAGGAAGTGGAGGAAAACAGAGACAGGAAAAAACACAGGGACAGATGGAGACTTAGAGAGAGGCTGACAGGGGAGTGAGAGATGAAATGAGGAAACTGACACATGCACGGTCAAACAGTGGGAGGAAGAGTCGGGTGGATGGTCAGGCCAAGGATGACTTTGAGGTATTGACAGCTTTCAAGCTGGGGCTGTTTCCTCTTGGAGTTATGTTCAGAGTTAGATGCTGAGATGGTTTTTAATCAGCAGAAACTAAAAAAGACCATGAAAAGGGAAAAATCTGAACGCATCTCAACTTTAGAGCACATAGTGTTTGTCAGTTAGCTGGAGTCAGGAAACAGCTTTGTTGCATTCAGCGGTGATCTTAAAAATATTACAGCGCCTAAGACTTTAATAAGAGGGCTTATTTCAAAGGAGGCACAGGCTGCTGGTGGTGGCTTCTGATTTGGAACATATGAACCTGCTGTAGAGACCACAGCTTCAAATCAACCTAATCATGACAGTTACTCAATTCAAGTTTCTAAATGCTTTTATCGGTATCTGCCAGTTATGGAAGCGGCACTGGCAGCCCGGTACTCTAAGACGTATCCGTAGGCTAACGTGTAACGTTAGCTAGTTCTTATGTCCTGCTCATCTACCAATCAGAGCTAATGTAACCTCACTCTCCATTTTATTGACAGACTCTCAAGTTTGATCAGATCACTGCAGAATAACTGCTGCATGTGGGCTGAATGAACATTATCACAAACAGATATGCTTGTGTTTTAGCCTTTAGCTCATGGTTTAGCCTTTAGCTTGTGTTTTAGCCTTTAGCCCATGGTTTAGTCTGAGTGTTAGCCTTTAGCTCATAGTTTAAGCTTAAGCTCATGCTTTAGCTTTTAGCTTGTGTTTTAGCCTTTAGCTCGGGGTTTAGCCATTAGTTTGTGTTTTAGCCTTGAGCCTGTGGTTTTGCTCATGTTTTAGCCTTTAGCTCATGGTTTGGCCTTTAGCTTGTGTTTTAACCTTTAGCCCATGGATTAGCTTGTGTTTTAGCCTTTAGCTTATGCTTCAGCCTTTAGCTTGTGTTTTAACCTTTAGCCCATGGATTAGCTTGTGTTTTAGCCTTTAGCTTATGCTTTAGCCTTTAGCTTGTGTTTTAGCCTTTAGCTCGTGGTTTAGCCATTAGTTTGGGTTTTAGCCTTGAACCTGTGGTTTTGCTCATGTTTTAGCCTTTAGCTCATGGTTTAGCCTTTAGCTTGTGTTTTAACCTTTAGCCCATGGATTAGCTTGTGTTTTAGCCTTTAGCTAATGGTTTAGCCTTTAGCTTGTGTTTTAGCCTTTAGCTCATGGTTTAACCTTTAGCTTGGTTTTTAGCCTTTAGCCCATGGTTTAGCCTGAGTGTTAGCCTTTAGCTCATGTTTTAGCCTTTAGCCCATGGTTTAGCTTGTGTTATAGCATTTAGCTTGTGTTTTAGCCTTCAGCCCATGCTTTAGCCATTAGCTAGTGCTCTATCACTCTCCTGTTTATCTTTTGTTATTCTCTTCTGTCCTTTGTCTGTCAGTTCAGCTCTAGTCTCCACCATCACTACCAAATTAATCACAGTAATCGTCTTCAGCAGAGAAAAACAGCATAGAGACTTCAACGTGCTGTAAATCAATCTGGTCCCGTCCGACCCAATCAGAAAGCTAAGAAATATCATTTATCAATGACCTGTATTGGTGCTGATAATCTGATTTGAAGTTGTGGATTAGGATCAGGCAGAGATCTAGAAGGGAGACTTTTTCCGGATCAGAAAGTCCTCACAGAGACTTTAAGTTAAAATGGAAATTAAAACAACTGGATTTACTAAATAAATCCTTTAAATCTGGAAACTAAGAGTACAAATTAGGAAAGTATCTAAGCGCCTCACCTTGAGAGACAGAAACATTCGGTTTGTGTGAAGCTGCAGAAAAGTCAGTAACTCTGGACTCCATATTGTTATTCTGCTGGCGTTCCTCCAGCGGACATGATTTTAGCTGACTGGCTACAAACACAACCCCCTTTGCTAAATCTGGGCCTGGAAGGCTTGGAGGGAGACCCGGGCGCTGTGGGAGTCTTCTCCGCTGCTTGAGTCAGCACGTGTTGAGGGTTTTGTGCTGACTGTGGCTGAGCGAGGCCTCAGCACCCCACACCTCCGCGCAGCGAGAGTAATATCATTACCTCCAATCACATCTGCAGACTGTGAATGGGAATGAGAGTAAAAAGAAAAAACTGAACAGATCTGGAGAAGGAGCTAAGTGAAATTAGCCTCTTTGTGTATTCATTACACTCCGATCGCAGCAGAACTTCCCGAGTCTGTGCAACACATATTTTAGATTCAGGACACGGAGGGCCTCTGCAGCCTTTCATCAAAAGTTTAAAATGAAAAGCTTCAGAGTCAGCCCTGCTGTTTCAAAGGAAAGTTCTAAAATATTCTGTCTCTATGAAACTTAGAGAACTGGCTGCATTTTTACATTATTTAGACGAAGATCTCCACAGATCAGATCTGTCAATACGGAGTGAAAACCCTCACCGAAGACAGCAAACACACTCTGTGCAGTGTATTACTGTAGCTTCTGATGTTCTTCCTGTTGAGCGAGCCACAGTCAACAACACACAGGCTGTTTGCTCACAGGCCTGTGACGGGGAAAAAAGTTGATGTTCAGCTTGTAAATTCACAGAGCCGCTCACGAGGCGTGCGGCGTAATTTCCAGTGCAACGAGGAACCAGAGGAGTCAGAAATGTTTGAAGCCTCGGGGCGGCAGCTGTCAGGCGGTTTTTAGGGAGTCCTGTTGGAAATGCACCCTGAGCAGCACAGAGACATCAAACCTGAGCTTTAAAATGTTAAAGAAAGTCAAGAGAGAGAGAAAAAAAACGATGGCATCTTTATAACATTTCATGGAGAGCCTTTTTTTTTTTTTTTATCCTTTTGATACAAATGTTTTTTTGTGTTCAAAGGCTGTGATGCTGTCAAAGTGCTTCTCTGCCGCAGGGTTTATTCATAATTTAAACATTTTTTTTTCTTCCTCTTCCTCTAAAATTCTTTCACCTTAAAATGGAGTGAGCTTTTCAACATCATTCTGCGATTTAAATTCACTTCAATTAGCTTTTAATAAAATCAAAAACATCCCGCACATTTGGACCTTCACCTCGGATATCTGGTGTGATTGTGGTCTTTATGTTCCTTTTGAGGCTTTTTCAAAGGCTGTTTCTCTCTGTTCCTTGTTGTGCATGAAGCATTTATTAAAAAACATGCAAGGATCCATGGCAGCCCTGTGGAGTTCATTGGTATCGACCGTGTTAGGGGTGGAGAAACACACACACACACACACACACACACACGCACACACTGAGCGCTGCTTTGAAGCATCTGCTGCCCAGAATATTCCTCTCGCTATGAATTTCTCATCGTTGCTGCATCTTTAACTCTTGTGCTCTTGATGTTGGAGAGAGACAGACTTCACAGGTCCGACTCTCTGCAGCTCTTTGACCCAAATACCCTCAGACTGCTGTCAAACACGCCAAACGTTTACGCTGAACACAGGCTTGAGACCACAGGCTTGAGACCACGCTGGAGCTGCGCACCTTTCATAATCTCAGGTGTAGCCGCGTTTCAAGTAGGGAAAAGCAGCATTTACCTCTGGTTGTTGCTCCTGAATGAAAAAGTCAGAACACACAGAACGTACATGACTCATGTCCTTCTGCTCTCCGTCCCGCTCCTCCTGCCTTTTGTGTGTCATAAGACGTTAACAGAGGGCTGATGGTCTGCTGCGGCGGAGTGGAAGAGAAAGAGGATGAGGTGACATATTCTCTGTCTGAGTCTCACAATCGTCTGTGAGGGAAGGATAAGTGGAAAAGCTATCTTATTTTTCCAGCCTCATTTCTGCAGCAGAAACCTTGAGAGAACAGGCTCAGAGTGATTTTTTTTTTTTTTTTGTTCACTCACAGCTGGATGACTTATTCAATGCCCCTGAGGTTCCTCCGCAGCGTATATCTCATCTTTTGTTCTCGCCCCCTGAAAGGTTCCACTGTTAGACTCTTCAGTCCCACAAACTGAGCGCAGAGGCCGGATCGGCTGCTGCTTCATCCTCAGGGGAGTCATCAGATGCAGCTCAACCGTGAAGACAAACCTGCAGGATCAATCTTTACTTGAATCAGTGATGATTGAGAACACACAAACAGGAAGTTTAAAATGCAGCCTCGACGTACGAGCGTCCCGACTAACAAGTTTTTCAAGTTACAAACATCCGTCACTCGTCTGTTCCTGGTGCAGAGTAATGGAGCAAATCGTGGGCGGGGCCATATCGGCTATAAGCCTGATTGGACGAACTTGTGAACTTAATATTTTCTAAACTGCTGAGTTAGAAAAAAAATCACCCCCTGAAAACAGCAGTTTTTTATCATTTCAAAATGTCGGATGCATTGCCGGCAGCTTTTTTCAAACAAAACTGTCACAAATAAGTTTCTTAGTCATATTTTTACACGGCAGCAACTACAGATGCACCGATACGGAAATTTTAGCCGATACCGATATTAATATTTCCGTTATAACAGATATTTACAGATGTTGAAAAAAGTTTTTGAGATGGTAACATTTCATACAGACTGAAATACGGAAGCTGAGAACGGCCATGGATTTTTCTTTTTTTTCTGCGTTTTTTTTTTTTCTGCACTGTTATCTCGTGATAACGAATTATTATTTTGTTATCTCGATATAACAAAGTTCGTTTTCTCGTTATAACAAATTATTCTTTCTTGTTATCTCGACAAAACAAAGATCGTTTTCTGGTTCAACGAATTATTTCTTATACCGAATGTTGCTATAAATAACTGGGCCCTGGGATGCTATAAGATCTTCTCCGAAGTCTTGTTCCTCTCCGTTGCTGCACGCCCCCTGGATCAATCCTGAATCTCCAGAACCATGTCTCGAGTAACGCGCAGTCCATCCAATCTGCACCTCTCGTGCATCATTCGGTAACCATGGAGACGACCCGGTCCTCTTCTCTGGCTGCTGATGAAGTTAACAATCTCAGCAGGATCACTTAACAGTCGCCTGTAAAGTTGTAACCATGCTAGTCTTCTCCTTAAATGACGAGGACTAATCTGAATGCCATCTCTAACAGAAAGGCACAACGCAGTTTCTGCCTGTGTTAGACTTTGATTAAAGTACATCTTGATTCGTTGATCAATAGTGTGATCTGCCATTTCACCTCCCTGGGACTCACACGGATCAGACAGCGGCAGCTCTTGTAGGTTGAAATCAACACAAACACGTTATTAATTAATTCATTATAACGAGAAAACGAACTTTGTTATATCGAGAAAACGAAATAATAATTTGTTATCACAAGATAACAGTGCAGAAAAAAAAAGTAAAAGCGGAAAAAAAAGAGAAAAATCCATGGCCGTTCTCGGCTTCCGTACTGAAAATCTTGAAAACTGAGTTTTTTAATGTCTTCTTTTATTTTGAAAGGGTTCTTCACTTTCAGATAAGAACGTTACAAAGCTGCCGTAAACAAGGGGAACCGACAGTGTTACTGTTCACCAACCCTCACAACTTGTAGCGAGTGTGTCATTAAACTCACGAAACTCCCGTGAGAAAGTCCGGATCATAAATCACAAAAAGGATCATGAATCAAAATAACATCCTTAACAAACCGACCGGTATCCATGGCAACCCCCCTCCTGATAAACTAGAACAGAACTGTGCGTTTCCTAATGAGCAGAAGTAAACAAACCAGTGGCTGCCGTCTCGGTGCACAAGTTGGGTTATCACGTCTGAAATACATCGGCTGCGGCTGCGGCTATGGCTGCGTCTGCGATGCAGCTCCGCTCCGTCACGGCGTCGGATCAGATGGTTTCCATTCGAGTCAATGTGTCGACTCACACTGGATCCGTTCTGTTGCGGCTCAGCTGCGTGGCTGGTCCCACAGGTCGCAGCTAATTCGCGGCCATCCTGTTTTTGCTGGACGTCCGAGCCGTGGCGCGTCAATTCAGAGTAGAGAAGTAGTACACGGAAACTAACCTAAAAAGAGCCTGAGACTTTCAAAATAAAACAAACTGTGTCAAAAATAGATCGTATTTCGCTTCACCAACGCACGAAAACGACCCAGTTAGCGAAGACACAGGAATCCCTCGGTCTGTGACTCCAGCTGTCTGTCAGTCCTGCAGCTTGTGGGACTGAACACGTAGCCGGTGTATTTGAGGCGTTACGTTTTTTCACTGCTGTGGTGACTAACGGCTGGTTCAGGTGGTCCGAAAGGGACTCAGATGTACACCTTGAATCACAGCATCAGTCTCCAAACGTGTCTCATAAACACGTGTGATTTATATTCTAGTTTTTACTTTGTACTTCTCGCCACAGCCGTGAGTACTCTGAGACGGCTCGCTCTGTTTGAAGGGAACAGTAAACGTCTAACCAGCACCTCCAAAACCCACGAGAGCTCGTCAGACGGGTGAAGAGGTCAGCTGTCTGTCAGCGGAGTCTGTCTCTGGCTTGATCCTGTTATTTATTTTTAATGCTAAGCTAAGCTAACAGCTGTGAGGTGAAGCCTTGACTTTAACAGGCAGATATCAGAGCCGTATTGATCTTCCTGTGAAGCTTTTAACAGACAGTTTTTTCTACCTTTAACAACGTGCTGAGAACTTCAGAAAAATGACATGAAAACCTTCAGCTGCACGCTGAGACTCTCCCGCAGAAAAAAAAAAACAGAAAAACACCTTGACTCTGGGCCTCTTTTTTCTCTCTCATACACTCATTTTTTATCTTTCTTGGTTGCTCATTATTTACTTTTTAAAAATCAATGCACTGCAGCAGCTCCGGCTGCACAGCGATGTGAAAAAATGTGGAAAATTGCAGAACTGATCATTATCACGGCAGTAGGGCTGTTTTATCTCAGAGTTTATGTGCTTTTAATTCGGTCTGTCTCTACGGCGTGGAGCTGACCAGATGCTCGACAGATGTCAAGGTTAAAACGTGCTCGGAGGACTCCAGTTTCTGTTTAACGGGCTGTGAGAGTTTAGTTTAAAGTGTTTGCAACCAAAACTCCTCTTTTCTTCGGGGGTTTTGGTATAAAAAGAAGAACCTTCGTTCTGGAGTGAACTGTGACTGAGTACACCGAGCTCTCCTGCTCAGATTGAAGGAGTCTCACAGCCAAGAGGACGTTCATTTTTAAGTTTTCACGTACGATGGAGCCCTGCTGCCTTTTAAAAACTTATAAAAAGAAACCAGCACTCATCTTTTTTCAAGAGCTACATGAGGGAGAGAAGCCCCAACAGGCAGGGAAGAAAAGGCAGATCTCTTTTCTGAAGAGGCAGCGCGACGAGCGAAACCACCCGGGCCTCTTCCAGAGGAGTCAAACTCTTCCTGCTGCTTTGTTTGAACAAATCTGACACACAAAGAGGATTGACGCACGCTGATTTCTGTGACTTTTATTTCAAATGAGGTGCAATAAAAGGAGGTTGAAATTTACTCTTTGTGATTTTAAAGAAATAAATCACGGACTCTCTCTGGGAGGAAGCTGCGAGTGACGGTTTTCAGATTTATGGCAGCCTGGAGACGGAGGGAAGACTTCAGATACTTTTTCATCTTTGGCCGTAAAAACTTCACACAACAGCCGTCCCATTAAGTCAAGGACCATAATCATCTCTAAACTATCTTTACATGCTTAACCCTTTAAACCCTGAGGTCCTCCAATCAAGGGACTTTGAGGGTTTGGGGACTTTGAGGGTTTGGGGATTTTGAGGGTTTTGGGGACTTTGAGGGTTTTTGGAACTTTGAGGGTTTTTGGAACTTTGAGGGTTTTGAGGGTTTGGGGGACTTTGAGGGTTTGTAGAACTTTGAGGGTTTGGGGGACTTTGAGGGACTTTGAGGGTTTGGGGGCCTTTTGAGGGTTTAGGGGACTTTGAGGGTTTGTGGGACTTTGGGGGTTTGGGGGACTTTGAGGGTTTTTGGAACTTTGAGGGTTTTGAGGGTTTGGGGGACTTTGAGGGTTTGTAGAACTTTGAGGGTTTGGGGGACTTTGGGGGACTTTGAGGGTTTGGGGGCCTTTTGAGGGTTTAGGGGCCTTTTGAGGGTTTAGGGGACTTTGAGGGTTTGTGGGACTTTGGGGGACTATGAGGGTTTGGGGACTTCGAGGGTTTGGGGAACTTTGAGGGTTTGGGGAACTTTGGGTGATTTTGAGGGTTTGGGGGCCTTTTGAGGGTTTGGGGGACTTTGATGGTTTGTGGGACTTTGGGGGATTTTGAGGGTTTGGGGGCCTTTGATGGTTTGAGGGTTTGTGGGACTTTTAGGGTTTGTGAGACTTTGAGAGTTTGTGGGACTTTGGGGGATTTTGAGGGTTTGGGGGACTTTGAGGGTTTGGAGGACTTTGAGGGTTTGGGGGACTTTGAGGGTTTGGGGGACTTTGAGGGTTTGGGGACTTTGAGGGTTTGTGGGACTTAGGGGGTTTTTGAGACTTTGGGGGATTTTGAGGGTTTGGGGGACTTCGAGGGTTTGGGGGACTTCGAGGGTTTGGGGGACTGTGAGGGTTTGGGGACTTTGAGGGTTCGGGGGACTTTGAGGGTTTGGGGAACGTTGAGGGTTTTGGGACTCTGAGGGTTTGGGGGACTTTGAGGGTTTGGGGGACTTTGAGGGTTTGGAGACTTTGAGGGTTTGGGGGACTTTGAGGGTTTTTCCATGTCATCCCTGGGGAGAGGGCAGGGGCCCGTTGTTTGATATTTATCTCCTTTTCCTTCTTATTTATTTTATCTGTGCCTTTTTTACCCGTACGATTCATTTAACGTGTTTACTGAGTAGATTTTTTTTTATTTATGTTTTATCTCATGTCCATGATGTTTTTTTTGTTGTTATTTTGTGCTTGCTACACTGAAAAAAGTGAAACAGCTGTGTCATTAAGTCAAATTCCATGATTGTAACTGTTTCAACTTAAAATCCTGTTTTTGTTTTAAACCCGTTCGGTTCAGTTTGCCTGAAAGCAAAAAGCAAACATCTTGGATTAAATTAAAATAATCATAATCATGTGACCCTGGTTTAGCCTATTTAAGTTATTCCCATAAAGCAGTTCAGCCATGTCAGTTCATATTGTATTTTACGTTACAAATAATTTGTTTTACAAATAGTTTGTCTGACACCTGAGTCTGTGACCATGAGTAAGAAGGGACCTCACTACGCCACAGTTCAACCCAACGCTGCTTCCATCACTCTGTATCTCTGACAGCTGAGCTAACTCTAATTTCATCTGAACACTCATGAAAAGGGAACAACAGAAGGTCGCTCGCCCAGCATGATAATGAGCTGTATGCAGATGATGTAATTGTGTCTAAAGGAAACGCTGCACATTAACTTGGAAGAAATTACTTTATACCAACTTGAGAAGTTGACTTGAGGAAACCTAAAAATGTTGCTTGTAACAAAATTAGAGTAATTTAATCAGGTTTCTCTAAAAGAGTAAAAGTTTAACTGAGATGGAATCATAAATATTAGGTTTGTTCAAAATGAAAAATTAAGCTGAAACAAATTAGAACATGTGGTCTTCATACTGAATTTTCTTTTCACTTTGTGTAAATATAAATTTTTGACTTTGATAAAAAGATTATTTTGATTGATATTGGATCAAATTTTATTGTTCAACCGAATGAGAAATATAATTTTAGGTGTAACAAATTAGAGTAATTTTTTTTAGGTTGGTCTAAAGTATCATTTTTTTAAGTGTACTTGCACGTGCTAGCTGTGATGTGCTTCCATCCGTGCAGGAGCGGAGACAGGCTGCATGATTGTTAAAAAAAAAACTCTGAGGCTCGTTCTTTACGTTTAACAGAATAAACAAAGGTAGAGCCAGAGTCTGTGATCCACACCTTGTCACATCTACAGAGAGCTGGAGTAAAAGTTGTTATTTTTAAACCCCGTGCACGCCTGGGAAATCGTTATTGTGTCCACGTGTGCATCACTTGACATTGATGCTTCCATAAATACAAACCAACGACCTGAAAATGAACAAGGCTGCGTCTTTGGGCACCATCCTGCAAAATCAGCCACCTGATGCACCTGATACGCACCACACAGCTTGTGGGATTGCTTCCCCTGTCTGACTGTTCGACAGTCAGCTGCAGGAAAAATCAGAATGAGGGATGAGCAGCCAAAGGAACGCGTGCCCCTCGAGTGCACAATGCATGCAATAAATATGAATAGGAATCATCCTCTATCTTATCCTCAGCCAACCCCGCTTCACTTCAGCTGCTAACTGCTGCTGATTTATTTATATGTTCTCACTGAGACCCCTCCGATCATGCCCTGTGCTGGGAGGCCTGCAGAGGGAGAGACTCAGCCGCTCTCCGTCCACCTCTCACTCTGAGCCGCCGCTGCAGGTCACCGTCAGGTCACCCAGAACCTGTTCAATAATTCAAGCACTGGACTGCAGAGCGGGGACCCACACATCACACACAGTGAGTAAGCACAGTACACTAAACTGCAGCCGGGCGCTCACAGCTTATCATCAGGGGCCGGTTAATGAGCCTCAATGACCCGACATGAGCAGAGAGAGATAAATGAAGTGTGGGGGAAGTGGAGAGCAACACACGGAGGAGATCTGGGTTTAAGACCTCTCCTTTATCCCTGACTGCTTTATCTTACACTCTGCCGCTCAAAGAAAAACGTCAATATCTGAGAAAAAGCTGAGAGGAGACATGAGAGGAGATACTACTTTGATGTCTGAGTGCTGTGCATGAGTAGAGGCTTAGATTAGCTTAGCTTAGCTTAGCATTGACTCTGAAAATGTAGGAAAGATGCCGTCGTAAAGCAGAATAAAAGCTGAATTCTAGAGAACGTATTACAAACAGCTCCTGTGATAAACTGACGACCCCGTTTACACAACAACGGTATCAGGATGAAACGCAAACGTTTTGTTGCGTTTCGGCCTCTTCAGCCGACCTAAGACGCAACTTTTTTAAAATTCCCTCCAGAGTGGAATTTTCAGTGAAAACGCTGACGTCACGCTCCGTTTTGCATTTGCGCGTTTCACTCTTGTTGTTGGAACTTTTGCGAACCAGACAACAACAACGGTTAAATGGCCGACTTACCGGGTTGTGCTCGTGCTGCTGAATCTGCTGACTGCCTTTCAACAAAACATTCATCTGTTGCTCCACTTCAGCTCTCAGATAAGACCAGGGGCAGACTGGGGCAAAAAAGAGGCCCGGGAGTTTAGTACCTGACTGGCCCACTCAGGGGCCCGAGGCGGCAGCTGATGGCGGCGAATGCTGGTGACTGTTTTTTGCTTTCTGGGAGAAGACACCTTCAGAGGAAACACTGAAAACACGAGTTTTGCGGTCCTGAAAAAACGAGTTTGGCGGTCGTGAAAACACGAGTTTGGCGGTCCTGAAAACACGAATTTGGCGGTCCTGAAAACATGAATTTGGCGGTCCTGAAAACATGAATTTGGCGGTCCTGAAAACACGAGTTTGGCGGCGTGAAAATACGAGTTTGGCGGTCTGAGCCTTCAGAGAAAACACGTAAACACGAATTTGGCGGTCATGAAAACACGAATTTGGCGGTCGTGAAAACACGAGTTTGGCGTCGTGAAAACACGAGTTTGGCGGTCGTGAAAACACGAGTTTGGCGGCGTAAAACTCCGGTGCTCCCGATGGCCAGTCCGCCCTTGGATAAGACATATTTAATATATCCACCAGGTAGTCAGCCCGCCTCTTCTTCGACGGCAGACTACCAACAGACTCTACAGTTATATCGCCACCTACAGGCCGTGTATTTATACTCCAGCGTTTTCAGTCCCTCAGCGTTTCCGTGTGAACGCAGATTTTTTTTCTCTGTGTTTTTGAGTGAAACGTTGTGATGTGTTGTCGTATAAACAGGGCCTAATATCCACACACACTGCAGTGAATAAAAAAACATTTATAGTTCTTACGAGGATCACACACTGGACTGCTTCTTGGCTGGATCCAGTTGGTACCTGTAGTCTCTACTGGTTTCCTGATCACAGCCAGGATTACAGCGCTGATAAAAATAGAAGCTATTGTTTCACAGCTCATATGAGAGTGACATGTTGGGAAGCTGTAGAGGAGGTGTGATGGAGAGCTGGAGCTGGGGTTGAACACGTGTCAACATGCTCTGATGTCGTGTTTATTCAGGCTTCAACAATTCGTCCTTGGTCTTTTCATAAAGATACGGTTAGCGAGGAACAAAGCATCACTACGACTTTGAAAGTGTGTGAGGTTATTGACTGAATGCTGAATTCTCCGGCGATGAACTCGGCCGACAATACCATTGTGTAAGTGTGAGGCTGAGTTTCTGAAAGGAGACGGTTGAAGTAGCACACAGTCATCATTTGACTTCGGTCTCCTGGGAAACCGAGCCAGCTGAGGGCCGTCAGAGCAGCTGCGACGTCAAACATCAGCGTCTGAGACAAAGGACTGATCCTTTGCTCTCAGAGAAAACACCGGACTGATTGTGATGTGGGGATGTTCGGTGTGGTTTGTTCACGCTCTGACTAAGATGTATTCACTGTTTCAGGAGGAATTCAGATTATGTACACTGTATTTAAAGCGGTACTATGTGATTGGGGTCATTTCTGTGTAGGGTAGGAACTTTGTCTTCTTTGTCTTGAAAGGTGTTCCACCCAGAAGGTAAGAAACATGTTTGACCTCTGGGGCAACAGGTGCTGCTAGAGTTACGTTCCAGCTCCGCTCCACTGCGTGTTTAATCCAGCATGTAGCAGGACCACCGGATGGCTGGAGTCACAGATCGGGTACTTTTTGCGCTTCCCGCCCCAATGACGATCCTCTCCTGGTTCATGCTGGGCTGTAAATCCTCAAACCTGCTGACTCCTGGCCTGGCGTTACCTCGGTTTGTTGTTGTGGTGAAGTTAAATATGTTCCGGTGACAACACAGTGGATTTTATTTTGAAAATGGCTTCAGTGCATGACTTCCTGTTCCCTTCAGCCTTCTCTGTGCAAACTTATGCTTTGTCCTTAGACATCCCGTAAATTAAAAAAAAAAGTCTTATGTATCTGATCCGGAGGGCGGCACCCTGCCAGAATAGAATAGAAACCTTGAAAAGAGCTGAGCGGCATCAAGTGACATACGAGCATAGATGGGCAGTAGCGCGCTACAAGTAGCGGCGCTAGTAGCTTTAGTTACATTTTTCTGTAGCGAGGCGGCAGCGCCGCTCTATTTGAGTCAAGTAGCTCTTTCTGTAACGAAGCTATTTTTAGAGCCGGCAGCGACGGAAGCTACACGTTACTGTCTTGTCAGGTGTCCAGAAGAAGTCGGCTGAATAAAGTTTTGTGTGTGGGGGAGAAAAAAAAAATCTACGGTGATTGGTTGGTTTACATATGACGGCTATGGCGACTCACAGTTGGGTAAGGTTACGCAATCAGAGGCAAGATAAGGCGGGTCATGCCACTCCAACCAGGAAGCAGAGTCCTACACCCATACCAAGCGCACATGTGAAATGACGACGAGTGAAGACAAAACAAGCAAGAGAGACGGAAGAACAACCGGATAACGGCAGAGGCAGAACGCAGTAATGACGAAGATAACAAGCATAAGATCCTGAACAGTACGTTGCAAGTTTTCTTTGTCCAGGTTATTGTCCCTCTGCTGACAGGAGGCTTGTTGAATAGTTTGCAGTTTGTTTTTTAATAAACAATCAAACTGCATATTTTCTAACTGCCTATTTGTTTGGTTTTAAAAAAATATTAGTGGGACTGTAGCCAGCTACTTTTGCACTGTAGCTTGTAGCTTAACTCGCTACTTTTCTCTGGGTTAGCTTTTGCTGTAGTGAAGCTATATTTTATCAAGATTAACTTGTAGCTTAACTTGCTACATTTTCCAAGTAGCTTGCCCATCACTGCATACGAGTGACATTGAGTAGCATCTGAGTGGCATCTTAGGGGCATCAAGCGGCAACCGAGTGACACCTGAGTGGCATCGAGCGGCATCCCAGTTGCATTGAGTGGCATCTGAACATCACTGGAGCTGCATCTGAGTGGCATCTCAGAAACAACTCAGCACCATCGAGGGGCATCTGGGCGCCATTGAGCACTATCCAAGCGGCATCAAGCGGCATCTGAGCGGAATCTGAGCGGCATCCAGTGGCTTCCCAGCTGCATCTGTACATTTTTTTGCCCTGAAGTGAAGTGAAATAAGCCTGAGTGAAGCCTGTGTGTAGTTTACTATCCGCAGAGAAACTCAGACTGGTCAGAATCACATGACCTGATGCTCCTTTAGGGGACGGAATGAACCGGACATGTCTGTTAATCTTACAGACTCATCCGTGGAGGAGGTCATTTCTTTGATTTAGACACTGGGCATGTAGCCAGGTGTTAGCAATGCACCATTGCTGGGGGAGTTTATGGCTAACACCTGGCTATTTCAGAATTATAGAAGCGAGATGGAAAAGGTCATCTTGAGCGATTTGTAATTTCTTAACAAGCTTTGCTTTCAAAACCTAACATCAGACATGTCTGATTTAAAATCGGTGATGTCACAGATTTATTCTAAAAGTGTGACTCAGCATTGCTAACTCTTCTGCAGGCCTACACGAGCAAAACTGATAACTTGATGATCATGATTTTGGAGCTCAATTGTAGCCAGAGTTGGGAGCTTTACGCCAAGCACCCTTCAGTTACTGCTGAGGAAAACTTCACCCTTAAAGTCACAACACCATCGAGCATTGTTGACATGAAGAGAGGAAAAGATCTGACATCTAATAAACCGTCGTAAGATCCCAGAATGACCCCCCCTCCCCCTTCCCCGAGCGCTAACCAGGAGAGTCAGGAGATGAGTGAGAGCATCAAACCCGTCCATCACCTGAATTAATCAGGCGCCTGAGAGGACTCGTCAGAGAGCGGGCTAGCATAACAGCTAATGACTCCACACCTGAGCACAGTGTGTCCCCGATTGAACTTTGAACTCTTGAGGAAGCCGAGGAGCTAAACAAGGCAGCGAGAGTAACACTGTGTATCCATTCCTTTCACTCTCAGCAGGATGCACAGACACAGCTTCCTGCGGAGGTTAAAGGTGCAAACACCAGAGTCCTCTGGGTGTGCAGATCACGTCTTTTTCCAGAGCAGCTGCAGGGTTTTGGGTTCATCCCAAACCCCTTCTTTCCAGAGTGCTCATTGTGCAGTAAGACCCGGCTTTGTACAATAGGCACACATTCCCAAGTGTGCCATAATACATCATGGAGTTTGCATAGCAGGCAGGTCGGTAGTTTCACATTTGCAATTCAAAGTAGCTCCTCTCTCTCTGGAGTAATAGACTCCTGTCACTGATGAGTCCCGAGGGTGCAGTGAGCGAATCCTTTCTCACGTCTGTATCGATCGGCCCCGGAGTCCTACCTGATTTACATTGACAGGAGCACTGGGGTCCAAATGAAAGTAAGCATGTTTTCCAAATTGGAAACACAAGGGACGCGCTGCTCCACAAACAGACAAGCTGTGAAGGTAAACGCTGACGTTACCTCGGAAGAAGACGGCTGAGTTTGCTACTTTCCTGGCACTTCCTGGAGAGGCGGTGGTCAATTTAAACAAAGTGTCTGTTTTTTTTTTTTTTTTAATGCTTCCAAACACCAGGTGTGTGTTTGTTTGGATGGAGCAAAGGGGAGCCAGGATGAGGAGACTGTTGTGTCAGCAGGAGGCCTTTTTTTGGATTTATGGGGACAGGAATGCAGGATTTTGCATTTTCCCTGCTCTGTTTGAGCAAAACAAGTCAAATCTGCCTGGTTTAAAACAGAAAAAAATACAAAAATCTGAACTCAGCTCACCAAAAACACACTGGACCTGATTTTAAAATCATTACAGAGAATAAAAACAAGGATTCAGAGTTTCAAATGTTTTAAGAGCCGTTATAAAACAATTAACGTTGGAAGAAAACGACCTAAAATAAACTTTGCCCTCCGTACAAACAAAAAATAAACTTAAAAATTAAACTTAAATTAATGCAAAATATTAATTTTAAATGACAAATTCATATCTGTTGGTGATGAAACCTTTTTGTTTGTACTGTTTGTAAAATGTGCTCTTATTTTGAAGCACATTGACACCAGCCATCGTTTATTTATCTTTAGTTGTTATTTCTTGTTTTACTTTGAAACTCAACACTTCCTCTTTAGCTTTACTTCACAGAGTTTTTATCCTGTTTCTCTCGGTGACCTCTCAGACTCTCTCTGTTTTTTATCGTTTTTCTTTGTCGGATATTTTTATGTGCTGTTAAACTCAAAGGATCCTCTAAATGATGGTGAGGAGTCCGTTTGACTTTCTTGTGTCTTGATTCTGAACCCTGAGGTTAGAACCAAACTTCATCCTTCGCTCTGACGGAGCTGTCAGCACGTTTCAGCAAAAATTATTCAGATTGTTCAGAATGCATCAGCAGCTGAAACTCTCCATGTCACTCCGCTGGATTCATACCTGCTCCTGCTCCTCGCTACCGCTTCTTTCAGTACGAAGCTCCTCGAACTCTTCATCCAGGCTCTCAGGGAGGAGAGGATCTCTAACGGTCATACTTTCCATGGGACAAAAAGGAGAGGTCAGGTGATGTATTATGAATACTTCTTTTCCCTGTCGGTCAAAAATGAGACAAAAGGTCACATCTAATTTGAAATAATCATATTTGTTGGCAAAAATGTCTAACGAACAGGACAAAAATGTAAAAAGAAAAATAGAAAAAAAATCGTAATTATGGGATAAAGAACAAAAATAATTACTTGAAAATTTACACAAAAAAATGAGGGTAAAAATAAATAATGAGAAAGTAACACAAAACTCTCAGATCAGATTTCTGACTTCTCATCTCATCATGTTGACTTTCCATCTCATTTGTTTGACGTCTCATCTCATCTCTTGACTGTTTGACTCTGCTGTTCACAACTCAAATCTTTTTGATTTCTGCAGCATTTTTTTGACTGTTCATCTCAACTTTTTGACTATTTGTCTTTTTGACTTCTCAATAAATCTTTTTTTTTTTCACTTTTTATGACAGCTTTTTGGCTTTTCAATTTTTTGGACTGTTTGACTCAAAACTTTTTGACTTTTCATGATATTTTTGACTCATCTAAATTTTTTGACTTTTCATGAAATCTTTTTGACTCATCTCATCTTTTTGTGACAACTTTTTGACTCTATCGCTTTTCCACTTCTCATCTCATCCTCTTAGACTTTTCACGACATCTTTTTTGACTCATCTAAATTTTTTAGACTTTTCATGAAATCTTTTTGACTCATCTAAATTTTTTGACTTTTCATGAAATCTTTTTGACTCCTCTCATCTTTTTGTGTCAACTTTTTGACTCTATGGCTTTTCGACTTCTCATCTCATCCTCTTAGACTTTTCACGACATCTTTTTGACTCATCTAAATTTTTAGACTTTTCATGACATGTTTTTTCTCTATTTTTGACTTGTCATTTCATCTTTTTTTACCTTTATCTTTATGACTTTTCGTGTTACTTTAATGGTATCCATTCGACTCTGTCTTTTTGACTTCTTCATCTCATCTTTTTTTTTTTTGACTTTTCATGACAGCTTTTTGGCCTCTTGAGTTTTTGACTTCTCATCTTATCTTTTTGACTGTTTGACAACTCAAATCTTTTTGATTTCTCATGTCATCTTTTTGACTCTTCATCTCATCTTTTTGGACTTTTCACGAAATCTTTCTGATTCGTCTATTTTTAACTTCTCATCTCTTTTTTTTAACTTTTCATGTTGTCTTTTTGACTCTTCATTTCATCTTTTTGACTTCTCATCACTTATTTTTGACTCTTCATCTCACCTTTTGACTGCTCAACTCATCTCTTGACTGCTCGAGTCTTTCTGACTGAATTAATGGCTTTTCAATTCATTTCAATGGTGAAAACTGATTTGACATTGAAGTAGCTGAAGTTACGAGCTTCATAACAGAGTGAATTAAACTGGTGAGTCGAGGCGCTGCTGTATTAATACTGATGGTTCATAGCTTCTGCTCCCATCAGCGTGAGAGCGTGGTGTAAGAGGGTGAATGTGACATGACGTCTAAAAGCACTTTGAGTGTTTCGAGGACAAGAAAGCTCAAAGTAGCGTGCACTCAGCATTTACACACGGATGTTGTCGGTCTGCCTTTTTTTGTGCTCATGCTAATGCAAAGCAGAGTTTATCTTTCTTTCTGTTTCATAATCTTATTTCATTTTTTTTTTTTTCCATCTGAATGCAGAAAAAGCCGCTTCCAGAGCTCTGAGATCGAATCAAAGCAGAGCAATAAGAGTCTAAAACCCCAAACGATAAACTCAAGGCTGCAAAAACAGCCCGATGAGACGCTAAAAACATTAATCCAAGTTTGTCTCAACAGGAAGTGGCTCTGATTTTAAGACTCAGTGGTTTTATTCGGCGTTTCTTCTGCCGTGCGTCGTACAGGCGTGTCAGCAGAAACACTCTGCCGTGTGTTTCAAAGTAAAAGCTTCGTGCTGCTCGGATTTTCACAGAGAAAGGGAGTAATATCATGAGGGAAGCGTGCCAGGTGAACTCACAGCGTGACTCAAAGAACCGTGGCATATGGGCGGCCATATTGAGAAGCCAAAAGAACAGATGGACTAAAACCCACATCGTCATTAGGTGTCAGGGCTCATTGAGGAGTCAGCACCACGGTCTGGATGTGTGATTCTAAAGAAGTCAGAATTGCATTTTAATTTTCGGTGGATGCAGTCAGTGGACTTTAATGGATAAATCACTTCAGGACGCATCGCTCGGGTAAATAAACACGTCTTTACTCGGATCACGTGTGTCCACACGCAGGTGGAAGAGCGAGTCTTTAAAGAGAGAGCATTAACACATCTCATCTCTGACAGGGAGCAGCCGAGGTAACCATGCTGACGTAATTATGCCGTCGATGGCGGCTTTTGCATGATGTGAGCGCTGACAGGGACGGCAGCGCGGGGAAATGTGAGCCTTAAAAAATGTCAAGGGTTTCAGTTTCACAGAGGAAAGCAACAGATCTCGGGGAAATGTCAGCGTGTAAACACATTAAAAGGTTACGCTTCATCAGACACGTGCACGCCGGCAGAGGTGCAGACAAACGCAGGGGGGGGGATGAAACGCGCACTCGGATACACAAACGTAAACATCGACGGCGCTCGTAAATGACCTTTTGACTAATCATTATTTTTTGAGTAAGCAGCACAAATGGTGTTTTCATGGATCTCGCAGACATTTAGATTAGTTCCCTCAGCGTAATTTCTGCAAGAGAAGAAGAGCCTGGAAAAATGGAGCAGAGCAGAAGGGAGGAGGAAGAAAAAATAAAAAACAGGAGCACTCGAAATTTCCTCAGAGCTGTAACTTAGACACCATTAAAATGCACATTTCCCCCCAGAGAGTCCTGAATAATCCTGGCAGCATTACACCAGGACAAAGCCTGTTTGGTTTGCACACACACCACTCAGCCGCGCGCTCTCACTTCCCTTTCTACGTAGCCTAAAATTGTATTTAATAGCTCCAATCAGTGTGCGGATGGTGAGGCCCTGCTGCTAATGCACTATCTATGTTTGAAAAAGGAACGTTGTGGGCGAAGCTGCAGTCTCTTTGCCATTAACGCTGCATTACATGTCCTTTCCCCCACATAATTACAGCTCTGGCTTTGCACAGCGCAGACTCCTGCCTGGACCTGAGGCGCAGAATACATCCAGTCCTATCAGGTGTTGTGAAGAAGACTCTACTCACACTACTCACACACTCACACAACTTGTCTATGATCGCTTCCTCCGCCTGCCTGACAGATATCGTCTGACTCTGCACGCAGAGCGTCGGGAGAAATCAGCCCTCGCTCCGGGCTGGAGGAAGGTGGATGCAGACGAATAGTGAAACCTTCAGTCGTACCGCGCAGGAGGAGCATCTGCTCACAGAGTTTTGTGTGACGCTGAGCGGAGAGGACTGCTGAGATTCTTTTTCTTTTTTTTTTTCGCTTCGCTTTTAGCTGAGCTGACATCTCGGACTGCTGTGATGAGTTGATGTAGAAATAGCAGGCTACATATTTCCATAACAGGGCTGACACGGCACCACTCAGACCAGCTCCACCTGAAGCTCATCCAACTTTTCATCCAGCGCTCGGTCTGTTTCTCTCAGAGGTTTCAGGAGCAACGGACGAGTTTCAAAAATGTGAATAAAAACAGAAAACAATGATTTTCAAATCCTGTTTAACTGATATTCAACTGAATACACGACAAAGAAAAAATATTTATTGTTCAAATGGATGAACTTTATTGTTTTTATGAATCTGATGGCTGCATCACGTTCCTAAAAAGCTGGGACAGGGTCAACAACAGACCGGGAAAGTTGAGGAATGCTTTGTGAACAACTGCGTGAGCAAATAGTCCAACAGTTTAAGAACAATGTTTCTCAACAATGTCAAAGAATTGATGGATTTGATCGTCTACAGTCCATAATATCATCAAAAGATTCAGAGAATCTGGAGAAATCTCTGCACGTAAGCAGCAAGGCTGAAAACCAACACTGAATGCCCGTGACCTTTGACCCCTCAGGCAGCACTGCATTAAAAACCAACATCATGGTGTAAAGGATATTACCACGTGGGCTCAGGAAGACTTCAGAAAACCATTGTCAGTTAACACAGTTCATCACTACATCTACAAGTGACAGTTCAAACTCTACCATGCAAAGACAAAGACATATATCAACAACACCCAGAAACACCGCCGGCTTCTCTGGACCCGAGCTCATCTGAGATGGACTGACGCAAAGTGGAAAAGTGTTCTGTGGTCTGACGAGTCCACATTTCAAACTGTTTTTGTAAATCATGGACGTGGTGTCCTCCAGGCCAAAGAGGAAAAGGACAATCTGGATTGTTCTCAGGTCAAAGTCTCAAAGCCAGCATCTGTGATGGTATGGGGGTGTGTTAGTGCCCATGGCATGGCTAACTGGACCATCTGTGAAGGCTCCATTAATGCTGAAAGGTACATACAGGTTTTGGAGCAACATATGCTGCCATCCAAGCCACGTCTTTTTCAGGGACGTCCCTGCTTATTTCAGCAAGACAATGACAAGACACATTCTGCACCTGTTACAACAGTGTGGCTTCGTAGTAAAAGAGTGCAGGTACTAGACTCTCCCATTGAAAATGTATGGAGCGTTATGAAAAGCAAGAATTCCACCTCCAAAGCTTCAACAATCAGTGTCCTCAGTTCACAAACACTGACTGAGTGTTGATAAAGGAAAGGTGATGGAACACAGTGGAAACATGAGCCTGAACCAGCTTTTTAGGAACATGATGCAGCCATCAAATTCAAACTGAGAGAATATTTACAAAAAACAAAGTTGATCAGTTTGAAGAATAAATATCTTGTCTTTGTAGTGGATTCAGTTGAATTTAGGTTAAACAGGATTTCTGTTTTTATTTACGTTTTGCACAACGTCCCAACGCTGCTGGAGTTGGGACGTTGTAGTTCAGCTCGAGCTGAAGCTTCTTGAAACTGTTGTTGCTGAGCAGACGCTGCTGAAGGCCCCTGAAAAAAAAAATCACAGTTATGAGATGTGCAAACACTCCTCTCTGTCACAGAGAGACTTAAAAGACAACAGTTAAAGTTGAATGTTTAATGTCTGGTTTCATTTACGCTCCTTTTCTTTCACTCTGCATGTGAAACATTTCCTGCATCCTTTTGATAGCATCTGTTTGCATCTGTGATCACTTTTTTTTCTCTACAAAATACTGAAGGAAATTTACTTTTATTTCCTTTTTTTTTTGTAAAGTATCTGAATTTGTACAAGACAAACGATCATCATGGGTATGATGATTGTTTTTAACAGGTCAGATGAGGTAAAGGTGATGAAGACATAATTGAGTTACATAACTCTTTCCACCTTTTTCCTGACTACCCATAGTTCATCGTGATTGCTGGTTTTGCTCTTCCAGTTGAATTGGCTTGTTTTCGTCGTCATGGAAACCACATAGCTGATGATGTTAGCCTAGCTGTCATACTCGCTCTAATAACCGGCTTCTAAATGCAACAAAAGCGACAAAATGAACAAAAATCAGAGGGATGTTTTAAAAAGTTTACTCTGAGCCCTGTCGAGCGTTATTGATTTCATGCGAGTTGTTTTGAGCTAGCTCGCCGGCGGCAGCAACCGGACGTCGATAACCGCAGGCGGAAGTCAACACCCAAAGGCTTCTGAAGAAACATGTGGATAGCCATGGTGGTCCAGAATCTATAGAGGTTCAGGGCTTCACTGTGCTGAGAAAAACTGAGACCACAGAGAGTGAAAATGTAACGAGCAGAAACTGTTTTGGATCCTGAGGGTTAAATGTGTCCACATGTTTTGGTTCACAGAGCGTCGGCTGAATGAAAGAGCAGCAGAAGCTTTTGATTGTGAGCAATAAGAGATGTTTTCATAGTCATACATTTTAACCAGGCTCCTTTCAGACCGGCTCAGACAGAAGTAAAGACTTCAGACATGCTAAATATACATTCAGAGGAGTTCATCTCCATCGAGCTGACTCTGAGGCCCTAACAAGGCAAAGCATGAAGCTTCCTCAGCTTATTTCTCTGTCGCGTCGTATTTTCGCACACACCACGAGATCTGAACGCCGTCGCAAGTCTCACCTCGTAAGCATCACCTGAAACGATAAACGTTTGCCAAACTCCATCAAACACTTTGTCCTTGTGAAGCAGAGACCAAGCGGCCTGGTAGGAAGCGTGCCTTGCATCTGTCTGTCTCTACCCATCAGCCCCTTGAGAAGTCATTGATCCGTACAGACCCTTTGCTCATACGCCCGGCAGACGCTGCAGCTGCAGCAAAGACTGCCGCTCCTCCGTGACAGCACGACCACTCGAGTTTCCGTCAAGAACCGGGCGGGAACCCTGCGGCTGTCAACCTTACAGAGCGGGATCAAATAAAACATGATGACAAGCCAACAGGCTGGAGTCTGAGTTTTTTTTTTTCTCCGACTCAAACTGCTCCTTTTATGTCCTGGAGTTACCTTCATGTGTTGGGAAGATGCCCAATCAATATTTCCTCTCACCTGCGGGCTCCACGTGAACTCATTGGCCCATTAACTGAACTTTACTCTCAGTTAAAAACTGCCCCGAGTGTTGACATCCTTACTAATGATCAGTGTCCTTACCGGGCGCCATAGAAACGGGCTCGATTTATCCTGTAAGTATTTTTTAATGAGCGAGCACCAAGAAGCCTGAGTTGTGATGATGTATTGAAAGCATCTTCAATCATTCAGGGTAAGATAACAGCCTTTAGCAACAAGGATAATTAGCAAAGGGGACCAAATTTATGTAAATAAAATAATGAGCCACTTGGAGCAATGAGATGAAAAATGCTGTTTGACTTAATTGTGACAAGATATTCTCTTTTATGTTGTTAGTTAGCTCTGGCTGTCGTTTCTGTTATTTGGGACCTGACTGAGCTCCCAAAGTTAATTTCTGGGCGGAATGGGAACACGGAGACTAAAAAGAAACAGCAGCAGATGATCAGAGAGGTTTTTAATGAACCCGGGTCAGACAAACTTTTCTGGAGAGGAGAAAAACTGAGGCAAAGGCTAACGTGTTTCTCATGCATATTTATTCCTTAGGTGGTGCAGTGGTAAGCGCTGCTGCAAGAAGGTTTCTGGGTTGATTCCCTGGCTGAGCAGTGGGCTCTCTAATGGGGGACTTCAATAATGAACGTTTCTGATTGGTCGATCGTTCCCAGTGTTTTTATTTCCCCCTCCAGATGTGATGGTCTTGGTTTAGTACCTCCTCATCAATGGTCTTCTTTGAGCCTGATAGTGTGAATGTGTCTCTGTCAGCTCCCGGTGTTCCAGTTTAAAGAGTGACCCTGTAAACTGGTGACCTTCAGCTGAACGTGTCAGTGGATATCCAGTTTAAAACACGGCCCATCTCTGCCGTCTTCACACTTTAGACGGGGAGCGCTCGGTCCGCTGTTTGGTTGAAGTTGTTTCAGGCTTTTTGAAACAGCTCTGCCACTGCCGCTCGTCTCCTTTCAAGTGTCAACAAATCCATCTGCAGTGAAACAAAGAACCATGACCACTCGTGGTCCACAAACCACAGTTTGAGAAACACCGGTTTAATCTCCCCAGGTCTTTGGCCTGTTGTGGAATGCAGAAAAACAATGGGTCACAAGAAGTTCCTGGGGATGATGCAGCTGGAACTAAAAGTTCCTGGATCTTCTGTTGACATGTGACCTGCCCAGGACGTACCTCACCTGTCGCCCAATCACGATAGCAGACCATTGACCTCAGCTGCATGCACACGTCTAGCAGCTTTAAGACTGAAAGTGAGAGTCTATAAAAAGTCTGACTCATCACAGCCACGCCGCTGTCAGCTGACCGCTGATGGGAGCCGGGGACTCATTATGGCGGCCATTTTTCCTTTCAGGACGTTTTCTTGCTAACAGCCAAAGCTAGCTTATGAACGATACGTGTACCACAGATCAGCCACACGTACCTGAATCCATCGCGTGCCCACACTTTCAGCGCTGTTATTAACAAAATGCCTGAATGAGGCTGAATTGCTGACCTCACGAGGATCTGTCTGGAAACCTTGAGCAGCGCTCGATTCCATCAACCGTCATGGAGGCTACAAGAGTCGAGCTGGAATTTAAGAACAACTATTTCAGTGTTTTCACAGATTTGGATCATTTTGATTTTGTGTGGTTTTTGTTTTTATTGGTTTTGTATGATGGGAAAAAAGTTTTTCAGCCTTGATTTTTGCCATTTTTTGTTTTAGTCAAGTTCAGACTGATTGATCTCGTTGTCGCTCCAGATAATTACCGTGTCTGAACAGATGATCGCAGAGCCAAAATGTATCTTGACAGACTACATTTCTACTCTTTTTATCTCCCTCGTGGTAGTCCCTCTATGCTCCTCTCTCTAATTGTTCCATCTCCCGGAACCAACTTATCATTCGTCCGTCACAAAACATTACACTCTGCGCCGTCATTACCTCCCGACATGACAAAACGATCTGCAGCTAACATAAAGAAACTCAGACATGCCTGACCCTCTGACAGGAGGTCATGAGGCGCCCTGGATGTCGCCCTGACTGACCTCTGTGGAACAGGCCGAATTAACCCCCTGTCCAGACTACACCCCTCTTGGTGGGGTTTGGTGTTTACAGAGTGTTTAATTCAAAGGAAGAATAATCACTGTGAATGTTAACAGGACATAAAACATGTTTTATTGCTCCATTTAATTACAAGAACTAAACAGGTTCATAGACTAACCACACCTGACGGTCTGATTTCAGTCTGGAATAGCCGGACTTGTTGCACGAAACGACTGAGGGGTGAATATCGTATCAGCAACTGAGTCCTGTTTAGACTGCAGTCATCAGTTAACATGAGAGCTAACATAAGCTAACACAAAAATACTCTTTAGTATCTACATTAACTGTTTAAAGTCCCTGTGAGGACTTTCTAAGTGATCCTGAAAAGTCTCTCTTCTAGATCTCTGCCTGATCCTAATCCACAACTTAAATCAGATTATCAGCACCAATAAAGGTTATTGATAAATGATATTTCTGAGCTTCCTGATCGGGTCAGACAGGACCGGATTGATTTACAGCACGTTAAAGTCTCTATGACATCAACGTGCTGAAAACGATTTCTGTGATTAATTTAGTCGTGATGGTGGAGACTGGAGCTGAACTGACAGACAGAAAAAAGGACAGAAGAGAAGAAGAAAGATAAACAGGAGAGAGATAGAGCACAGGCTAAAGGCTAAAACACAATCTAAAGGCTGAAACATGAGCTAAAGGCTAAAACACAAGTTAAAGGCTAAAACATGAGCGAAAGGCTAAAACACAAGCTAAAACATGAGCTAAAGGCAAAACCACACGCTAAGACACAAACTAAAGGCAAAACCTCAAGCTACAGGCTAAAGCACAAGCTAAAGGCTAAACCACACGCTAAAAGCTAAAACACAGGCTACAAGCTTAAACATGAGCTAAAGGCTAAAACACAAGTTAAAGGCTAAAACATGAGCGAAAGGCTAAAACACAAGCTAAAACATGAGCTAAAGGCAAAACCACACGCTAAGACACAAACTAAAGGCAAAACCTCAAGCTACAGGCTAAAGCACAAGCTAAAGGCTAAACCACACGCTAAAAGCTAAAACACAGGCTACAAGCTTAAACATGAGCTAAAGGCTAAACCGCAAGCTAAAAGCTAAAACACAGGCTAAAAGCTAAAACATGAGCTAAAGGCTAGACCACAAGCTAAAGGCTAAACCACAGGCTTAAGGCTAAAACATGAGCTAAAGGCTAAACCACAGGCTTAAGGCTAAAACATGAGCTAAAGGCTAAACCACAAGCTCAGGCAGCCCCTTAGTCTGCCATGTCCTTATTTATTTATTATGTACAGTTTAATATTGATTGTTGTGGCTAATCAGCCTACAAGTAAATAATCCCACAAAAAGGATATTTGCTAGATTAAGTTCAAATCACAGGATGGATAATAAATCATCAGCACAGAGACGAGGAAAAACAACGTAAGTCTATTTTTCATTCTATCAAATAAATTATTTGTGATCAACAACAGGTGGAGGGGAGGAGTTATTTGATTATATATCTGTTTCTCAGTGTTTATGCTTCATGTTTGTTATGGTCCTGGATTTTATTGCATATTTTAATCCTAATGTAGTTTTTTTTTTTTTTTTTTACAGTTGTAACATCTTAAACCAACTCTTTGTAACATCTGTTTAATCTTTGGAGCCTAACCAGAGACAGGGGTTGGCTGGACATCTGTAGGTGTGTACGTCATCTCCTTTATGAGGCTGATTCATGCATTTGTCAAAAAAAAAAAACAAGCAGATAAAATAAAAAATATAACTACTGACTTTAAAAAAGAAACTCCTATTAAATCAGTCATCGCTTTTTAAGAGAGTCATGTGACATCTAACAGACATCTCTCCTATGTGTGTGTGTTGACTTTGGTAAGTGGTGTGTAACCCCTCTCTGATCCGCTCGGGATGCTCTCAGTCACACCGGATGGTACCCGGACTCTATTCGGAGGAACCTGAGCATCAGCACAGTGCAGGAGAACCAATGACATGAGCCGGAAAGGCTCGTCTCAATAACATCTCTGAATGCCTGCGCGCGGAATGAATCTCGGACTGATTCAGAAACTCTGGCCAACCCCGAGTCACGTGACCCCACCACCGGCAGCGACTGCGAGCGCAAAAGAGGACGCAGAGCCTCGGTGCATAGCAGCCTGCACACCACCAACCACCTCCTACCTACCTACCCACCTAGCCACCGCTCTATACGCCCAATTTCTTTTTAATTGAAACCTTTTACTCCCGCTCGGTGAGTACATCTTCCACTGACATCTTCTCACGCATATTTTTGTCCTCTTTTTCTTGCTTTCTTGTCTTGGTGTTGCGACATGGGGGAAACTGTTTTCTCCTTTTCTGCATGCAGTGATTTAAATCTTTGGATGCTGAGTGTTGTTGCTCCGGCGACATCCGCTGAGAAATCTCCCTACGTGCTTGCGGACGCTCTTGGTATTTTTTTTTTTTTTTTTTTTTTTTACCCCTTCTCTTCTCTCTCTTCCTCTTCTTCTTCTTCTCCTCCCGAGGCTGCTTCTTGTCGCGAGCTCACTTGTTATCATGCCCCAACCTTTTCCTTGTATTTTCAGGCTTTTTCTCCTCTATCATGGCTTGTTTTGGTGCTTTTCTCTGATCTCACGGTGTGTCTCTGGTGTTGGAGGCTGAGCGTCTCCGAGGGCGCAAAAAAAAAAAAAAAAAAAAAAGAGAAAATAACAGTTTTGATTTTCATCTTTGAGGATTTTGCTTTCCTAATAGGTGAGGAATTGAACTTTGCTGGAGTTTGTTTTGGTATTTTCCATTGCTCTTCTTTAAGTTTTTGATTTTCAAAACAAAAATGCTGGGACAGAAATGTATTCGTGCCAAACTGTGACACAGACCTCTAAACACAGAAGCTATTTCTTTAAAACTGAGCAAAAGTACATGTTGAAAAAAAAACAAAGAGAAAAATCTTCTTCCTGTTGCTCTAAAGCACTGAAATAAAAGTGATCAAATGTGTCAAAGAAAGCGAGATATTTTCCCTTCCTTCTGTTTTTTTTTTTATTTTTTTATTTTTTTTATTTTTTAGACATCAGTCAGAAAAAAAAGAATCAAACAAATCTGATGAATGCAAATCACAAAACAGGAGGAACAACAGATTCCTGCAGCCAGTGGAGCCAGATACAGCTGTGCTCCTCCGCCCTGCTTCACACACAATCATTACACACACACACACACACACACACACACACACACACAACCTTGTTGAATTTGTGAGTGATAAGTGGTGGGCACATCAAACACATGCAGAAGCTTAGAAACTTAAAGTGAATGAGCCACGGGGGGGAAGAGGAGGGTTGAAGAGGAGGGGTGTTGGAGGCCTTGGTGATTTATTATTTTATATATTTTTTTATTATTTATTTATTTATTTTTCTTGCAGGAGCTCATTATGCAAATCAGGCTGATAGATTTTGATGAATATTTTGACCTTGACATGCAGCCAGAACTCGCACACAAACCTGCGGGCGACAAATTATAAAACACACAGAATCTACTGCAATTAGCAGGAAAAAATAAATAAATAAAATAAAATAAAAAGGCTGCTGAGCTCCTGTCTTTTTTTTAAAAAAAAAAAACCCTCGCTCAAGTTTGTTTTTGTGCTCCTCTCAAAGAAACTCTCCTTTCAATCACTCACTCCACAGATATGACTGAAGGCATTTGACAGCTACTCCAGCCGTCAGACTTTGCAGGTCAGGGAACAGGTGGGGTTACCCGAGCATGAAATGTGCTGCTACGCAAACAATACTTATCTCTGGCTGGGGATGAAGTGGGAGGCTGGCTCTGGAGTAGCCAGCAGCCTATATGCATGCACTGAATCACATATGAGCCCAGAGGGGAATGAGAGAAGGAAGGAAGGAAGGAAGGAAGGAGGCATAAAGTTTCTGGCGCGGTCAGTAATCTGTCCCCGCTCAGCCGTCTGCACCCGTGGGCCGCGGGATGATCACTGACCCTTAGCAGGTGTAGGACGGGAGAGCCGCCTCGAAGCCACGCACCGCAGAGTCCATCTTCTGAAAGATACGGATGAAAAACATTTCTGAGCCGCTCCTGCTTTCAGACTTTAGGTCAGAGAACAGATTAGGAGAGCTGCTTCTCTCAGTTCCTTTTACGTATCCCTGCATGCGGAAGATAACCAGGGAGAAAAACACACGAGGGAGGCAGACAAACAAAAACGGAGGGCTAAATTGTGTTTTTAGAAAAAAAAAAAAAAAAAAGTGTTTTCTTGGGTGGAAAAGTTTTGCAAAGCGCCCACATGTATGTGAGCAACTTCTTATGGAAGAGTCCTGTGTTACATTATAAATGCTGCAATACCCACCGCTCCTTATTAGATCTTCTATTCTTGGATGTGGATGTGAAGTTCCTCGCCTGCATTAGTCATACTCAACACATTTTTGGCGCTTGTTTTCATTCAGTAGTTTGGATAAATAACCACCAAACTATGAGCATGCACCTGATGCTGCGCTCTGTTGTGACTCGTGCTGTTAGCCCGTCAGCATCCGTATCTCAGCACCACGGCCAGCTCCTTTTTTTATTCTCCCTTCAAAGAGATTGTGCTTGATTTCAGCACCATGGACAGCTGCCAGCACTTTATTGCTCTGGCAGCTGGAGCGCGCTGATTCTTGCCTGGAAGTCTGGAGAGTCTCTTCTCACTAACCCCTGGCCTCTCCAGCGCTCACGTCTTATTTCGAGCTATTTCAAGCGCGCTACCGTCCGTTCAAGAGGTTAAAACAGAGGTTGACCCGCAGATAAGAAACCAAACGATAAGACCTCCACAGAAGGACTTTTTATATTTCTCTAACTTTTTGAATGGCTTTATTCAATCTTTCTCATACACACACTTGATCAAAATTTTAAGACCAGTTGAAAAATTGCACAAATTTACATTTTTCACTGTTGGATCTAAAAAAGGTTCTGAGTAGAGTTTCAAAATGCAAAAGAAGAAAAGAGAACAAAAACAAAACTGAAACAGTCTGATCATCAGCTGATCAACAGTTTCAGAGCTCAGCCTTTAAAAGACAAATTCTGATTGTTGAGCGTCATCAGCAAGGCCTCTCACAACGCGCCATCGCTGCTGAGGTTGGACGCAGTCAGACGGCCATTTTGAATTTCTTCAGAGATCCTGAGGGTTATGGAACAAAAAGGTAAAGAGGTAGACCCAAAAACATTTCACCGGCGCTGAGCCGGAGGATCCCATTGGCTGTCCGTCAAGACACGGGACGATCCTGTAGCCAACTGAAGGCCGTTACTGGAGCCGCCTGCAGCCCAATAACCATCAGACGGCGTCTGAGAGAGAAGAGCTTTAAGAAGAACAAACCTCTTCAAAGGCCTCGTCTCCTTCAACGCCACAAAATGACCCGTTTGGACTTTGAAGAGAGCAGCAAACATGGGACACTGAAAGGAGGAAGAAAGTTTGATTCTCTGAGGAGAAGAAACGTCACCTTGACGGTCCTGATGGCTTCAATGTTCCTGACATGACGAGGAGATCCCACTGGAGATGGTTTCTAGGCGGCACAGTGGAGGGGGCGCCATCATGATCTGGGCTGCTTTTTCCTTCAATGGAACAATGGAGCTTCAGGTTGTTCAGGGCCGTCAAACGGCGCCTGGCTGTGTGGAGATGTTGCTGTGTGGCGTCCTTCATGACTGAGGGCCCTGCTCTGTGTGCTAATGACTGGGTTTGTCAACAGGACATCAATGGCCGCCTGACAGAGGACTTCTTCCAGAGGAATGAGCTCACTCTTTGGACCATCCTGCGTCTTCCCCTGATCTAAATCACACTGAGAACATTATGGGATGGATGGCGAGGGAAGGTTACAAAGATGGACGTCAGTTCCAGACAGTGGACGCCCTCCATGAAGCCATCTTTCTTTCATTTCTGAAACTCTACTTGGAACCTTTTTTTTTTAGGATCCAACAGTACAAATCAAGTGTGTGTGACTTCATCCTTTTTGATCTTAAAAATGACCCGTTACTTGGGGTCAGTGACCTTAGATGACCCTAATTCTTCAGGTCAGTCATCTTCAACACCGTCCTGCAGTGATTTCTCTAATTTAGGAAATGTTTCTACAACTTCCACAAACTTCATGGACAAACAGCTGAAATATTGAGTTATTAAAATATGATGTAAACACATTTTATATCTTTAATGCCCGCTCTGAAACATTTTTGTCTTCTGTAGCTAAAAATGCTCACACTGTGGCTGTCTGCAGAGCACTGAACCACCGTTGCAGTGCAGGAACACCATTTTCTACTTCAGTTTATTTTTCAGTCTCCCTCCGATGGAGAGAGGACCCAGGGAGGCAGGTTTCGTCTCACTAAAGTCTTTGGATTGCAAAGCTCCAGTTTTGTTGGATGGTTTGGTAGAAATCTGTGTAAAAGCCCAAAAACCACAACATAGCCTGACGTCTTGAAAAGGTGCTGTGGGCTGTTACTGAAGTTGTGTGCAGGCAGGCTTCAGGGCCTTCTGCCAGAACATTCAGCCGGAGAGCTGCTTCCGTAAAGTCAGACTGAGACCACTGTGATTTCTGTTTCAACTACAAACTTCCCGGAGTTTCCTCAGAAGACTCAGATGATGTTGTGACCTGTCTGTTGGCTGATTTATAGAGGTTCGGACGACCACGTCCCTTGTTGTCCAGCGGTCTTCTTAGTCCTGCTGGTCCCAGGTGTGTGACAGCAGGTATCTGCCCTCTCAGCCTGATTTAGAGTCCTCTGCAGCCTCCCAAACCCAACGCTGACGTGTTGCTCTTTGAGTAGACGACCTTGGCAGGGCATGGTCGTCCTGCATCAAGACCTCCGGACAGCTGGAGTCACGGAGCGAGGGCTTCCCTGGGATCCTCTCCTGGTCCATGTTGGGCTGTTAAACCTCAAACCTGTTGACTCCTGGTCTGGCTCCGCTCATTATGTTGGTTTGTTGTTGTAGTCAAGATAAAAACCATCTGGTTTGGACATGCTTTGTTTTATTTTGAAAGTCAACGGGTGTTTTTATGCGGTTTCCGTGCACGACTTTGACTGATGCGTCACAGCTCCAGTTTTTCGGCTAAAACAGGAAGCTTGTGTTTCTGAGCCGGTGTGCGCTGACACGTTGACTTGTATCTGGTGTGTTTTGGCCGTTATAAGAACTTTAAATCATACCGTGTCAGACCAAAAGAATCTTATTGAACTAAAGTGCTTCTTTTTTTGAATATCAAACCAAAGTCAGACTCGAGGAGTCACTTCAGCTGACTTTTCTGAACTTGGAACTCGGTTGATGAAGTTTTGGAGGCGACCGTTGTGAAACAGTTGATGCTTGGTTAGGGTTTTCCATCCTTCCTCTCAGCTGAGCTTGGTAAGAAATGACAGAATCACACTAAAGATTAATAATTAAGGGTTTCCCAATACAAATCCATCGATATGCCAGCAGTTAGCAGTTAGCAGTTAGCATACCTCGATATCACTTTGGTTTTAAAAGAGAATTTCAGCTTTAATCTTTGTAACTACGGCAAGCTCAAGGTTCCAAACATCTCAAAGCATTGCTTTAACTGCTTCAATACACTAGATGGCCTACTTCAGTCAATAACATAACAAAAGAATACATCAGCGTCACATGACGTGTGATTTTTTTTTATAATTATTTTTTATTATTTATAATCTCGTTGACACAGAAAACAGGTAAAGTCGACTTTTTGTACAGAGAAAATTCACAGGAGGATAAGGGCATTAGAATCAATAAAATCTTATTAATACCCATCCCCATGAGGGAGAGGCCAGAGAGAGCAGGGAGCGTAACTGCAGCGGGTCACTAGGGGGAGCTCTAAGCGTTCTGGCTTCACTTGGGCTGGCTGTGGAGCCATGCATGGGCGTCTTTAAGCTGTTTCTTCATTAAAAAACAAACATGTGCTCATGGCGTTCAGTGAACACCTCTCTGACACAGCCTGACTGAAGATTAGACACCATGAGCTCACTAAACAACACCTTCATTGCATTAATGTTGGACGGGTTGCGTTATGTTGTCAGGTGTAATTTCTATCAAACATCTGTGAGAAGAAAGCAGGACTCTGACGGATCTTTGAGGCGGAAAATCTTTTTTATTTTCCTGTCTGACTCATTCCTGCTCATGAGACAGTGGATGTTTGTTTCAGATAATCGTTGTGTTTTAACGTGCTCCAGCCTGGATGTAGCATGTATTCACTCTCCTGTCACCGCGTCTTCTCGCTCTGTTTTCATTTCTTACACCAGAAACTGAAAACACTCCCAGCTTGGAACGTTTAAAAGCGGAGCGGAGACGGTTTTTTCCCATTTGAATTGCAAATTGTTCCTGAAATGGAACCACGATCAGTTTTCAGTTGTTGTTTTTTTTCGAACACAGATTATAGCCACTCCTTCACCTTTGACCCCTCGTAGCCTCACCTCTCTATGACTTTGCATGTCACTCTCCCGCCTGCTCATGCCTTAAAGGAGAAACCAGCTAATTACTCACAGCTCCAGTGACCCAGTTACTTTAGCCTAGTGGAGCGGATGCTATATTTGGCAGTCACACAAGAGGGGAATTAAGGAAATGGAGAAATTTGTGGGTGCCAAGAGATATGGGAAAGCGTGGCGTATGTTCGCATGCCCTGGAGGAACGCTGCGGACTCCCCTGGTGGAACAGCAGGTGGAGTCTTTCTCTCTCTCTCCTGTCCTCCTTTTGAATGCACATATTGATGCAGGAGTAATCCCTCGTTTGGAGTGTGGGAAAACGGGAAAGCCTCCAGACAGAGTGGAAAACAAACTTTTAAGAACGCTTGGACGAAGCAGCGGGGTGATACGCGGTGATGCAACAGAGGATCTCTGAGGCTGGCGGAGAGAAAAGAGGGTTAGGAATGTTCCTCTTGGACAATGTGTCCCTGCGGATCCAAACCAGGCAACATCTGAGGAGCCGTTCGGGTCCCTGTCTGCGTATCGCCGCTCTGAGCGTTCACAGAAGAGATGTAAGCTGCACCAGTGATGCATGCTGACCTCTAATCTAATGTTTTGTGAAAGCACGTGCAAACACCTGATGACGGAGATAATCAGCTTTCCCATTTCTGAGAGATGCAATCTGTAACCCGCTGCAGAACCCCCCCCCCTGTCTCACTGTACAGGTCACATTGTGCTTTTATCTTCCTGCTGTCATCGTCGGTCGGGGCTATAGGTTGCTCAAAATCAGATTACGGTACAACTCATTTTAGGCACGTCGGTCGTCGTTTGCCCTCCGCTGCACCGCTTCACAGACAGGCCCATAAATTCACTTTGAAAGGGGGGGGGGGGGGGGGGTAAAGCTGATGGAAACAGGGAATGTGTTCTCCATGCAGGAGCTCACAGAGCCTTACAGTTCAAAAAGTGGCTTCATTAAAGGTATGAAAAATATATAAATGATAAAAGGCTGATAGCAGGGAAATATAAAAGGATGGAGTCGTAGTAATAATTTATAAAGCAGCTCTACCTGCCTGCCTACCTACCACATGCATTTCCCATCTTTGATATTCTGCTCCCAGGCCCCGGCTCGGAGCTCCTTGAAGATGATTGACACTGCAAATGTCTTTCTCCCGCTTTTTTTCTGAACTTCTCTCCTTTCTCTCATCTTCAGCCTTTATTATGTTGGAATGCTGAGCACAGTGTTTCATCATATGGAAACCAAACTTTATTATTAGCATTGTTGTTACACTTATTCTTCCGGATGTGTTTTTTTTTTTTTTTTTTTTTTTCTCGCTACTCCTCCAAAAAAATTTCACAGATTTTCATGGTTCAAATTGTAAAATGTTTTTTTGGCCCATTAAAATGAATGGAGATGATCCGTTACCTTGGAAACCACACAGCTGATGATGTCATAAAGTAGTGTTTCTTAAATTATTTCAGACCAAGGACACCCCCCCCTCCCAATAAATAAATAAATAAATAAATAAATAAATAAATAAAAATTAAATTAAATTAAATTAAATTTATTAAATTAGTAAATCCAAAAAATTAAATTAAATTAAATTAAATTAAATAAATTAGTAAATACAAAAATTAAATTAAATTAAATAAAATTAAATAAATAAATAAATAAATAAATAAATAAATAAAATTAGATAAATAAGTAAATACAAAAATTAAATTAAATAAATAAGTAAATACAAAAATTAAATTAAATTAAATTAAATAAATAAATAAATTAAATGAAATTAAATAAATAAGTAAATACAAAAAGTAAATTAAATAAATAAGTAAATACAAAAATTAAATTAAATAAAATTAATTAAATTAATTAAATGAATAAATAAATAAATAAATAAAATTAAATTAAATCAAAATAAAATTAATTGAATAAATAAATTAACCTCATGGACCACCAATCTAAACAAGCCCCAGAACAACAGTCCAGGTAGCCAACTGATGTAATATAAACTGGTATCATACATGTACTGGCTAATAGTAGAGGTGCTAACGTTAGCTTTCACGGTGTCCACAGTGCTCAGTGCAGCTGAATCATCTTGCTGCTGCAGCATGGACGCAGATTTGTGCCATTAGAAACTGAATCTGGATCATAATATTGAATTTCCATCAGTAAAAAACTGTAATTAAGAAACTAATTCTATCGACTGTTCATTCATCAACAGATGTTAACTTCCAGAAAAGTTGATCTGCTCATTCCTTTAAAATTAATGACGTGTATTAATATTAAATTCTGTACTGAAGTCACAAAAACGATCATGTTAAAGAAAACAGAATTTGTCTCACGTTAGAAACAGAATTGATATTGGTATTAATTGATTACTCTTCCTCACAGACGAAGATGATGTAATGGTTGTGCCACACTGAGCTGAAATTGATTTGTAAAACTGAATCAGAATTTCGCAAATTGCTTTTTTTCAAAAAAATATATATCGTAGGAAAATAGGGCGCTAATTTATCAAGTAGGTTAAATAAGATTTCAAAACAAGTTCAGTTTCAAAACATTGAATTCCATTTCAGATCCTGCTTTTAAATTCAGTTTCTAGTGGCACAAATCTCAGGTTATTCTGCACCTTCTGGTGGCGGTGTTGGAGGTTTCCTCTTTTTTTTGATTTTCTCCTTTCTGTCTCCGTCTTAAGCTACGACACGTGATACGCCACCTGTGGGCTCGTCAGTGGAGTAACGTTAGCTGACCGTTTTCTCAGGGGTGGAGGGTTCAAGGAAACTTTTGTGAGTCTTGGCGACATTATCTTTTTTTTTTTTTTTTTTTTTTTTAATATATAAATGTTGCATTAAAAAAAAATTCCAAAATTTACTCACTGTCAAGGCGGACCACTGGTGGCCCGTGGACCACAATTTGAGAAACACTGTCATAAAGGATAGAGGTGATGATGTCATAGGGGGCAGAGGGAAACCTGCTTGTTCACATTCAAATTCCATCACCTTGGAAACCACAAAGCTGATGATGTCATAAGGGGTTAGGGTTAGGGCTCAGCATTTGCTGCAAGGAAATGCTGAGCCCTAACCCCCCGCCTCTAGTTTCCCTCTCTGCTTCTCCGTCTCCCTCTTTTTGCTGCCTTTCTCCTCTCCCTCCCTCAGACTCAGCACAGGTATTGTAAGCTGAAGGTAATGGGGTGAAGGAATGAGAGTCACATGTTTGGTTCAGATCCACAGCTGGAATATTTTACAGGAGCACACATACAGTCGGCCTCAGAGCGTTAGCTTCGTTAAACGTGCACAGGAACAGGCTTTTCTCTATCTGCTCTGCACCATTAGCCGGTATTTACTGTACAAGTCCTGCAGGAGAGATTAGATTCCACTGGGCCGCTCTGGGCAGGAGCTGAATGGCCCAGCTAGGACCTCTATTCATTAAGCCCTTAATTGCTAATTGAGGTCTTTGAATGATTCAGCAATAGCTGCTGCTGTTAGGGCATTAGCTGAGTAATTTATGGCTACAAGGGAGCAGGCGAAAAGCGAACAAGGGCGAGAAACTCTTATTAAAAAGGACACGGCGGCCTGGAAAGTGTTGTTATTATCCTAGCACCTCGTGTTAACCCCTGAAAGTCTGTGAGTGCTCTTTTTGTGGCCGTCTGTGTGTGATCGTGTCACTTAATTCATTCTAACTTAATTACCTGTACATTAATTATCCCTACATTATCACACCCTGCTCATTCTTCCCGTCATTAAGCTGCCACGCTGTTCCACTCTACAGCCTCTCTGCATCATTAATTCAACTCTTTTTTTTTTCCATCAGTAATATTTACATTTTTTTTCTCTCTCTCTGAGGACAAAAACAAACTGATTTATTCTTCTTGTTTCCAGCTGGTCGTAGGGAAACTGCCTCAGCCAAACATATTTTCTTGCCGTGAAAGCTCCAGCTCTATGGTGAAGTGCTTTTTAGCAGGGCAACAAAGTTCAGCTTTCATTGTGTTCACAGAAACATTTTCTAAAATAAAATGTTCTGGGGAAAAAAGCTGTAACTGCTGTGTTACAGAGCAGTTCGGTTCTTAGAGCTCACTACTTTGTCAACCCTTCAAATAATGTTTTAAAAAAAACATCCAGATTCAAAGCAGCACTGAGCCTCGAAGTTTTACCAGAAAGATCTTGGCGTCACGAAGAGCTAGAACCAAGACATTGAGCAGGAAGTTAGCGGTTAGCCTGGCTCTGTGAGAAATTTCTGAGCAGTCTTGAAATCGTCGGCGGGCGCCAAATTGGACGTGTTGACTCAAAAGGAGGGCTTTAAGCCCCCTCACTAACAGCTACAGGACGCCAGACCTGTCAGTCAAGTGAGCTCCACTTCTGATTGGACGAACTCTTGATCCTAATATCTTCTAAACCGCTGAGTTAAAGAAAAAACACCCCACTGTAGAGTGTGTGCTGATAGCCAAATTAGCTTCAGACCCAGCGCAGAGTTAAAAATTTACGACAACAACAAACTCAAAAACAAACATGGCGACTGTGGAGGAGGTGTTGCTAACGTTCCTCTTTGATGAAAAAACAAACGGAGAAGCAAGTTCCTCAACAACTCAGTTTGTCTTCAAAAAGTTCCTCCATTGTTATTTCTTCTTCATGTCTCATTAGAGCTACATATTGGGTAGTAACAGCAACACTGCCCCCCCGTGGTTTACAGTGGTACTGCTCGGTTTGGTTTGGATCTGTAAGCTTTATGGAAACATGCAGAAATATGAACGAAATGAACGCTGTATTGAACGTTGAGCATAAATGGTGGACAGTGGGTGATGGTGCTCATGGGAAATGGAGTCTTTGACCTGGTAAAACACCTTTATGGTGCCTTTAAACTGGACGTTGTTCTCACGTTTTGGTTTCTTGAACTGAAAGACCTCAAAGAGTCAATACGGCGGTTGTAGGAGTGTTTGTGAGGCGGTGAGAGTCATCTTGGAGTTTGTAGTTCTACATCTTTAAATCCTCGTTTCTTCAAACGCTGTGATCAAAGTAATCTCTCAGCGAGGGGAACAAATTACTGCACCTGATGTTAACCTGTAGAAAATGTTCTTTTATTCATAACCGTTCTGTGATTACGTACCGTTTAGCTGTAATACAATTACACTCTTCATCTCCTTGAGCAATTTGAACGTAATGTTGTTTAATTAAGTGTTTTATTCTGCGCTTCATGATGGTTCTTCTTTCATCTCTTTCTTAGAAGTGGATTTTTTTTTCTCACACAGGTCAGCTGCCGTCATTATTCTCAAATAACACCCGCCAGTGGCTCAGTCTTTGAATGATTTTTTATCTCTATTTTTCATCCTTTGTGTCATTCACGGATAAATTCACGCTTTTTTGTGCTGCGCACGTGCTCAGAAAAGAAGAAAGAAAGCAGCGAAATAACCCTTACCTGCACTGCAGCAGCACATTTTATAAATTTAGACTGTATAAAAAAAAAAGTAATGAGGTTTCAGTCACATTTATCCTCCTGTAACGCGTTTGGCTGTCATTCAAAAAGCACGAGGCACAAAGGAGAGAGAAGGCGCATTATGGCTGCGTATTTCACTCTCTGAGCAGACATGTTGTTTCCAGAATGGCCCTAAAAGTTGAGAGATGTTCGTCTCCTGAGCTCTTGGCAGGAGGCGACTCGTCCGTGAGGACGTTGAGAAGTTAAACCCAGACGTATTTCTCTCCAGAGAAGACAGTCGAGGCTGGATGTTTGCCTCTCGTTCGCTGACAGCTCACTAAAAGATGAAATACTGCAAAGCAACATTTGAAGAGAGGGAAGCTAGTTTGGCCTGAATGCAGCCTTCACATCCTGTATGCATTTGTCACGTTGGATGAGGAGTTTTCATCTGAGCGCGAGTCAGCGAGGAGAGATCAGGGGGAGAGAGGAAGTGCTAAAATGATTACTTTCACCACTTCCTCGCCTCTTTATCTCAGGAGAGTTTAGACTCTGAAGCCCCTGACAGACAGTGTGAAAGGACCAAAGAGGATCCATGAAATACTTACACTTGGAACCTTTGCAGCAGAGGAGGAAGCTGCAGAAAATCACTGTCAAGCACTCACTTCTCTTTTTAGGAAAGACTTTCAAGGGAAAACAAAAAAAAAAAAAAAAAAAAAAAAAAGAAAGTCTTTGCACGGAAAGTAAGAGATGCCAGGCTACAGCTTCACTGATGCATGAAGATGTTATTTAGCATTAATTTCCAGAGCGCTAAGTACGCCAGGATGAATCCGAAGCCGCTCTCTCTCTTCCTGTCTTTGCCCATCAGGCTGCTTTGAATTCAGACTGAGCGTGTTTTCTGGCCCGGGACGTTTCCACCGGCATTTGCCAACAGATACGCCACATGCTCGTCTTAAAAAAAAAAAAAAAAGCTTTGAGGGTCTTAGGGACTCATGAATATTGTAAAAATCGACCTTGAAGGCTCTTTTTTTCCAATGCTGAATGAACTGGAGGAATAACCTGCAACGTTTTCTTGTTCCTGTTTCATTAAAATCATGTAATTGAGGGCAATTAACAAGATAATCCTCCAGCCTCTCCGGGACGTTAATCTACAATGATATTCATGTAGAAAGCAGAGAGCTTAGGAGGGCCACGACGGGCTTGTTTTTTTTTTCATATACCAGCTGCAGCCTGCGGTTATTTAAAGCAGGACTTCAGCGGTCGCTCAGTGACCGTTTGATGCCGTCAGCTGTTTCTACAAATCTGACGGGTTTACAGACTGTGAAGAAAACCTGGAAACATTACCGCGGCTAATGTCCCGTGGCCATAAGTAAGACTCTCTTATTCTTTCTTTCTCCTCCATAGTTTTTTTTTTTTTTTAAACTAGAAACTAGTTTATGTTTCTTCTCACTTAGATTTGTTAAGTTGCCATTTCTTGCTTTTTTTTTTTTTGCTACTTAAAGTCAGACGAGAAAGTTAAAACGAAGACAGAAGATTAGAGCCATGCTTAAAAAAATAATAAAAAGGAAATTTTCCAGAATAATTTCCTAAATTTATTAGAATAATCTGGTAATTTGAGTCTGTATCTGGTCTGTCTGAAGAGCAGCAGCCGCCTGTAGAACAATGAGGAACACGGAGCATCTTGTGAAGTCCTGATCCTCCGTCGTAGTGTGGTAGCCTACGGTGCTACGTGTTCCAGCTGCCTCCATCAGAAAGCTCCAGGTTCTCTAACAAACTGTTGGCAGAGATATTAAGAAGGCTGTTTGTCAAAGCTGGAACTCAACACGACTTCATCAAGAAGATGCTCTCAGTTCATCCTCTGAGAGGAGGAGGATGGACGCTCCTACAAAACAACCTTTCACAATAAAGTTTGAATTTTAAACAATTTAAATCAATTCATAAATTCAATCTTGGAAATTTTTGACTTTTACTCATAAATTTTTGAATTCATTCTCCTAAATATGTGACTTTTTTCCTTATAAATTTATTTGTTTTTTTTCTCATAGAATTATGACTTTTCTCAAAAAACTATGACTTTTTTTTGGGGGGGGGGGGGGGGGGGGGGGTTATGCCTTTATTTTGAGAGGACAGGACAGTGGATAGAGGAGGAAACAGGTGAGAGAGTGGGGAGTGACATACGGGGAAAGTAGCCACAGGTCGGACTTGAACCCGGGACCCCCACGTATATGGAGCGCGACCTTAACCACTAGGCCATCTGCGCTCCAATTTATGAATTTTTGTCGTAAAGTTTTGACTTCATTCTCATAACTTTGTGACTTTTTGTCGTAAAGTTTTGACTTCATTCTCATAACTTTGTGACTTTTTTTTCTCATCGTTCTTGTAAAGTTTTTACTTTTTTTGTGGGAAATTTGCGTCTTTATTTTCATAGATTTTTGTACTTTTCCTTGTAAATCTATGACTTTATTCTTGCAAATCTACAATTTTATTCTCATAAATTTATGACCTCTTTTCTTGTTAATTTGGGACTTTCATTCTCGTAAATTTATGACTTTTTTTGTTTTAACTTAGTCCTAATCCTCAAACATCTCATGCTCTGTCTGAGATTTTAATAAGGCAGACCAGACTGTTAGCCAAACACAAATCATGAGGCTGGAATGAAACAGTCGCTCAACTCTGGTGACAAAAGTTTAACCATCTTTGAATCTCTATCTCACTCCCAACAGGTGTCATTTTTTTGTTTGTTTCTTTATCTTTGTAAAGGAGCATCCATTGATCGCGTGTCAGTTTAAACTCACTTGAACTGATCGTTTTATCAAAGCTAAGCTTGAATAGGAATATTTACATTCTGTGTTCACATTTATGAACGGATTTATGTACCTATTTTTAAGTCTTTCACATATTTTAGATCCGTTTTAGATCCGAATGTTTTAACCGTCGATGTGTCTATGCGTTTATAAATCAGTTCACACATCTGTGGATCATTTTACATGGTTTAGTATATCTATATACATGTTTCCTTCTGAGCCCCGGGCTCTGTATAATGAAGCAGTTGCAGTTTCCTTTCAAACATTTGGACCCGTTCTCTAAAATTAAGGGCAATTTAAAGTTTGTGTTCAGAGCTACGTCTCAGCTCAGCGTGGACTTCGGTTAGCAGACTCTCCAGCGTTACATGTGCTGGAGAACGTGCCCTTGCTTGCTCAATCAAGCGTCTAATGGCCTCACCTCACCTCAGCGTGTGTGCCGTACAGAGGCTATTTAACGCACCTCACTTCAGTCACTTAGCCGGCGGGGTTAGCCGACGAGGCTGTGCGGCTGTTCAAAGATGGGGATGGAGTGAATGGGATTTGATTGGATCAACCGGCGTGCTTTTTTAGTCCTCAGCTCTTTTGAAAGCTAAGTTAATCAACTCCAGAGAACTCAATGATGGCACGGCCACATTATGGGGCTGCAGGGGTGTCAAATTATCTTCCACTCCCTGAGGTGCAAAACGAATTGTTTCTTTATTCTGACGCGCAGCACAGGAGGTTCAGCCTGGATTAGGTGTGGGTGGAGCTGGAGGATGGGAGTGAGGATCAGGTCGGGTGGAGAAAATTGTGATGGGAAGTCTGCCTGTGAGGAGAGCAGGTGTGGGGAGTGTTTGCTTTAATGTGTGTTATGTGTGTATGAATTGGACTTATTTTTAGAAATACCTGCTCACATCCGTACAGTTCTTATCCTTCCTCTGCAATGATGTACTCCTCTTCAGACCCTGACGGCTTTGAGCAGCAGCCATCAAAAAATGGAACAGTTTCAACTTCCTGGAAACGAGAAGTCATCAACAAAAGGAGCTTTCAGTGCTTCCTTGTCTTGACTTGTGAGATACAATTATCGATAAGTTGGAACGAAAGATTAATAACTGAAAAAACTCAGAGCGATGAACAGATTTTCTGCCATTTCTTTTAACTCGGTTGGTTCGATCCTTTAAAGTTTATGAGCTTTCTACGAGTACACTTACTCCAGGCAGCAGAGGCCATGTAGACAGGCACAAGGTGCAGGGTGGTGACCCCAGGTGGAAACAGTTTGACACCCTGACCCCCCTTCCTCTTCATCATACTCTTGGACTATGTGCTTAGGAAGGCCATCGGTGGTCAAGAGTAGGATCTTGGCCTCTCCGTAACACCAAAGAAGTCAAGACGACGCCATACAGTAGTCCGGACTGACCTGGACTACACAGGAGCTCCTGAATGGAGTGGAGTCAGAGTGTGCCAGAGTTGGCCTTCAGATAAATGCCAAGAAAACTGAGGTTATCACCAATAACGTCCCATCGGATCAGGAAGTCAAAGACCTCAAGCACTTGCATGAAGAGCCCTGAACGGCATGGCCGGTGTATGGGACTCCAGCCTCCCCAGACAAATCAAACTCTTCTAAGCAAGGGTAGAGTCTGTTCTAGAATGCTGGACCCTGAAACCAACCCTGCAGAAGTCCCCAGGCGGGTGCTCCACCAGGATGTTGCGTGCAGGACTTAACATCAGCAAGAGTTCACGTTACCAAGAAGATTCAGTGAGTGGGACATTGTCAAAGACATCAAGAACTGCCAGTTGGCAAATAGGTGCAGTGGGAACCAACACAGGCACTAGTCACAAAGTCATGGCTGACGCAGGAGCACAAAGTACCGATGAGACGGCCGTATGTATGGAGAACCGGGATGACTGGAAACAATGATGGGGGGCTCATCTGAGGATGGTCTAGTTGTCCGAGAGGAAAAAGAAAGATCTGGTTGTCCTTGCTTGTGTTGTACGTCACTCTGAACAAAAGCGTCTGCTCAATGAAATTAAACTGCTCCAAGACAATCGGAGTCTAGTGTGGGCCTCAAACACCAAGGTCTGCCCATAGCTCTGCACCTGATGCCTCCAGAGGGCTGACCAATCAGAGAGCAGGTTGTTTGTGGAGACAGAGGCTGAGATAATGTTTTTTAAAACACCAGTGAGAGAAAAGGAGGGGGGGGGGGTGTTTATTGAGCTGAACATCATGTACAGCTACCCCCCCCCCCCCCCCCCCCTTTAAGGTCGCTTGTGTAATCCTGGTCTCTGAAGCACTGATAAGACTCCAAATGAGTACATTTACCTTCAGCTCGGGGAAATTACTGAAAGAGTACCCTTTGTTCTGACATTTTGGAGACAAAACAACCGAGTAGATCATCTGATAACAGAAGTAATGATTCACAACAAGCTTATCTTAAAGGATGAAAAGAAAACTTTCAGGGAGGAAGTTTAAACACGCTAAAAGCTGTAAAAAAAAAAAGATCATCACCAAGTCTGGCTGGACAGAAAAACAGACTGCAGCTCACAACACAAATAAAGAGGAGTTAGAGATAATATCGTGTTTAAATCAGTGATGATTTGATGAAGTTGATACAAAAACCAACCCACTCAAACTGAACCACAATCTGTTCCCTGTGAGGTGGAAGAGTCACTCCTGTCCTACATTCTGACAGATTTCTGCTCCTCCAGCCTGGTGACAGATCCTCCTGGGGCAGTAATGTGTGAACAATTTGTTGAATCAGGGTTTAAAAGCCTCACAGTACACACACACACACACACACTCACAAACACACACACACACACACGAATCCTCCCAACAGGGAACCGAAAGAAGCAACAACCTGAGAGGTAATTCCTTCATCTGTGAGTGGATGTATCACCATGGTGACGCTTCCTGATCCCCCTCCAGAGGACTGTTGCATTATGGGAACAAACAGTGTGGGCTGCAGGTGGCTTGTAATTCACTTTGAGTGATAAAGTGTCAGGCGGAATCTGTTTTTCTCCCTGTTTACCTGGATGTTATTTAACAGCAAAGCTTTCACCTGAGCTTCGTGTAAATCTGGGCAACAGCGAAAGAAGGAATCTGACTCCTGAGCATCGTGAAAGTGCAGATTCAGTCAAGAGAATCGTTCGTCGCCCCGTGTAATCGATCTTAAACCATCGTTAAACTGATGATTACCTGACAGAGGTCTGACCCTCACATGAAGAAACGACACATGGAGGGAAAAAAAGAGGCGAAGCTGCGAGGGAATAACTTTGTGACCTAAGATCTATTTTCAGATCTGAGGACATGGCTCTCATCCATGGTGAGATTCACACCTCTGACTGTGAGACAGCCTGACAGAGCTCCTCCTGATCCACGAAGACGATTCCTGCTCCAAGTTCAGGTCCCTGAAGGCCGGAGTCTGGACTCAAGGAACAGGAGATTTGTGTTCCTGGAATGATTAATCCACCACATGGGGAATTTTCAGGGTTTTGTTTCCATCAACTTGAATGAATTTTTCTAAAATTCCTGGGGAATGTTGTCTCTGAAATTTTGAATTTTTTTTTTTTTTCTTGTTATCAACTTGATTTAAAAAATATTCCATCAGACGTGTTTGGATGTTTGTTTCCTTATAACAAAACAAAATATTTAACATCTATACATGTATAAATTCCAAAAAGTTTCCAACTCTGAAATTTCCCGGACTTTTGCAACCCTAATAAATACCGAGCTATAATAAGTAGATACTTTGTATTTTCTTCCTTATTCTTCTTTCTTTTTTTTTTTTTACATTTTACATTTTCTTGCGAGCTGTGAGCTCATTTTTCTGTCCACACACACACACACGGAGCTGAGGGTGAATTTTTCATTACTCATCATTCCAAGGTCAAGGTCAGAGAGGCAACACACTCATCACACACTCCTCACACATTCAGACCAATTACATAATAAATAGAGATATATAAAATACATTATACAATACAAGAAGAGAAGTGCATTAAAGTTGTAGAAGCAGATTACTGACAGGCAGCGCCAAAGAGGCTACAGACCCGCCTCTTTAACTCACACAAATCTCAATATGGCGCCTGACGAGTTTGGAAGTTTAGAAGCCGTAAAAAACAGATACCAACAAGTCAGGCAGTATTTTTTTTTATTTTTTTTTATCAGTAACCAGCTCTGAATCATGTATTAAGGTCCTATCAAAACTTTATACCAGCTGCAGCCCAAACACACAGAACATGAAGCAGAAATGGGGAAAAGGAGGAGAATTTTAAAATTACTGAGGAAGGCACAATGGAACTCGACCTGCTCACCAATGTGGCGGGAATTCTGTTGGAAGGATGTTGATTTTTTTTTTTTATTTTAAATTAGAAAATGACGCCAGGGGATTGGCTGCTGCTGTTGGACGCTTTGTTGGATGAATGACGCCAATCATCACCATGTTTTCAGGAATTGTCCGGTTATTTACATTCAAAACTCTGCCGCTCGCCTCCTCACCCGTTCCCGTGATCACATCACCCCAATTCTTCTATCCCATACCGCATCAAATTCAAAATCCTCCTCCTCACCCGTAAAGCCCTCCATAACCACGCCCCCTCTTACCTTAAAGATTTACTCCACCCCTACACTCCTTCCTGTACCCTCCGCTCCTCTGGCGCTAACCTCCTCACCGTGCCAAGGACCAAGCACCGAACCTGGGGGGACAGAGCCTTCTCTGTTGCTGCCCCCTCCCTTTGGAACTCACTTCCACAACACATTGGTACCATATCTGATCCCACCACCTTCAAGACACAATTAAAAACACACCTGTTCCACACTGCTTTTAACTTAAAACCTCACTTATAACTCCACATGTTTTGTTCAACCAATTTTAACTGTTATATTTTATATCTGTTTTATGCTTGATTGGACTGAATTTGTTTGTTTTTTGCACGTCTGTATTTGATGATTATCTGAATTTTATCCCTGTAAAGCGTCTTTGAGTCCTTGAAAAGCGCTATATATAAATAAAATGTATTATTATTATTATTATAGTGCAGATTTGGCAGGAAACTCACAGACGCATCAACGATATTTTTGAAACAGACGTTCCTTTTGGTTGCGACAGACTCTATACAGGTGACATTTTCTGTGATGGATGGAATATAAATGAGAAGAAATCAGCACAAAGTCTTTTGGAAGCAAGCAGATAAGAAGCTGTTCCAACGGAACGTCTGAACCCTGATCCCCCAACTGGTGACGTCTGGATCGAAATAATGGATCAAATTTATAATCTGGGAAGGGTTTCATTCTCCGTTTAGGTTCAAAAGGAAAAAAATGACAGAATCTGGTTTAAATGGTTGAATATGTCGAACCTGTAACCTCAGATTTATATGGAGTTCAATCAGTGCCAAAACCTCACAAACACAAAAACTGTGTTTTATTTGCGGCCAGTGATTCACAAACAAACTTAGTGTGATTTGCAAAAGCAAAACATGATTCACAACTAATGTATTTAGTTTGATTAATGAAAAAAAAATGTCTCTCCAACAAATACATCTTGATTCACAAATACAGAAAAATGTATTTTCAATTCAATGAAAATATCCTTGAGGCGCAAAAATAAAATCTTTCAAGTACAACAAAAAAATATTGTTCAAGATTTAATTTTTTCTTCTCGAGTTAAAAAAAAAAAAAAAAATCTGCAAGTAGGAGAAAAAATTCTAAGATTGTTTGTGAATCACTGGCTGTTTTTGTGTTTGTGAGGTTTTGGCACTAATTTAACTCCGTAGATTTCATCCCACTGAACGAAGGACTGAAGAGATGGTTCATTTCTGTTTTGTTTTTGTCGTGCTCTGGTTTTTTTTTTTTTTTTTTTACGATCTCTTCATCATTCAAGAGCTAAATTTAATTTAAGAAACAAAGAGGTGACGTCACGTAGACTACATCCATATATTTCAGTCTGTGGTTTAAAAACTGTAACTCTGTCCTCATGAAGTTATCTTTCAGCTGACAGAAAAGGCTCGTAGGCTGAAATCGTTTTCAAAACAAAATATACCTGAGCGTATGTCTCTGAATTGGATTTAAAAAAGCAAATGAACAACAATGTTTTTGGTTTTCTTTGAGCATGAATTGGTGGGATAGTTTAAAAAAGAGAGAGAGAGAGAGAGAGAGGGAGAGGGGGAAATGTGAGGAGAGAGGAAGCGATGGTGATCATCTAATCTGGTGGTGATGCTGTGAGCCTCTGTACATGGGGCGCCTGCTCTGCTAAGCTAAACCAGTCCTTCAAAACGAGCGACTCAAACCAGAACGTCTGAATTTTTAATTTGATAACGTTCAAAAATATTGATTGACAGCTCCTTTGAGGATTGTAAAAATAAATCAATAAATAAAATCCTCAAATCCTTTGATCTAAACTTCTCTGGCGTGTTGAATCCTGAAGCTCATCACCTGAACGTTTCTTTTGTGATCCAGACTCATTAAAGAACGAACGACTGATGGAGTAATAGCAGCTTTAGTTTTTCTTTAAAGAGCTCCGCTGGTGCTTTGAGTAATTATAATCGACACCACATTATGATCACGGCGCTTTCAGACTTCTTAAGACTGAAATCTGCTGAAAGGATCCGTTCAGGGCAGAGTGTCAGCAGCCCGCTCTTATTCTCTGAAACTGCAGCTGTCTTGTTTTATGAACAGACAAATAAAGCTTTTGTTGAAGCTGCTGCATTAAAAACTTTTTTTTTTCTGAAGTTTTTTCATCCAGTGGGCTTTAAAGTGGATTTATTTAAAAACAAAAAGAAGAATAAAAAGCTGAATGACCTCCAACATTTCCTCCCACTGCCGCTCTCTTCGTCTTTCTGTGTCGAGCTCGTCCGTCTAACCTGCCGGCTTCTCTGAGCTCTGCACTGCTGTGTCTCCCAGCAGGCATTGCAGCAGGACTAGGATGACTGGGAAGACCCAGACCAGCAACGTGACCAACAAGAATGACCCGCGCTCCCTCAATTCCCGAGTCTTCATCGGCAACCTGAACACGGCCGTGGTCACCAAGGCCGACATCGAGGCCATCTTTGCCAAATACGGCAAGATCGTGGGCTGCTCGGTGCACAAGGGTTACGCTTTCGTGCAGTACGCCAGCGAGAGGAACGCCAGGGCCGCTGTGGCAGGAGAGAACACCAGGGTCATTGCTGGACAGTCGCTGGGTAAGGACGCTCCCGTTTTTTATTACACATCAGATCACAAAGAACACATTCACAACCAAAATATCCTCTGTGTAAGTTTGTTTTTTCGTCAGTAGCTGGAGTCAGAGGTGTCAGGGTTTAGTTAGCCTCATAGCAGGGGCGGAGCCAGGATTTCAGCTTTGGGTGGCCAAACTAATTTTGGGTGGGCTTTAAATGACTAAAACTGACTGACTGATACACTGCTGTTACTGTGTGTGGGTTTAACGTGGATTTGGTTGGTTGTTTACTTCTTTAATATTTGTTTTTCCTTTCATAACATTTTGGTGCATCAGACAGATCCACCTGTGATCGCTCTCCATGGTGCTGACCACAGAGAAGCGCTCTAATGCTTTCCATTTATCACAGGCTGTGAGAGCAGCAACATTAACCAAAGACAAATAAATCAGCTCAAGACATTAAATCAAAAACAAAACAAAAATGTAGTCTTTCCTAAAAGTCATTTTCTAGTCCCGCCTGTAAAACATGAGGCTGAATGTTTTAATTCATTTCTTCTTCTTTTTTTTTCCAACGGGCTAAAATGATTGCCAGCTCAGCTCATTTTATAAAAACAGGACATCTAACAATAACAAGAAGTGAAGGGACAACATTTCATAAAGTTCCTTTCAATCACAAATTTTAAACTTTTTTTTTTTTAAAGAAAAGTTTTGGGTGGGCCTGGGACTGTTGGGCCCCCCCATGACGCCGCCCCTGCCTCATAGCATAACTTCCTGAGTCAGAGAAATTTAAATAAAATCAATAAATTAACAATAATAATAATAAGATAATATAAACATAATATAATATATAGTAATAAATACACATATTTTTGTTTTTTTTCTTCATTGCTGAAACCTTTTCAACGAGACTAACCTGATAATGCTTTGAGGCTCACAGTTTGGATTTTTCATCTGTGAACCCATCCTTGTGAATAGAAGATCTCTGGATCCCTTTAAAGAGGCGGGATCTACTTTTTACTGTGTAGATCATCACGGCGTGTTTTCCTGCTCTTTGTGTCGTAGTCCTGCTCACCTTGAAGGGATTCTAATCTGCATAACCGCCATCAATCAATCTTTATCAATCCACCTTTTTTCCTGACTACCCATGGTTCATAGCGGTTGTTGGTTTTGCTCTTCCAAAGCTGATGAGGTGGAATATGTGCTTATTTCTGTTATTACTGCTGTGTTACGAGTTACTTATGTATTTAAAAAAACATCATAAATTCGTTGATTAAATCAGCCATCGTCTCTTTTCCCTCCTCAAACTCATGACTGTACTTCAGTCCCCCAGCAGCCATCCAGTCAGAGGGCTTCCTGCAGAGTAATTTCTTTAATTGCCTCATAAAAACAAAGCTGTTCGCTCTTTACTCCCTAACCACCTTCATTCCCCTGTTCTGAAATCTTTGTCACGCTCACAGTTAGCCGCTAACAGCAGGCAATTACGCCGGAATCTGTGGTCTGCGATCTAAAGTGTTACTCATGCGTTCCTGTTTTAATGAATTTTTTGCTTTTTTTTTTTGTTTTTTGTCCCGACATGAAGACGTTTAATCCTCACAGGTGGGAAATTAAACAGAACTATCAAATACAGTTTGTTTGAACGAAGACAAACGTTGATGAATCCTTCTCACATGAGCTCCGTGTCCAAAGTGAGACATGCTGAAGCATTTAAGAGTCATTAAAGACGGGTCGATACCTCTAATAAAACATTTTTCGTTAACAATGCCGCAGGAAAGACGTCTTTTTACAGACGTCTGTTTGTTTACAAACAGATTGAGTCAGTCTGACGTCTTTAAACGTGTCGTTTTCGATCGATCAAGTTTTATAAAAATCGATACCACCTGCAGGTCTCAGGTTCGCCGTCTGCTCCGGATTTAATGTTCGTTCTGATGTCAGACTGTCTTTTCATCACTGAAATGTTCAGTATTCCCAAACAGGAGCGTGTCAGCGGCGTCAGCGTGCTTCGAGGTGTTTTTGAAATTAAAAAAAAAAAAAGCTGCTGGAGGACTAAAAAAAGGACAGACAGACAGTATTGAAGAGGAAACATCCAGATCCCCATGAGCCCGCGGGGCCTTTGGAGGATCCCAGTAAATCTTCCTTATATTACTTATTGATTAGTCCACAGCCTCCTCTCATGGAAAATAAAAGTCTTCCCTCAGCCCTGCTCTCTCATTAAATATGAATCAGCGCGCTCTGGGGTCACATCTGTAATTCCACCTCCTGTTTGCTCAGGTTCATACATTTTAGGTGAGTGAAATGACATGTGGGAGTGGTGAAACCTGTGGGGCTGAGTCACCGTCACTCTGATTTGTTGTATAATTATATGACTCATGGGCCGTTATTGTAGAAATTTATGACCGATGCTGGTTGAGAACCTGGAGTGAAACAGGATTGGTAGGAGGTGTGTTTTGATTTTCAGGATTTTTGACTCCTTCTGTTGACTTTTTTACTTTTGTTAACAAATAAAACCATCCGACTCTGAAACTTTGAGAAGTTTTTTTTTAAAAAAGAGGCACAGCTGAGGAAAAATTACAAACCTTCAGAGGTTTTAACCAAACTGTGGTTTAATCCAAACTTATCTGACTGTAAACATCCATCACGGCTCACGCTGAGCGCCTGCTTTGATGATCCAACCTCTGCTCTCTGTGTTTGAAGTTTCACTCCTGAGGTTTTCACTTCAATATGAGATTATTGCTCATATTTCAGGTCCATACTTGCACATGAAGTGCTTTCGGTAGCTGTGCTGAATACAGTAGTTGGTTTGTTTTAAGCCTTAACCTACAGTTTTATTGTTCATCATGCATGAATTTCAGTTAGCTATAAATAGTGACCAATATAAAACATTCACACCTGATTTAAAGGACACTGTTCTGAAGAAACTCTCTGCTAGACTTTTGCTTTTCTGCTTAAGGGGCTAAAAAATGATTTCCAAGTTCAAAAAACCATTCGCACTTGCATATTTCATCAACTTTTGTAAAAAAATAGTGCAAATTGGATTATAATTTTTTGTTCATTTTGAACTTTTAGACTTTGGTTTTGGTCACAGGCTAAACAGTTTGGGAGCCTCTGGCTTTAAATACAAAGACTGACAACATGTTTATGAATGAAAATCAGCAGGAAATTTATGGCAGCTCAATCTCTCAAGAACATTTGAGAATTCATGTAAGAATGTGAAAAGCTGCACACGCTTATCCCACAGCCCATGAAAAAGTTTATTCTTTGCAAGAGACACGAGACATTTCTCTTCTCTTGATAGAAGCTTTGCAGCCTGTGAGGTGAAAACTACAAAATTAACCAAAGAGGTTCACCTGCTTGCTCATGTGAGTCCTGCAAGTTCTCTCTGAACATTAAATCTTTGTCTAAAAAATAAACAAAAACCTGAAGCTAACTAACTGTGCTTTTAGAAGTGGTGATTTGATAACACTTTCGACAAAGACCAGTGAAGGTGTTGCTATCTCTAAGCTAATGCTGAATATTCAGACATTAGAGTGCTAACAATCCATTTATCCAATGCTACTACGGTCCAGTGTAAGCTAACTTAACAGTTTCATCCGTTACTTACGCTAACAATTTGAACATTTGCAAAATAACAACCAAAAAAAAACATGCTTTTAGTTATAGCTAGTAGTTTCTGCCATTTATCATCACACACTAGCTAACAACTCTTTGTGTTACTTTAACAAACAACTATAGCTAACTTTTTACGTTATTTGAGCTAACAGCTGTTAACGTTACTTTAACCAACAACTGTTAACACTAGTGTAGCTAACAACTATCTACTTTACTTTAGCTAACAACTGTTTACATTACTGTTGCTAACAAAACTTTGCATTACTTTAGCTAAGAACTATTTATTTACTACGGTAAAAAATGTGTATTTTACTTTAGCCAACAACTCGTAGCTTAACTTAAATTAACAACTATAGTTGACAACGCTTAATGTTACTTTAGCTAAGAACTGTTTACATAACTGCAGCTAACAACTGTTTTGGTTACTTTAGCTAACAAATGTTCACATTACTGCCGCTAACAACACTTTGCATTGCTGTAGCTAAGAACTATTTGTTACCATAGCTAACAACTGTTCATGTAACTGTAGCTAACAACTATTTACGTTACTGTAGCTAACAACTGTTTAAATTACTGTTGCTAACAACACTTTGTGTTACTTAAGCTAAAAACTGTTTGCATTACTTTAGCTAAGAACTATTTATTTACTACGGTAAAAAATGTTTATATTACTTTAGCCAACAACTCGTAGCTTAACTTAAATTAACAACTATAGCTGACAACGCTTAATGTTACTTGAGCTAAGAACTGATTACATAACTGCAGCTAACAACTGTTTTGGTTACTTTAGCTAACAAATGTTCACATTGCTGCCGCTAACAACACTTTGCATTGCTTTAGCTAACAACTATTTGTTACCATAGCTAACAACTGTTCATGTTACTGTAGCTAACAACTGTTCATGTTACTGTAGCCAACAACTGTTTAAATTACTGTTGCTAACAACACTTTGTGTTACTTAAGCTAAAAACTGTTTGCATTACTTTAGCTAAGAACTATTTATTTACTATGGTAAAAAATGTTTATATTACTTTAGCCAACAACTCGTAGCTTAACTTAAATTAACAACTATAGTTGACAACGCTTAATGTTACTTTGGCTAAGAACTGTTTACATAACTGCAGCTAACAACTGTTTTGGTTACTTTAGCTAACAAATGTTCACATTACTGCCGCTAACAACACTTTGCATTGCTTTAGCTGAGAACTATTTATTAACTTAAATGAACAACTATGGTTGACAACGCTTAATGTTACTTTAGCTAAGAACTGTTTACATAACCATAGCTAACAACTGTTCATGTAACTGTAGCTAACAACTATTTACATAACTGTAGCCAACAACTGTTTAAATTACTGTTGCTAACAACACTTTGTGTTACTTAAGCTAAAAAACTGTTTGCATTTCTTTAGCTAAGAACTATTTATTTACTACGGTAAAAAATGTTTATATTATTTTAGCCAACAACTCGTAGCTTAACTTAAATTAACAACTATAGCTGACAACGCTTAATGTTACTTTAGCTAAGAACTGTTTACATAACCGTAGCTAACAACTGTTTACGCCACTTTAGCTAAAACTTAGCTACCAACTGTTAATGTTGCTTTTGCTAACAATGTTTCTTTAGTTAACTGTTAGTCTCTTGAACTAAAAATAGTAGCTAACTAATTTAACTGTTTCCCCTCTCCATAGCTCTGTCTGTTTGACCATTAGCTAACTTTACTATTCGAACATTCTTTCAGCCAACTGTTTGAACTATCAGGTTAATTTGGCTCCTTGTTTAGATTTATCCAGGTGCAGTTCAGTGAAAAACTTACATTTCTTGCAGTTACTCAAAAAGAGAAATTTGTCATATCTTCTCTGCTTCAGCCATGTGAATTAAAACGTTTCAAACATATGTTTCCTGGGAGTCCCTGATTTGATCTAAAAATCTAAATTTTGCGATCCTCTGAGCCTCGTCGTATCTTTTATACTATTCTGAAAAAAGAAGCTGAAACATTTCTTTAGACTGAAGCATTTCAAGCAGTTTGAAATAAAAAGCAGACAATAAGGTAAGGATTATGTAAGGAGCTCAATAAAGGACTCGATTACTGACAAAGCAAAGTCTGACTGCATTCGTAAATATCACAGAGCTTGAGGAGACAGTTTTATGATGCTGTCAACACTAACTCATCCGTCCTGTCTGCATCACCGCGTCCACTTAAAGAGTCCGCTCTCATTTCTTAACACGTCCACAAACAACAACAACAACAACAACAACAACAACAACAACAACAACATTTCTACTCTTTGTGCACGAAACAACAAAGTCATGGTTTGGAGAGAGAAAAAGAAAAGCAACATGAGCTTCACTCATGAGGAAACAGCAACAACAGTCAAATAATCCTTCGCCCAGCTCCACATATTGCATTTCCAATGGCTGAGCTTCTCTTATTGTCTGTGGACACACGTGCACACACACTCAATAAATCCAGAATAATAACACCGATGCTCCATAAGTGTCAGAGGTATATGAAAGCCGCCTGCAGTGCACAGATGTCCCTCTCAGCTTTGGAATTCATCTTTTGTGCTTCTCTATCTGCTGCCCGGGTGAAATTTAACCCTCACAGTCGTCATCTTTTAAACATGGACTCAGTATTTGATTAAGCTCCAGGACTTTATTGCCAGAAACGGCTGCAGCCTACACCAGATATGAATCCATGATATCTCCTGAACTTCACTCTTTTTTATTGAATTACATGCAGAGAGAGACTGTGGTGTAAAGGTATGACATGTGACAGGGGGGTCAGATGTAAATCGGTAGAGTCCTGAGTACCCAGCATGCAGCTGGGACTGCAGAGCAACCAGAACGTCTCACGCTCGAGCAGATTTAATCGCCTGCGAGATACCGCAGCTCCAGAGATTGCTTTACTCGATTTAATTCCTTCTGACACGACTGGATCGGCGAGACAATGGCTTTAAGTAGTTCATGCAAATAAAAGTGACATTCAATCACGGCGGCGTTGGCCTCGGACAGAAGCTACTTAGATGCTGATGAAGATATCTGCTTGTGATGAAGAGCGTGTGGGCCGGGGGAGGGTTTTCTGACTCAGCATCTCCGCTTTCTGCTGCTGTGGATAAAATCCAGACAAAGACGTATTGATATTTTTTAAGGGTCATTTTTTATCATCAGAGCTCGGTGTGATCTGCTTTCAAATCATCCTCTGGTCACAGTGTGGGAGCTTTCATGTGTGGGTGCCGTCTGCCGGTCTTTGAGCGTCTCTCTGTGGTTGAAAAACTCACTGCAGATCCTCTTATTAATTCATGGTGCTGACAGAGACGACGATTTCCAATCTTTTGATGGCACAAAAAAAATACATATATTTCCCTGACGTTTTAATCAATCCTTCACAGTCAAATTTAAAAAGCAAAACGTAGATTTTCTAAATCAAACCCTCATCTTAAAGTGTTTATTTATGTTGCTTTAATTTTCTGTACAAGGAAAAATAAATGTATTATTAATCTTAATTCTCAAAAATTATCTTATTTTTATTCTTAAAAGTTTATTATTTGTAATAAAAAGTTATCTCTTCTTATGTATTTGCATATTAAAGCTCCTGTGGGGAGTTTTTTAATAGTTTTGGAACACAAGTGCTGTGATCTGAGCGACTGAGGTGTTACATTCTTTCAGTTTCTGTTTTTTTTCAGGGTTGGTGTTTGATGAAGTGATTAAAAAACACACAGAAACAGTCTGTTTACATTTACCAGCTGCAGAAATCCTTCATAGGTGGGACATGACTGAAAACACATTGAGATGATGCTCTTATTTGAAAACAGGACCAAAACCAAATCAATAAAAAAGAAAGCTGGGACTAGTTCCTCCAGCAGGGGGCACACCAGAGTGAACGGCAGGCAAAAGTTCCTCACTTACCCCTTTTCAACCAAGCTGGTTCCAGGGCCGGTTCGGAGCTAGAGCCAGACGTAGCACCAGTTCTTTGGTTTTCCACAGACTAAGCACCAACTCCTTGCTGGGCCAGCAGAAAGAACCACGTTACGTCGGGGGCTACGGGTTTACGTCAGGGGGGTGGGGGCGGGATTATTGACCAACCAAAGCAGAGTCAAAACACGGAAGAGAGCCATTTTTAAAAAGACGAGGTTGGGGTAAGAGAGAACAGAAGAAGAAGAAAAGTAAAACAATGGATTTCAAAGCAAAACAGCACGGCCGGCACCCGTTTTTGGAAAAGCAAACGGTTCTTAACCGGTTCACACTTGAACCAACTGTGAACCGGCTCTAGCACCAGCACTAGCACCAGCCCTGGAACCAGCTTGGTCGAAAAGGGGTAACAGCAGCTTTAGAAAACAGAAATCATTCAGTACAGGAAATATCATAAAATAAGGAAACAAAGTTCACTACAAGTCATAAGAAACTTCATTAAAATGTATGAAATTAAAGCTCCTATAGGCAACTCTCTGTTTATGTTGATTTTGCTAGTGCCCCTCCCAAACAGTACCTTTTACCAGTGGTGTGCTCAGACTTTTTGAGAAGCAGGGATGAAAAAAAGGCTCCCAAACGGGCACATTAGTACGTGTTGTGGCTCCCAAGAGGGCACTTTAGTGTGTTTTGGCTTCTAAGACAAAACTTTAGTGTTTGTTTTGACTACCAAGTGGGCACTTTAACCGTTTAAGCTCCCATGTAGCCACGTTAGCATGCGTTTTGCCTCTTTAGCGGCACATTAGCACATGTTTTTCAACAATTGGGCCTCAACCCTGCACAACACTGCCTTTTACATTTTTGGTGATTCTGTTGTGCTTCTTTTTATTATTATTTATCGTGTAATTTATCACACATTTGTGATTATTTTTTTGTAGATTTTTTAAATATTTATCTATTTATTTATTTTTGATGTTTGTCTCAGATTGTCTGTCTTGTCGTTGCTCTTCTTGTTAACTTTCCTGGGCTGTAAAATCTCCTCACAGGAGCTTTAAACGTGCTCTAAACCAGCGTTTTTTGTGTAACTGTGGATGTGTTCGCTTAAAAAATCATCAGATCCTAGTCCTAAACTTCATCCTCTCCTCTGCTCTGAATTATTTTCTTCTCTCTGTCTGTCAGACGCTGTTTTTAGCAGCTTTCATGAATTTTTCATCCACATGAACACTAGATGGAGCTGAGAGAATAGCAGTGAGGGAACCGCAGCCGCCATAACTGGGACGTCTTCATCCTCCCTCAGCATGTTTGATTCATTTCATTCATCCTCGGCTCTCAGACCCTTCAGGAGTAGCCTGCGTGTTGTGCAGAATGTTTGATCACATTTTGCTGTTAATGAGGCTTTTAAAGTCGTATTTTTATATTTATATGTTGTTTTATATTCATATTTATTGTATTTTCATGTGTCTGCTGTTTGCACAGCTTGGAAAGGCTTGACTCACGAGCTGTTAAACATTAAAATATGAGAGCTGTAACAGTTCTGCTTCCACTCTTTAGTTAAGCTGTGAGAAAAGCACACAGAGCATGGTTTATGTCTCTCTTTACATCACAGAAGAACAGATGAATTTTTGATTTCCTCTAAAAATGTCAAAGTGAGACTCTACGAGGAGGACGTCTTTTGATTCCAGTGACCGGAGTGAAATAATGAATCCATCACAGTCGGTCTGATAAAAGGAAAAAAGCATCACCAGCTTTTAGTTCACCAGCTTTTCTTTCCCAGAACAAAGAAGCTCGGGGACCCAACGAGACGCCAGGCCGTCTCTGAGACATCTGCAAACCCCGTGTCAGGGTAATTAGATCTTACAATTACAAGGCCTCATCTACAGCGGAGCAGCTGGGGAACCACGCAGCCTCTCTCACCCCAGCATCCTCCGCTTTTCCAGGCCGCCTCTTTAAGTAAGGAAAACAACGAGACGCTGACAGGAAGGAGCTGATGTCTGCTGAGGTCAAACTGTTACCCTGCCATCATAGAGGAATGGTTCACACGTGACTTTTTAAATCACCTTAAATGACGTTTCCTTGTTGATTTGAGGTTACATTAACACTGAATTCTCTCCTTTTTTATTCATAAACATTTAACACATTTAATACATTTACTTCATTCTGTTTATGTTTGTTAATTAGCAAGGCCTGCTAATTAAAAACTTATCTATCCGCATAAAGAAAGAACGGCGCATGAGCCAATAATGAGATATAGAAACACGGGTTTAACAAGCTGCTGAACAAATATATAAAATGATCCAGGATAAAAAAAACAACGACGACGACGTATGAAGATGTGAGTTTGTTTGTGCATTCGTCTGTTTGTTTGTTTGGTTTCTCTGATGTTTGTGGTTAAAAAAGCAGAGAGATGCTGAGATTAAAGGAGCAGAGAATCGATATGTGATGCTGCTCTGAGTTTTTACTGCATGAAGTTTGAAGTTTTCGTGGTTTGCTTTCGGTTCTCCTCTGCAGCTCCTTTGTGCATCTGAACGTCACTCAGCCCCCTGTTTTGGTTTCTGTACCTTTAAGTTTTGGTCAGTAAACCTGCTTTACCCTCACGGACACATCATGTATTTCTAACAATCTAGATTTTATGCAGCTGGACGAGTATTTTCAGGCAACTTAAAGAGCTTGAAGGTTTTAGACTTTAAAACGTTTTTAAACATGGATTTAAAGTAATAATGTGTGATGTTTGTTCTGAACGTGCAGATTTTTAATCTGCAAAAATTCATTTTTGTTTTTTTAGAAATCCCTGAATCTGTCTGAAAACTGCTGAAAATGAAAAACAGCACGAGATCTCCACAAGATTTACATGAGACCTGTGTAAAACGATGAGGTCATCACATGAGGTTCTTGTAACTGCTTCATGTTGGAGGGGCGGGCCTCAAACACCAAGGTCTGCACATAGCTCTGTGCATAGCTGGCTAATCAGATGAAAAGGGGGTTTGTGGAAATGAAAAAAAAAAAAAAACTTTTTGAAAAAAAAAAACACTAGTGAGAAAAAAGATGTTTTTTTTTTTCAGCTGTGACTCGTGTAAAGCTACTACACGGGGCACCAGAGAGACTCTTTAAAGCCTAAAAAAAGCACAGTAAAGTGTCTGTGAGGACTTTCTAAGTGATCCTGAAAAAGTCTCTCTTCTAGATATCTGCCTGATCCTAATCCACTACTTAAAATGAGATCATCTGCACCAAGATAGTTTTTTTTTTCCTCAGCTGGAAACAATTTCTGTGATTAATTTAGTAGAGATGGTGGAGACTGGAGCTGAACTGACAGACAGAAAAAGGACGGAAGAGAAGAAGAAAGATAAACAGGAGAGAGATAGAGCACAGGCTAAAGGCTAAATCATGAGCGAAAGGCTAAACCACGAGCTTAAGGCTAAAACATGAGTGAAAGGCTAAACCATGAGCTAAAGGCTAAAACACAAACTAAAGGCTAAAACACGAGCTAATCTGTTTGTGATAATGTTCATTCCAGCCCACATGCAGCAGTTGTTCTGCAGTGATCTGATCAAACTTGAGAGTCTGTCAATAAAATGAAGAGTGAGGTTACGTTAGCTCTGATTGGTGGATGAGCAAGACATAAGGATTAGCTAACATCACACATTAGCCTATGGCTACGTCTCAGCGGCGCTAAATATATCTGTCTACTAAACTACAGAACAAACAGTTTACTTGTTGTCACGTTGCAAACAGCAGCGCTGTGTAACTGTCGATAAATGCCTTACCTCGTCACGTTGTATCCAGTAAAAAGAAAAGTAGTGTTATAAGAAGATCTGATCTCCATTCATTTCCAAAACAAACACACACCTTGTTAAGAGTCATGAAATCATAACAGTGTCACTGTGATCCACTTCAGACAGTCCTCACAGACTCTTTAAGTTTTTTTCTACATATCAGTTTTTACCAAGCGGCAACCTCCAGTCTGAAAATATGAGGCAATGCGGAAGTGCTAAAGTCTGCTGTTCCCCGATGTCCGCTTGAGGCTGGCTCCGGAAGTACCGGAAGTCACAAACACACCAAGCCAAAAAAAAAAATAAGCCGTTTTCACAGCCAGAATAAGCCTATATACAGCTGGGTACAAAGAATGTCTCCCCTCTGAATCGCTAATTTCACTAACGGCACGCACTGTAAGGGGGTTGAATTTTTTTCTAATTTGGCAGTTTCCACAATATTAAGCTCGCCAGTTCGTCCAATCAGAGGCACAGCTCAGATCACGTGACTGTGGAGTGTCCTATGGTTGTTACTGTGGAGACTCACAGCAGGCCGCATTTCCAATATGGCCGCGCCGGCCAAAGTCCGTTTCAGGAACAGATGGGTGACGTCGCGGAGACTACGTCCATTAATTATACAGTCTATGGTTATAACCTATTTTTGTCGTTAGACCCAGTTGTTTAGTATTTCTTGCTCCACTTAAAACTGAAACCCAAAGTTTCTATCTAAAGGCTAAAAACAGGTGAGTCTATAATGCTAACTTTAAAATTATATCGCATTAACTTTACAGTTAAACTTCATGCAGCTCCAACCTGCTTCACCCCCTTGTGAAGACTGAAAAATGCGATTTTTCTCCCAGTTAGTGTTCCTAAATTTGGAGCAGAGAGGAGCATTTAAAGAGGGAGCTCCCCCTGGGATAGTCTGACAAATGGTACAGTCTGAAGCGGCTCTGCCATGAGTCTGGGGCTGCTCACCGGCAGTCCGTCTGATTTTCAGGGAGAGAGAGCAACAGAGAGAGAGAGAGTGAGAGAGAGAGATAAGGACAGAGAGGAAGAGCAGTCTGGTTCCAGCAGAGTTCATATCGTTTGTTTGCCGCTTGGTATGACCATGTACAAGGGCAGGCGTCGAAACCACAGATGTGAGTAGGAGCCGTCCGTCTCTGCTGACGCTGAAGTTAACGAAGCTGCTAATGACGAGGAGTTGATTAATTCATCTGTTTGTAGCGGTCAGCTTCACTTACTTTACACTTTTAGAGCTCTATGAAAACAAACCGGATGATCGCTGCAAAAACTACCAAATAGCTGCAAACGTGAGCTAACAATGCATGTTTTATCTCTGAAACCCGAACTCTGTGCTTCTCTCTTCAGTCACGAAGTGTGGATCAGTGTTTGCATCTAAAACGGAACCTCGTTTTATTTTAAAACCGTGTTTTTATTTAGATATTTGCAGATAGAATGTGTGTCGTTGCTCACATCATGCTTGCAGAGTTAATTTAAGGGTGCACAGAGGCAATTACTGCACCCAGCCTGATCTCTAACAAGTTATTAGACAGGGATCAATATTTAATCTGTTGTTTTAACGGTGGGATTGCTTGTGAATCTTGCAGATCTCTTATTTTTTTTAAATCTACGTTGTGGCTGTATTAAATAGGATTGATGGTGTTCTGTGTGTTGGTGAAGACTGTCTAGGGGGCTCCAGGTGTGCAGTGCACCTGCGTGCATGAGAGGCTGCATGCTAATGTAGGGGCTGGAACCACCTGGAGGATTACATAACAGATAAGGAGGTCTTGAGGTGCCTTCCAAAATCAGAAATGATTTAGGCATGAATATTTCATTCATTGTTGTTCAAATATAAGTTGGAACCTATGCAGCATGCACACATGGGTAGTTCAATTTTTTATCAATAACTACAACCCCAGTTCCACTGAAGTTGGGACGTTGTGTGAAATGTAAATAAAAACAGAATGCAATTATTTGTAAATCCTGTTTAACTTATATTCAACTGCATACACGACAAAGACAAGATATTTATTGTTCAAACTGATCAACTTTATTAACTTATTTTGAATTTGATGCCTGTGACACGTGCCTAAAAAGCTGGGACAGGGTCAACAAAAGACTGGGAAAGTTGAGGATGGACTGACGCAAAGTGGAAAAGTCTGCTGTGGTCTGACGAGTCCACATTTCAAATTGTTTTTGGAAATCATGGACGTGGTGTCCTCCAGGCCAAAGAGGAAAAGGACAATCTGGATTGTTCTCAGGTCAAAGTCTCAAAGCCAGCATCTGTGATGGTATGGGGGTGTGTTAGTGCCCATGGCATGGCTAACTGGACCATCTGTGAAGGCTCCATTAATGCTGAAAGGTACATACAGGTTTTGGAGCAACACATGCTGCCATCCAAGCCACGTCTTTTTCAGGGACGTCCCTGCTTATTTCAGCAAGACAATGACAAGACACATTCTGCACCTGTTACAACAGCGTGGCTTCGTAGTAGAAGAGTGCAGGTACTAGACTGGCCTGCCTGCAGTCCAGACCTGTCTCCCATTGAAAATGTATGGAGCATTATGAAGCACAAAACACGACAACAGAGACCCCGGACTGTTGATCAACTGAAGTTGTTCATCAATCAAGAATGGTAAAGAATTCCACCTCCAAAGCTTCAACAATTAGTGTCCTCAGTTCACAAACACTGACTGAGTGTTGTTAAAAGGAAAGGTGATGGAACACAGTGGAAACATGAGCCTGAACCAGCTTTTTAGGAACGTGTTGCAGCCATCAAATTCAAAAATATTTGAAAAAAACAAAAAAGTTGATCAATTTGAACAATAAATATCTTGTCTTTGTTGTGTATTCAGTTGAATTTAGGTTAAACAGGAGGTACTTTTTTGTTTTTATTTAGTTTTTCACAACGTTCCAGCTTCATTGGAGTTGGGTTTGTAAATTGATTATCAAAAGTTTTTTATTTTATCTAACACACATAGTTCTGATTTAATAAACAGTGGCTTATAGATGAGCTTATAGTCAGCTCAGAACTGAAACTAGAGCAGCTCAACCACAGACTGTTCTTAGTCTGTGAGCTTAACAACTGTTTGAAGAAGATTCACAACGAATGCTGCGTCATTGGAGTTATCTTCAACATTTAAAAAAGGAGTAAAAGAATCGACTGGAGGAACATTTAAAGCTGGAGCATCTCTGCGTCTTTGTCGTCGTACGGGAGGCCAGGGTTGTTTCTGCAGTGATGTACGCTGCGGAGCAGATGTGTGCTGCTGTGGCGCTCGGCTGCGTTACGACTTTGACTTTCCTGCTCGGTGTTCCGACAGTCACCTCACGGAGGAGCAGGTCAGCCTGGAGCACAGATGTAGAAGTGTTTTGAAGCAGGTGTCAGCTGCTGGTTTGTTTTTCCAGCTGCTCGCACAGTTCCACCTGCTCGTGGGTTAGTCGAAGTGATGGAGCAACTCCGGGGCTTAAAATGTTTCCAAGCGTTGCACTTAAGAGCCTCACAGTTTCATCATGAGAGGAAAAAAGAAAAAATAGCCCAAACTGAACAGGAAGAAAAGTGCTTTAACAGCTCAGGAGAGATGAAAGACTAAATGATCACCACCACAGGGAATATGCTCATTATGATTTAATGCAAAATTATCAGTTACCAACGTTAAGATGTACCACAGGCTTCTGTTAGGCTGCTCTGCAGCTTAGGAAGTGAGAAGATCCACCTCCTTCCTCAATATTCCCAAAGCACTTTAATGATTACAGTCAACACCTGCATTTTACTGCTCTCACCACGTTCCCCCTAATGGACCAGAGCTCAGCAGGTCTTATTAAAATATTTTTATTAGCGGCTCAGGAGCCTAGGGATTGGCTGCCAAATTTATGCTCTGCCAAATAACCATTTTCCTAGAGAGGCAAAAGAGCAAAGTACAAGGAAGTCATTAAGGAAGGACAGGCTGCTGTGTAATCAATTTGAGTGCCCCCTCCAACCACGTCTGAAAACGTTAAAGCCTCGAGCTTGATCAGAACCAGGCAGAACCACTCTGGATTGTGTGAGAACCTCGATTTGCAAACTTCTTTTTCTTTTACAAAACCGAACTAGATTAGTCCTTGAACTTGACAGTGTCAACAGTACAGAAACAGTAACAGTAACGTAATGAAGAATGAAGAAAGTGACCAGCTTATTTGACAAAAAACTAAACACAGGATCACCCAGGATGGGAAATCTGCAGGCAAAATGATGTCAAAATGGATTACAGAGTCAGGCTAAAGTTAGCAGAGCTAGCACCACCTGCCTTTGGTTTCCTTACATGTTGACTTTCACATGCCTGAAACAAACTGTTAAAACTCTCTCTGGTGCTGGGTTAGCACTCTTATCTCGTCCGTCTTATCGTCTCTTCTTAGCTCGCACCGCAGCACCAGCGCGTCATACTCACCCTTCTCCTCAGCTTGCAGGGAACATTGGGCCTAGCACTAGTTAGCATCAAAATGCTACAGGCTGCTAACAGGATCCCTGGACAAACACCAGAACAGAAATAGTAAAAACACCACTGCCACCAAAAAATGACAAGGAAGAGGGAGCTGCAAGCGGGCTATCAAGCAGTGCTTAGCAACAACTAAACATAAGTTAGCATAACTTAAGCTAACCTAACAGCTAATTGTGCCATGTGATGAGATGCCATCTGTGTATGTTTATATCTGGGTAGTAGAGCACTAAAATTACTGGAGCTCACGATCATAGACTGTATAATAAATGGACGTAGTCTTCACCACGTCTGTTTCTGAAGCAAATCATCAGAGGTCGCCATATTGGAAACTGGGCGGGCTCTGAGTCTCCACACTAAGCTTTAGGGCACAGGCCTGTTAATCAGCTGAGCTGTGCCTCTGATTGAGCGAACTCGTGACCTTACCATCCTCTGAACTGCCGAGTTTAAAAAAAAATTCATCCCCTGTGCAGTGTGTGACGATACGTAGACATTGTCACATATTTTTAGGCCGGAGTTGCTGTTTGGTCCCAACATTTGATAGAAGAATAAAAATATTCATAATTAGTTTAACTGGTTTGCAATTCTGTTGCCGGCTTATCTTAAAGTTTGCGGGTTTGTTTCTGCATTAAAAATAATATATCTTTTTTAAATGGGTGTGTATGTGGTTTCGGGTCTCTCTGCGGCCAGCCCCCAGTGGACGCTCGAGGAACTGCAGTTTTTCATTGTCTTAACATATCTTCCACTTGTTTCCACCATGTTTTCTAATACACTATATATTACCCAAAATTATCTCTAGCTACTATTATAATCCTCCCAGGTTAACTGTAAATTTGAGTCATGTTTCCACGGTAACAAGGTTGACCTTAACAAGGTTGACACTTAATTACGGGGAGACAAAAAATAGCTCCTGCATGAATATTTGATAACAGAGCTGAGTTTAAAGCCATGCATTTGTTTTAGATTAAGTCCTAATTACCCAGAATTCAATGCAAATTAGTTCTGTTAGGGTTATTCAGAATGAGAGGATAAATTCACTCACCTTTCAAAAATAGGTTTTCTGACTTTGCTATTTTTTTGAAGCTGACATTGAACCTTTTATGGACTGCATGTTAACTAAAAAATAAATTTAGCATTAAATTTATCGTAAGTCGTTGAAGTTAAGTGAACCAAATGTGACACAAAGTCATTATTTCTACATTACACACACACTCATGCAGAAATCCCCGCATATATACACACACACACACACACCCTTCATCCTGCCACTCACTCTGCACTGCTTGAGAAAACACACTCTCAGGTGTAATAAAAGGCAGAGACTGTGGTGCCCTTGAGCCGAGATCAGAGATTATTCAAGTCCTCCCTGTCAGATTTACAGGGCGCTGGAACACAGGGTAGATTGAATCTGCGATCACTGTCACGCAGCATATCTTTTAGTCCCACATTTGTATTCACACAGGTACCTGCATGAGCTCTTCATCAAACACTGCTCACCTGCTTTCAGGATGTGTGTTGTTGCAGAGCTTTTGTGTGTGTTTGTGTGTGTGTGCCTGGGGTGATCCTCTGCCTGACTGAGATTATGTTTAGGGATTAGTTCATGGAGGAAACATTTTCTCATTTCTATACGATCAGCAATAATGATTTCTTTATGCAAAAGTTCAAAAAGAATTTAAAAAAAAAAGTGATGTAGGCAAAAGCGTGCAGCGAGCAATCCAACAAAGTCACTCTAAGCAAAGATAAAATCTATAAACGACTCGTCACACCTCCAGAGACCAAGAGCTCAAGGGCACTCCAAACCAAAGGGTCTATATTTAACTAAAATAGACCCACTCGTATCGCCGGCTGTAACGCAGCAGCACACTGACGTGTTATTTAGCACATCGTCATTAATATGAATGAATCCAAACTGTGTCAGAGCACCCCGAGGTGGTGATGATTGTATTCTTCAAGGATCCAGCAGCGGATGGATAAAACTGTTCCTGAGCTCCGCCACTTCCAAACCGTAGGAGACATTTAATTAAAACGAGAAGCGGTAAAGTCGGAGATTGATGCTTTTTATTCTGCACGCAGATGAAGAGAGACGCTTTGAAAACATGGCTCTGACCTAACGGCGTGCGACTCATGAAGAAGACTAAACAAGATACACACAGTTTAGAGGTTTTATTGTGCATATCGAGTCCCGCTCAAGGATTGTTGATCCAGAACAAAACCAATAAAAACGATTTTACGTTATGAAAATGAAAACTTCTTATTTCACTTCCTCTTAAGGTTCTTGTTCAGGATTTTTTTGCCTTTAAAAGCTGTTTGATGTTCACTGACAACTAATCAACAATTAATCAAAGACCATTCCCCCCAGCGCCCCCCCATACCCAGATACATTGCACGCCCAACACACTTGGGCCTCAAGAAAGCTTGAGGCGGTATTGGCTCAGTCCATTGGGACTTCGCTTGGCAAGTGGAGAATTGCTGGTTCAAATCCTGGGCATTATGCACCCCCCTCTGCCCTTAGACCTGTGTGTTTGGTAGTGGACAAAGGGAACCAGTTCACAGGGCTGTTAGTGGTCCCACCTCCATCTGGCGTTGGGTTTGGGTCTTGGGAGAGGGATGAAGATGCTGGTCAGGGCAGTGGAAGTTGGTGTCAGAAATTGGTCACTGGATTGGTCACATGGTTGCATGGCATGGCCCAAAAGTTTGAAATTGGGGTGATGGCTGGTGTCAGCATAGTTTCACTTGCCTTTGAGCAAGGCACTGAGCCCCCCCAGCTGCTTATGGTGTGTGCTGATGGTGCAGCTCCTTCCTTTCTTATCTTCGTCTTTCAAGTTCCAACATAAAAGCTTTTATAAATGAGGTATGAATAATTTCGAGGAGGACTATATCTAAGCATCAGATTTAATGTTGGCCCAAGATGTTTACACGATACTGTAAATAAAGTCTTTCTTTTCCCCTCACCTTCATGGAAATTAGCAAACCAAATTCAAACGTTGCCTCAAGTGAGAGGAAATAGAAACGTAAACAGCAGCTCTGTTGAAAATACATAAACAACGCAAATGAAAGGCAACAGAAGTCCGTCCCCCCAGAGAGACCTCTGAAGTAAATCCGAACATTGATAAACAAAAATACCACATTCTGTCTCGCATGTCCTTGCTTTAGCTGAGTAACATTAAAGCTGAAGGAAGCAGGGGAATTGATGTTTACAAAGGAGCTTTTGACCACCGTGTTCTTCTGTTTCTGAAAAATAAAACAACAGCATGAAAACAGCCCGAGTTTGTACCAACCTGCAAACTGCTGTCTCTTCCCATCTCCTCACATCGCCTACACTAATTAAAGAAATTCAGCTGTTGGAAAGGCTGGCTCTACTTGGGTTTAAAGCATCATGGTTTTGCACAGGGTTCATTTATGATGAGAATTCTGTCCACTTAGCAGTTTGCTGGTGAACACGCTAAGGAATAACCTTTAAATGGTCCAGGGCTTTGCTGGACAGCTGGAGTTCCCATTCCAATGATGATCCTCTCCTGGTTCACGTTGGGCTGTAAAACCCCAAACCTGTTGACTCCTGGTCTGACTCCGCTCATTACGTCCGTTTGTTGTTATAGTCAAGCTAAAAACCATCTGGTTTTCACACGGTTTGTTTTACTTTGAAAGTCACAGGGCGTTTTAATGTGCTTTCAATGCACGACTTCCTGTTCCGCTGGATCTGTTTTGTGCAAATTGATTGTGTCATTGCTTTGGCATGGTGTCTGAGGAAAATCTGCTGTTTTGGCTGTATGGAAGGGCTCAACTGATATGGATTTTATGAAGTCGATGCCGATTCTGATATTTGGCTGAGAAAAAAAACCAATAACCGATTAATCGAAGTGATTAATTTTAAAAATATGTAGTGAAAAAAACAACTTCTTTTATGTTCCCTTAACGCTTAAAACAACAAAGATTCCGGTAGGTCATTTCACTGTTTAAAAATACTCTCATTTGGTGTTTGTTTCACTTTACAACAGAGAGGAATTTTCCGGATATATTTTGATGTAAATAAATAAAAATCTCACGTCATGTGATGTCAGTTTATCGTTTTGTTGTGTTATTGACTAAAAGAGGCCATCTTCTTTCTACTTTATTTTCTCTTCCTGTTTGGGAAACATTGGCCTGTTGGTATTTTGACATTTAAAGTTTTCAGTATTGTTTACAAAGAGTAACCGTGATGTGTTTCTGTGATGAAAGTAGAAATTCTGTTTTCAAACCAAAGTTTTATTGATGTATGCTAACTGATAGCATATCAGTGCAATTTCCTATATATGCTAGCTTCAAGCTAGCGCTATTTTTGATATTGCTTTTGGTAAATTAGGAGAAATCTCTTGGGAGAAAGAGAGTAATGTATGTGTAAGCGTGTTTTCAGTTGTACATACCGGGAGAAAACTAGGTTAGCACAACTTTAGCAATGCAACATAAAGGAAAAGCATGACCAACGCAACAAAGCATGCTTCACTTATCATGACACATGGCAAAGAGAGTTACACTGGAAACATGTTGAGTCATTGTCAATTTCACAATGTCATGAAGTTACCTGTTAGCAAGCTTCGCTCAGCCCCCTCCTGTAATGTTGACTAGTTGTGGCTAGCTGTATGTTACTGAAAGGGCAGTGGTGGGAACTGAGGATTAAATGGAGTCAGAGCTCCATCTAGTGGACAAACGGTGCAACAGCAGATATGGACGATTAATCGGCAGGACTGTGGCTGATGGTGATTATCTTGAAAAAGGCTGTAGCCTGCCGATTAAATCAGCCGGGCCCTAATTTGTGGTAGGAGCAGCAGAGCTGAGTATGTGGGTTGGGCCCATGAGGAAATTGCCAAATCTTCTCTTCCAATGCCAAACAACCTATAACAATTTTTGCATATATATATTTTTTATATGACACTTATGCTTATATTTTAACACTTTTCGCCTTGGGGATTGGTAAAGTATTCTGATTATTTTGCCGTAGAGTTTGCTAATTGTTTGGTGGATTGAATAATTGAAGTCTGGAGACATATTGGTTTTTTGTTTATGCTACATTTGTGAAGCATATTTTTTATAGTACATTTTTGTTGAACAGTATCATAGCAGGACCCATGGGTAACTTCTTTTGAAACAGTGGTTCTTATCTATGGCTTCTGCACACTATGAAACACAAACTATGGTGCAGACACCCAGTGTTATTTTTATACTGCTTCCTGTGCACAGCTGCACCTACACACCCTGCATACATCATACTCCTGCAACAAGATGTTTTTGAATTATTTTCAAATGTGGATGTTATCTTTGGATCCGTCCTATTCAAGATTTTTACTCTTCAACCAGCAGCTCACATTAGGCCGGTAATGTGTGGCGGCAGGGCTTTCAGAATCTCCTAGAAAAGGTGGAGCTGTGGTCTAATAGTACCTGTCTGGCTCTTTATTTTGCAGTCTGTGTAATTCTTCTGCAGCCAACTTCTGCTCCTAATGGCCTCCGCATGAAGTAACTTTTTATATTCCCCCTAACGTGATTCTTCCCACAGTTTTCAGTACCAATCAGCTCCTAACTGGCTATCGCTTGGCAACACGCCTCAATTTCTTTCATCTCCAGCCTCAACCTTTAATGGATACGTACAAACAAATCAGTCTCTCTCTCTCTCTCACACACACACACACACACACTCATGTAATTCTTTGTATATGATTAGTATGATGGCGGTAATTAATCAGAGCCTCTCTGTGTGTCAGGTTGGGAGTGTTTGTGTGAGAGTGCTTTTTAGAGCCCGCTCTCTTGATGACCCCGGCAGGGGAGCAGAGGAGAGAACACTTTGCAACATGAACCATTCCTCACGTCTTCCTGCAGCCTAATGATAGTAATACAGCTGTCCCCGTGCACCTGAGAGCTGAGATACATCCTGGATCCATTAGTCCATTAGAGAGGAGGGAGAGGAGAGAGGTAGAAACATGGTTAACCTGCAGTCAAAGCGTAGGACGATCCAGAGACGGGTGCAGCTGGAGTGGAGAAAGGGTGTGAAAGCTTGTTTACAGAAGTCTGAGATATCTTTCATTGTTGAATCTTCAAACTGTGAATTCAGAAATGTGTCACCACTCCTCAGTTTTACACCTGCACTTTGTTTTCCAGTGTGAAGCTGTTTGTGGTGGCTGACACAAGTTTTTGATTTATTAATGAAGCTGCAGGAGTGTGACGCCTTCAGCTTGTTGAATAAACCGGAGAGGAGGAGTAAGACAACACTTTGTCTGTTTGGGGAGACAAAGTCAGCAACCACCCAGACACCCTTGAACGTCCATCCACAAATGAATCAACTCGTGACGAAGACGGAATAAAGCATCAGCGTGAACACTGGTTTCTGAAGAGGTATCCTGACACTAAAGATGGTGGATTGAAAACCCAACATCCAACTAACCGAGACACGGTCAAAGGGGCGGGGTCGAACAGACTGCACAGCTGTACCTTTACAGCGTCAGGGGGGTTTCTTTGGCTTTTGGAACCAGCTTTCTTTCACTTCCACGCTGGCTTCATTGTCCACCAGTGGTTGTGTCGTGCACAGATGTGGACAAACCATGGACTGTGTAACACATGGACGTAGTATCTGTGACATCACCCTTCTGTTTCTGATACAGACTTTTGAAGCCGACCCTCGTCAGGAGCCGTATTTGAATTGCTGAACCCAACCTAGCTTTTGTGGAAGTAGTCTGAGGTCACGTTTCTCTTCTTTTTTTTTTTTGGCTTGGTATGTATGTGGTAGGGGTTGTGCAGTAGCACAGCTGTAAGCTCTGCTGCCTCACAGCAAGAAGGTCGCTGGTTCAAGTCCCAGTTTGGGCACAGTGTGCCTTTCATGTTCTAAAGACATGCTCACTAGGTTAATTGGTTAACTGGAGTATCTGCAGCATCCTTGGGTCTGGTATGGATTGCTGGGTCTTCTTCACGTCTTTCTTGTCCTCACGTCGCTCCCATGCATCTCTGGTGGGAGGGACTAAGATGCATGATAGTTTGGACAGCTGTTGTGAAACACTTTGAAGATACACATGTGCAACTTCTTCACAACTTTGTTGGACATGGATCCTAGCTCTGGATCATAATATGTCATAGGTAGCCCCCGCCCCCCGGTGCATCGACTCACTGGGAACGAACGAACGAAGATACTTGTTCCTGGGGGGACAGCAAAGGGCTTTTTGCCCTTATCTGCCCGTCTTTGGGGGAAGGGCAGAGGCAAAGGGAGGCGAAGGACTCAGGTGGTTGCAGAAAACATGAGGACCAAGGCACTGAGAAAAGAATAGAAACCACATCATTAGTAATAGAGGAAATAGGTTTCTCACTGGGAACATGCCCAGTCCACCCTTTAGAGTGCCACCCTTCCCCCCTCACTCGTGGTGCTGGATAGACAAAGAGTTGTTCTCATAATTGTGAGCAGCCAAATCCAAATCCTAATTGAAATTTGAGTAGCCACCCAGCCTTTCCCGGAAAATAGTCCAAGAATTCCTGTTGCCAAAAATGCTGAGAACGGACTTCTTGGACTGTACGAATGCAAAATGTGTCGAATAACTCGTCTGATAGTCGTGTCATAAATCCTGAAAAAGCACAAACAGCACAGTTGTTGCTCAGGGTTAAAGTTCAGTGACTGAGTTAAAGAAGTGTCAGCTAGAAGCAACAAGCTGTCATTTCTAGCTACTGCACCTCATCACTGTGGGCTTAATCTAATTAGAGCTGCTGATAGAAAAGTTCGCTCCTCGTTGTCATCCCAGCCAGCAGAGAGAGAGGGAAAGGTTCAGACTCAGGCTCCCAGTGAACGACTCGACTTCAGCTCCTGTCATGACATTTGCTGCTGTGTCACCCCTGAGGCCGTTGATCCAAAGGCTGCTGTTTTATCTGTACAACTTTGTGAAGTCGTTGAGAGTGACTCATCCATCAGACTGGGATCTCTCCTGCTCTGTCAGCGTGAGCGTCTGCGCGCATGTTGGAAGGCGGCGTTTGATATTTGTTTATGTTTTTGTGTATGACCTTGGGCAGCGCTCAAGGCTGATTGAGTTTGAGGAGAAGCAGCGACGACAAGACGACAGACTGAACGCAGTGATTCCGGCCTCGTGTGGAGCTGTGAGAATCTTGGCGGGTAGATACGGCTGTCAATCATGAGCAGCGCCAAGTGCTGGGCAAGGATGAGTCACAGCGGTCTGCTCATGCTTCACCAGGGATTACTTTTATCTCTTTACTCATTGAACAAAATATGTGGAACGCTGCTTTAAACTACTGATGTCGCTTTTGTCTCTTGAAACTCTTGAAATGTTTTCAGCCTTTGTGTTTCATGTCTTTGAGGAGAAAGTAAAATCACCAAACGAACTGAATCTTTCTGAATTAATCCACCTGGTTAAGTCTCATCATCGGGCTCAATAGCTGTGCAGACAGCACAGATCACTGCCAAATGAAGCATCCAAGCTGAAACGGTGATGAGATGTGAAAAACAGAAGTGTTCCCAAGTCTTCTTTGGCAACCGTTTTTTTAAACTGGCAACCAGTTCTTGGCTTCTGGCGGCCATCAATGGCACAACTTTTTAACACAGAATTAGAGCCAGAAAACGGCAAAACTTTCACCCCAGAGGAGTTGTTGTTCCTCGTGTTTCTCAGTGACTGCTCAGTAGACTCTCTAAAGAGGAGTTATTAAGCTATCACATATTCAAACATGGATATGAAGTATTAAAGTAGGAGGGTGGTACTAACAGTGTGGTCACACTGGACACCCGTGGACATGGTCGCCACGACAGCTCCTCTCAGCAATCTTTTTAAACGATGACGGGGTGTTAGAGGGCTGTGTGGGACCAAAACAACTTAACATGAGGCAAAAAGTCTCTAAAGTTGTAGTCATGACCGTCCTTGTAAACAGACGCTTCATGGTGATGTAGGCGGGCCATGTGTGTGCCTGAAGTCTGGTTCGTATTGGATTCGTGTGACCACGCCCTCTTGCTGACATGAAGGAAATAATAAGGATCTCCCAACTGGTTCATGACACCTTGGAGGCTTGGGCCTCAAACACCAAGATCTTCCTTTAGCTCTGCCCCCGACAGGCCCTCCAGAGGGCTGGCCAATCTGAGTGAAGGGGGATTGTGGAGCAGAAAGCCGTAAAAAGACAGAAGCTAAAAAAAGTTTTAAAACAACAGTGTTTAACCACCAGTGTGATGGGCACACAGTAATAAAAGTTACTATGATAGGAGCGGACTCATGAAACACTTTATTTATTGGTTGTATGGCATTATGGAATTGTATACCTTGAATTGATTTTTTTTTTTTTGGTTTTATTTTATTTCGTTTTAGTTTGCTTGTCTGAAATTAAATTAAAAAAAATAAATATTTTTTCTTTTTTTTTTAAAGCTATAAATCATGTAAAGCTACTTCGGGGGTTACCATCGGGACGGTATAAAGACAAAAAAAAAGCACAATACCCCCTCTTTAAATAAAAACACTTGAAGTCCCGTTGTGTCTTGCTGTGTATGTGACGTTTAGCTAGCTTCAATCACAATTTTGGTAAAAAAAAAAAAAAAAAAGAAAAAAGAAAAGGCTGGATTGTCCAAAGTTTAATGATATGGCGCAGTTTTTCTGTGAACATGAAATCTGTCTCTGTTAATTGTACTTTAACCCCCCCCCCCCCCCCCCCGTATTATTCACTCTGCACATTGAGAACTAAGTGTCATAAACTCAGCAAAAAAAACAACTTTTTTTTTAATTAGACAGTAAAAACAGGACCTGGTGTTTTGGAAGCTGACATTACTTATATGTGGTCAAACCAGCCAACAATCACTTTTGCGTGTGACTGATGGTCGCCAGATAAAATGGTAACGCTTAACTCCAGAACACCGGTTGTGTAGAACTTGAGTCTACGACTGCTTACAGATTATTTAGTGTCTCAGGAGCGCTGACTCCTCTGAATTAACGGAGCTAAATGCTGCTCCTGTTGTTGATCCAGTTTCAGACGCTGTTGTTGTGTTAAAATAGCGCCCATGAAAATTTAATTTATGGGCTCATCCTTCGTCTCTTCTATTGTTTATAAGGTGCTCTCTTGAAACAATGGCTGCAAGGGGCTGCAGCGAAGACTCAGCCTGGAAAAGTTTCCCTCATGGAATCCATTCCTCAAAACTAAAATGTGAGGTTACCCAAGAGGTGATGTTTAGACGACAGACAGAATGGAGTCTGTTTGATGTGTCTGTGTCAGAGAAGTGGTTCAGGGGAATCAGCTCTCAAGAATTTTTCAGCGATGCTCTTCCTCTAATCTCACCTTGCACTCTCATCCTCCTCGAGAGAAAATCCTCTAATAGGAGGCATCACTCGTCTCCCAAAAGTTGTGACACTAAACGTTGCTCTGTGGAGTTCCATGTGTTACTTTTGTCTATAAAAAACAAAATGACGAAGTGATGTTGAGCTCTGTGTTTCTGTGGAAGGTCAAGCTAGTTTGGTGCTTTCACACAGATTGTTTTTCAATGTTTTCTGCGTTAAATCATGACACTGAGTTATATTATGTCCACAGACATCAACATGGCAGGAGAGCCAAAACCATACAGGCCCAAGATCGGCTCCAAGAGGCCTCTCTCATCCCTCTACAGGTCTGAGTAAAACACGTTTTATCTCACTGTCAAATGTTTCTTTGCTGACCTACTTTCCTCTCTGCACTTACTTTTTGTAAAGTATACACCTGAGTTAAACTAAAGGTAAATGTCAGTTCTTTGTCTGTGCTCTCTTTTGTGTTGTTATTCTGTTGCTCATTCTTGCCGTTTAAGTTTTCTTGAAGGTATGTGCACAGGAAGGAGCATGGCAGACATTCTAACACTGAATAGCTCTGAACTGGAGCTAAAAAAAAGCTATGCTTTGACATTTTGACAAACGCTTGTTTTGCTGTCTTGCTGAGACTTAGATAAATTAGTCGATATCCCTCTTGTGTCAAAGGAAAGAGTTGGAACCTGGAGCTGTTTAGCTCAGCATGGAGCCACACAACAAGAGGAAACCGTTAGCTTGGTTCTCAAATCAAACTCCAAATGCTAATAACCTTAAAACAAACTCACCAACATGCTACGTCTATTTGTTTCCTTTCTTTTTGCTAAGCTAAATTCATTACGAGTTAACCCACTTTCATATCTGGATTGTAAAAATGAAGCTAAAGGCTGCAGCTAGTTAGCTTAACTAACTAAACTTAGCTAGAAAGTGAGTAACATGGAAAGCGGACAGGTGCTTTGCTTATACACTCTAGCTAATGTTTGTGTTATTTAACATTAAGACAAAAATTAAATCCAAAAATTTACTGACAAGCTGTTTGGCCTTTGTGTTAAACCAAAGGGAAAGTCCAGCTAGCTTTTGAGTCCTTGCATTTAGCCCAAGCTAGGTAAGCGAGCAGATACAATAAAATAGCAATTACAAGATAAAGTAACAAAATTGACATTTTTGGGGTTAAATTTTTGACAAGACTGCCACTGCTAGACTGAATTAGAAGTTAAGTATAATGAAATCAGTGTTGTTAAGCTAAATTCATTAAAAGTTAAGGCAGCAGCTAGTTAGCTTAGCCAGACTACACTGAGCTGCAGAGCTTGGAACAGGACAAATAAACAAGCACTTAAGAATAAGATGTTTGTTTTTTTTAATTTTAGACAAAAATGCTACTTCTAGCCTAAAGCTAAGCCAAATCCATTAGAAGTGAGAGACAACTCTCTGTGGATTGTAGAAATAAAGCTAAAGGCAACAACTTAGCTTAACTTCATTTAGCAAAAAAGCAGGGAACAGGATATCCAAACTCTGCTTACCAACCATAGCTGTTATGTTTGTGACATGTAACATATCTTGATAAAAATTAAATGCAAATTGTTGCTGAAAAACAGTTTAGCCTTTTGCGCAAACCAGAGGAAGCTAGCTTTTGAGTCCTTTAATTTAGCCAAAGCTAGGTTAGCCAGCAGATACAAATAACCCCATGTAGGAAATAGATACTTTCTTTAATTTAGGTTAAATTAAATAATTTGGGGAAAGGAAAGTCAAGCCAGCTTTTGAGTCTTTGTAATTTAGCCCGAAGCTAAGCTAGCCAGCATATACAAATAGCAAAGTGTTGGAAAAAGATTTTTAATTAGGTGAAATCTGTGACAAAATCACCTTTTTCTCATTTATGTTGTTATGAAGTTAGCACATCATAAAATATGTCTGTGTTCTCTCCTAGCATAAAAGCTAACAGCAACAGATTTCTTTGTTTTGTTTTCCACATTAGCTTGTGCCTGTGGATTTAAAGTACATTTACTTTGTAAATTAGCAAGCTTCTTGAGGCCCTGCTGGAAAAAACAGACAGGCTAGCTGTTTCCAGCTAACATAAGCTAATTGTCTGCTAGCTGTGGACATTTAAGTGGCTACAGAGTAACTTTATGACCTTTGTGTAGCTTGTATTATTTTTTTATAGTTATGGGAGGATTTTGTCTCAATGGGACATGCAAAAAAAAAAAAAAAACCATAAAACACCAGATTTGAAGTTGAAGAATTTTGTTTTATCCTCACAGCGGCTACGAGTTCGACTACGACTACTACAGAGACGATTTCTACAGCAGGTGAGTGAAACCTTTTGTTCTGTGCTAAATGAAACCCGCGCACGCCGGCTGTAATTTGTCTCTTTAAAAGCTCACATTGTTTTGAAAGCCTTATTTCTCCGGATGTTTTAGCCTTTAGTGTGCACCCTGCTGTAACTTCATTTCTGAGCCTTGGATAAAGATGAGCTTTGAGTCGAATGGCCCCATTTCCATCAGAGGCAGAGTAACGGCATTATCCGAGGCATAATGAATGTCGTATCAGGGGGAGGTTTTTATTCCTCTCTGTTGGGCTTACTAATGATGCTTTTATCCACATAGGCGAGTACAGAATGTCAGATAGTCCTCCGGCTGGTCATTTGCAGCGGCGAGGCAGAGAATGTATCTTCCTTCTGACATTTTCATTGGTTTGTTTACTTCATCTACTTTGCAATATCAGTGAGAGTCCAATCCCTCAGTTTTGAGTCATTATTGATATCTTGTCAGTTTGATGTGTAATACAGAGCGGGGAACAGGGTTTGATTGGATGGCTTCAGCATTGCTCAATATGTACCACTTTGATTCAAACTTCCTCTTCTGCTGGTCTTTAAAGTGGTTTGTCAACCATTTTTCTGCCTTGACAAAAACACAGAGGCAGCAAAGTGACGACAGGAAAGAATAAAAACAACTCGATGACACACAAGGCCAATCATAAATCTTTCTTTTTAAAGTGTTTTCTTTCCGAACGGTTTCATCTCTTGTGATCGTTCTGTTCTTAAAAGTCGCCTCAGCTTTGTTTTTTCCTGTGTTCCTCAGACTCTTTGAGTATCACGGCCGCGTCGTGCCTCCAACCCGAGCCGTGATTCCCATCAAACGTTCTCGGCTAGTCGTCCCATCCACACGCAGAGCCAAATCCTCCTTTCCGGTCAGGGCCTGTTCTTCGTCCTCCTCTTCCTCTTCCTCCTCCAGAGCTTTGAATGTTGGCTCCTCCATAACGGCTCCAAAACGTACGTTCTCTCCTCTTTTGCGCCTTCTTGTTAAAACTTTTTGTTATACTGACCTTGAAAAGATTCTAATTCCTTTCATGAAGGTATGCTTTTAAGTTTTGTGCCTGTTTGTTCTCTTGTTAAAGAGGGGGTATTGTGTTTTTTGGGGCTTTTTAGAAGCTTTACATGATTCACAGCTAAACCGGTGGTTTCAGTCTCTGTCTGAAACCAAAGCTGCTGTCTCTTTAAGGCTCTCTGCTCCACAGACCCTCTTCCCTCTGATTGGCCAGCCCAGCATGTCAGGGGTGGAGCTATGGGAAGACCTTGGTGTTTGAGGCCCGCTCCTCAGCAGACAGATTCAGAGAGTTTTACAACATACAAATAAATAACTGCTCACGTGTAGTCTGAACAACATAATACCCTCTCTTTAAAGAATAATACCCTCTCTTTAAAGCTTTTTCATTCATCATCCGTCGTCAGATATCTGTCAGTGAACATGTCTCTCTCTCTCTCGCTCTCTCTGTTAAAACTCCGCGCCTGTCTTCCCGTCAAACGTCTCGTGACTGATGCTGTTTAACATCATTTATGTTTCCTCACAGTGAAGACAGACCAGCTCCTGACCATCAAAAAGGAGCTGTCACAAATCAAGACCAAGATCGACTCACTGCTGGGAAGGCTGGAGAAGATCGAGAGGCAACATCGCTCTGACGCTGGTGAGATCTGACAGCGAGTGAAAGGAGGAAGTGTCTGCACACACACACGCACATACACACACACACACACGCGCGTGGGGAGAGATGAAGAGGTAGAAGCGTCACACAGGGCAGAGTCATGCAGACAATGTTAAAGCTTCACAAAGTGTTAAAGAAACGAGAGGTTTTCGCTGGAGCTCTTCCTTCATCCCTCTTTTTTTTTTTTTTTTTCCAGAGATGCAGAGGAAACAAGAGGAGGCGTGTGAGTGTCTCCATGGCGACGCTGTGGACCACTCCGGTGAAGAGGAAGTGGAGGGGACAGCCGAGGTGGAGGCGGGAGAGATGACGGATGGTGGCGAAGACGACTTTGAAGACGAAGGCACCAGTGATATGGTGAGCGGGCCGCGTGGACGTTTAACCCTCAGGACTCCGAGCGGTTTCTGGTCTTTCTGTTGCTTCTGTCACATTTTTCCTCTCTGTGGTCTACAAGCTATTAACTCTTTACAAACAATTTACAGTCAGAACTGTTTATACAGTTTACAGTCTACACTGCAGAGGCATCATGCCGATCTGCAGAGAAGTTTCTGTCGATATCTTTGGTTTGCAAACAAGACATTTGATGATGTCGTCTTGGACGCCAAGAAACGCTGACATTTTTCACCATTTTCTGACATTTTCTGGACTAAACAACGACTCGATTAATCAAGAGAACAATCGACAGATTGAGAGCCAAGTGATAACTGCAACGATCGTATCATTATTGACCCTGAATCATAACAAAGCAAACAGTCCACAGGTGTGAATCTGTATAATTAATGGACGTAGCCCACACGACGTCACCCGTCTGTTTCTGAAACAGATTTTTGAAGCAAAACGTCCGGTGCGGCCATATTGGAAATGAGGCGGGCTTTGAGTCTCCACAGTAACAGCCCTAGGGCACCTGGCCGTCACATGGGCTGAGCTGTGCCTCTGATTGGACGAACTGGTGATCTTAATATTGTCTAAACTGCCGAGTAGAGCTGCCACATTCGATTATTTTGATAATCGACTAGTCACCGATTATTTTTTGTGATTAGTCGACTATTCGGATCATACATAAATTGCATCTTATTGCACCAGCATACAGCTAACATCATTAGCTTCCAGCTTCAAGTGTTTAAGGTATGTGCTAACTAAAAATGAAGACAGTTAATATCATAGTTCATTCAGCTTTTAATGAACTTTGCAGCTTGTAGCAGCATTTCTGACATTTTTTTAATGTACCAATTTTCTATTCAAACATGACATCGCTATTAAGTAGGTAGCTCCCTGTTGACGTTAATGTTAGCAGCTAACTAGCCAATTAGCTTACCGAGATTGTCATTCTTCGTCAGAAAATAAATCAGCCACGGCGTGCTGTCTTTCCAGATGCTCGTGCGTCGCCGTCGTACTGTCATGGAAGGACATTTCTGCTTTGCAGATTTTGCATTGCACACTTTTCTCCTTTATTTTGGAAAAATGCTCCCAAACTTTCGAGCTCTGTTGCCGGCTAGCCGTGATACTGTTGGGCATAACTTTTCCGGTGACATCACGGGTTACCCCGGTTACCACTTCTGCGCGTATGCGTCACGGACAGAACGGCAGACGAGACAGGTGAAAGTACAGCGGCAGTTTTGAGGGAAAAATAAAGTTTAAAAAAATATTAAAACGACGATGTCGATTATTAAATAAGTCGCCGACGAATTTGATCGTCGACGTCATCGTGACTAGTCAACTAATCTTGGCAGCCCTACTGCTGAGTTCTTTCGGAGCCAGCCTCAAGTGGACACTCGAGGAACTGCAGATTTTAGCACTTCTGCATTTGTTAATATTTTCAGACCGGAGGTTGCCGCTTGGTGTGAATACACTCTTAGACTGGAAACTCTCTCTTGCTGGCCAGGTGTGTGTGTGTGTGTGTGTGTGTGTGTGTGTGTGTGTGTGTGTGAGTGTGTGTATGGCTGTGTTTGTTTATTTCACCCACGTTTGTGTTTTGATTCCAGATGGAGAACCATATATCAGACATCGACAACTGAGAGAGGTGAGTTTTTAATCTCTGCTCAAACAGCTTTTTGTTATTATTGTTATTTAGAGCTTACAGCTTCTCTTCACAGCCTCAGATCTGTGTCTGTGATGGGAAGCAGGCTCTCTGTGGTTATCACTGATGACTGTCTGAACAGCTGCAGAGATAGGACTTTGTCTCATCCACACTTTCCATCAAACGACATTTAAATTCACTGATTTCCTCGGTGTGAACAAATAGCTGTGAGATTTAATTTGCCCCATGGCTGACATTTCCTCCACGCCGTCCTGGAGTGCCCGATAACGGAAATCATTGTCTGCCGCTCCGAACGTGATAGATCGTTAAGATGACGGCGTGATGAACTGCGGTGCAGGTGAAATCAGAAGCATCGCTTTAATATTTCCTGTTAGTCTCAGCCTCCACTGGAAGAAGTAACACGCCGAAAAAAAAGAATGGTGCCTCTTTATTTTATGCAAATAAACCTGACATTAATCCAACTTTCACCGCACTTAATCGGTTTCTTTTTTCGTTTTTTTTTAGCTTGGGAATCCTTCCTGCGGTACCAGAAGTATCGAGAACAGATACCAGCAGAACCTTCTTCATCAAGAGGGCGCTTTGGGAATTTGAGGAAGTCTTCAAGCGGAGTCGCAGGCAGCTGAAGAAGAGTTTTCCAGACTTGTTTGTTGCTTGTTTGCGTCATTAAACCACGACACTCCTTCATTAAACGCCGGTTATGAATATTCCCCAGACGACCGCAAGAGCGACTGCGAAGAAGCCTCTCTGAGACATAAAGGACGATGTGATGTGTGCTTAAATTAATCATAAAACCCTCTATATTGTACATAAAAACACAGATATGTGATCAGTCAGATGAACCATGAACTTTTTGTTGTATCGCTAATGTTTGTTCTGTTTCTGTGATACCTGTGACGAGCCGTGACGCCAGCAGAGAGCTCAATATGAATGTACGAGGAACACATTTTATTTGACTCTTGATTATTCTGTGATTTTTTGCTTGATTTGGCTAAAATGTACTTTATGTTGTTTGTTCACTTCGCCTCCACGCCGTACCGTAAGCATATCATCATCTTCGAGTTCTGTTTGCGGTTCAGAAAAGAGGACGATTTTTTACTGTCAGCATGTTTCAGACGTAGCTGTTATGGATCATTTGTATTTATTGCATCAGTTGTACAGCTATGGATGACATCAGTTTTTGAAGTAAACATGCCCCCCCCCCCCCCCCAAAAGAAAAATAATGAAACAACAACAAACCCCACCTGAGTGAGTGTGGCTTTGATTTACAAACACTGATAAATAAAACAATGAACAATAGCTCAAAACTTTCATATGAAGGAGATGAAATGCGCTTCGATGAGCTCGTCTTTCCAACAGAGCGTTCACTTCCAGTGTTGGAAAAAACATAATCTGCTCAAAACGCTTCTTTAGAAAATAGAAAAAAATGGACGACATCTTCACAAGACTTGCTAAAATGATGAGGTCATCACAGAAGGAACTCCTAACTGGTTCATGACATGTTGGAGGAGTGGGCCTCAAACACCAAGGTCTACCTATATCTCCGCCTCCAGAGGACTGGCCAATCAGAGGAAAGGGGGTTTGAAGAGCGGGGAACAACTAAAACAAAGTGTTTCAGACGGAGGCTGAAAGAAGGTTTTTCCAAAACACCTCTGAGAGAAAAGCTGAAAATTTTGAGCTGTAATTCAAGAAAAGCTAAAATAAGGGAAACCAGACGGACTGAATGAAGCAATAAAAACAATTTGAAAATTTCCCATAACGATGGATGGAAGGACAGATTGACGAGGTCTCTTCTTAGCACACACAGCACATCGTCCTCGCCTCCTTCTCCTCAGCTCGGAGGGAACTTTGGACCAGTTAGCGTCAACATGCTATGGGCTGCTAACAGCTGAAGTCTTGTGTGTAAACAGTGTAACCATGGTTACATGTAGGATCCCCAGACAAACAAGAACAAAAAGGGTAAAAACACCACTGCAAAAGCAACCAGTTAAGTGTCACTGGTCTACAAATGAGCCATAAAAAGTAACGACAGGCTGCAAACAGAAAAATAACTGAAGAGAGAAGAAAAAAGAACAATGAAGAGAGAGCTGCTGCAACAAGCTGCCACTTGAGCAGCACATAACCATCAGTTGAAATGAGCAGGTGTCCACAGTCCCATCTCTGGTAACAAAACTAAAACACCAAAACAAGCACTAAAGTTCCCCCTTTGGTACCAAAACAAGCGCTGAAGTTCCCTCTCTTGTACTAAAACAAGCACTAAAGTTCCTTCTTTGGTACCAAAACAAGGACTAAAGTTCCCCCTTTGGTACCAAAACAAGCGCTGAAGTTCCCTCTTTGGTACCAAAACAAGCACTAAAGTTCCTTCTTTGGTACCAAAACAAGGACTAAAGTTCCCCCTTTGGTACCAAAACAAGCACTTAAGTTCCTTCTTTGGTACCAAAACAAGGACTAAAGTTCCCTCTTTGGTACCAAAACAAGCACTAAAGTTCCTTCTTTGGTACCAAAACAAGGACTAAAGTTCCCCCTTTGGTACCAAAACAAGCACTTAAGTTCCTTCTTTGGTACCAAAACAAGCACTAAAGTTCCTTCTTTGGTACCAAAACAAGGACTAAAGTTCCCCCTTTGGTACCAAAACAAGCACTTAAGTTCCTTCTTTGGTACCAAAACAAGGACTAAAGTTCCCTCTTTGGTACCAAAACAAGGACTAAAGTTCCTTCTTTGGTACCAAAACAAGTGTTAAAGTTCCCTCTTTGGTACCAAAACAAGCGTTAAAGTGCCCTCTTTGGTACCAAAACAAGCGTTAAAGTTCCCTCTTTGGTACCAAAACAAGTGTTAAAGTTCCCTCTCTGGTACCAAAACAAGCGTTAAAGTGCCCTCTTTGGTACCAAAACAAGCGTTAAAGTGCCCTCTTTGGTACCAAAACAAGCACTAAAGTTCCTTCTTTGGTACCAAAACAAGTGTTAAAGTTCCCTCTTTGGTACCAAAACAAGCGCTAAAGTTCCCTCTTTGGTACCAAAACAAGCGCTAAAGTTCCCTCTTTGGTACCAAAACAAGCGCTAAAGTTCCTTCTTTGGTACCAAAACAAGCGCTAAAGTTCCTTCTTTGGTACCAAAACAAGCGCTAAAGTTCCCTCTTTGGTACCAAAACAAGGACTAAAGTTCCCTCTCTGGTACCAAAACAAGCATTAAAGTTCCCTCTTTGGCGCCAAAACAAGCATTAAAGTTCCCTCTGGTACAAAAAACAAGTGTTAAAGTTTCCTCTTTGGAGCCAAAAGAGGGAAATTCAGCCTTGACTTTACCTAAAGTACCTTGTTAGGTGCCAAAACACTCTAAACTGTCTTCTTGGCAGGTTAAAAAATTATGAACTGCTCTCTTGGGTGGCTTTCTTTTTCGCCCTTGCCCTTTAAAAAGTCTGTGCGCACCACTGTTGTCCTCATCAGAATTTTGAGGATAAGGAGGAAGGACAAACTTAATTGTCCCAGGGGCGAAATTTGTCATGGACACAATGCAGCGCTGCTCACAAACGACACCTTACATCACACAATCAGTTCATCCATTCAGTAATACAGTATTTATAGTCACAGTGTATCACCAGTAGAAAGAGAGGCCCTGACACTAAGGAGAGCTAATGACGACAATTAAGATATAAATAAATAAATAAAGCAATAAAAACTAAGGAAAAAAATCCAGAATATGTAATTCTTAATCATATATTATACTTAATTGATTCCTCCAGCCTCAGCTGTTTCTAAACAAAGCAGGAGTGTCAGGTGAGCGTTTAAACACAGAATGATGTTAGATTTACAAATTCTCCACTCAGGTTCATTATCTCACTCCTTTATATTAATCCTGCTCCCTAATTGGCTCTGGGGAAATTCATCTCCCTTCTCTTTTAATACTGTGCCCTTGAACACTGCATCCTGTGAGAGAGAAGTGGTGAAGCAGATGGAATTTGTAATTCACTCACTTCATTAGCTCCAGATCATCATTTGCACAGGTTAAGGAGGGCTGCTGGCTGGGTTGCAGGTGTAATTGGTTCTATCATGGCTGGCGAGCAGCCAGTGAGTCCAGTGATCAGTCATGCAGCTCCTCTTATACGGACAGTGTTCAGCGTGGGGGGAACTAAATCAGTCACCAGGCTGTGGCTGCTGGAATGAGGAGTATAATAAGGGTCAGGATCTTCTCTACTACATCTGTGAGTGGACGCAGCAGAGAGAGGAGTCACAGCTCACAGAACGCACCCAAAAGGCCAAAGACTGGAACAGTTTCATGACTTAAACCCTACAAAGGAAAGCAAACAGTTAATGAGAACTACATGTTTAATGTCGGACGAAGAATAATCCCAGAATGTCTGAAGCCATCAGCTCTACTCTGAGGATGCTCCAGCTCAGAGTTCTCTGTCATCATTTCTGACTCTTTTGATACTCCAAATATAGTTTCAGCTCTTTCTGTCCGTTTTCTATGAATTTCTAAACAAGGAGTCTCATATTTTCTCTCATGCATGAGCCGTGGGGTGCACAGACTTTTTGAGAGGGCAGGGATAAAACAAAAAATAATAAAACAAGGCACAGCAGACAGCGAGCTCTTGCAACTGAAGAGGACACTGAGGTTTGTGTGTTTTCCAGGAGACTTTAGCGTACAGTTTGACAACCAAAAAAGCACTTTATCACTTTTTGGCTCCCAAGGGGAAACTTTAGTTTGGCTTCAAAGTGGGCATATTAGCGCAAGCTTTGGCTCCAAAGGGGGCACTTTAACGCTCGTTTTTGCGCCCAATAAGGCACATTAGTGCTTGTTTTGGTACCAAAGAGGGCACATAAGCGCGTTAGCCCCCTGTGCACACCTCAGTTCATGAGACTATTAAGCATATTTTTTTCCTACAATGTAAAATACTTTTAGCTACCTCAGTTTTCAGTTGTAGCTGCACATGCCTGCAAACTTTGGCTGTTAGCAGCCTAAGCTTCCTAAAATCAAAAGATCGGGGTCTGAAGATTCTCTAGAATTTCCATTACAACGTACCAGGAATATCAAACTGGCCAAGAGGTGTTTTAAAGCTCATGTGTGAAGGTTCTGGCTTGTTTTGAAACAGACTGAAGTTTTAGTTGTAACGTCATTACCAGCTACAACAGCAAATGAGACCATAATCTTTAAGCTCCTCTCTGTTGTTATTTTTGTTGTTGCTGTTGAAAAAGTGTCGACTAAAGTGATCACCCAGTTCTACCAGATCTGCCTTTTTCCTTTTTAAATTTTGCACAGCAGAAAATCCTGAAATATTTGGTACATTTTGACTCTTAAAGCACTGCAGGATTAATCAATCAATCAATCAATCAGTCTTTATTTATATAGCGCCAATTCATAACAAACGTTGTCTCAAGACGCTTTCCAAGCGTTAACAGGTCTAGACCTGTAAATGGTAATAAAATGTTTATTAACAGAAACCCAACATCAAGACAAGATAAGAAGTCTGATCTCATCTTAACCCACCATGAGTACAGAGCTTTGCAATATTTAGCGAGTTACAACGGAGAGGAAAAACTTCCCTTTAACGGGCAGAAACCTCGGACAGAACCAGACTCATGTTAGACAGACATCTGAGGAGACTGTGTTGAGATTAGAGAGAGAGAGAAGGGGATGATGATGGAGAAACTGTAAGAAGCCGTAGCAGCTGGAGTCTGTCAGGTCCATGGCAGCAGGCCGTCCACAGCAACAATCCAAAGAACCAAACAGACAAACTCAGAGACTCCCAGAGAGATCCATGGTTAATAACTTTAATGGGACATTAAGATTAGAAGTTAGACTGACAGATAGAGAAGAGAGGGAAACAGGAGCCTTGTGTGTCAGTTCCCCCCGGACAGTCTAAACCTATAGCAGACTAACTAAGAGCTGGTTCAGACCTGATCCAGCTCTAACTATAAGCTTTATCATAAAGGAAAGTTTTAAGTCTACTCCTAAAAGTAGAGAGGGTGTCTGCTCCCCGAACCTCAACCGGTAAATGATTCGAGAGAAGAGGAGCCTGATAACTAAAGGCTCGACCTCCCAGACTACTTTTAGAGACCCTGGGTACAACGAGCAGGTCTGCAGGCTGGGAACGCAGCGATCTAGACGGATAATATGGCACGATAAGCTCTTTAAGATAGGATGGCCCGATGCCATTAAGAGCTTTGAAAGTCAGAAGAAGAATTTTAAATTCTATTCTAAACTTTATGGGTAGGTAGTCCCTCCTGGTCCCAGTCAGGACCCGGGCTGCAGCATTCTGAACCAGCTGAAGAGTCCTGATAGACTTGTTAGGACAACCAGATAGAAGAGAGTTACAGTAATCTAACCTGGAGGAAACGAACGCATGGACCAGCTTCTCTGCATCACTCAGGATGAATGTTTGAATTCATGTTGTTCAATGTTGAATGTTTGTGTTTCAGTCATGCGCCCCATGTACAGAGAGTTTAGCCTAACTCACGATATGTTTCTCACACCCACTCTCTGTTCCCTGCTGTGTCTACTGTCCCATCCTGGCTGAATGAGAAACAAAAGTCTAAAAATATAACTTAGAAAAAAAGAAACAGTTCATGTTCAGGATAAATGGAGAGATAGAAATAAACCAGTTTCTCCACAGGAGCTTCAGGAGGAACAACCAGAACAAATGTTTTTCTTCACAAACACATTTATTCCTGTGTCCCCTAAAACATTTGTGGCTGGCGTAGATTATAGTGTTTACAGTGCAGCATATTTGCATCTTGTTTTTGTTGTTGTTCTTCTTCAGCAGCAGAAAACTTCAACAATGCCACATTTCTGGGTGAGAATGCAGAGAGAGGCAGCTGGTACTTAAGAAGGAATCAAGCATAAAGATGTGAGAAAACTGGAAGGAAGCCAATAAATATGTGCTTTTCACAGCCTCAAGGAAAGCAAAGAAAGAAAGAAACAATGACAACGTCAACAAAGGGATGATGGATTCAGACACGCACAGAGACAAACAGTATGAAGTGATTATAAAAGCTGGAGACGAGATGCATTTAGACAAACTACGCTTCAGATTCTTGAGGTCTTTATTTAAGATGTTTGAGTTTTATACCATGAACTGTTTTTAATGCAAAATCAATGGTTTATAACCCTGGTCGATTAATTTAAGAGTAATGTTTGACCCTTAACGAGGGAAAACAATGAAAGAAATAATCTGTCTGACAGATGAGGGCATTCATAGCAAAGGCAGCTTCTGTAATCACACTTTTCCTCCCTTTTTTTTCTGTTTCTTGAAACTTTATGACAAGATAATGCAATAATGAATTCACAGGCTAACCTTTTCAGAAAAGCAAGAATTATTATTTTTTTTTTTTTCTTTACATATTTTATTCATGAGTGAATTCTGCTTGACCCCACTCTCATGGGTAGCGTACTGTTTATTTAGTCAAACAGATTGTCTCAGTTTCAGAGTACAGACTCAGTGTTTTGAACACGTTGCATCGATAATATGACATTAAACCTTTCTAATCTCGACATTCAGAGACCTGCAGACACTGGGGCACATTAGAGGCAAATGTGAAAGTGCTTAGAGCTGATCCATGGTGAAATGTAAAGCATATCAGAGCTCTGATGTGGACACGAATGAAGTTTCATATATCCATTATGCTTATTGGAATAGTAGTAGTTATGATGACATGATGGATGTGTGATTAAAAGCTGAATCAAGGGGGTGCCACCAAGGGGTGGCAAGCCACCCTGATACATTTCTATTTATTTATTTATTTATTTATTTATTTATATAATTTTTTAATTAATTAATTAATTAATTAATTTAATTATTATTATTATTATTATTATTATTATTATTATTATTATTATTATTATTATTATTATTATTATTATTATTATTATTATTTTAACTTAAACTTGCTCTGGATCTTAGTGTACGTAGTAAAAATTTTTAGGTTTCTCCTTTTTTAATCTTATCATTGTTTCTTGCTTAATCAATAGCATTTTGCAATTTGTTTGTTTTTACTTGATCCCGCTAAAAAAAGCAAAATTCTATATTCTATATTCTATATTCTATATTCTATTCTATTCTATTCTATTCTATTCTATTCTATTCTATTCTATTCGTTTCGTTTCGTTTCGTTTCGTTTCGTTTCGTTTCGTTTCGTTTCGTTTCGTTTCGTTTCGTTTCTGTTCTATTCGTTTCTATTCGTTTCTATTCGTAGACGGAGAAGAAGACCGAGTTTCCCGGATGTTACCGTTACTAGCGTCATGTAAACAGGAAGTTGGATTAAAGAAGCGCCCGATTCAATTCGACAGAAGAGAAACTGGGAACAACAGCACATACTTTCACAACTCAAAACTACTTCTGCGTCTTTACGAGACCAAAAAAACCGACATTTGTTTCGTGTTTTCGTCATTTTTAGCCTCAAAATGTTCCCGTAGGACTTCTGACTAGCAGGAAGCTTGTGCTAGCAGGCTAGGTGGCTAACGCCCTCCAAGTTTTCTACACAGAGACAACTTCAGTTAGTTTGAACGCTGTTTGAGTTCCAGAGCCTGTGAACTGAAGGCTGGAAGGTAACACTAATAAGAGTTTAAGAGCTGAATAACCACGACGGAGAAATCTGCTTAATGTCATCGTTATGGGAGACAAGGAACTGAGTCTTATTGACAAGAATATAACAAGGTAAATAACGCTAATTTACCAATTTATTTCCATCACACCTTCATTAAAACCTTTGTTCCGACTTAAAGAAGTCTCTGTGTGAAATGCTCTGTATGTGTACAAATAAAAGAGTGTACGAGTTTATGAAAACTCAGTGAAGTTAGGACAAAAATAAGTGTGGATATTGTTTTGACTGGAGCATTTTTACACAAAGTTTCATGGATTGAGGAAAGACTGAGCCCTTACAAGAAGAGCATCAAGAAGCTCCGTCACAGCAAATGAAGCCTGTACGTGCATGTTGAGTCTGTTGCCTCACTCTCCTCCTCTCCTTTCAGTTTGCTTGATGTCCCTTTGAGTCAGACAGTAACGTCGCTCAACCTGCACTGCAATCACATCCAAAGGATCGAGGGCCTGACCTCCACTTGGCATCTGCGGCACTTAGACCTCTCTTCCAATTGCATTTCTAAGATTGAGGGTCTGAATTCGCTCGCTTCCCTGAGGACTTTAAATTTGTCCTGTAACTTAATCACCAAGGTTGAAGGTAGGGTTTTTTTTAAATGCATGTTTCAGCTTTGTGGGTGTTCTCCAAGTGATATTTCTTCATTAAAAACAAATCTGACATCTCTGTTGTTGCTTTATGGGCTGTAAAATCACCCATTTGCTGGTGTCTCCTCCCTTTACTCCAGGACTGAATGGCCTCTTGAACCTGACGAGATTAGACCTGTCCTACAATCAGATAAACAACCTCACAGGTGAGTGCCGTGCAGACCGAACATTCTCCTCTTAGACTGCAGTAAATAAACCCTGACTTGTGATTGACATGCCAGTGTTGTCTGTTAGGCTTTTTGTATCTTCATGGCACGGGCTATAAGTTGAAGCACCTCAGTCTCCATGGCAACCACCTGGACAGCATCGATCACCTCCTGCAGTGCCTGCTGGGATTGCAAGGTTTGCGAGAGGTCACTTTGAGCGAGGATGGTAAAGACAACCCAGTGTGTAGGTCGTCAGGTAAGACGTGAGGAGATTATTTAAGCTGAAAACATTTGGACTCGTGTATTTCCTGTTAAGAAAGCCAAGTAGTAGCTTAAGGAGGGAGGATTTTGCTTTTTTAATCTTTTTTTGGAACCCCTGGACGCCTACAGTAGCTTTACAAGAGTTACAGCTCTAAAGAAATCCAATTTTTGTCTCACTGGTGTTTTAGAAAAACCTTTTTTCAACCTCTCAAATCAAATCAGACCAAACTTTATTTATAAAGAACTTTTCATGCATTAAAAACGTAGCACAAAAGTGCTTTACATGTTTAAAAGCAGAGAGAAAATAGAGACATGAAAACATAAAACTACATAGGCTAAAGAAATAAAGAAATGAATAGCGAACTAGCTAGCTAGCTAGATAAATAAGAAGAGGGCTAAAGTATGGATTACACAAAATAAATTAAAAACTAAAATAACCATGCGTTTAAAGACTGACTGACTGAAACGATTCATTTTAGCTGCTGTCTCTTTAAGGTTCCCCCCTCTCTGTCATTGGTCAACCCTCTAGAGGCCTGATTGGTACAGACCTTGGTGTTTGAGGCCTGCTCCACCAATGCGTCATGGGGCGACTGTGGCTCAGTGGTAGTGTTGTCGTCTCTCAATCGGAAGGTCGAGGGTTTGATTCCCAGCTCCTGCAGTCACATGTCGAAGTGTCCTTGAGCAAGACACTGAACCCCAGATTGCTCCCACTGTTGTTCAGTGGTGTGTGAATGGGTATGAATGGGTTAGACCAGCCTTTCTCAAAGTGTGGTACGCGTACCACTGGTGGTACTTGGGCTCCCATTAGTGGTACATGGAGGAATTGAAAATAAATAAAATTGAATTAAAATATGTAATACTATCAAATATATCAGATTCTAGTAAGTTTATGTAGGAAAATAAAATATGTTTATTTGAGTTCTGAATGTACCGGCATAAATGTGACGTCAACGTCAGCTGAAGTTTTGTAAATAAAGCTACGGCTGCTGACATACACCAGTATCTACATCGTGTGGCTTTAAGGATGCATTAGCGAGAGGTTGAGGGTGAAGGTGGCCAAGTTATGAGACTTATATCACGGCTTTAATTGAGGAAGAAAAGTGCTGATTGGGTGGAGAATCATTCAAAGAGGAGCGTGAGCCGAGCAAAGGTGCAAACAGTAGAGCCTTTAGCAGCAGTCAGATCACCACAGCATCTGCTAGCAGCAGCAAACGGTATAAATGGGTGAGAAAATGACTCCAACTGCATCAAATTTGGATTTATGTACAGTTTTTGTACATTTATTTGTGTATAATTTTTGTTTCACTTTTAGATGCTCTACATTTGAATGGAATCAATTTTATTCTACAGATTTTTTAGCACAGTGTTAACATTCAAACTGTGTATTTATATTGTTGTTATACTGTTATACTTATTAGGTATAAACCCCCACTTCATTATTGAACTGTGCACAGATGTAGCTGAACACTCAGGCTGACTGCACCACATGATTAACATCAGTCATCATGGTGCTACTTGGTGTAAAAAGTTTGAGAACCACTGGGTTAGATGAACGGATGGTTTCTAGCATAGAACTTCCCCCCGTCAGTGTGTGAATGTGGAGTGGATGAGTGAATGAGATCAGCAGTGTAAAACGCTTTGAGTGGTCAGAAAGACTAGAAAAGCTCTGTATAAGTACTGGTCCATTCGGTCCATCCAACCAGTTAGGAGGACTCATTATTCTCTTAAAGATGTTCTCAGAACGAACCGTTTGATCAGTTTACAGACCGATTCTAAAATTTCTCAAACACACCGACGAGAAGCAGTTTGAACATCTGCACGTTCAGCCTGAACATCCAGCGTTGGTACTTTATATCCACGATCAAGATATTGAAAAGCAGATACCCCCTCTTTAAGAGAAGATCTCTTCATACAGTTATTTTCATTTCCAGTTACTTCTCTGTTACGCACCCGCCTAGGGGAACAGGTATGCAACACAAAGAGGAATAAAGAATACCCAAAACCACCTGTTCCCTCGGTCCCCAAAAACCCCCAACAGAATCAACTAGCGTTCTCTTCTTTTGTGATTTATTCGTTCAAAACAAAAAAAAAAAGAAACTGAGATCTAACAAAACGCTGAAGCTAACTTAAAAGTTAACAAACCGTACCAATCATCAAAGAGAAGACAAGAAAACGAAGGTTACAGTAACAAAAATGAGTCAAATCAACTCAAAAGAAACAGAATTATCCTACGCTAACAAACAAAACTCAACATAACTAACGAGGTTTGGAGGCCGAGAAAAACAGACGTCTGCTGCTGACGATGAACAACAGCCGCCGCCATTGCTACGGACGCTGGCCGGCTTTAAAGGGGCGGCCCCGGCGCAATCCAATGTCTATTACGGCTCAATCCCGACGTAGAGCTCCTCCGGCCAATCCCCGTTCCTCCTGCAGCAGCAAAAGAACCACTCAGATGCACAACCACACAGACGTCTCACAAACTCAGACATGGAAAAAGGGGAAAAAAAAAAACAGAACTCAATACGGCCAGGGCCGTAACATCTTAAACTGTTTCCTCTTAACTCGACTTTAAGTACAAGAAATTATCTGCCAAAACAATGCTCCAATCAAGAGCTTGTTGTACATATGTCGTGTTCATTTGTGGATTTGTGTGGATTAGAATTAAAAAGTCGATTCCTGTAAAAGCAACACAACATAATAAACACCAGAACGTGCCACTTTTTCAATATGTTGTTGGTGAAATAATGAAATAGAATAAAATATAGAACAACTCAAAGTTACACACCAGATTTTATTTCCTGGGTTTCATTGAGGCTTTAGATTTTTCCAAACCGTTACTTTATTCATATCAACAGGAGGGGAAGTATAAATAATTCAGTGCAGAATGACAACAAGTTCAGCTCCATCTGACACATTTTAAACTGGATACACTCTGTGTTTTCACCAGAGCGTTGAAAAGTGTCAGCTGTGTTTCCTTCCCCGGGTTTCTGGCGAGTCCTATCAAAACCAGAAGAGAGCTACGTTTTCCAGGATAACTACCCATAACCCTCTCTGTTCTGGGTCTGATATAAAAACCAGCGTGAGTCGAACAGACGCTGTGGTCCGTTTATCTCTCTTTGCATCTCGTGTCCTCGTCTCCTCGTAATTAGACCGACAGCAGGACCACGAGTGTGAAAAAAAAAAAAAATCCATCATTTTCCTTTAATGGTGTGCAGCCATTTTCCTTCTCACCGTGTTTATAATTAATTCGCAGCAGTGGGTGTGGGAGGCATGTGTTCAATTCCACGAGGGCACACTTAAAGCCATTCTTACCAGCCTTGCTGTCAATGTGAGTGGATGTGTTTATATTAGCAGCGCTCGCGTCTCATTAGCTAAGCTGCAGCAATAGTTCATGTGAGAACGGCAGGTGTGGAGGAGAGGCTCTTCATTTAGGTATGGATTATTTGATTTTATGCAGCAGAGCTCCCACAACACCTGATTTATCCAGGTCACAGTGTGTGTGTGTGTGTGTGTGTGTGTGTGTGTGTGTCTCAGCAGGTTACAGGGAGATTGTTTTTCAATCGCTGCCTCAGATCTCATCTCTGGATGGTTTGGACCGGCTGGGGAATCAGTCCCATCATGCTTTAGGAAGTCCCTGTGATATCCCAGGACTGGAGGACTACGTGGACCTCCTGCTGTCCTCAGATACCGGTCACAGTGAAGCGGTAAATATTGATCCTGTGTTACCGTTTCAAAGCATCTAGAAACATTCTTACAGATGACTGACTTTAATTATTTTGGGATGTCTTTTGAGATAAGATATTCGTTCTGCAAGAGACGCCTGGGAAATACATCAGCCTGAAAGTGTGGACACGGAGTCTCAGAGTATCACACACAGCTCGCTGCCTCCATATGTAGTGAAATAAATTCAGGACATCAGAGGCGTTAGGGGGAGACGCTTGATTTCAAAATTGTTAAATTTGTTGGAAAAGAGTTTAAATGAGGCAAAATTAAGATGATGCAGCAAAAGGGTCTGAAATCAATCTGAAGCGAGAAGGAAGTGCTGAAATCTAAAAGTTTGCTGAGTGTCCGCTCCGCGCTGCGGTCCGTGAGCGGTGCGGTCCGTGAGCGGTGCGATCCGTGAGCGGTGCGATCCGTGAGCGGTGCGGTCCGTGAGCGCTATGGTCCGTGAGCGCTGCGGTCCGTGAGCGCTGCGGTCCGTGAGCGGTGCGATCCGTGAGCGGTGCGGTCCGTGAGCGCTGCGGTCCGTGAGCGCTGCGGTCCGTGAGCGCTGCGGTCCGTGAGCGCTGCGGTCCGTGAGCGCTGCGATCCGTGAGCGCTGCGGCCCGTGAGCGCTGCGGCCCGTGAGCGCTGCGGCCCGTGAGCGCTGCGGTCCGTTAGCGCTGCGGTCCGTGAGTGCTGCGGTCCGCGAGCGCTGCGGTCCGTCGGCGCTGTGCACGTCGCCGTACGTAGCTGCCTCCGTAATCAATCATTGCATTCACACAGCATACACTGCAGTCTATTTTTGCCGGAGCGCGCTGCAGAAACACGTCAATCTCTGCAGAAGAGATGGTACCAAAAAGGAAAACAGACACGAATAACGTTCAGAGTGTCATTTCAAAATAAAGCACCATGTTCAGGCTGCAGATCATAAAATTATCCTCTCATATAGGGCTGAACAGTTTGGCATTATTATCTGAACATAAGCAATAAATCATTCTATAGTCTGACCAACACAACAAAGGATCCTGTCAATGTATAAAGAATTCTTTCCTAAATCCAAAATTGGTCCAGACGACCGACGCGTTATTCCTCTCTGACACCAAAGTCGCCTCTTCTGTCTCCTCTCTCGGTTCTTCTGCTGAGGCTGTTTTTACCAACAACAACAACAAATCAGAATCAGAATCAGAAATACTTTATTTATCCCGAGGGAAATTGAGTTTCAGTTACATCCTGTCCAAGAAACATGAAAACACAAAGACAAAAACGTGGGAGGGACAGGAACAGGAGAACTGTGGGGCAGCCAATGTGCACAGTGAAAGATTACACATCAGGTAAGAAGAGGACGAAAATATCAAATACCAGAGATTTGGGAAAAAAAAACACCTCAACATATAAGCCCATGAATGACCAGTACATCAGAGACCTACAAATATGAGAGGGTAGGGGTGTCAGGAAGGGAAGGTGTCCCAGCACCGTCACTGAAGGGCACTGATGTTTTCTTCATCTCCGCTCACACGTCTCGTTCTTCTTCAGAGATTTTTGGCCGTTGAGAGGTGCACTACCGCCACCTGCTGCATGCACGTCACGTAAGGTTGCGTCTTCGTACACGAACCCTTTTTTTTTGTTGTTTTAATTGCAGCCGTTGCGATTTGAAAATTGCATTCTGTAGCTTTGTGATATCGGTTTAAATTTGATTGTTCAGCCCTACTTGTATATCAAAACTACGTCACTGACACAGGAAATCCAACGCCATAGATGAGGACAAGTTTATCTTGGAGGCGGAGAACCTCAGGGGTCAGGGGTGGGAACATGTGGTTCTCCTGTAATGTTGGGATCTTGTGTATCCAGCTGCTGTGGAGTGCAAACGTTCCGCTCCAGAGACGGATCCAGTGTTTCTAAATGCTGCACACGTGTTGTCAAATCGATGAAAACGTCTTCTTAATTCGCTCGTGTTTTGTCTTTTTGCATGTGTGTGGTTTTTTTTTTTTAAAGTTGCAGCGCTGTGAGCTCTCAGGGCCACCGTAGATAACAGATGGAGGATAAATAGTTTGTGGCTGGTATTTGTGTAAAGTTGGGAGCAAAAATATTTCACTTTTTTGGAAACAAGGTTACAAAGTGCGTCACCGAAAATGAAGACACAACAGTTTTGAATGCTTGAATGGAAAACAACAAAACAAGAGCAGAAGGACAAAGAGGAAACAACGAGTGAGAGTGATGCAGTTATGAAAGACTTTAAAGAAGAGATTCAAAAGGAGGAAAAGGTTCAGCACGACAAACTTCAGGAGGTAGCTCATGTCAGAGTTCAAAAGTAATTAATAAACCTTTTTATTGAGGCAACATCTTAGGCAGGCGTTGCAAATTTGCAACAGCTAAGTGCTAGTTAGCTAAATACTCCATATCCATATTTAATTAGCCTTTTTTCCCACCAATTGGCAGAGCTGTGTCACTTTGAACATGGCTGCCTCCTTGGTTTCCCTGACACAGATTTTCAAGCCATCAATTTCATGTAAGTTTCACCACTAACCTCCATTAATTTGAAACCAAAACTGCATAAGATGAATCCTGAGTATATATAGATACAGTACATGCCAATTAGTAGATTTTATCTCCTCGAGGTTTTACCCCAGGGGTAGCTTTATTTCAACGTGGAGCCGGACAGGTACCAATGAATGCCACATGCTTTATCTGCTACTTTGCCCTTTATTTTAAAAAGGTCAGAATCGTATATTATTATAATTATAGGATAATTTTCCCCAAATATCAGATTTTTCCTGTTACTAAAATTTAATTTGAGCCTGAGAGGGTTAAAAAAAAAAAAAACACAATTTGGATCATTTTATTTCCTCTTTGCTTGATTTAAAAAAAACATCTTTGTCAAGACTCCAGCAGGTCTCTACGGAGCCCCTCTGGTGACATTGGAGAATTTTTTTTTTTTTTTATATGTATCAAAAAAGTTTTTTCTTTAATAATGTGTGGCCAGGAGATAATTCACCTTCCATATAGCGGGATCAATCAATCAATCAATCAATCTTTATTTGTATAGCGCCAATTCATAACAAGTGTTATCTCAAGACACTTTACAATAGAGCACAAAGCTCTTCATTTTAAGGATATACATATATGCATAGATACAAATATACATATAAAGATACACATATACATATATATACAAATATATACATCCAACACCCAACATGAATCCATATAGCCAATCATGAATCCCTCCATCATGGCGGCAAGAAAAAACCTTCTGTTAAGCAGCAGGAAATCTTGAATGTGGACCCCAGTCTCATGATGAACAGCAAATCCACACCATGCTGTGGGATCTGTCACGGTTCAGTATATTTGACACATCTACGGCCTCGGCGACCCTCTGTACATGTAAACTTGATTAGTCCCTTACGAGCTTTAGATGGAAACCTGCATTGGCTCATGTGCTCAGTACAGATGGAATAATGTGCCAGGGGCTCAGACGAAGTAAAGTAACACCTGGATTTTCATATTGATATCTTATGAGTGAAACAGATGTGATTCTGTCACGTTTTTAATTACTAAAGAATATTTTTTCTGTCATATCTGTAAATTGTTCAGTTTTGATGTTTCTAAAGACGACACATGAAATGGAAAGAGAGGAAGATGCCTTCCTGCTGTTTCTGCGGGACCGTGGAATTCAAGAAGAAATCATCAAAAAACTAAAAAATTACATGAATGATGAAATCTGTGACTTCCCCGACACCAGCGTATAGAGGGGGCGGGGACTTGTAGTGGGCCCTTATATCGTATTGGCTATTTTACTTGTTAACAATTCACGTTATGGATCCGATGTGGATTTGAGCTGTATTTGCCGCTGCCAAAAAGGGACTGAATGAACGGCTTTAGCTTCGTAAATTAAAAAAAAAAGTCTCACACTTTGAACCATCGAAATATGAAAGAAAATCACAGCTCAACAAAGAGACTCAGTTTGCTTCGTAAACGTCCAGATATTCTGTAAAACAAAGTAAACCCAACATTAGACGCTGCGCAGTGACAGCATCTAAAGACACAGCTGATCAATTAGTAGAGTTAATATTGGGAAACGGAGACAGAAGGGCAAAATGGAGAGAGTGGATTACGATGAGCTGTGCAGCACAATGTGCGCTATTTCAGCACCATGGACAGCGCCACAGATTTATCATTAAACAGCGACCTGCTGATAATCTAGCACCACAACTGCTGATAGGCTGTTTCAGCACCATGGTTGGGGGTTGAGTTGCTGAGAAGAAGGCAACAAGATTCTTCCTCTGCTCTCGCTCCTCACGCTTTAGTGCGCCCGACTTGTGTTTTTTTCATTTTAAAGCTATTTAAGCGAACACACAGAGTAAGTAACGAGGGCTGACACGCACATACGTCAATCAGATGTGACTTTCTGTCAAATGCGCGTAGACCACATGTGTCAAACTCAAGGCCCGCGGGCCAAATATGGCCCGCCACGTAATTTTATGTGGCCCGTGAGAGCTTAAAAGGTTTGAGTGTTTAAAAATCAATAGGTCAAAAGTGTGCTTTGACCAAAAACTACATTTCCCACAATGCCTGTCGACTATGATACCCGCGATTTGACGGCTCACCGCCACTACACAGCAGTGTTTCTACATCAATGCCAACGAGTGGAATTGAGAAATAAATAATGATCCCAAAATGTCCAAGAAGAGAAAAGTTGATAAAGATGGACGACTGTTTCAAGAAAGATGGGAAGGCCAATACAAGGAGAAAGACCGGTATGTCTTTTGTGTTACGAGGCGTTGTCTGTTGTCAAAGAGTACAATCTGCGGCGGCATTTTGACACCAAACACGGAGCTAAGTACGCAAAGCTAGCCTTCAAGAAAAGCAACAAATTGCCCAAGAATTAAAAGGCAAACTGCGGTTGCAGCAGAGCGTGTTTTCGAAAGCCACAGCCCAAAATAAGGAGTATTACGTTTATTTCACATTACATTCGATTACATTTACTTACATTTATAAGTTACATCCGGCCCTTTGAGGACAGCCATTAGGCTGATGTGGCCCTCGGTGAAAATGAGTTTGACACCCCTGCTGTAGCCCACAGGGAGAGAGAGAGAAAGATTGACATATTAAGTATGACGTCACATTAGGCGACCTCCTCATGGTATTCCAGAAACGCTCTGATCTGGATTGCTTTTTCCACTTATATTTACGTTTATTCTCACACTTATATCCTTACAAATACAGCAGTAAGAGACTGATTTTCCAACTTTACGTTGTTTTTGTTTTTTTCGCCACCGGTCTTGCGTTGGGCCCCTTCGTGACCCGGGGCAGCCGCACCCTCTGCACCCCCCGCCGGCTCTGCTACAGGTTTAAGTCCATGTATTTTGAGCAGCCGAATTAAGTGTGTTTTATTAAGAATTACTCCATGCCGAACCGCAAGTGACTGAAGAAATGTCACTGTAACTCATTCCCAGGTTAAAATAAAATGAAATGAATTCAAACTTGTCCATAAGCAATCAACAGTCTTTGTATCCCTCTAAAACTGACAGATCCCGCTATACTGAGGGTGAATTATCTTGTGGCCACGCGTTATCAAAAAAAAAAAAAATATATATATATACATATATATAATTTTTTTTCTCCAATGGCACCATAGGGGCTCCGTAGGTCTCTGCGTTTGTCTGCAGTTTTAAAATAAGTTTCTATGATTTTATGAACTTATGGGGTAAATATTAGAGTAATTTTGTTTTTTGAAAGTGTTTCCAAACAAAGCGCTCACAAACCAGTTCCTCCAGTTCCTCCTTGCTGTGAATCGACAGGCCTGATCATTCAAAGTTGCTAGTAAAGAAGTTTTTCGGTCGCTTGTTGCCGGAAGATTCTGCAATTTTGGGGTAATTATGCCATCATAGTAAAAGAGAGGGAATCTAATCCCTGGACTAATAAGTTTTCCTCCATTTTTATCGCACCAGATGGCAAAATCCATCTGTTTTTATGTCAGCCAATAAACCGGCTGCAGTGGAGCGTAACACAGTCACAGTGGAAACCCTGATATTAGAAAATGTTCCCAGTAAAACAGGAAAAAAAAAAGGTAATTTCATTTTTCATTGCAGGTTAGAGGAGATGTTCCCCTCACCACACCCCGCATCGACGAGGTGCTGACCCAGTTTCGGCAGAGGATTGCCGCTGAAGCAATCACAGATCCACTCACAGAGACGGATCGTCAGGGCTTCCAGCGGGCTCGTTCCGCCGCGGCCGATCCAGCAGACCCCGTTAATGAACGACGCATCAGGAAACTGGAGCACCAGGTGTCCCAGCTCATCCAGCAGGTGCTTGTTTAACGCTGCTGTCAGGCGTGAACTCCTTTACTCAGATGTGTTTGTGTGAGGTTTGTATCCAGAGGCTCAGATTTATAAAATGAAGAGGTAATGATGACAGCGGGTTAGGTTTTTGGGCCTGATATCCTCCTCCATCCTGTCTTTGTTAAAGGATGAAGCCTGTGTTTTGATTACTTTGTGATGAATGTTTTATTTTTCTGTTTTAAATGATTATACTGATATTAAAATGATGAAATCATCTGAGTATTTTTCTGATACTCACTCAGGTTCCCGCTGATAAAAAACCCGCTGTCTCTGCTCATCCTGTGGTGACGGTACGGAAAGCAAAGAGGGACACGGACCGCACGTCAGAGAGCGAGTGTGACAGTGGGAAAGAGAACAAGAGGCGCTCCAGGATCCCAAGACGTCGTAGCAGCACGACGTCGAGGACGAAACCCAAGGAGGTGAAGGGCCGCAGATCAGACAGGTGACTGCTTTAGAAATTGTAGTAGACGCTTTTCCCCAAACTAATATTTATTTTATTGTATTTTATTGGTTCGTTGGTTCGTTCGTTGGTTCGTTCTTTGGTCCGTTCTTTGGTCCGTTCTTTGGTTCGTTCATTCGTTGGTTGGTTCGTTGGTTCGTTGGTTGGTTCGTTGGTTGGTTCGTTGGTTGGTTCGTTCATTCGTTCATTCGTTCTTTGGTTCGTTCTTTGGTTCGTTCATTCGTTGGTTGGTTCGTTGGTTGGTTCGTTGGTTCGTTGGTTCGTTGGTTGGTTCGTTGGTTGGTTCGTTGGTTGGTTCGTTGGTTGGTTCGTTGGTTGGTTCGTTCATTCGTTCATTCGTTCATTCGTTCTTTGGTTCATTCGTTCTTTGGTTCGTTCTTTGGTTCGTTCATTCGTTGGTTGGTTCGTTGGTTGATTTGTTAGTTGGTTCGTTGGTTCGTTCGTTGGTTCGTTCGTTGGTTCGTTCGTTGGTTCGTTCGTTGGTTCGTTCTTTGGTCCGTTCTTTGGTTCGTTCATTCGTTGGCTGGTTCGTTGGTTCGTTGGTTGGTTTGTTGGTTGGTTCGTTGGTTCGTTCATTCGTTCATTCGTTCATTCGTTCATTCGTTCTTTGGTTCGTTAGTTGATTCGTTAGTTGGTTCGTTGGTTCGTTCGTTGGTTCGTTCGTTGGTTCGTTCGTTGGTTCGTTCGTTGGTTTGTTGGTTCGTTCGTTCGTTCGTTGGTTCGTTCGTACAGACCATGTACAACGTACTGAACATTAATGTCACCATTTCATGCAATGTATCAGAGTTAGCTTTAAGCTAATTCAAATCTGCAGTCCTTTGGAAGGTCACAATTAAAACATCACATTATTATAAGCACACACACACACACACACACACACAGACACACACACTCTGCTGTATTTCAGTTCAGACTAAACCATCAAATTAGTGGTAATGTGTCGAGTGTCTTTCAGCAGATTTTTCAGCTTGGCTTTCAGCTGCTGAGAGAATCACGGTTCTTAATTTCATTTGACAAAGTGTTCCCCTGAGTTTTGGCTCTCGCAGACAAAGCTGACTGCCCAGAAGCAGCACAGTGAAAGGTGTAAAGGAAGATATCCTCGTGGATTTAATTGAGTCCACTGAGCGGGAGTTGACAAACTGCCAAACCGTTTACAGTCTTATACACGAGACTCAAATCAGAGAACAATCTCAAACTCTCAAAGCTCAAAAGATGATTTTTCTCCAGTATCCTGCAGTGATGGAATTACATTGATTTTATTTTTCATCCAGTTTTTTTTATTGTGATTCAATATGACACATGGGAAAGGATCACATACGAGTCTAAAGTTTGCCTCATTTGATACGACACGTTTCTTCATTTTAAGGTTTGAATCTAAAACTAAACCAAGATGCTTGAACTCACTAAATATTTCAATCTTCTCAGCCTTTAAATCCATGTCAGCCACGATGAGCTGCATACGGGTCTTGGAGAAAAACCTCCCTGTAGTTTTACTCACGTTAAGGCTGAGGCCTGACTGTTCGAGCCTCGCTGTGATCCTTTCCATGGCAGCTGATAACTTCTTTGCTGCTAGCTCAGCTGTGTTTGCATGTGTATACAAAACAGTGTCGTCGGCATACATTTGTATTTCAATATCCATGACACTGTTGTGGGAGATTGATAATGTTAAAGGCTAAATAGAAAGGGACCCAATACAGAACCTTGGGGAACACCCATTGTACATTTCATATACCCTAACTAGAGCTGCCACATACGATTATTTTGATAATCGACTAGTCACCGATTATTTTTTGTGATTAGTCGACTATTTGGATCATACATAAATTGCAGCTTATTGCACCAGCATACAGCTAACATCATTAGCTTCCAGCTTCAAGTGTTTAAGGTATGTGCTAACTAAAAATGAAGACAGTTAATATCATAGTTCATTCAGCTTTTAATGAACTTTGCAGCTTGTAGCAGCATTTCTGACATTTTTTTTAATGTACCAATTTTCTATTCAAACATGACATCGCTATTAAGTAGGTAGCTCCCTGTTGACGTTAATGTTAGCAGCTAACTAGCCAATTAGCTTACTGAGATTGTCATTCTTCGTCAGAAAATAAATCAGCCACGGCGTGCTGTCTTTTCAGATGCTCGTGCATCGCCGTCGTGCTGTCATGGAAGGACATTTCTGCTTTGCAGATTTTGCATTGCACACTTTTCTCCTTTATTTTGGAAAAATGCTCCCAAACTTTCGAGCTCTGTTGCCGGCTAGCCATGATACTGTTGGGCATAACTTTTCCGGTGACATCACGGGTTACCCCGGTTACCACTTCTGCGCGTATGCGTCAAGGACAGAACGGCAGACGAGACAGGTGAAAGTACAGCGGCAGTTTGGAGGGAAAAATAAAGTTTAAAAAAATATTAAAACGACGACGTCGATTATTAAATAAGTCGCCGATGAATTTGATCGTCGACGTCCTCGTGACTAGTCGACTAATCTTGGCAGCCCTAACCATAACACACTGCATCCTGTCAGACAGATATGAAGACGTCCGAGCCAGATGAAAATTTAAATCTAGATAATTTAAAGATGAGCACATTGTGACTGATTGTATTAGATGCTTCGTCTGTAATTACTGGCTTCATAGCGATCTCCAGACTTAAGGAGCAGGGTGACAGCGGCTTGTTTCCAGGCTCTGGGGGAAAGAACTCTGTCTCAGAACGAGAAATCTTTGTGTTTTTTAAATAGACATGATGTCAAAAATGATTTTTATTCACCTCTGTGGCGTCTTCTGTGTCGCCATGCAGCGAGCTGTAGCTCCGTGTCATAAATGTAAAGCCCTCGGGTCTGTTAGGGAGAAAATCTTTCTCCTGCAGAGCTGAAAGGGTTGATAACGGTAAATTTCCCTCCCTGTAGGGTGCAGTAAACTTCCTCCTCTCTGTTAGAAATTACAGCTGTCACCTCACTCCCATGATAAACGACCGTACCTCTTCGGTCAACCCCCTCATCTTACTTCATCAGCCGCTGATGACACGTTCTCAGGATTCAGTAATTTCACTTAAGTAATCTCCCAACTGTCCTCATCAGAAGCAAGGTGATTTTTCTCACATTAGCCCCGAATCCACTTCAGAGTTGTTCAGACTTTGCGAGCCGACGAAAGTAATCTGCTTTGACCTTTATAAGGCCCGACGTTAGCTCGAGGGCTTTAATCAGTTTTACAGCTGGCTCAATACCTGTGATTTTGTTTTATGTGCAGCGATCAGGAGAATCATAAACAGAGGAGTTTGAAGTCTGCCGCGGGGACCCCGAGGACGGCTGGAGGCACAGGGGGGCCGACGAGGAGGGCACCTTTGAGAGCTGCAAAGACCTCCAGCGACATGAGAACTAAACCCGGCGAGGAGGAGGAGACCTACAGGGTGAGAAAGGATGGACTGAAAGGCAGCTTCTGTTTCTAATGAATGAATGAATGAATGAATGAGTCTAATATAGAAAAGGTCGCTCTCACACACAGAGAGGGGGAATCCACGTCTGAGCCTGGGTCTCACGTTTCTGTTCAGGCAAACGTTTTATTTGATGAAAACAGATCCACAGAAACAAATACACGGGAATTAAATGATAGATATAGATTTTAAAAATCTCTGAGACATTTTTAACTGCACGTGAAAAACATGCTAACTTACAAAAACCGGAAACAAATGATTTCAAGCTTCATCAAATACAAAAACTGGACTGCGAATCGTCCAAAAGCGGACGTTACCGTGACCGACATGACTAAGAACCCTTCACAGACATGATCTATTAATTTACAACAAGCACACTGGAAGGCCTCCTTTTGCATGTGTGTGTTCATAACCTAGTTTGGGAAACTGTGTCAAGTGGTATATATGTATTTACAGTTAAACAAGCTCTGACAAAATTCATATTTGAACATCTTTCGCTGGGAGGTTTGTTATGTGGGGTGATAACAGCAGAGCAGCAGTGGATTTATTGGCTGTGTGATAGACATGTGCATTAGGGATGAGTGAGTACACCATTATCTGTATCTGTATCTGTACTCGTAGGGGGCGGGGCCTAAACCAGAGGTGGGCGTGCTTTGTCCGAAAATGGGCGGGGCTTAAATCCGAACATTATTTTAAGTCTGAAACTGTCAAGAATTGATTTGAAATGTCTATATTTATTTTCAGCTATGTATTATGTACAACTGGTAAAATGTGTATGTAGTGTTGTGAAAGACTGTCTCTGTATTTACGATCTGTGTAAATTTAATAGGTGATTTGTGCAAACATTCAGTGGCAAAAAAATCAAAAATATGCCTTGTTGTTCACTGTATATTCAAAAACACTGTTCTCAGAATGGGCAAAGCTTTCCAACTAACTTTCTCACCAGACAAACTAAAATCACGCAGCCAGTTAAAAAAAAAAAAAAAGACGGGCGTGGAGAAACTAGGGGGACACGCGACACAAGGAGTTTACAGCTTTAAGCCTTCAAATGCGTTGCGTGTACGTTGCAAAACAGATAATCAAGTAACTTTAAATATAAAAAAAGAACTAAAGAGATGCGAGACAACGAAAACCTTAAAAAAACGGTCCTGAATTGAAGCAAGAGGCACTGACCAGCGCGACACGAGCCGTTTTCAGCCCCGTCTTGTCACATGCATCGCGTATGACAGGAAATAAGTTGAAGAAGTAACTTTAAATACCAAACAAACCTCAATAGAGACGAGCAGAAGAAAACTGAGTGAGTAGTACAGAGATTAGAGCAACGTAAACTACAGTCAACTCAAGCAAGCAAGAGAAGCAGTCGCTGTCACTCGCTGCCTGTCTGTGTGTGTGTGAAAGAGGAGAGCAGGCACCTCCTCGCTGCAGCATGTGGGTGCAGGGAGGGGGGGGGTGCTGTGTGTGACTGGCCAATCACAGAGCAGGAAGAGTGAAGACAGTAGTTGTTGCTACCCAATGAGGATTCTTTTAGCACAGATACGAATAATCCTAAAAAAACTAAAACAATTACTCGTTTGAAACGAATATCCGGCTCATCCCTACCTTCTTAACGATCAATTAATCGATCGTGGAGTAATCGTGCCCATCACTAGTCGCGACAGGATTTTTGACTAAGACCAACGAAGAGCGCGTTAAAAAGACGCCTCAGATGAAGAAAGCTGAACCTGAGCTCTGATTTTATCTGAGCCTGAAGGTTAAAATCACAGTCCGGTCTAACACCTCGGTTCAATGACCTCAGATCAACATGGATGATGGAGGCATCACTGGACCCAAGCACGACCTCGGTGTTTTTATCACTCAGATGTAAAAGATTTACTGACATCAAAAGCCAAACGATGCTGGATTTGATCCTAATTTTGGTTCCCACGAGGCAGCTCAACCGCCAAGTGTTCGGTTGAAGAATCTGTTTTGCTCGATGTAGCCTTGAGCCATCAGTCTCCAGCAGAGAGGAGAAGTTCATACAGTCACTTATTCACATCTGGAACAACCTTATTTACGTCTGAGGCTCTAACAGACAGCTGAGTCTGGAGGCAGAGAGTGCAGAAATGATAGCTGACGACAGGAGGGCTCCACAGCATCCCAAGAAGGCTTCAAACAGCCTTTCTCCATACACAGTATAACCTCTCAAGACCTTCAAGCACCACTCAACGTGCGTGCAAAATGAGAAGCATACAAAGATGATCTTGTGAAGCCGTCGTGTTTTTTTTTTTTTTTTTTTTTATTCTGCTCAGACGATCGTGGAGGAGCGAGACCAGGAGAGGGAGCGGCGCTGGAAGGCAGAGCAGGCTGCGAGGAAACTGACCGAGGATGTGAAGTGCCTGCGGACGAAGGTCAGCGAGGAGAAAGACCTTCAGAGCATGGCCCTGCACACCACTGACAGGCGAGCGGACACACACACACACACACACAGATCCACGAGGTGTTACTGTGAGCGCTCAGACCTCCACTTGAATGGACTGGGTTGCTCCAAAGCTGATATTATGATGGAGAAGGATAATTGAACTTGTCTCTGTGGGTTTTTAGTTGTCAACTGCATAATGGATTCTCATCCATTTTCAGCCTCTTCCTCTTTTGTTTTCAGCTCCCCTGAGACTCAGACCTGCTGTCGATTTCCTTCTTGAACAATGAGTACCCATCCTAGCATTAAACACTCCTCCGTATCAGCGGTGCCACAGCTTCACATAAAATCAGACACACACTCCGGCTCCTTTACCCCTGAACCCTCAGGATCACAATCCTGCTTTTAAATGACTGGTATTCACAAAGCAAAGAAAAAAACTGGAGTAATCATCAGATTCTCACGTTTCTGAAGGTACCTGAATGCATCACAAGAGATGTTAGCAACACGTCCAAACAGAGCAGAGAAAACAGGAGGATTTCGTTCGACGAATGACACTTCAACTATGATTGGCTGGAAACGTCACATGATGTAAGATGCATTTAAGGGTTTACAGATAAATCCGTCACGAAATTGTCAAATTATCGTACATTTAGCCTTTCCTGGAATTATTGATCGTACGTCGTACAGAGGGCTAAATTATCGTACAAACACGATAATTATTGTACGTGAAGCTTCCTGAAAATGTGTTGACTTTAGGGCTGCCACGTACGATTATTTTGATAATCGACTAGTCACCGATTATTTTTTGTGATTAGTCGACTATTCGGATCGTACATAAATTGCATCTTATTGCACCAGCATACAGCTAACATCGTTAGCTTCCAGCTTCAAGTGTTTAAGGTATGTGCTAACTAAAAATGAAGACAGTTAATATACAGAACGAAGAAACAGTGAGAGGAGAACCAGAAAGCACAGATGACTGGACTCTGAAACTCGCTCTCTTTACTCTCTAGATCAGGGGTTCCCAATCTTCACCATGCCAAGGCCCCCCAACAGCATTAGCGTCTGGCCTGGGACCCCCTTTGGATTCCAAGATTATTATTATTTTTGGTTTTTTTTTGGTGCATGGTATCAGTGCCCGCTCAGGCAAGGTAGCTTGCTGTGTAAATGCAGGAGATTGTCTGACCAAACGCTCTTTTTTACGTCTAAAGATCACTCATTTGAGAGGGTCTCAAGACAGGAAGCATTTCGGGCAAACATGGCCATTTTTCTATATGACCTTGATGCCATACTTAACATATGCTGCCTCATATTTTTGAATTTTTGTTGGCCACGAGTTCTTAGATTTTTTTTACAGCAGAATCCTCCACGACAGGGCTGTTGACTAGGGCTGCCACATACGATTATTTTGATAATCGACTAGTCACCGATTATTTTTTGTGATTAGTCGACTATTCGGATCATACATAAATTGCAGCTTATTGCACCAGCATACAGCTAACATCATTAGCTTCCAGCTTCAAGTGTTTAAGGTATGTGCTAACTAAAAATGAAGACAGTTAATATCAGAGTTCATTCAGCTTTTAATGAACTTTGCAGCTCGTAGCAGCATTTCTGACATTTTTTTTAATGGACCAATTTTCTATTCAAACATGACATCGCTATTAAGTAGGTAGCTCCCTGTTGACGTTAATGTTAGCAGCCAACTAGCCAATTAGCTTACCGAGATTGTCATTCTTCGTCAGAAAATAAATCAGCCACGGCGTGCTGTCTTTTCAGATGCTCGTGCATCGCCGTCGTTCTGTCATGGAAGGACATTTCTGCTTTGCAGATTTTGCATCGCACACTTTTCTGCTTTATTTTGGAAAAATGCTCCCAAACTTTCGAGCTCTGTTGCTGGCTAGCCATGATACTGTTGGGCATAACTTTTCCGGTGACATCACGGGTTACCCTGGTTACCACTTCTGCGCGTATGCGTCAAGGACAGAACGGCAGACGAGACAGGTGGAAGTCATCGTGACTAGTCGACTAATCTTGGCAGCCCTAGTTGTTTGCACTAATTCCTTAATTTTTCCGTTTTTAATCAGAGAAATTCAATTTCCGTTTTTCTTCTTTTAATGATTTACAGCTTTTAAATGTTGTCACTCTGCATGAAGACGTTAATCAGAGTGTAGCGACGGTTGTCCTGACTCTGTAGAGGTGCAGAAGCAGAACAGGACCGGAGACCGTTTTGGATCCTGAGGGTTGAAGTCCGCCTGTCGTTGTCTGTGATAATAACTCTATTTAGTTTAAAGATCATTAGCCTACGCTGCCTTCCTGCCTTCATACCTTATATTTAAATTCCAGAGGCTGTAATTATCTATAATTAAATATGCTTATCTCCGTCCCTACACGCGTGTAAGAACATTTGGCCGTGTGGGCTCGTCCTCCTGCGCCGCACAGATAAAGTCGTGTGCGGCCTTAATGAGCGTGTACTCTCGGTTGCGTCACGCTGTGCTTAGATAAATCTGCATTACGCTGGTAATTACAGTCCCGGTGACAAGCATATGTCAGCATTATTGCACCAATCAGTCTTGGCTGTCACTCTCTAATGACGCTGAGCGCGCCTGCGTCCGTTAACTCCCTCGCTCATCAGGAGAGAGATGACAGAGAAGTGACTCATCACACTGGAGGTGGCTCTCTGCTCTCTTAGCTTCATAATTATAATGTGTCCTGGATTCTGCCGGCTTGTTTTCGTTTTCCCAGCGTGTCCTTGTGAACGATGCCCCCCCTCCTCTCCACCCCTCTCCACCCTGCACCAGTTTCATTTTCTCCCCATTTCCATTTCCTCTCCCTTGAGATAAGATTTGACTTTCCTATCTGCTCAAGTCATAACGTTCTAACAGCGGGACAGTAAACGTAGAGGGCGGTGAAGGTTATCACGCAGTCAGAATTGGTTTCACACACCCATTTACATACACACTCCTCACCCAGGCTGAAAGAAATGCTGCTGAAGGAGCGATCGGGGCGATGTGAGCTGCAGGCTCGCGTCGAGGAGCTGGAGGGGAGATGTCAGTCTCTAACCCAGCAGCTGGAGCATGCCCGCAGCAGTGAGGAACAACACAAGAATGCGCTGTGCAGACTGGAGGAGAACATCTCCCATGGTGAAGCACTCAGGGCTCGACAGCAGGCTGAGGAGGTACACGTGTGGTTTTTAAAACATTTTACCGACTTAGAAACAAGAGAATCAGAGCTAAATATACTGCTAACTTCCTGTTACCTACACCTGAACATATTAACTCATAAACCCCCGGATTGTACACAAAACTTCACAATAATGTCCTGAAAATAAAATGATAAATGCAGATGCATTAAAGAATTCAATGCACGGCCTCTTCTGGCTCTAACTTTCCTCAGATGAAGCGGCAGCAGGAGTTGGAGAACAAAGCAGCAGCTCTGAAGAAGGAGTCAGACATCCAGAAAGCCTCAGTGCGTCAACACAAAGACAAACTCCAGCAGCTGCATGAACTCTTAGCGTGCAGAGAACAAGAGCACAGGTATACGTGAACATCCTGAGTGATGGGCTCCAAGTGAGGAGCCTTTGATTAGTCATGTGCCGTACATACACACCTGATCAAGACTTTAAGACCGGTTAAAAAAACTGCAATTATTCACATTTTGCACTGTTGGATCTTAAAAAAGGTTCTGAGTAGAGTTTAAAAATGCATCAAGAAGAAATGAGAGAGAGATTAAAAAATCTGAGGAAGCAATTTATTCAACAAACAGCTGATCAAAAGTTTAAGAGCTCAGCTGAAAACCCTGAAAAGCTCCTAAAATCAAACTCAAAGAGTGAAAAAAGGACTCGGTCATGAGGAGCTCCACCGCTCTCGTTGGTTTGTTCGTGCTTGATGGGAGTGTTTCCAGGAGGCTCATGGGAACGTTGCTCCAAGTGGTGAAGATGGCTTCATGGAGGGCGTCCACTGTCTGGAACTGACGTCCATTTTTGTAACCTTCCCTCTCCATCCATCCCATAATGTTCTCAGTGTGATTTAGATCAGGGGAAGACGCAGGATGGTCCAAAGAGTGAGCTCATTCCTCTGGAAGAAGTCCTCTGTCAGGCGGCCATTGATGTCCTGTTGACAAACCCAGTCATTAGCACACAGAGCAGGGCCCTCAGTCATGAAGGACGCCCCCTGCTACATCTCCACACAGCCAGGCGCCGTTTGACGGCCCTGAACAACCTGAAGCTCCATTGTTCCATTGAAGGAAAAAGCAGCCCAGATCATGATGGCGCCCCCTCCACTGTGCCGCCTAGAAACCATCTCCAGTGGGATCTCCTGGTCATGTCAGGAACGTTGAAGCCATCAGGACCGTCAAGGTGACGTTTCTGCTCCTCAGAGAATCAAACTTTCTTCCTCCTTTCAGTGTCCCATGTTTGCTGCTCTCTTCAAAGTCCAAACGGGTCATTTTGTGGCGTTGAAGGAGACGAGGCCTTTGAAGAGGTTTGTTCTTCTTAAAGCTCTTCTCTCTCAGACGCCGTCTGATGGTTATTGGGCTGCAGGCGGCTCCAGTAACGGCCTTCGTTTGGCTCCAGGATCGTCTCATGTCTTGACGGACAGCCAATGGGATCCTCCGGCTCAGCGCCGGTGGAATGTTTTTGGGTCGACCTCTTGACTTTTTTGTTCCAGAACCCTCAGGATCTCTGAAGAAATTCAAAATGGCCGTCTTACAGCATCTTGACAGAGTGACCACCTGACAGGAAGTCACATTCAGTCCACGTTTTGATCAGATTTTGTCTTTTAAAGGCTGAGCTCTGAAACTGTTGATCAGCTGATGATCAGACTGTTTAGCTTTAACTCTTGTTTGTGTAAATTGCTAACTCAGTTTTTGATCATTTTGAAGGAAAACATGTTGAGAGAAAGATTTTAAAGAACCAGACTCGAGGTTTTGTTTTGTTTGATTTGTTTGAATCCATTTTCAGACATACTGGATGGATTTTCATGTTATGATCCGTATCTTTTAAATCAGATTTTTCCTCCCTTTCACAGCGTCTGTCGGCATTTTAAAATTCCTGATGCGCCACACTTGTTTGCTTTGTTGTACAGGAAACAGCTGGAGCTGCGGCTGCAGCCCGGTGGGGCAGATTTCCGTGAGGCGCTGAGCAGAGAAGTTGCATCGGTGGAGCAGAGACACAACCGCAGGGAGGCGGAGCTGCAGGAGAAACTGGCAGAGGGCGGGAAACAGTACGCCGCTCTGGAGGATGAGTTCCGCATGGCGCTAACCATGGAAGCAGCTCGCTTCTCTGAGGTGTGTTTGAAACGTGGACCTCAGCCACACAGATGGCCTCGACTCAGAAACTTTTCCTACTCGTTTTGCACGGAACATCTGAAAAACTGATTACTGCGTCCAGCAGGAAGGGAAGTGATTGAACGAGATGTGATCCAAATTGAGGCAGCCTGGGATGTTTTTCAGCCCGTTGAAAGCTGAGATTGAATAAGATCATCACTGCAGAAGTAGTCAGTGATTGCCACAGCTTTAGAAAAAGATTGGATTCAGATCAGTTTGCCCTTTCTGCTTTTGGTTCAGGCTTTTATTCTGCCCGTCCAGTCTGGATTGTTCTGCTGTACCGTCTGTAACTAAAGACGTCCTGATCCACATCCCTGGGATCGGCCTGATCTTCGCATTTTTTAATTGATCGGTGATTGTCTCAACCGACCATTTCGCCGTAATTGAGCGAAAGTTTCTGCTAATGCGTCAGTACAACGAGCGCTCTGAGAGCGTCCAGCCGCGTAAAGATGACGGAAGAATAACAGTCAGGTTCACTGAAGAGGAGCAGCAGCCACACTCAGCTTTATAACTGAACACTCTACAGCAATAACACCTGCTTTACTGCATCCTACGGTAACTCTGGACAGTCTGTTAGCTTAGCATTAGCAACTCTGTGGCTTCAACGTCAGCAGTGTGGAAATAAATCAAACCAAGACCCAAAAACAGTCCAACGAGGCGTTCAATACGAGAGAGAGAGAGAGAGAGAGAGAGAGAGAGAGAGAGAGAGGGCTTTCACACTGGCATGGCTCTGTGCTGGTTCCAGTTCCAGAACCAAATTTTGAACCGGCTGGTATGTTCAGACCAGCTAAAATACTGGTTCAGAACCTGAAAAGTTGGTTCACAGGTGGAACCAATAAAAAAGGTTGGTTCCAGCTGGGAACCATGACATCATTAGTGGGCGTGTCAGGTTCTGTGTTGATAAAATGAGCAGGAAGTCGAGGTAACGCCCTCCTACGTTTGCTCTGCTTAAACTGTTGTGAACACGGGCTGGTTTGCTAGAAAGCACCAGAACCTAGAAAGGAACCGTTTCCAGAACCAGAACCAAGCCAGTGTGAAAAGCCCACAGAGAGAGAGAGAGAGAGAGAGAGAGAGAGCCTCTCTTGAGCTGTACAGCTCAGTCTGTGACAGCATGTGAGCTGATTCAAACATGATGTGATCAGTTTGACAGCAGACGTTTGTCCGTGTTTCTGCTGAGCCTCACAGTGAACTGGTTTATTCCTTTACAGTTTGGGTTGATTCAGGTCGGTTTAAGTTGTGATCCGGTTTGAGGTGAAATAAATATTTTTAACCATAAAAAGGGGAAAACAGGAGATAATCGCGTTAGTGTCTAATGTTTACGTTCGTAGAATTTATCCAAAGCAAACGTTTTTTCTGCAAATTTTCAAAGAAGACATGAAAATCAGATTTCCGTTTAGACATGTTGCTGACGTCACTTGTGATACATTCAGGTCCCCTCGGAAACTTGAGAATCTGATGACTCCTCCAGTCTTTTTCAGGTTTTGGATTGGACGAATGATTTGTGAATGAAAGTCATTTAAAAATAAATGGTATTTTGATTCCGCCAGCAGGTTTGGGATCCAGAGGGTTTAAACATCAAAACTAGGACTCTGTATCAGCTGATGTTTGATATTAAATAATCGGGACTGGGGGCAAAAAGTGTTGATTGAACATCCCTATCTCTAACTTTTGACTGCTGGGAAACTAATTCAGACAGAGCTTACCTTGGAAACCGTCAGTCACTGAAATGTCTGACAGATTGATTTTTCTTCTAATGTGGAGCTGGAACAGATTTTCTGCCAGACCTTGGAGGTGACATTGATTGATAAAATTATCAAGCCAGTAAAAGCTTGAAGTCCTTCACTCTGTCAGACTCTCAGATGTCTCTTCCTCATTCACTCCCGCCTCCTTGCTGTGCCCTTACAGGTGAAAGAGGCTTGTGATCAGGTGACAGCAGAGCTTCTCGGGGTCAAGGCGATGCTCGCTAAGTCGCAGGCGAGGGAGAAGAAATCAGGCTCCCTGGTGCAGGAGCTCACAGCCATGGTCAAGGAACAGAAGAGCCGCATATCAGAGCTCATCAAAGCAAAAAAAGATGCCGTCACTGATCTGAAGGTACCGCAGGAGAATCAAAGAGTCAAATCTGAGCCCTCATCAGGAGTACTGAGCCAGATGGCTCTGGATCATGTACACTGCCTCTCTGTCTCTCCTCCTGACAGGGTCGTCTGCATTCACTGGAAGCCGAGGTGGAGCAGGACCGGCGTCTGGGCCTCCAGATCGAGCTGCTGAAGAAAGACAAGGCCCGGCTGCTGTCTCAGCTTACGGCTCAGGAGTCGGTGATCGACGGTCTGAGAGCAGAGAGGAGGATCTGGGGCCAGGAGCTCGCTCAGCAAGGTGAGAATCACCCAGGAGAGAGCTTGAAAGAGCCTCAAAGAACCCACATCTCCAGTTTTTCTGCTCTTTCTTACTCTGAAACGGACCTGGAGGACGTTTCATATCAAACGTAGTGTTTTGGACGTTGTGTTATGGAGGTCACATGCTGGAGTTTGAAGTGTAAGCGTTGATTTGGTAAAGTCTGCCATCTAGTGGCCATTTACTATAAAACACCTCAGACAAGACTGGCAGGATAAACTGCACACTGGACCTGTTTAAACACACAGAAAATGGAAATAATCAGAAGATAACAAAGACCCTCGATGCTCCAGTGGTTGAGTTGACTGAAGTTTGTGTTTTATATGTTTCTCTTGAACAGGAGCGTCCTTGGCTCAGGATCGTGGACGTTTAGAGGCCAGGATCGAGGTGCTGAGCACTGAGCTGGAGACTCAGAAGAAACAGAACGAGACGGACTGCGACGCCTTAAAAATCAAATCGAAGATCATCGACGACCAGACGGAGACCATCCGCAAACTCAAAGAGGTACGAAGACGCTGTGTACACTGCAAAAAAGAGGAGCCTAAATACATAATAAAAACACTAAATTTAATGGGAAATTTTTTTAAAAACAAGTGAAATGATCTCTGCATGCAGCAAGTCAATTAAACTGGATTAGAAATCTTAAAAATAGGATGTTAACTCAAGAAAAAAGTGGGCCTTAAGAAGTTTCCCAAGAGTTCAGACAAGAAGAAAAAGATCATTTTTAGATTAAAACACCTTAAAACAAACTTCCTGAAGCAGTTACAAGTAAAATATACTGAATACGAGCGAAACTTCTTAATTTCTCTCTTTTTGTTGTCTTAATTTTAGCAAATGAAGCCTGAGGACAATAAAAAAAAATCACGAATAAAGAGGGAAAAATACTCAGTATCAGAAAAGTTTGAGTTCAGTTGGTCAAATTGTGTTTTTTTTTCCCCCTATTGTTTATTTATTTTTTGTATGCATAAGACAAACACAAAACAAATTACACAGAAAACAGTCAACAAGCATAAGTAACAACAACATAAGACCTTGACAAAAAAAAAAAAAACAAAACAGGATAAATGAAAAGTAAATAAATAAATAGTGAATAACTAAATAAATAAACAAAGGAGAAAGAAAGAGAGAGAGAGCACAGAGAGCTACTTATACAGCTACGTCCTTTTCAGTCTTCAAGTAACCTGGGCAGCTGTTCCACGCAAGAGATAAAGGGTTGACAATTTTTTTACCAAACTTCTCGGTGGATCCCTGAAGTGTATATCTTATTTTTTCTATTTTAAGAGATTGTATAACCTCGCAGATCCACCGATTACAAGTTGGAGGACGATCACTCTTCCAGTTTACAAGAATGAGACGCCTCGCCAGAAGAGCAGAATAGCTTATTCGACACAATTGCATTTTTGTTCGGGAGACTTCACTCGACAGCACCACCAAAAAGACCAAGGAAGGGACATGGTTGAATAAGATGGCCCGTAATCTTAGAGAGGACATCAAAAATGGAAGACCAGTAGGATGTAAGGCTTGGGCATGACCAGAACGTATGATAAAGACTGAGGCTTGTTTACATCGGTCACAGATTGGGCTGATATCAGGGAAGATTCTTGAAAGTTTGATCTTAGACATATGAAGGTGGTGTACAATCTTAAACTGTATGAGACGATGCCTCACACAAATAGATGTTGAATGGATGTTACTCAGTATCTTAGCCCACTGATCATCAGAGATGTTCACTTCCATATCTTGTCAAATTGTGTTTTAATGATGTATTCTGTGTTAGTTTTAAATCAAACACCCTGAGGAAGTTTCTAGATCTTTAAACAAGTTTTATTTTGATGAGACTCATGATGAGTCAAGATTTTAAGTTTTTTATTTATTTATTTTAAACTAATTTTTTCTAAATCTTAAGTGTTTTTTTTTCTCTGTTAGACACATGAAGATAAAAAATCATATTATGTGTGTTGTGCTCAGAACACAGCTCACACACACACACACATAAAGATTCTGTCCCACCACTGATCTCACACTCACGCACACACACTCCTGATCCCCATTTTCCCCCATGGGAAATGCAGTTTGTGCTACTTTTCAGGTAAATGCAAGCAGTGACGGACGGTTAATAAACCGCTTTGTGGTGAAAGTTACAGCTAACAGTTTTAACAAGCCGTTACTGATTCAACAACAGCTGGAGGAAGATTAGCAGCGAGCTACATATTAGCTTACCTCATATCTCCATGGCACTGGCAGGTTCTCGCCATCTCTTGTCCTTTTTGTTTCGGTTGAGGTACAGAGACTTCGAAAAGACATCCTCAGTCTTCCCACAGCTCAACGAGTTGGTCCTCCATTTCTGAGGTCCACTGACCTTTCTGCGTCAGGTCAGCCATGCTTGATTTGTTCACGTCTGCTTCCTCCTTCCTCAGTCAGCTCGCCTCCTGATTGGCTACATTCCATTATACATCACGACTCATGGAGTCATGACTTGGGAGTCGTCGGCTTTCCACACACATGAAGATTTTTGGTCGTAAATATTAATGGTTGGCACAATCAGGACAAAAACAGCCCGACAATCGTTATGTGTGTAAACTCAAAGATAAAAACACTTTTAAAACGAGGTGGAATATCTGACATGCATTTAAATCTAGTGCTGAATAATTATCAGTCTGACGCTCTAAAGGAAACGTATCTCTGTATCTTTCCTCTCTGCCGTGTAAGGCGCTGCAGGAGCGTGATGATCAGATCCGCCGGCTGCGAGAGGACTCGGTCCAGGCCCAGAAGAGGTTCCAGCAGAGGCTGGAGGACGAAACATCTCAACACACTGAGCTGAGGGAGCAAGTTGAGCGTCTGAGCCTTCGCAAAGAGGAGCTGAAACAGCAGCTGGAGGACAAGGAGGGAGAGCTCGAGGGGCTCAAAAGAATCTACAGGCAAGAAATGAATAAAAAAAAATCATCATTACATCTTAAAATAAATGAATTTAGTCCTTATAGCTCTCTGAGCTCAGCATGTACCCTCAGTCCGCCTGTGAAGAGCTGCTGAGCACAGCTTTAACCCAAAGTCTCCTCTCTCTCTGTCGTCTTATTAGTGATTCCAGTAAGAAGTGGCAGGAGAAAGCAGAGCTGCTCACTCGACTGGAGAGCCAAGTGAAGCGCATGAAGGATAACTTTGATTCCAAGGAGCGATCGCTCCTGGAGGAAAGAGACGCAGCAGCCGAGGCACACAAGTACAGTCTATAAAAAAACAAGCTTTACATGACAAACAAACAAAAAACTCTCCTCACATGATCCCGTCTTCAGACCACAAAACCAAACGGTTCCTAACCGTGAAGATTTACTGAGATTACTCACAGTACTGTTGAATCTTTTAGTAAAGTGTTAGAAAATAATTCACCGCTGAGGTTTGAAGGAGTTTGTTGTGACTTTGAATCTTTGTCTCCACATCGACCACACTGTGAACACACACATTTGGTCCCATCACTGTTCAGCAGCTGGAAACAGGAAGAGCTTTGAAGCTCCTTTTACTCCTGGAGGAGAGGGAGGTTATGTCCTCAGTCAGAGGAGGAGGAGGAGAAAACACTTTTTTAACCAAAGCCTAAAGGAAGAGAGAGTGACTTTGAGAGTTTCTTAGAGGACGAATAGTCAAACACACGCCTCTCTCATCTTTCAGGGTCGGCTCAAGCTAATGTGGAGCCCCAAAATTTATTTCTACTGATTTCCTATCAGCAGTTTTTTGTCGTCTTACATGCGATGACGCAACATGGATACTAAACCCTGATTACATTTATGGATGTGTGTCTGACGTTCTGTGATGTGTCGAGATAAGAGGACACTTCTGAGCTGTGCTTCCTTAGCTCTTCATTTACAGAATCGTTCTTAGAGAAAACTTGAAATGTCGCCCCAGATTTACCGTGCAGTAGGGTTGTTCCATATCCTACCATCTACGATAAAACCAGTATAATGTTTTTGATGATAAAAATTTGACATCAGGATATTTAAACTGTAGGGACATGAAGACGTGTGACGTTCTCTGCTGCATATATAACATAAACGTGTGAGAGTATATCAGTTCTTCGTCTGTACACGTCCCACACACAGCCTCTCTGCTCCGCCTCCCTTGCTCTGTGACGCTTTTTTTTTTTTTTTTTTTTAATTTATGATTTTTATTTGCATTCAAAGTTTAAAAAAAATCAAACTTTTCCCACCTGAATTTTGCTTTTTTTTCTTCTCTTTTTGCAATTCTAGGGCCAGTGTGTTCATACATTTAAACATAATGAATAAATATTTGTAAAATCCAACAGGTGAGGTGTGCTGAAAAAAAGACACCAAGCAAGGCGAGGGGAACAGTTTGTAAGGTGAAACATTGAGGTGAACCCCAGAGGGTTAATAAAGGGGCCTGAGTGATGTTTGGCACGCTGTTTAAACATTTAACTGTTTAATTTTGAGGGTTTGACTCCGAATAAAAAAGAAACTAACAGGGACGCTATGTTATAAAGCTTGGAGGGAAACCCCAATTACATAACAAAGCATCATCCCAAGGCTAAAGCATGAATCAAGATATATATATATTTATGTATTTATATATGTATATATGTATGTAAATATATATATATATATATATATATATATATATATATATATATATATATATATATATATATATATATATATATGTATGTGTGTATATATATATATATATATATATATATATATGTATGTGTGTATATATATATATATATATATATATGTATGTGTGTATATATATATATATATATATATATATATATATATATATATATATATATATATATATGCATATATATATGTATATGCATATATATATGTATATATATGCATATATATGTATATATGTGTGTGTTTGTGTGTATATATATATACATATATATATATATATATATATATATATATATATATATATATATATATATATATATATATATATATATATGTATATATATATATATATATATATATATATATATATATATGTATCCTGGTATGGCCAAAAAATATCGAGATATGAAAAAAAAAAAGCCATATCTCCCAGCTGTACTGTGCAACAGCTTTAATTTCACATGTAACGACCGAAGTCTGTACTGCTGGTCAGTAGATCTCACTGTTTTAACTGAATTATTAAAAAGGTTGCAAAATTCCAGGATTTTTCAAAATTGGAAACTTTTGTGAATTAACAGGAATTTTTGGGACTTAATATTAACTGCATTTACCCGGTCATATACATGTATAAATATTCAACATTATGTTTTGTTAAAAGCAGACATGCATGCAAACATGTCTATTGCATGTAATATTTTTAAATCAAGTTGATAAGAAAAAAAACAGGAAAAAAAAAAAATCACTTAAAATTGACGGCAACAAAACCCTGAAAATTCCCAATATTCCTGAGCCTAAATCCGTTTAAATTTTCAGGAAACTTTCCTGAAATTTACCAGAAATTTTTCCGCCCTTTTCAACCTAAACGATCAGTCTCATATCACTGTAGTTGTGTTGTAAATATTGTTTTTCTTGTTAATTCCTCACTGAAAGACACTCAAAACACACATTTTATCATTCAGTTCATACAGACGAGTGCTGCTTGTGCATTGGCTTGATATTTAAACAATATTTGACTAATTAAACCAGTGATAATAACAAAGATAAATGTACATCTTCCTCCTCTGCCTGAATGCATGGTGAGTGAATGAGTGGTCAAGCAGAAGAGAAATGGAGCGTTGAATGAGAACAAGGCAGAGCAAAGACAGCATGCCTACATTTAATGTCACTCATATGGTTACACTGGAAACATTCAGGCCTTGAGGCAGGGACCCTCCAGATTGTGGCCCTGCCTAGAGCTAAAGGCCAGATTACGCTTAAAGGCCAAAGCATCCTGAGAGTCCTTCACCTGATGTGTGTTTCTGTCTGGCAGAGCTGTGCTGGAGAAGTTACACTGTGTTGATGATGCTTTCCGGAGGCAGCTGGAGTCGTGCCAGGCTGCTCATCAAGCTGAGCTGCTACGACAGGCGAATGAGAAGCAGAAACAGATTGATCAAGCCAACCAGAAGGTAAAATATCTGAATTAGCTGCATGTTCCTGCATGACAAAGTCTCTGAAATGGCTTCAGTCTGAGGACCTCGTGCTGACATGTTACTCATCATACTGAAGCTGCGTGTGTGTTTTTGTCTCCTCGTCAGGTTTTTGAAGTGGAGGAGGAAATGCGTCAGCTGCTGGAGGAAACAGAAACTAACAAGAGAGTCATGGAAGAGAAAATGAGACGTCTCACCAGTGTATTAAAAGACTTCTGACACCAGATTAGTGCCGTCTTTGGAGCCGTGCCAGTGTGCATATTTGTCTGTATATAAAGTTTTTTTATTCTAATAATTTCAGATGTATTTTAATAAATTCACTTGAAGAAAATATTTTCCGATGCTTTGGATTTTTAAATTTTCTGAGTGCATGAAACGATTAGAAACACTAATGATAAATATTTAATCAAATCAAAGAATTTAACACAAACTTGTTTGAATATGTGCCGAAGATAAAAAAAAAAAAAGGACAAGTGATTAAAAGAAAGGGCGTTTGTCTTAGTGTTAATATGAGCCACATTCACCTGACAAATGTCTTTGGGACAAAAATGAAGCTTTGAGAGAGTAAAAAATCTGGCAATGAGGTTAAAAAAATGAGCTTGTCAGGTTTTTGAATTAAGCACAAAGTCTTAATACAAGAAACGAAGGAACTTAATTTTTCTGGCAGATTTTAAGTATCTGTTTCTGTACCTGTCAGGTGAATGTGGCTCATCAAGTCTAATAAGACAGTTTTTCCCTAAAATAAAATGTAAACACTCGCTTTTATTTTAGTTTCTGCAGTGAGTGTTTCAGAAATCAAACAGGAAAGGAACAAATCACCTTAGTTAATATTTAGGAATTTGTAACAAACAATTGTCAGCTTGTGTGACTTCTTTCCACTACTTCCTGAAACTTAAAACGGTTAAATTGGTGTTTGCAAATTGCAAATCTGTTCTGACTCTCTGTTTGTCTGAAGGTATTAAGCGAATTTTTTTTTTTTCTGTTTTCAAAATAGTTTCGTTTTAAATTAAAGTGCAACTAAAGCCTTGTTATCCCTGTTTTGAATTGCAAAGTGTAATTTCCGAAAAAAAAAACCCAAAACAAAACTATTATTTTTAGAACCAAAAGTTTTTTCACGTTATCTGCTCATATTTTGAAACAAACTTTAAATAGTCCTTCTAATAGTTTTACTCTTTATTGAACCTGTGTTGAATATTATTTACACTATTATAAGACACCTACATTCTAAGAATTGTTTTACATATGTTTTATTTATCCAAACTTCTTTTTTTGCCCCATAAATAAACTTTTTAAAATGTTTTTTCCCGAAAGTGCCGGTTGAAAAATGTGGGCGGGGTTGATTTGGGGGAGGGGAGGGGCCGTTGACAGAGGGAGCACGAGCTGGGGCGAGTGTTGCTGTGGCAACCGTCCCCTAACGTAACGTAACGTCCGTTGATTTAAGAAGCCGTCAGGTAACGCTGCATCGCTTTCGAGGAGACGACATGTAAAAAGTACAGAAAAGCCACATTTTCAGGTTAAATTCAGGCCGATACTGTAAAAAGAAGCACGGCTCGTCTTCATAGAAAGAAGATGGAGTTCGAGAGGACGGAGACTGTTCGCTCGACGCCGAGTCGCCATGAGAAAAGTTTGGGGCTCCTGACGATGAAGTTCGTCAGCCTGCTTCAAGAAGCGAAGGATGGCGTCCTCGATTTAAAAGTGGTCAGTGGAAACGCGACGGCTGGCTCCGTGTTGTTTGATGGGAGGGGGTCGTTTTTAGCGGGGTTTGATTTTTCGGTTTTCTCACAGAAAGTGAACAAAGGGCTGTCAGGGTGCCAGTCAGGTGCATTGATTTTCTTAACAGGTGGACGAGCGAGCCGCCATTAACCCCCGGGGTCTCCTTCAAAACCGTCACTGGGAAAAGGCTTGTACTGTTAGCTTTACAGTTACTGTGAGTAAGATGAACACCTTTAAATAAGCTTACTGTGCTTCCACAGTGATGAGAGGTTTCCCTCTGCTGTACATCCATGGATAGACCTCATAGACCTCTTTACCGCAGGCATGACTGACTGCACCAGAGAGTCTCATGGGAAACAATTAAAGGGGAATAAGCGCTCATTAAACCAGAGTTTATTGAATTACTAAGTCCCATGAAACCAAATGAAATGACAGGAGAGATCCCAGAGGTCATGTGGGGAACCACAACATACTGTATGTGAGTGATTCTGTAATCAGGGTTCATTCAGGTGGCCCAAAAAAAGAGAGAAAGTGTGTTTTTTTGTTCCATATTATATTTGTTTGTATGGTTTATACCCAGAATGTGCTAATAGGGAAATTTAAGCTGTAATTAATTCTTAAATATATATTTAAATGTTTTTTTTTTCCATTATTTTGTTAACTATTTTACGGACAAAAGTTGTGACTATTTTTCCAACAAATCCATATAACACAGAATTATTCAACATTATTATATCAGACTTTACGCTCCAGAAATGACCCTCATCATTAATATGATACAGTTAAGCCAATAAGGGTGGAGGTAAAAATAATTTCAATAAGTGTTGCAATTTTTTGTTTTACGATTTTTAAATCTTTTTTTTTTTGTTTTGTTTTGTTGTTGCTCAAAAATCGTTTTTTTTTTCTTCCAAATTTAAATCCTTAATTTTAGTCTTTGTTTATAAGCTGGGTTGAAAGCTCATTACCGCTTTTCGCCAGAAGAGATTCAAGATTATTTTAAGTTCTCACCAGCGGTGCAGTGAAATGTACAAAAAAAAAAAAAAGAGGTTCAAAAAAAGAGGGCGAAATGTTTTTCTTTGACTCGTAACATGTTTGTTTGTTTTGAGATCATCGTTAGGGGAAATATGGCTCCTGATACAGTCTGTAGACATCTTTATCATGTAACTATTTCTCATGGGCTGGTGTTAAATAAGGGAAGTAAAAATCGCCAGTATTGAAGAATCACAATTTAAATCGAATCTGCACCCTAAAAATCGTAAAAGAATCAAATTAATAAGAAAAGCATATGGACCCAGCCTTATGAGCCGACATTTAAAAGAAATATGGTACAAAAATCAGACGGTAACACAGCTGACAGGACAAGAAGACAGAAACCACCTGACCTCCATCACCTCATCTTTCTGTGCACTTTGTTTACATGTTGGTCATTATAACGTCTAAAGCAAGAGCACAGGGAAAACTGATAACACAGTTGATTAATCTGCACCATGTACAGACCATCATTCTGATGAAATACTGATGAGGAGGAGCTGGAACAGACCACACTTTCTGTAAGGTCCCCACCAAAGAGGATCGGACCTCAAATGATTTGGGTCATGTGACTTTGGAGCAAACCATTGCTGATTTATAGGGTTTCACTTCAATTGGTTAACAGATGACACATTTCTATAGAAGAGGATTAGGGCCACTGAAAAAAAAATAAAAATAACGTCCAATAATTTTTTATATTGTTATTAATCTTAAAAAAAGTCAGGATTCTGATATTAAACAGAATTTTGAGAGAGAGTCAGAACTCAGAAATCTGACTGTAATCTCAGAGTTCTGACTTTTTTCTCAGAATAAAAATGATAAAAAAAAAATATTGGGCGTAATTTTTTTTTTTTTTTTTCCCCCATTGGCCCTTATCCTCTTCCGTTTATTTCTCAGACACACAGTGAACATTTTTATGTGTATTAATTATTTAAATCGTTCTTGAAACAGCTTTTTCATGTTTATATATAAATATAACTTCGAATAAATGATTTGCATTTTTTTTTCTAAATAAATGATGAAAGCTAAACATCACATAAATATGACCTGATGTAAAATTGAAAAACCTGACGCCTGTGTGGTTATTGTTCTGATCCCTCTGGCTCAGTTTCAGGCTTCATTTGGCATTAAAGTCACTTTGGTTTTTTTAATCTCAGAGGATAGAAAAACAAAGCTTTTAATGCTAAAACTAGGAAGGAAATGTGTCAGAAATCTGTCATAGCTTGTGTTCTTACACGTCAGATCTTTCTAGAAATCTAATAAAGCAGTAGAAACGCCTGTTTCATTGAGCGTCAGTCCTCGTATGTGAGGAGCAGCTCTTTTTTCTGTTTCCTGTCGTGGCTCTCTGAGAAACTCAGTTTATTTTTCAGGATTTTTCTGACGTCCTGTGAGACGAATAGCGATGATGGAGTGTTATTGTAGGCTGTAGATGTTGCTTCTTGTTGCTTATTGCTGTGAACAGGAGTTACTCCTCCAGACCTACCTGAATTATCTCCCTCTAATGCCCCCCCCCTTTTTTTTTTTCTTTTTTTTTTGTTTAAACTCCCTGATAAGTACTTTTCCCTCTCTTCTTGCGCGCCAAAGCTGGGTAATGTTTACACAGCGGGCTCCTTACACCCTTCTCCCCCCTCCTCCTTCCTCCTCTGCTATTGTATAACTGTCCTCTTCTGCCAACAGGCTCGATTTTCTGTTTGTGCAGCTTAATTTACCAAATCCCTCGTTTGTAGGGCTTATTTGAGTCTCTTTGTTTGGCTGCCTCGAGACGTCAGAGACAGAAACTCAAAGCTCTCTGGTGGAAATGAAGAATGGTACCAGCGGTGCTTCGTATTGAGCCGTCACTGAGCAGAAATGTGTGTCTGGATTGACAGGCTGCAGACAGTTTGGCTGTGAGGCAGAAGAGGAGGATCTACGACATCACCAACGTGCTGGAAGGAGTGGGGTTGATTGAGAAGAAAACCAAGAACATAATCCAGTGGAGGTTTGAATTCACCACCTTAGATTATTCTTTAGAGTCAAAATTCTTCTTTTATGAAGCTTTGAATATTGTCGATTTGTCACCGTCTTCTGAATCCAGAGGAGAAAACTCGAGGAGTCAAACTCACGAGGTGCTGGAGCAGGCGAAGGTTTTGAAGGCCCATATCGCTGAGCTGGAGGCCCAAGAGAAGGAGCTGGACAGCCAGAAGGAGAGGCTGGAGGAGAACATCAAACACCTCAGCAGTGACCCCATCACCAGCTCATATCCTTTTCAAGACATCAAACAGGAATCATCATCACATTTTTAGAGCTTTGAACATTTAACCGCTGAGAGTTTCAGTTTGACGTCTTTGTGTGAATGAGCTTTTATTCTGTCTGTGGTTTGTAATTCTCATCCTGTTGGATCCTCGTTCATTCATTCATTCATTCACTCCAGAGGAGGAAAAAAATCCCACTTGATCCCTTTTTTCAGTCTGTGAAACAGAAACTCTATAGCCAGAGGATTACAGATATAATTACTGTTGTCGGTCTTCATTGTGAAATCACAGCAAAGCTAATTCTGACGCTCACAATACTCACCGACTTGTTTGTCCACTTTACGGTCTCTGTTTCCTTAACACTCCTCCACTTCGAAGTATGTGACGCACGAGGACATCTGCAGCGCCTTCACTGGAGAGACTCTGCTCGCTGTGGTGGCTCCTGCCGGGACTCAGCTGGAGGTGCCACTGCCGGAGATTGTGGGTCACGTTTTAAAACTTCTATATGAGTTTAGATACCTGGGAGAGCATTTCTGACAATAATAGTTAGAATGACTAATAATTCTGTAATAATAATTAATAAACTCCCTGTGAGGACTTTCTAAGTGATCCTGAAAAAGTCTCTCTTCTAGATCTCTGCCTGATCCTAATCCACAATTTCAAATCAGATTATCAGCACCAATATAGATTATTGATTAATGATATTTCTCAGCTTCCTGATCGGGTTGAACAAGACCGGATTGATTTACAGCAAGTTGAAGTCTCCATGACAACACCACGCCGACTGATGAAGTTTATCAGAGAGAAGAGAGATCTGAGTTTTTCTCTGCTGAAAACGATTTCTGTGATTAATTTAGTAGAGATGGTGGAGACTGGAGCTGAACTGACAGACAGAAAAAGGACAGAAGAGAAGAAGAAAGATAAACAGGAGAGGGATAGAGCACAGGCTAAAGGCTAAAACACAAGCTCAAGGCTAAAACATGAACTAAAGGCTAAAACACAGGCTAAAGGCTAAAACATGAACTAAAGGCTAAAACACAGGCTAAAGGCTAAAATATAAGCTAGAGGCAAAACCATGAGCTAATCTGTTTGTGATAATGTTCATTCCAGCCCACATGCAGCAGTTATTCTGCAGTGATCTGATCAAACTTGAGAGTCTGTCAATAAAATGAAGAGTGAGGTTACGTTAGCTCTGATTGGTGGATGAGCAGGACATAAGGATTAGCTAACGTAACATGTTAGCCTAATCTTGTATCCAGTAAAGAGTTGTCTTGAACAAAGAAAAGTAGTGTTAAATAGAAGATCTGATCTCCATTCATTTCCAAAACAAACACACGCCTTGATAAGAGTCATGACATCATGACAGTGTGCGCGTGATTCCAGCCTAAAGGTGTCGCGGTGATCCACTTCAGACAGACAGTCCTCATTTCTTCTTATTTTTCTGTATGTTTTTCAGCACTTTTCATAGCCTCAAAATTTTCTTCAATTCTCACTTTTTGAATTGTAAAATATTTAGCACGCTCATAAGAATTGTGTGTGCATATTTCATATTTCTAACCCTTGTATATTTTGAAATATTCAGCATCTTCCAGTGATTTTTGGCCCATTAAAATCAATGGAAATGAGCTGTCACCAAACCACACAACTGATGATGTCACGAGGGGTTGCGAGGTAATAAATAGGACTGATGTGGTTAGGGTTAGGGTTAGGGCTCAGCATTTCAACATTTCAGCATTTGCCACCCCTCCAGTGACGATTATAGTCCTGAAGTTGGATTTTTTTTTTTTTTCAGAAGGGATCAGAAGATGTTTCTGAACACATTATGTTTAAATTCTCCATCTGACTCAAGCTTCAGCTCAACAATTCCTGCTTTAGTAGTTTGTCAATGATGACGATTAGAGTAATTTAATTCATGAAGCACCCTTAAAAACTCTGGTTTTGAAGAAAAGTCCTAGAAAAACATTAAAAGTATAAAGTAATTAAAAAAAAGGTAAAAGTTGTGATTTTAATAATAAAGTTAAAATATCAAAGTTGTTGAGTTTATTAATATTGGAAGTAATTACAAATACAAAAATATTATAAAACAAGGTCAAAAATGTAGAAGTGAATAAGAATATTAGGATAAATTAAACTGTTAATGTTAGTAACAATAAAAAAACAATAGGAATGTGATTAAAAGACAGTAAGAAGGTGATAAGATGATGACATCACATAAAAAGCGAGTTGGTAAAATATCAACTCGCTGTTTGAAAATGCTCCGACTCCTCAACCTTTTTTTTTTTATTATTTTTGGTTTCTAACATCTTCTGTAGAAAACTAGCTGAGCTGAAAACGCTACACAGCTTTGAACATCAAGAGTCTGAGTTTCAGAGCTTTTCATTAAACTCTGACATAATGATGAAGAACTGATCTCCTCACCGCTCCTCCTCAGGGCCACAGTGGTCAGAAGAAGTACCAGCTGATCCTCCACAGCCACTCGGCCCCCATCCAGGTCATGCTCATCAACAAGGACTCGGACTCTGCCCTACCTGTGGTTTTCTCCATCCCACCCACCGACGACATCTGTCCGATGCCCACTCCACCGAGCACCCCCGCCAGCCTGCAGAGGTTCCCTCTCTCCGCGTCTCAGTACTCGTCCTCCTCTTACTGCAGCCAGGACTCGCTCTGCTCCGACCACCAGGTGGTGCTGACGGAACACGATGCAGTGCTGACACCGTCATCCAGCCCTCCTGACGTGCAGATGGGTAAGGTTGACGTCTCCTTTTCCTGTCGCTCTGCATTACGCAACCATTACTAGACCAGTTCAAGGATCAGACCCAAACCGACAGAGACTGATCTGGATCACAGACACATTCACCTCTTTATTCTCAAAGCTTCACATGATCCAGAGTATAAAGATTAATGTGATTTAGACTGTGGTGTGTGTCGGGAGGCTCCTCATTAGATCTCATATGTTTACACTTATTCTCATCAACAAGCAAATGAAGATAAAAATGGAAACAGACTTTGACCCTCTGTAGTAAAGCTGAACGTTATTATCAATGAAGCTCTCAGGAGCGGTTTATTATTCAGATAAACCGTAACTCCTGTAGTCAGAGAGCAAAACTTTTACAGTTTATCCTGAAAGTCCTCACAGAGCTTCAGTTTTTACACATTTTATCTGACAGCCTCATTTCAAAAGGGAATAAATTCATTTTTTCCTAAAAAATTCTTCACACAACACCCCAAAATGACAACATGAAAAATGTTTTTTTAATTTTATTTATTTATTTACTTTTAAATTTAACACACTCAGATGTCACATGACGTCCATCAGTGTTCTCAGCCTTTTCCATGAAGCTCTAAATGTAGCTCAGGTTGATCCTGGTTCCTCTGATCCTCCTTGAGATGTTCCTACAGCTTCATGTGAGTCCACCTGTGGTAGATTCAGCTGATTGGACCTGGTTTGTAAAGGCTCACACCTGTCTATATAAGGTCCCACAGGTGACAGAGCATGTCAGAGCACAAACCAAGCATGAAGTCAAAGGAACTGTCTGTAGACCTCAGAGACAGGATGGTCTCCAGGTACAAATCTGGATCCAGGGTCCAGAAACATTTCTGCTGCTCTGAAGGTCCCAATGAGCTCAGTGGACTCCATCATCTGTGAATGGAAGAAGTCCAGAACCACCAGGACTCTTCTAGAGCTGAGCCATCAGGGGAGAAGGGCCTTAGTCATGGAGGGGACCAAGAACCTGATGGTCACTCTGTCAGAGCTCCAGAGGTCCTCTGTGGAGAGAGGAGAACCTTCCAGAAGGAAAACCACCTCTGCAGCAATCCACCAATCAGCCCTGTATGGTAGAGGGTCCAGACTGAAGCCATTCCTTAATAAAAGGCTCATGGCAGCCCGCCTGGAGTCTGACAAAAGGCCCCTGAAGGACTCTGAGACCAGGAGAAAGAAAACCCTCTGCTCTGATGAGACACAGATTGAACTCTTTTGGCGCCATGTTTGGAGGAAACCAGGCGCCGCTCATCACCTGGACAATCCCATCCCTACAGTGAAGCATGGTGGTGGCAGCATCATGCTGTGGGGATGTTTTTCAGCAGCAGGAACTGGGAGACCAGTCAGGACTGAGGGAAAGATGAATGCAGCAATGAACAGAGACATCCTGGATGAAAACCTGCTCCAGAGCCCAGACCTGAATCTGATCCAACATCTCTGGAGAGATCTGAACATGTCTGAGCACCGACGCTCCCCATCCAACCTGATGGAGCCTGAGAGGAGCTGCAAAGAGGAACGGACCAAACTGTCCAAAGAGAGGTGAGCCAAGCTTGAGGCATCATATTCAGAAAGACCTGAAACTGCTGCCAGAGGAGCTTCAACAAAGGACTGAGCAAAGGCTGAGAATACTTATTTACATGTGATGTCTTTTTTTTTTCTTTTATTAATTTGCAAAATTTTCAAAAATAAAGAAAAAAACAAACATTTTTTCATGTTGTCAGTGTGGGGTGTAGTGTTTGGAATTGATTCCATGTTGGAATGAGGCTGTAACATCTGTTGATGACTCTCTCTCATGTTTATTAAACAGTTTCCTGAACTGAAGCCCTTCAATAACCCTGATCTCACTGAGGCTTCCAAAGGTTTCATTTTTCTTTCTCAAAGTCTAAACTCACCCCGTGACCCAGAGGCAGTCGCTTCCTCTCGTAGTCGACATTCATTACTTCTGTTTTGTGTACCGAGAGTTGAGAGTCCACTCTGATGTTGGCTGGACACACTGTGACTGTGAAGTTGACCGAAGAGAGAGCAGAGACCACATGAGCCTGCTACACACACAGACTGTGTGGTGTCTTCAAACTGCTTCCAAACATTAGAGTTTCCAGAACTCTGAGTAACATCAGGATGATCCACTTACCCAGAACTGGAAACCAGGTCGTTAGACCAGAAGTGGTTAGAAAAAAAAAAAACCTGCAGTTGTGCAACAATCATGTGGATTTGGTGACTGTTTCCTCGAAAAGTTTGCTGTGGAGCATCTGACCAAGCGTTGTCATCCTTTACTGGTACTTGGGGAAGTTTCACAGAATCTCCAGCTCATGTGAGAAATGTGAGATCAAAACATGACTTCAGCAAAATAAAGGCGTCACATCAGTACGACTGACTCAACTCTTTTTGCACAAGTTTTAAGTATCAAGCGCTGAATTTTATTTCTATCTTAGCGCATGCTGATGACATCACAGACAGGCAGACTCAACAAAGTATAGGGCTGCCACATCGGATTATTTTGATAATCAACTAGTCACTGATTATTTTTTGTGATTAGTCGATTATTCGGATCATACAGAAACTGCATCTTATTGCACCAGCATACAGCTAACATCATTAGCTTCCAGCTTCAAGTGTTTAAGGTATGTGCTAACTAAAAATGAAGACAGTTAATATCATAGTTCATTCAGCTTTTAATGAACGTTGCAGCTTGTAGCAGCATTTCTGACATTTTTTTTGATGTACCAATTTTCTATTCAAACATGACATCGCTATTAAGTAGGTAGCTCCCTGTTGACGTTAATGTTAGCAGCTAACTAGCCAATTAGCTTACAGAGATTGTCATTCTTCGTCAGAAAATAAATCAGCCACGGCGTGCTGTCTTTTCAGATGCTCGTGCATCGCCGTCGTACTGTCATGGAAGGACATTTCTGCTTTGCAGATTTTGCATTGCACACTTTTCTCCTTTATTTTGGAAAAATGCTCCCAAACTTTCCAGCTCTGTTGCCGGCTAGCCATGATACTGTTGGGCATAACTTTTCCAGTGACATCACGGGTTACCCCGGTTACCACTTCTGCGCGTGTGCGTCAAGGACAGAACGGCAGTCGAGACAGGTGAAAGTACAGCGGCAGTTTTGAGGGAAAAATAAAGTTTAAAAAAATATTAAAACGACGACGTCGATTATTAAATAAGTCGCCGACAAATTTGATCGTCGACGTCATCGTGACTAGTCTACTAATCTTGGCAGCCCTAATGGAGTAATGTTGAATGTCTTTTTTTATTTAAAGGGCACAAAAAGCTCCTCCATATGAAGTCTGCTGTGCTTAAATCCAGTGTGTTACTTCCTGGTATCAGAACAATCCATTTATTATCTTTTAAAGCGATTTCAGATCGATTTGTCTGGTCTGGAAAGCCAACTTGCTGAGCACAGATCGATGCAGTTGGATCATAGGAATATAAATCGATACAACGATGTGATAGATGAATCGTTCCACCTGTACTAACGAATGGTTGTCCAAACCAAATGAAAAAAAAAAGTCTTTTTTTCAAAATATACAAACCAAAAGTGAGCTTATGTTCATTCAAACATATGATACGGTTCTTTATGGATGTGCGTGTCTTTTTTTTCTGGTTTAAGAAGAAGAGTAAACTCAACATCATCTGATACTCTTGGCAAACGCACAGCTTCCTCATCCAGATCGAGTTCAAAGAAAAAAAGGATGAGTCACTTTGAGTTAGTGTGTCAGTGCAGACAAAACTGTCGGTGTAAAACCAAGACGGATGAAACATGAGGAATTAAAGCAGCCGCAGCATGAGCAGAATATACGGATGATTAGTTACTGAAAACTCTCCCAGCCTTTTCCCCCACCTCCCACCAAGGGTGCAGGTTTATAAAGTCCCAAAGTTTTGATCTTTGAAAAATCTAGACTTGCACCTGCAGACTTTAAAGGAAGGCTCTGCTAATCTGAAATTTATGAAGAGGCCAGAGGCTCAAACTGAGAGAGTTTAGAGGTTTAGATTTAATCAGACATGGATCAGACAGCAGCAGATCGTCAGGATGAGGATGTAACGATCTTAAACTGTTATAAAGATGATAATCGGAATTTAAAGCTCCAGTGGGGGACTTCAACACAAGTGCAACGTTAGAATCAGAATCAGAATCATGTTTATTGCCAAGTAAGTTTTCACACATACAAGGAATTTGTTCTGGTGTTCTTGGTGCAAAAATACAAACATGTAATTAAAAATGAATAACAAAAAAAATGTAAAAATATGAAACAAATAATATATATTTTTTAAAGAAATAGAGACTATAAATGATGTGCTCTTTTTGTCGACTAAATAATGAATTCAGCATTTTGCACTTTATCTTGACTCATCTCTTGAATGTTTCCTGATTTTTTTAGATGAGTCAGACAGTCAGAATCCCGTTTTTTGTTTAAAAAATCTTCTTAATGTTGATTATCTGAATAACAGCAGATAACAGTTCAGCACCTTTTGATCCTAACTCAAAGTGTTGACATGATTTGATCCTGTGATGCTGCCTGTTGTATCCCCTCTCCATGCTCCCTCCTCTCGTGCTCCCTGCAGAGTGTCACAGCCAGTCAGCAGCTCTGCTGGAGCAGCAGCAGCAGCAGATGGACCTGATGGATCCAGATTTCCAGTCGGTGCTGGAAGTGAGCAGCCTGCTGAAGCTGAATGCTTCTGTTGATCACATGAAGGAGGACAGAGAGGGTCAGAGGAGTGCAGATGTAACAGAAGCTGATCTTTTCTTTACCCCTGAATCCTGAACGTTAACGTCTTTCACTTTTCCTCCTAGAAGCTGTTGACCTGATTGATGAGTTCATATCCACTGATGGTGAGCATCTCCAGCTTCTCTCACAGACGAGGGAAATGATGATCAAGTGTGTTAACAAGACATTTGACTGTTTGATTTGATCACTGCGCCCGTCTCCCTGCACAGGTATGTACTACAACTTCAACCTGGACAACAACGAGGGCGTGTGCGACCTCTTTGACGTGCAGATCCTGGATTACTGAAGTCCAGCAGAACCTCGCCCGTACACTGATGGAACATTGTGGTGCTGAAAACAAAACCTACCCCCCCCCCCCTTTTTTTTTCTTCTTTTTTTAAAGTTGCCTCACACTTTTATTTCCCTGTGCTGCACTTTTCTCATCCAGTAAAGAGCGAAGTGTGTGAAATAAGACGGAGATATTCCTGCAGCCAAGTTTTTTTTTGTTTGTTTTGTTTTATTAACAGTAAATATTTGCAGTATTCTGGAGGGTTGATAGAAAATCCTCCTCCGACCATCGGACATATATTTGAGACCCTCAGACCTTCTTATCAACACTCTCTGCTGCGCTTTGGTTCGTGTTCACTGTAATTTAGGTCAGTTTAGGACGGACGGTTCAGCGTGTGAAAACTTCACCCGTTCATAGTTCTATTTTATATTATTAAAAAAAAAGATTGTATTTAAATTTTATATTTAGTTAACATTTTTTATTCTTGTTTAGTTTTGAAATGCAGATTTATTTTTCTAAATTATTGTGGCACTGCCATCTTTGATTTCTCGATCTTTTGTTTTATAAAGTACGTCTGATAAAGGTTAAACTGAGATATTTTTTTTTTAACTTAATTTAAGAAATAATCGTTCTTGGTTCCAGTTGGTTAAACTGATGCTGGTAAACTGCCTTATGTTATAATTTAAGAATATATATCAGCCATATTTTTGATCTTAAATTGTCCAGTGCTACGAGCCACGAGTGCCTGTTTGTGTATTTATCAGTTTTTTTTTGTTTTGTTAATTCACTTTTGTTTATATTCAAATTCCTAAAAAAGATTTTCAATAAAAAGTGTTTTTGTGATAAAAAAAAAAGGAGAAAAACTGAACCCTACACTCGGCTTTATTTTCCACTTTTAACAGCAAACACTTCTGTACATGTTACACTTTGTAGTAACGCAAACAGATGATTGGTTAAACAGCTTTGAACGGTTTGATCTCTAAGTTAACGAACCTTTTCCCTCTTTGCACGGATAACAGATGAAAGCATTTAGATGTTTTCACGTGAGGAGGCGCGTGTGTGTGAGGGTCACTTAATTCGTACCAGCTGGGGTACACGAAAACAACACAAAGTCAAAATAAAACTGTTTTTGTTTCACTTTCAATCAGGACCTTCTGAAAATTTATCAGTCAGAAGATTTGTCGGGAAAAAAGAAACATAAAAAAACAGCATCTAACTTTGTGGTGATGGGTTTATATCTCATCTAAAAATGGACCCTGGGTTTTAATTTGGTTGTGCCGATAGAGCGAAAGCTCCCATGGGGCAGTCAAAGTGTTTCATCCCTTTCAAAATGTTTATTCATGAATCCTTCAGTGCTTCTCTAATTTGAAGTATATTTATTTCAGGTCCAAAGAACGTAATGGTTTCCCTCTTGGTCAGTACGGCTGTCAACATGACACTCAACGTTTACAAGCTGTGTGCAGCTCTTCGATTCATTCAGAACAACAACAACAACAAAAAGATCAGTTCATTGTTATGCATGCAGTGAAGAAAGTCAGAGAAGTGGAGTGAACTTTGTCGCCATATTTAGTGACTTATCAGACCCCTCCAGCAACTCTTTCAAAAAAAAAGTGACCAGCGACAAATCTTGTGACTTTTTCTTTCTGTGTCCATGACAATAATTTTGTGTCCATAGCCTGAAAGTTGGGGAGTGTGTGTGTGTGAGAGAGAGAGAGAAGAAGAGGCTTAGTGTGTATTTTTAATCATGGGTACTCGGTTGTGTGAGATAAATCTGACTTTAAAAATTGGAAGTGCGTTGATGTTCATGTTGTCATTTCATGTTTATGTGAGGGAGGGATTGTTTGTAAGCCCACGTGTATGATGTGGCTCTTTGTAGTACCTTGGTCATTTTGTGGCTCTTGGTCGCTGACTGGTTGGCCACCCCTGGTCTAGGTAGTGGTCTGAACAATGCTTCACCACTTTAAATCCATTTTGAAGCACTAAAACTACTTTTCTCTATCAGTATTTGCACACTTGACTGTAAAAAAAATGACACGGTGTTCCCCAAGGCACCATTCTGGGGCTTCTGATCTTACACAACAAAGTTATAGATTCAAACAACGTTCCAGGCTGTGACTCCAAACAAGCTGATTTTATGTCCTCAGGTGAACACCTGTGCTTATCCAAACCAATATTTAGTTGTTGTATTTTTTTGTTTTTTCAAAAACACTCGAGTCATCGCAAGACGGTGTGGAAACTAATTTGTCCCAAAAATAACACCCCCAGGTGTTGAAATGTTTCTCCTGGTGGATGAATCGTGCTCAAAGTAATGTTTTTTAATGTGTACGCCTCTTAAAGCAGCTGCACGTGCTCATTTAAAGAATATGTATGAAATTCTTCTTCCTGAGAAGCTTCATCACTACATAAAAGCTGTTTCACAGAGGAACAACAAACTCTCGTGTGATCACGGACAAACTGTGCTGAATATTTCCTGTGAATTGGTCTCATGTTTTTGAGAATTTAAAAACAACAAAACCACACCGTGGTTTTATTCCATGAAAATGAGAAATCTCTCAGCTGGCTCTAAATGGAAACAAACCCTGGAATTAACACCACACTGAGGCTGTGGTTTCCAGTTTTACTGGTGCCTCTTTTTTCCCAGAGAGAAATGAAACATTACCTTTAATTGGAGCAATGTTCCTCTCTTCACTGAGCAGACAGGCATGTGTAGCACATCTGGTTTGTAGTCTCTGCACATGTCTCAAATTAAGAGGATGAAGAGTATTTACCTCAGCACAGATAATCTAGAGCAGTGGTTCTCAAAGTGGGGGCCGGGGCCCATATATAACCACTGGTCCTGAACATACAACACGTTAACTGTCGTAATCATCAGATTCTCAAGTTTCTGATTGTACTTGACCGCACGTCGTGTGACAGTCCAACAGCTAGGGCTGCCAAGATTAGTCGACTAGTCACGATGATGTCGGCGTCAATACTTTTTTAAACTTTATTTTTCCCTCAAAACTGCCGCTTTACTTTCACCTGTCTCGTCTGCCGTTCTGTCCTTGACGCATACGCGCAGAAGTGGTAACCGGGGTAACCCGTGATGTCACTGGAAAAGTTATGCCCAACAGTATCATGGCTAGCCGGCAACAGAGCTGGAAAGTTTGGGAGCATTTTTTCTAAAATAAAGGAGAAAAGTGTGCAATGCAAAATCTGCAAAGCAGAAATGTCCTTCCATGACAGCACGACGGCGACGAACGAGCATCTGAAAAGACAGCACGCCGTGGCTGATTTATTTTCTGACGAAGAATGACAATCTCTGTAAGCTAATTGGCTAGTTGGCTGCTAACATTAACGTCAACAGGGAGCTACCTACTTAATAGTGATGTCATGTTTGAATAGAAAATTGGTACATTAAAAAAAATGTCAGAAATGCTGCTACAAGCTGCAAAGTTCATTAAAAGCTGAATGAACTATGATATTAACTGTCTTCATTTTTAGTTAGCACATACCTTAAACACTTGAAGCTGGAAGCTAATGATGTTAGCTGTATGCTGGAGCAATAAGCTGCAATTTATGTATGATCCGAATAGTCGACTAATCACGAAAAATAATCGGTGACTAGTCGATTATCAAAATAATCGTATGTGGCAGCCCTACAAACAGCCCTGTCGTGGAGGATTCTGCTGTAAAAAAAAATCTAAGAACTCATGGCCAACTAAAATTCAAAAATATGAGGCAGCATATGTTAAGTATGGCATCAAGGCCATATAGAAAAATGGACATGTTTGCCCGAAATGCTTCCTGTCTTGAGACCCTCTCAAATGAGTGATCTTTAGACGTAAAAAAGAGCATTTGGTCAGACAATCTCCTGCATTTACACAGCAAGCTACCTGCCTGAGCGGGCACTGATACCACGCACCAAAAAACAAACAAAAATAATAATAATCTTGGAATGCAAAGGGGGTCCCCGGCCAGACGCTAATGCTGTTGGGGGGCCTTGGCATGGTGAAGTTTGGGAACCCCTGCTCTAGAGAGTAAAGAGAGAGCGAGTTTCAGAGTCCAGTCATCTGTGCTTTCTGGTTCTCCTCTCAATGTTTCTTTGTTCTGTATGTGAAGATGAAAGGGTTAAATGTTTCTCTGAAAATTTCCTTAGTACCATTTCTTATCTCATCATTTTTAAAGTCTTAAACTCTCATAATTAAGACTTTATTATCTCAGAATTTTGACTTTTTAATCTCATAATTATGATTTATTATAGACAAAACAAGTGTCTAAAAAAAAAAACTTTGACGCAAACACAAGTTTATAATTTCTAGAATGATTTTTTTTTCAAGGCTAAAGTGTGAGTGAAAAATATTTAGGAGTTCATGGTGTCCACATGCTGCAGCAGCTCCATGGAGCGCGCTCTGTGTGACTCATATGGAGAATGTGTTTGTCTCTTGGGATGCATTGTGGGAATTAAATGACATCTCCACTCCTTCTTCCACTGCAGGGTTTTCCCTCCTCCTCCTCTTCCTCCGCCTCTCCCCGAACTTCTTGGCCGCTTCCATCATGTGCTGCCTGAAGGAGGACCCCATGAAGGCGTAGAGGATGGGGTTGAGGCAGCAGTGGGTGAGCGCTAAGCTCTCCGTCACCTGCGCCGCCTGGTCCAACACCTTGCTGGTCTCGCAGTGTGTCACTAAGATGTAGGCCGAGTCCATCGCTCGGTACACCTTCAGCACGTTGTACGGCAGCTGGGTGACCACGAACACTCCTACGACTATCAGGAGAACACGCAGAGCTTTCCACTTTTTACCCCTGCTCTCAACAGGGAGGCTCTTCAGGGTCCAGCCCACGCTGCAGTAACAGACCACCATGATGACGAGAGGGAGCAGGAACCCCAGCAGAACCTCCAACATCTCCAGCACAGCTTTCCCGCCTCCAGCCATCGTTGGAGGGTAGACGGCCAAACACACGCTCCTGTCAGACATCCATCGAACTTCTGAGAGGATCAAATCAGGAAGACCCAGCAAGAAAGCCGTCGTCCAAACCAGCAAACACACCTTCCAGCAGCGTCTCCTGGTGAACCCCCCCAGCAGCCCTCGGTGGTCTCTTCCCTGCGCTCTTGCTAACGCTAAGTAGCGGTCCAGGCTGATGCAGGCCAGCAGCAGCATGCAGCAGGTGAAGTTAACCGTGTAGCACGCTGAAACCATCTTACACACCACCTCCCCCAGCTCCCAGCCCCTCGCCGCATCAGCAGCCCAGAAAGGCAGCGTGATGAGCAGCAGCAGGTCGGCCACCGCCAAGTGCGTCAGGAAGGCGTCAGTCATGGTCTTGAGGCGTTTGTGGTACGCGTAGACAACCACGACTAACGCGTTCCCCGCCAGTCCGACCACGAGGCACACGGCGTACATGATGGGGAGGAAGACGGCGGCGAAGGAGCGGAGGTCCCCCTTCTTACAGAGGACGGGGTAGTCCTCATAGCTGAAGTTGTAGCTGATGTTTTCGTGGTAGTAGTAGTCGGACTCCTCGGACAGATCCATGCTCGTCAGACGAAGCTGTGAGAGAAATCATTCTGGGTTAGCAATCAGCTTAAAAATATACTTACTCTACATTGTCTTTAGAATTCACGGGTCATTTTTCCATTTCTTTTTAACAAATCTGCCCCGAGGAACACGAAGGACTACGTGGAAGAGGACTGACCACCTCTACGGATATAAAGAATGAAGGTAAATAAAACAAAGAGACCTAAACTAACAGATGCTCACCTGTGAGCGGTGCTTTCAGGGGACAACGCACAAAGATTTTAATGTCTGTAGTCTCTGTGATGTCACCCATCTGTTTATCATACAGAGTTTTGAAGCCTATCGTCTGTGGGTTTGTTTAATCATGAAAAACAAGCAATCAACAGGCCTCATTCATTTTTAAATTAACTGTGGGCCCTATTAAGTTCTGGGACCAACATAAAACGTTATCCGTCGAGATTTCACATCATGCCGTAATAATTCAGCTAATTAGACGAACGTGATTTTAATAACGAGTTATGAAAAAAAAAATCACCTATTATACAAAACTAAGGTATTCAGACTCAAACCACTTTTTGAACCAGGCTGTAAACATGTTATTAATGTTGTAAAACTAGTCTTTTTTTGAATGGGTGTTTATGTGGTTTCTGGTGTTCCTGCAGCCAGCCTCTAGTGGACGCTATGGGAACTGCAGTTTCAGCACTTCCACCCTGGCTACGCTTCAGTCCGTCTGAAGGTTGCCGTAGAGGTTTTAAATTTCTACAGTTGATAAAACATCCCAGAGGATCATCCCAGAGAGCCGTCTTTGGTTTAATCCAAGTCCTCTTTGTGCTCTTTTGGATCAATGTCCAAATTCTTGAAATCTTTTCTCCGGATTTCTTCATTTTTCCAGCCCTGTTGAGGCTTGCTCGAGGCTTGCATGTTCACATTAGTTTGACAGACAAGTAAGCATCGTTTAACGCCTTCTGAATCCTGAAGAGAAAGTCAGATCTGCAGTGGACGGGAAAGAGTGCAAGCAGCTGTCAAAAAGTCCTGCTACGCTGAAAAAGTGACGGGACGCCAAAGATGCCGTCGTAGCCGTCGTAGCCGTCGTAGTCGTGTAGCTACCTTGATGGGAAAGGAGTCAACAAGACGATGATACATGCTGATTAATCTCAAAACATCTGAAGAAACTGAGAAAAGAGATGGTATCAAGCAGTGGCGGTTTGTCAATAGGGGGCGCTGGGGCGCCGCCCCCTCCTCAATTCATCAGAGAAAGTCTACTAAAACGCAACATAGTTTGTCAATAAATTATTAAAAAAAAACTAATAAAACTTCTATTTTTACTACACAGTTAAAGTCTGTCAGCAAGACCTGTCCCCGTTCAATAAAGAGAGGTTTAAAATATATTACGTACGTGCTATAGTACTATACGTTGTGAATATAGAGGTTACGTTCAACGGGGCGCCGGCCAAATGGGTGTCTATGGGTTTTCTCTTACGTTCGCTTTTCCCGTGACCTGAGGCGTCTTTTTAATTGGCCGCCTCAACTTTTACTGCGGGGCGCAGAGAAGTGCGCCCTGCAGCGAATAAGCATTATTCTGGTGTTCATTTTCCTCATGTGACTGGACAACGAGCGCTGTCAATCATATCGACACGTCATCGCAGCAGATTTCTCCACGCGCATCCTCCTCCTATATTTTCTTTACCACCAGTTTTGGAAATGGCAGCTTCACATGGATCCGCGGAAAACTCGCTTATTTCACTACAGAATAACCCGTTCTCAAAGCGTTCACCTGAAGAAAAAAAGAGGGTAAAGGAGCTTGGACCTGACCAACCCGACAAAAATACAGCAAAAAGCTAGCGATCGCGGCCGAGCGTACACCCGGGGCTTCTCGCGCTCTTGCTACAAGCGGAGCTGGTTGACGGGCTGCTCCGTAAGTAATGCGCTTTACTGCTTCCCATGTTTACTCTTTGAAACTGTTGGCACCGATAAGTTGTGGACAACGGCGGGAGTACGAGACCTGTTAAATTTCAGAGACTGTGTTAACTTTTGTGGAGCCTTTGAGATAGCTTTACTAGGCCATGATGAGAGGGAGACGTCCGACAATCCCTGTATTTTTCGTGGCTTGGTGGATTTTTGTTGCCTCTCTGGATGGGGTGGTGAAGAGCACCTGGAGAACGCCACGGTGTTTAAGGGGACCTCAAAAACTGTGCAAAACGAGTTGTTGGACTGTATGCTCTCTGTTGTTAAGGAGCACCATTAAAGAAGTACAGAACAGCGATTTTTTATCAATTCAGGCTGATGAAACCATGGATATTGCCACTCAATCACAACTTGTGCTTGTACTGCGCTACATTGACCCAAAAAACAACCTGCAGGAAAGCTTTTTTGAGTTCATCCCCCACGCAGTCAGCTACAGCTGAGACCATCTCCACATCACTGAAAGAGCATCTTGCTGCCATTCTTCCTGAAGATCAGAAAAGTAAGCTGATTTGTCTGTTCTTATAATGGTGACATAAATTACTGCTTTATTTTGTGGGGGCAGGTTAAGCTATGGCTGTTTGATTTCTTTTTTTTTTTTTTTTTTCAGAAAATACTGATGTTAACTTGTGATATTAAAATGTGTTTAACACTGTACTTGTGTGCCTCTCTCTGTAGATCAGTGACACCATATTGGGAAACACCAGGATCGAATCTCCTTCACCAACCATCTTGTCAGTGCCACTTTGCTGCAGGGTGACAGGTTTACACAGTACCACACAAGATTTCCTGAAGATGCCCTCAGCAGCACCTTGAAGGCCTATCCAATGCTGAGTGGAAGCAAGCTGAAGACAGATCTCAGCCTCATCTACAGCAAGGATGAGTTCAAGGCCTGCTGTGGTGCTCTAGACCTTTTCCATTTGTTTATGGAAAATAACCTTGGAGAGGTATTTTCTGAGACTGTCACACTGCTCAAGATACTCATCACCACATCCATGAACACAGCAGAGGCTGAAAGGTGCTTCTCCACCTTGAAAAGAATTAAAATGTTCCTCAGAAACACCATGAACCAGGACAGGTTTAATGCACTTGCCATGCTGTCGATGGAAAAGAGACTGGTGACGGATATAACAGACTTTAATCAGAGGGTCATTGAAAAATTTGCAGCACAGAAGGAAAGAAGGGCAAAATTTCTGTTTAAATAGTGCTTCTGAATGGTTTTGAGCAACAATAATAAAGGTTTTATTGCGAATTTGATTTGTCTTAATTATTTTTTTTTTAATTTTCACTCACTCCAAATCTGCGCCCCCCTTAAAATTTTTATCACCAGCCGCCACTGGTATCAAGTAGCAGAAGCAGAAGTCAGACAGGAAGTGATTTAATGGGTGTGGTGATGAACCACCCTGAGCTCAAGATGAGTCATCACAAGTATTTTTATACGTTACAGGAAGTGAAAGAGACGGACTGATTTAAATGAAGCGTTTCTTTAGATGGATGGATTATTAAAGCTCTGATGGTGTGTTCGTACTCTCTCCCTCTTCGTACTTCCTTTACCACTTTGATTGGCCGAGTGTCTGAACGTCCTGAAGTCCCGGAGGAGGAATGACCCTGTTTGATTCTCAAACAGCAGGACAGTCAGGTGTAATAACTCCGTCAGCAGCTGGACTTAATATTCTCCCTGAAGCTCTCTGGAAGCAGCCGGCTCAACCCTCCAGCTTGATAACATCTCTGTTTACTTCTGGTGTCCACATGTGGACGTCATCGTGTCCCGACCTGACTCCTCTCTGTTTGTGGTTCAGGTCCAAAGGGCAGATCTCATTAAGGATCAGCTCCTGGGATTTTCCAGTTGCATGAACTAACACACCCGAGATAAAGAGTTGAGTTTAATAAAGTCCCGTCCAGAGTGTGAGAGAGGCTGCAGCTCTCTGCTCTCTGCTCTCTGACAGGGCCGGGCTGTATGTTTGATCTGGTTTCATACATGAACATGTTTGTTATTGATGACTCAGACATGTTTAACCTTTAAACTTATTCCTCAGCTGACTGAGATGAATCTCACTGTATGAAGCTCTTCATACGGCCAGAAGGTTCCATCCTACATTCTATCAACTGTCTCCTTACCTAACGTCCTCCCTTCCTTATTTCCTTCCTACCCTACTCCCTTCCTCCTTCTTTTCTCCTTAATTCCCTCCTTCCTTCCTTCCTTCCTTCCTTCCTTCCTTCCTTCCTTCCTTCCTTCCTTCCTTCCTTCCTTCCTTCCTTTCCTTCCTTCCTTCCTTCCTTTCCTCCCTTCCTTTTGTCCTTCACTCCTCCCTTCCTTATTTTCTTGCTACCTTCAATCATCTTTCCTCCCTTCCTTCCTTCTGTCCTTTCCTCCTCCCTTCCTTATTTCCTTCTTACCCTACTCCCTTCCTCCTTCTTTTCTCCTTAATTCCCTTCTTCCTTCCTTCCTTCCTTTCCTCCCTTCCTTTTGTCCGTCCCTCCTTCCTTCCTTATTTCCTTGCTACCCTGCCCCTTTCCTTCCTTCCTTCCTTCCTTCCCTCCTTTCTCCCTACCTCCCTTCTTCCTTTCTTCCTTTCTCCCATCCTTCCTTTTTCCCATTCTCCCTTTTTCTCTTCCTTTCTACCAACCTTCCTTCCCTTCTTTCTTGCCCCCTTCCTTCCTTCCTTCCTTCTTTCCTTCCTTCTGTGCTGTTTTCAGGTCAAAATAGACCTATAACATGAATATGAAAATCCAGATCCAGATCAAATCCAGATCCCGATCCTGCCATAAAAACCTGCTGACATATTTGTCCCATATCCCCCCCTAGTGGAGAACATGTTTCTTGGTCAGAAGCAGAGCTTGTTGATGTTTACGCAGCAGGTAACACTGCAGAGAACTGACCAATGATCATCTGGTATGAAGAGACACCTGAGGGACAGGTGAGACACCTGAGGGACAGGTGAGACACCTGAGGGACAGGTGAGACACCTGAGGGACAGGTGAGACGCCTGAGGGACAGGTGAGACGCCTGAGGGACAGGTGAGACGCCTGAGGGACAGGTGAGACGCCTGAGGGACAGGTGAGGTTTGGTTCCATCAGTCTGTGATGATGGAAGAGGAGGTTTGAACACTTAGAGACTTGTTTTTAACAGTCACATCAATCAGCGCCTTCATGTGTTACTTTAAGGGTTAATACTGAACATGTCAGTCAGAGCTGCTGGTCCGTGGTCACTTTCACACAATCAGCCTGGACCCCTTTGGAAAAATTTGCTCAAGACCTTTCGTACAGCTTTGTGATGTCTGTAGTTTATTTTCACCTTTTCTTTACTTTTAACTTAAATTAAGAGAAAAATCTTAAATTATAAACTTTGAATCCAAAAGTCTGAAATATCTGCAGGTATAAATCACTTTGGCAAAACTTGATGTACTCCAACACAGATACGAGCTGATATTCACACACAGTCTTTTACCCTCATCTGCATTAAAAAGTGTAACCAGCACATGGAGGCTGACATCTGAAACAACCCGACTCGTCACAGGAAAGAAACAAGCTTCATGTAAATGTTGGTCCAGCAGTAAACTGGCTCCATGATCCTCACCTTCAGTCAGGGCTCCTCCTCAGCCGTCAGAGAGTCTGGAGTCCGTCTCTTTAAATCCAGCTGACTTTTGTAGCTGCTCGCTCTCTTACACACACTTAGGCACACACACACACACACACACACACACACATTGTGATCATATTTCTTAGAGAGGGGCTCAACGAGAGAGGAAGAGAGAGCGGGGAGGAAACCCTCAGACTGAGTCACAGCACATGCATCAGCTGGAGGTGTTTAAAGAGTCGAATATTTTTAACCTGTAAACACGCTTCAACATGTTTATACTGAGAGGTTTCAGCATCAGGGCGAAATCTAAACATGAAATACAAGAAACAAATATTGACTCTAAGAGTTACTTCATTGCAGCTTGATACCATGAACATTTATAAGGAGACTTGTTCCATATAAAAACCCTTCATCTGGACGGTCCATCACCAACAATACTAAAGGATTCCTCGAACTGTAACGAGCACAGACATGTCTGTGAAATAAGGTTCACATTCACACCCAGATTAATAACCTGACAGCAAACTGAAACCACAGGATCTGGAGATCTGGAGATCTGGAGATCTGGCAGCTGTAGAAAGTTTTCATCTGACGTTTTTCAGCTTTTATGAAACAGTTTGACACCTACAATAATTCCTCTTGATTTTATACAAAAGCAAACAAAAGCCTCAGTGATAAGATCGACCCTGATCCTTTATAAGTTTGATTTAATTTATTTACAACCAGAGTTCCAAAAACAAACAACCTTTTTACATAAAATATTTAAAGAATAAATAAACATACTGACAACCTGGTTCAAAAAACAAAACAAGAAAACAGTTTGGGTCTGAATAGCTCATCTTTTTAATGGCACACTAATAATTCGGTATTGTTCAAAGTTTTTGGTGTCTCATGGGAGTGACGAGCTGACTGTAGCCTGCCATCTGTTCTCAGATCGAGTTGGTTTTATATTCACTGTTCATTATTAGTTCACTTGTTCTTTCGTTATCGTGATAATGTTGTCATTGTGATTTTATCGGCATGTGATAAGATCATCGTTGTGATAATATCAATATCATCATTGGAATAATGGTCACTGGGATAATATTGTTATAATTTAATAATATCATAATTGTGATTATATTGTCATTGGGGTAATATTGAGATTAAGATAATATTATTATCATTACATTATTGTTATTGAAGTAATATTGTTATCATGATATCTTGATCAGGGTAATATCACTTTCATGAGAATATTCGTATCATGATAATACTGTCATTGTGATAATATTCTCATTATGATAACATCACTATCATTGCAATATTGATATTATAGTAATACCGTTATCATAATATTATCCTTATCAAGATAATATCTATATCATGATACCATCGTTGTCATGATAGTATAATTTAATAATAATATTCTTGTCATGACGGTATCGTAGTCATGACAATATTGTTTTTGTAATATTGTTATTCTAATATTATTCTTATCGGGATAACGTTGTTTTAATGAGAATATTCTCATTATGATAATATTGTTATCATTACATTATTGTTATTGAAGTAATATTGTCTTCATGATATCTTGATCAGGATAATATCACTTTCATGAGAATATTCTTATCATGATAATACTGTCATTATGATAATATTCTCATTTTGATAACATCATTATCATTGCAATATTGATATTGCAGTAATATAGTTATCATGATACTATCATTATCAACATACTGTCTATATCATGATACCATTGTCGTCATGATAGTATTATTTTCATAGTAAAATTCTCGTCATGACGGGTGTCGTTGTCATGACAATATTGTTTTTGTAATATTGTTATTCTAATATTATTCTTATCGGGATAACGTTGTTTTAATGAGAATATTCTCATTATGATAATATTGTTATCATTACATTATTGTTATTGAAGTAATATCTTCATCGTGATATAATATCACTTCATGAGAATATTCTTATCATACTAATACCGTTACTATGACAACTGTTATCATAATAATATTGTATGATATTATCATCACCATGATAATGTGTTAGCATGATAATACGATATCCTTTTTTTTGCCATGATAACCATGAGGTGAAGTTCTAATATCGTGATATCGCCCTCGTTTCAACGCATACATTTTTTTAGTCAGGGAACAACTTTTATATTTACAGGTAAAAAATTAGCAATTAGCAAATTTTACTGAACAGATTTAAATCTTTTCATCATCATCATCATCATCATCATCATCATCATCATCATCAGCCTCAATCGTTCATGGCTGACAAACAACAACAGCTCCAAATACAGTTCAGGGACACTTTGACGTGAATTCATTTATTATAAAAATAACCAGCATGAACCAGCAGCAGCAGCAACAATCTACATGATGAGATGTGTTTTACTTCATGGTGACCTGAGAGCAGCTGTCAGCTAAATAAAAGATCAGTTAATGCTTCCTGGAGGAGACGACGCGATCAGCGCAGAGCTTCATGTTCTGGGTATGGAATCTCGAGGCTTTCGAGAGAGAATTTCTTCGTATCTTGGCCACTGAAAACAGAAACACAGATCAAAGAAATAAAAATTAAAGAAAGGAAAACACTTCATGACATGTTTTTTATTTCACTTTGAAAGGTGTTAACGCCAACCTTGGTTTGGCCTTGTCAGATAACAACTCTATTTCAGTCGGAATCTGAAACGAGAGAAGAGAAGATATCGAGAGACGTTGATGAATTCAACCAAAGCAGCAGCAGGAACATCTCTTTTCTGTTGCATGCATCATTTTTCACTCTACCTTCGTGGGTTGTATTTCTAAACCAGGTTGACCCTGTAAAAGAGCAAACACACGTCACTCTTCTTTCAGTCACCTCATCAAATAAAATCCAGGGCTGAACTTACCTTGCTGAAGAGAGAACACCCACCCAACATCCTCCAGCAGGATGGTGCAGCTCTTGGTCTACGCTGTGACAAAAACAGGAGGAATACAGACCATGTCAGCTGCGTCTCTTAGAAACACCTGAAATTTGGATTATTTAGATTATATAATGAGCGAATTCTGAGGACTCCTAAATGACGCTAAGAGTTCCTCACTGAGAGTTCTTTCTTCAAACCTTTTCACAGAGCTGCTCAGACTGACTCTTACTGTGGAATTCAAAGAACTCTGGAGCTAACAGAAAGGGGCGGGGCTGATCCCCATTGTTGTGGAACCCAACGACTTCCTTTCCATTCCTACAGTGATTGGCTGATGTCATTCATGTGTCTTTGTTAGGACTTTTTACATAGAGACCTTTAAATAAAGATGTAGCCTTAAAAATTTAACCAAGCGTGATAAACTGGCTGGTCCAGTATGTATCCAGCTAACTGTGAGCAGCTGTATCTGGTTAAACGATGGGATTCAGGAGTAGCCACGGCAGAGAAAAACCACAAGAAAAAAGAAAGACTAAACCAAACTGGACACAAGACCAGCTTTTTTTCCTTACCCAACTTGTCCACGAAGAAAAGGACATTATGAAAGGAAACTGTGAGAAACGTTGGTACCTGACAGTCTCAGGTGACTCTCTTACCATCATTATACCCTCCTGATTGAGGCCGTACCTATGGCAAGCCGTTTTAACATTTAAAAGCTGAGTTCGACTATCCGAAATTCGAATTTTGCCTAGGCAAAACGTTAGTCACAGATATCCATAATTCAATTTTGACTAGGCGAAATGTGAGTTACAGATATCCATAATTCAATTTTGACTAGGCGAAATGTGAGTTACAGATATCCATAATTCAATTTTGACTAGGCGAAATTACGTCACATTTGCCATTCATGTGTATTGGATGACTCATTGCGGATATCCAAAACGTCATTTCGGATATCCAAAATGTGAATTACAGATATCTACAAATGAATTTCGCCTAGGCGAAATTTAATTTAGGATATCCGTAAATACTTTTTTAGATATCTTGAATTGAGGCAAATTGAAGATATCTGTAATTTGAATTCCGCCTAGGCGAAATTGAATTACAGATATCTTGAATTTGAATAACAGATATCCAAAATTCATTTGTAGATATCTGTAATTCACATTTTGGATATCCGCAATGAGTCATCCAATACACATGAATGGCAAATGTGACGTAATTTCGCCTAGGCAAAATTGAATTATGGATATCTGTAATTCGAATTTCGGATAGTCGAACTCAGCTTTTAAATGTTAAAACGGCTTGCCATACGTACCTTTCCAGTGGATCGTTTTTATTCTGTCTTTCCAAACTGTTCTGTTGTTGTTGTGATCATGAGACTCTTTCTGACCCGGTCTCAGTGACTCAGGACTCCTGACACGGAGAAACTTTTAGCTTTCAGATGTTTTGTAAATACAGGACCTGATCTTTCTTTGTGCACAGACCAACATGTAGAGTTTCTACAGCAGCACAAAGCAGACAAACTGTACGATGTGCTTTTTCCTTTATGACGCCAACGGAAAACAAAGTCTTCAGGTGAAGCAGCGTGGTCTTACCTGAATCTCTTCCACAATCTGTCCCGGTTGAGGATTCGCCCTCAGAGCGGCAGCATCCGCAGGAGTGAAGGTTGAGATGAGAAGACCCAACACGAGCAGCAGCACAGTCCTGTCCATGACTGACGATCTGAGGAGCTCTTCATGCAGAGGTGTCTTTAAAAGCTGGCCGATAGGTGGGTGAAGAGGAGGGGATGAAAGGGTTCCAGGCTTAAAAACAGTTTGTTGACGCAGAATAATTTCATCATTTTGTTGACTGATTGAAACACCTCCTGGGAACTTCCTGCCCCGGTCAGCAAACACACGCTGTGCCAGCAGATCGATAGATGAAAGACAAACATGTTACTACCAAACAAAATATCCTCTTTGATTATAACCAGGTAACACCACAGCAAGGGCTCTGAGTGGATTTTAAGGTGCTGAGGATCACAGGAAGTAGAGTAACATGACATGGAGAGGGAGAGCCCAGTGTTTACTCAACCCACCCGTCTCATTGCTGACAAATACGACTGGCTCCATCTAGTGGTCATGAAGTGCTGCTCGGTTATTGGAATCAAAGCCTGATATAAGATGAGTAACAGCAGCAGTGAACAAAGTGTCAGAGTTCTGCTCTGTGGTAATTTCTCTCTTTAGACCAGTGGTTCTTAACCTTGTTGGAGGTACTGAACCCCACAAGTTTCATATGGCCATTCACCGAACCCTTCTTTAGTGAAAAATAAAATATGATTTTTTGTTTTTTTTTTAATTCAAGACATGGGTATATGTTTATTTACTGGTGCATAAAATGAACCGTGCATAAAAATCACTTTGTTCAAAGAACAAAACCAACACAGTGCATGAACTCACAACAAACATACCTGCAAATCAGTGTGACTTCTGCTGTTGCCTTTGAGAGACCGGTTCAGATATGTGTGGCTTCACCTTGGCGAGTGCCACTCTCATGTCATTTTCACAGCAAAGTCTGTTCCTTTTCTTCGTTTTTATGTCCAGCATCCTCTAAATGGATTGCTCGCAAAGATATGTTGTAAGAAATGGTATAAAAAATTCCAGGGCTTTGCAATTTTAGTACCGTAACAACCCTACCTGAGGGACAAAATAGAGCCTAAATAATGCACGATACCTCGTCTTTAACAAAGCACACAAAGCTAAATGCTGCAGAGTGAAGCACGGTTACAGAAACAAACGGTTAGCTGACTTTTTATTTGCACTTTGAACAAATAACTCAAACCAGATATGAAGCTTCAATCAGGGAGTATAAGAAGTGAAAAGCTCCGCCCACTGAAAACTGTCAAACAGAGTCCAGATATCATGATCTGCTTTCTTTAATGAACATAAAGGATCAGTGAGTGTTGTTAGGGACAGTAATACACAACTCCTTCATCAGTTTTCAGTCTCGCTGAACGTGACCACATGTGCAGCATGAGCTCAGAAAGCGAGTTCTCAGGTTGGACTCTGCTGTTCCTCTGAAGGACGCGAGGAGGAGGAGGAGGAGGAGGAGGAGGAGGAGGAGGAGGAGGAGGAGGAGCTGTCAGCTGCTGAGCTGTATTCAGTCATACATGACACCTTTAAAGAGGAGAGAAGAAGAACAAAGATTACTGTGGCTCCTTTTAGAAAAGAGACGTCAACATGAAATCAGAGTTAAATCTGTTCGGATTCAGATCACATGATGATTGAAAAGCTCGTCCACCTTGTGGATGTGTTTTTGTTTACCTGGGTTTAACTTGTTACCGCAGTAGTTGGCGCCGCTGGAACAAAAACAGATTGGTTTTAAAGTGACACTCTGTAACATGCGACATGCAGCACAGCAGGTTTTTATAACCATCGCAATCAGATGTTAAAAAGAATAAGCAAAAGAAACAGGGATGCCTGAAATTATCGGCACGTTATCGGTACAATATCGGCACATTATCGGCACGATATCAGCACAATATCTGCACGTTATCGGCACATTATCGGCACGTTATCGGCACAATATCAGCACAATATCTGCACGTTATCGGCACATTATCGGCACGTTATCGGCACAATATCAGCACAATATCTGCACGTTATCGGCACATTATCGGCACATAATCGGCACAATATCAGCACAATATCTGCACGTTATTGGCACAATATCGGCACATTATAGGCACAATATCGGCACATTATCGGCACGTTATCGGCACAATATCGGCACGTTATCGGCACATTATAGGCACAATATCGGCACATTATCGGCACGTTATCGGCAGAATACCGGCACAATATCGGCACGTTATCGGCACGATATAGGCTGGTAATAGCTTAAAAATGAAATATTATTAAGCAGATAAAGAAATGAGCTCACACCATGAACTGAAACTTTTTTTTTTTTTTTTTTGCACTCTTTGTGGTTTTGTCCGCTGTGATTTTGCTCCTGTTTGAAATTAAATTTAAATTTAATTAGCATGTAGCTGGTAAACCTTTTCATTTAATAAGGGTTTAATTCCTGTACAGTTGCACTTCTCACATGTTCCCAGTGAACACAGGTTATGTTTTCATACTGTGTTAGCTGTGAAATTTTGTGAGTATTGTTACGATTGTCTCAAGGAGCGTATGATCCAAGTTTTAAACAGGATTTATTTTTTTTCTATTATTATTATTATTATTATTTTGTTTGAAAGCAGCCGTCATAATAAATAAATAAATAAATCTGCAGTTTTAAGTATTTTTTATCATTTTGCACAAGAAATTAATAACACATAACCAATGTGAGTGTGCACCATAAAACTGTACACTAACTCCAATACAGGAGAGATTTGATGATCTCTGTAATTAGCTGTGTGGTAAAAAATATCAGAGTCAGTAAAATATTAGCATATTAAACATTGGCCAAAAATATATAAATAAAGACATAAAGAGCACAAAGAGCGAGTACAACACCAACAGGAGCCAACAGCAGATTGAGATGTTTGTTATTAGCAGAGAAGATCTTTCATGAGCACAACCCACAGACTCCTCTCTCATGTTCCTGACAAACATGGCTCCTTTTAAAAGACATTTACCGCCAAGAAGCATCGTTACAGCAAAGAAATGATCCACCGAACACAGCCTGACTTTTTGTGCTAAGTTTATGTAGATTCATGGAGAAAAATATGAACTCAAACTGACTCAAAACTTACCGATCCGGCGCATCCTCCGAATCTCCCGCTACAGTTTGATGTCAGTTTTCGTTGAGGCACCTGTAAAAACAAAGAAAGACCCAGTGATCTTACCACCAGTTTTTAAACTTTCCATTTGTTGGTGAAGTGATTCCATGTTCCTGACAAACGTGGCTCCTCTTTAAAGAGAAATATTTACTGCCAAGAAGCATCGTTACAACAAAGAAATGATCCACCAAACTCGGTTTGTTTATGTAGATTCATAAAGTCTCTGATGCTAAAACTCAAACTGTCTCAGAACTTACCGATTCAGCACAGTTTGGTTTTCCATTACAGTTTGATGACACTATCGGAGGCACCTGTAAAAACAAACAAACAAAAAAATGACAAAGTGATCTTACCACAAGTTTTGAACTCGTGATTTGGAGGCATGGACGGGAGCAGAGATCAGCTGGTTGAAGCCGTAATAAGAGAACGTAAGAAGTTTTAGTTTAGCTGGAAGTGGAGGCAGTAGAAAAGCCAGTTTCTCATCATGGTTTAAGCGTGTATTTTCTCACCTGACGAGGTGGACGTCCGCGGTTTTTCCTCAGAGTGGTCATGTCAGCAGAAGGGAAGGCTGAGATGAGCAGGAAAACCTGCAGACACAAAACCAGCAGCAGCACGCTTCTGTTCATCTCTGATGACCCGCGGAGCTCGACAGGACGTCAAACACGGCTTCACCCTTCTCTCTGCACACGCAGCGTTTTTATGTGGAGAAAGAGGAAGCCAAAAACAGGAATCCTGTGAGGTCATAAACACAAGAAATTCTGAAGGATTTCATGAAAACAGAAATGATTAAACGTTTCCAAGAAATGTTTTCATATCATTATACCCGGTATTCAACACTTCATCCCTTCCTTCCTTTAACTTCTTGAACCTGCTCTCAGATCTGTTGTTTCAGTAATCCTTAATGAACCATTAATTTATCAGGAATATTCCCGCTGAGATGCAAAATCTCTTCTACATGAAGTCCTGGTCAAGACAGCAGCATGAAAGTTTCACACAGAGCAAAACAGAACAGACGATGAGAAGTAAACAAGACACCGATCAATGAATAAGCAGCATTCAGTGATAAAACAAGTGCACAGGCTCAGAAGACCCTCAATACTTTAAAAATAATAATAATAATAATAATAATAATAATAACAATAATAATAATAATCCAAACTAACAAAATGATCCAGTTTTTGATGAACTTCTGGCATTTGAAACCATGAAACATGAAGCGTATAGAACGTCGTCATCTGCGTAGAAATGAAACTTAAGATCTTTGACACTTTTACATAAATTATTGATTGAGATAACAAAAAGAGTAGGACCCAGTATGGACCCTTGCGGGACACCATTTCTTATGTTTAAAAAGGAAGAGGACAAGCATTCAACCCTGACACGTTTCTTCCTATTGCTCAGGTTCATTTTGAACCACTGAACAGTTTGAAGCAAAAATCCAGCGTTAAATAAACTTCAGCAAAAGATCAGATGATCCTAATCCAGGAAGAGAGAAACAGTGCTCTATGGAATCATCTAAGACCTTCGTTTAATGTCGATGATCTCTCAACTGTGCATATGAAGCTGATAGTTTTAAAAGTTGAAAAGTTGTTTTCAGTCTCCATCATATTGTTTGGAGGGTTTAATCGGGTTTATTATTTTCTAATCACATTCAGCAGTTGTGTCTTCTGTCAGTTTGTACACGTCTAAGAATAACCTGAAGACAAAGCACATCATCTGGCCAAAACCAGTCACATCTTGACGTCGAGGGGATCATAAAACGTAAATACTGAATAAATCAAAAGTCTATATTTCCCTTTTTTTTTTCTAAAACCCTTAAAAACACCAACCTATCTGGGTGACCTGCCAGATGATATAACAGGAGACGCCAAATATCTTTTGAAAATATTTATTGTTGCTGCTAAAAAAGCAATTATCCGTAAATGGTTACAGGTAGATGCACCCACAGTACAAAACTGGTTTGAAATCATTAAAGAAATTCATGAGATGGAAAAAAAAATGACTTTCCTACTTAGATTAAGAAAAGATTTGTACACTTCAAAAAATGGGAAAAATGGAAATTATACTTTTTGGAATAGAAGTGGTAATAGCCTACTGATTAATACATTTTCAACCTATGTCTACTCTAAACATATAGCTTACAATCATACTGTACAAAACATATGACTTTGGAACTTTTCTGGAACTGTATATGTTACAAACGTGGCAACGATGTTGTTTTTCTTTTTAATTTTGTATTTGATTTTTTTTCTCTTTGTTGTAGCTAAATGAAAAATGGAAATAAAATGTAAGTAATAAAAAAAGAAAACCTACCTGCTCCAGCATATCCAGCGTACTGTTTATGTTTCCACTGACTGCAACTCAAAGGGAAGCTTTCAAGTTTTTATGTAAAGTACTTTAATTTATTTTTCAAAAAACCAGTCACCTGCAGAGAAAATAAGAGACAGTGAGGGATGTTTAAACGTTAACTTAAGTTAGCCGGCGGCAATGCTAAATAAACTTATTTTTTTAATTTAATTTAATTTATTTCTTTATTTCGGTCAAATGAATTTCTCCTAGGCGAAATTTAATTTAAGATATCCGTAAATACACTTTTAGATATCTTAAATTGAGGCGAATTAAAGATATCTGTAATTTGAATTCCGCCTAGGCGAAACTGAATTACAGATATCTTGAATTCAAATAACAGATATCCAAAATTCATTTGTAGATATCTGTAATTCACATTTTGGATATCCGCAATGAGTCATCCAATACACATGAATGGCAAATGTGACGTAATTTCGCCTAGGCGAAATTGAATTCAAGATATCTGTAATTCGAATTTTGCCTAGGCAAAATGGAATTACAGATATCTGAAAATGGAATTTCGGATAGTCGAACTCAGCTTTTAAATGTTAAAACGGCTTGCCATATTTAACAGGTTTTTTGTTTTTGATTACACCGTTTATTATACCCCATAGTTACTTGGTGTGATTCACATTATTTTGTATTTGTTCCCCATAATTTTCTTTCTTTTTCTGTCTCAAGATGGAAGTTAGTTTATTTTTGTAAAGTTTATATTTGTGTTCAGAGTCTGAAGTCCTGTTTTTGAGAAACTGCCTGTATAGTATGTTTTTCTTTCTGCATACATTTATCAGCGTTTTTTTTTTCATTCAAGGTCTGTTCTCTCTGCTTTGTTTTTTGAGCTTCAACACTCTCATGGGCCAATGTTTATCAAACAGCTTTGTGAATGTCTGTAAGAAGCGGCTGTAAGCATTATTCACATCTGTAGCCTTGAGGACTTCTCCTCATTTTTCTTCTTGTAGAGAACTTTTCAATCAGTTTATATATACCTCTAAACTTAGCTCAGAAAGTAATGAAATGTGTGTAAGGGAGATTATTTCTTTGTTGTGAAGGTTCGTCCACACCTTACTGCGATTCCTGTTTGGTAAATTTATCCATTGTTAAATTTCCAGCGTGCCCAGCTTCTTTAGGCTTCCATCATCCAATCTGCCAAACAACACCAAACAAGAGTCAACAGCAGAATAAGATGTTTGGCATCGGCAAGGAAGATTGGGCAAATTCTTCATGGGAGCAACCCTCAGACTCAGCTCTGCTGCTCATCCCACAAATACATGTTCCTCACATACGTGTCTCCATTTAAAAGAGGAACAAACAGACTTTACAGGGGTAAAGAATTATTACCAAGAAGCTTTGTTACAATGAAGAAATGATCTACCAAAAACACCACAATGATTGATCTTCATGACACCTTGTTTGAAGACGGAGAAAAAGAAATGATCAATCAAAGACTCTGGCTCCAGTTATTTTTCAGACAGTGTGTGTCTTTATTGGTCTTTATATCCAAGGTGTAGAGTAGTGACAGACAGACAGACGGTAGAATAAACATCATTTTGGGAGACATTTCCTCCCATAGAGCAAACAGCAGAGAAAAGGACTGCACGTTACACGGTCAGAAGTTAAATGAGACTAGTTAGACTGTGATGCTTTAGTGACATCATCACCTGGAATCGACCAGTCAGGATCTACGACACAGGCTCTGGAAGCAGGTCGGGTCTGGAGACAGAGAGAGAAACCAGAGTCAGGTTACAGAAGAGTTTCTGTGTGCTCAGTCTTTAATGCTTTATTCTGTCCCTCCTGTGCCCCCGTAGTAGTTTTACATGATTTACAAAAAATAAAATCCCTACTTTTCTCATATTAGTGTTTTAGAAAACTCTTATTTCAGCCTCTGTTGCTGTCTCTTTAAGGCTCCCCGCTCCACAAACCTACTTCACTCTGATTGGCCAGCCTTCTGGAGGCCTGTTGTGGGCAGCTACTTGATGACCTCATCATTTCAGTAAGTCTCGTTAAGATCTTGCGGTATTTTCAGAAAGGGAGACTGTTTGATTGAGGACGCTTTTTTCAGACAGAAGGGATAAAGAACTGACATGAACATGACAACATCATCTGGAAATGGTTTGAATTTTTCCCCTCACTCATCAAACTCCATCTATAGACTCTTTTCATGCATTTAAAGGACGCTGTGTCTTAAAATGATGATCATCTTTGTTTCCTAGTTATTAGATTCCTTACTTTGGGAGGCTACGGTTAACCTTTTTGTCCCGGCACTCCACATCCTCCTGGCATCCAGCTACAGTTTGAAGTCGGTCTTCTGGGACTGGGAAATCCTCTGGGGCCATCCTCTTCCATCTCAACCTAAGGAAAGAAATCACAGCTGTTATCCTCCTCCCAAAAAGACGCGATTAAATGACCACAGTGTTACAAACTTTGGAAAAAGACGTTGACCAGGGACGTATGCACGTTCAGCCATTAGCAACGGAAACGGACCGTTTGTACTAATGATGAAAAAACAAAACAAAACCAGGTTAAGCCAGGTTAACGCCCCAACAGAGCATTAAATTTAATGGAGGTAGACCTCGCCATGGATGGTGGACGTTATGCTACTGAGTTACTGTCTAAGATGAAACATGCAGAGAGAACGAATATTCAGGGATCGAAGGAATCCTTTGGAAACGACGACGTGGAGCTAAACAACAGCTTTAGATTCATGAGACTCACTTTTCAGTCAACAGATCAAATAAGGGAAGGAAGGGAAGTTCTTCCATTCGTTTCTTTTTCTTTTTCGCCATCTTCCGGACAAAATTTCGGTTCGCTACTCCTCCTAGGGCTTTGAGAAAACCCCAACAAATTATATATCAAAACATGCAGCTCGGTCCAGAATGGTGTGCTATGACTTTTCTAAGAATTTCGGCAATTTTTGGCCGAAAAAACCCTGAAAAACCGACGAAAAAGTCCCATAGACAATGAATGTGGAGGCTCCCCGAGAACACCAAAAAAACACACTTTTTCACACTGCTCCTGCCTCGCCATACTTTCAGCTAGAGACGTCATTCTTGCTTCAAAACGTTGACATATCTGTCCACAGCTTAAGTTTCAAGGGGCATTCTGCTGTCTTCAAGAGATTTCAAGAAAACAAAGGTAAAGCAACACAAAGTTTTGAGTTTTTTCACTAAAACTTAGCTCTCAGAGTGCGTGACATCATCAGTCAGAGTGGGAGCAGCAGCTCATGACACACAAGGAATTTCCCAAACAAATGTCTCGTAGGCCCACAAATTTCACTCCAATGTCATAAAAAATACATTAAAATGTTCCCTGACTCCTTCTGCTTCTAATAAAAATGCTTTTGGTGGCAAAAATTGTATCCTTTGGCCAGTAAGTGGCCAAATCCTGGAGAATACCTGATTTTCCTGCCATAGAGGCCCATTCATTCTCTGATCAGAAGTTCCTCCTTTGTAATCACTTTTTAAAACATTTTTTTAAATACTTCCTCTTGGCCCTACATATATAAACTTGACATTGACAAATTCCTCAGACCCTCTGGATTCTCACGGTGCGCTCGTTTTTCTGATAGCTATAACGGTTTGGCCACAGAGAGCGTTTGTTCGGACCATTTCTCACCCCAAAATCCAGCCTGAGAGCAGCTATCACAAAGAAGTGACCGTTAAACTCAGCAGCTGTCCTTTGAAGTCCCATCACCATGGAAACCATGCAGCTGCTCATGAATGATGACTCATAAGGACATTCTGGGGCACTCTGGGAGAGCCTGGCTATATTATTAAAACAAGCACACACTCTCTCACACACAGAGTCAGGATTCGTTTTGAATCAAATAACTCAATTTAAAGAATGTATTGTTAATGAAAGCTTATACAAAGAGGTTTTCTTGTCCTTGAAAGGGCATGTGAAGCGCGCAAACGTGTATGTGTGTGTGACTGTATTGATGATGTTAAAGGTACCTCAGTTCACACAAAACCCCCTCACATTTGAGCGTGCATAATGCTCACATCTGCGTGTGTGTGTGTGTGTGTGTGTGTGTGTGTGTGTGTCTAGTTAATTGTCTAGTTAATAAATGAATCACTCACCCAGTCCCTCCCGTAAGAGGAGCTCGAGTCTGGTCTGGAGATGAGAAACAAAGAAGTTATAAAGAGATGATCTCTTACTTTGTTACTGCGCCTTTAAGATAATCATCTCTTACCTAGAAGGAGGAGGAGGAGGAGGAGGAGGAGGATTTTCAACACTGGGAAGTACTCCACAGCCTCCAAATCTCCCGCTACAGTTTGAGGAGCCTCTACCTCTGTGGTTTCCTCTGAACCCTTCTGCTCCTCCCTCCATCTACCAGGAAAAAAATCATTGTTGAGCAGAAAAAGTACCCAGGGATCAAATCTGCTTTTTGTGGGTCATTTTTGGCTCCTCTGTAAATTTCACTCATTTCGTAACCAGTTCAAGCTCCTCACAGGCGTTTCAAACTAAATAACGCTCACCTCGTCCATCGTTTCACCGGAGTCTGGTCTGGAGACGGAGAGAAAGAGAAGAAAACAAAGAAAAATGTGACAAAAGCATTCACCGGTTGTTTGAAATTTGTTATCGTTGCTGAGAAGAAGTCGAGAATCTCACCTGTGAGGAGGAGGAGGAGGAGGAGGAGGAGGAGGAGGAGGTATGTCGAAATCTCCTCCAAACCTCACACACAACCCATCCCTCCTGCACTTCCTCCAAACCCAGCCTCTGTTTCCAAACACTCTCTGGAGTCTCATGTTTCCTCTCTCCACCTGAAACCAATCGGAACATTTCAGCTGGTTTACGACTCATCGAACGCACGTCCACGAGGAGAAAACACAGAATCAAGCTTTTCACAGAGAAATACGTCTGAGAACATCAGATACATTTTCGCCCCCAAATTTTTCTTCAAGAGAAAAAGAAATAATTAGATAAATAAAAATTGTTGAATCTTTGGCAGCGTATTTAATGTCTGATCAGAGATTAAAGATGGAAAAATTTTTGAATAACTGTTTCATCTTTACAGAAATGTCCAATAATGAAATAAAATAAAATAAAAACAAAAATGCTCTTTTAAACAAAAAGTTTTCAACATCACAGGTGTAAAAATGTCAGAATTAAACTTAAAGTGTTTTAAACTTTGAAACACGACACCTCGCTTGCTTTCTTACCTCTTCAGGTGAATATCCTTCACCTATGGTCAGCGCGGCTCCATCCGCAGAGGTGAAGCTTGAGATGAGCAGGAACACCTGCAGACACGAGGCGAGCAGCAGCAGCACAGCTCTCTCCATGACCGACGAGCAGAAGAGTTTGATCCCAGTCAGAAACACGACTCCTTAAATACACGCGGACGACAAACACGAAGCCTCTGCGGGTGAACTCTGATGGTAGATAGCTCACGTCCAACTCTTGATTTAAAAACAGTTTGTTTAATCAGAGACTCATTTAACCATCATTTGGTCTCTGGTATGTTAAACTGACTTATCTGCTTCCTCCTCTGCGGTCCCTCGTCGGACACGCGACGATCGTATCAACCAAAACAAGACGAGAGGAGAAACATAACGTTACATAACTCCAAAACTCAAAACTGTGTTAAAATTAGACAAAAACAGGCTTTGAGCAGGATTAAAAATGTGTTTTATTTCAGAACAGAACTCCTGACTTTAGGTCTAACTTCTGGACTTTAGCCTGTTAGCTCGTTCCAACCATTCAGAAAAAGGAACCACCAAAAGGACGTCAGAAAGTCATTACATATAACCTTAGTGATGCTCTCAGATATCAGGTTTTTCCTGGTTTTTAAAGAGTATCGAGTATTGAATTTTCGATATCGAGTTTGCAATTTTAGTACCGTAACAACCCTACCTGAGGGACGAAATAGAGCCTAAATAATGCACAAAGCTAAATGCTGCAGAGTGAAGCAAGGTTACAGAAACAAACGGTTAGCTGCTTTTTATTTGCACTTTGAACAAATAACTCAAACCAGATATGAAGCTTTAATCAGGAAGTATAAGAAGTGAAAAGCTCCGCCTACTGAAAACTGTCAAACAGAGTCCAGGTATCATGATCTGATTTCTTTAATGCATATAAAGGATCAGTGAGTGTTGTTAGGGACAGTAATACACAACTCCTTCATCAGTTTTCAGTCTCGCTGAACGTGACCACGTGTGCAGCATGAGCTCAGAAAGCGAGTTCTCAGGTTGGGCTCTGCTGTTCCTCTGAAGGACGCAAGGAGGAGGAGGAGGAGGAGGAGGAGGAGGAGGAGCTGTCAGCTGCTGAGCTGTATTCAGACATACATGACACCTTTAAAGAGGAGAGAAGAAGAACAAAGATTACTGTGGCTCCTTTTAGAAAAGAGACGTCAACATGAAATCAGAGTTAAATCTGTTCGGATTCAGATCACATGATGATTGAAAAGCTCGTCCACCTTGTGGATGTGTTTTTGTTTACCTGGGTTTAACTTGTTACCGCCGTAGTTGTTGCCACTGGAAGAAAAACAGATTGGTTTTAAAGTGACACTCTGTAACATGCGACATGCAGCACAGCAGGTTTTATAACTATCACAATCAGACGTTAAAAAGAATAAGCAAAAGAAATACGGATGCCTGACATTATCGGCACAATATCGGCACAATATCGGCACAATATCGGCACAATATCGGCACAATATCGGCACAATATCGACATGTAATCGGCACGATATTGGCACGTTATTGGCACGTTATCGGCACAAAATCGACATGTTATCGGCACGTTATCGGCACAATATCGGCACAATATCTGCACAATATCGGCACGTTATCGGCACGATATCGGCACATTATCGGCACAATATCGACATGTTATCGGCATGTTATCAGCACAATATTGGCACAATATCGGCACGATATCGGCACATTATCGGCACAATATCGACATGTTATCGGCACATTATCGGCACAATATTGGCACAATATCGGCACGATATCGGCACATTATCGGCACAATATCGACATGTTATCGGCACGTTATCAGCACAATATTGGCACAATATCGGCACGTTATCGGCACAATATCGACATGTTATCGGCACGTTATCGGCACAATATCGGCACATTATCGGCACGATATCGGCACGTTATCGGCACAATATTGGCACAATATCTGCACAATATCGGCACGTTATCGGCACATTATCGGCACAATATCGACATGTTATCGGCACGTTATCAGCACAATATCGGCACGATATCAACACATTATCGGCACAATATCGACATGTTATCGGCACGATATCAGCACAATATTGGCACAATATCGGCACGTTAACGGAACATTATCGGCACAATATCGACATGTTGTTGGCACGTTATCGGCACAATATCGGCACATTATCGGCACGATATCGACATGTTATCGGAACGTTATTGGCACGTCATCGGCACAATATCGGCACATTATTGGCACGATATCGGCACGTTATCGGCAAAATATCGGCACAATATCTGCACAATATCTGCACAATATCGGCACGTTATCGGCACGATATCGGCACGTTATCGGCACGTTATGGGCATAATATCGACATGTTATCGGCACGTTATCGGCACAATATGAGAACGTTATCGGAACATTATCGGCACAATATCGACATGTTATTGGCACGTTATCAGCACAATATCGGCATATTATCGGCACAATATCGGCACAATATCGGCACAATATCGGCACGTTATCGGCACGTTATCGGCACAATATCGACATGTTATCGGCACGTTATCGGCACGTTATCGGCACGTTATTGGCACGTTATCGGCACGTTATCGGCACAATATCGGCACAATATCAGCACGATATTGGTACGTTATCGGCACGATATCGGCTGGTAATGGCTTAAAAATGAAATACACACACCATGAACTGAACCTTTTTTTTTTTTTTTTTGCACCCTTTGTGGTTTTGTCCGCTCGGTGCAGATTGAGTCGTCACATATTTTGCTCCTGTTTGAAATTAAATTTAAATTTAATTAGCATGTAGCTGGTAAACCTTTTCATTTAATAAGGGTTGAATTCCTGTACAGTTGCACTTCTTACATGTTCCCAGTGAACAAAGGTTATGTTTTCATACTGTGTTAGTTGTGAAATTTTGTGGGTATTGTTAAGATTGTCTTGAGGAGAGTTTGATCCAAGTTTTAAGCAGGATGTATTTTTTTTATTATTAATTTGTTTGAAAGCAGCCGTCATAATTAATTAATTAATTAATAAATAAATCTGCAGTTTTAAGTATTTTTATCATTTTGCACAAGAAATTAATAACACATAACCAATGTGAGTATGCACCATAAAACTGTACACTAACTCCAATACAGGAGAGATTTGATGATCTCTGTAATTAACAGTGTGGTAAAAAATATCAGATTCAGTATCATCAGTCGGCTAAATGAGTTGTAAAATATCAGCATATTAAACATTGGCCAAAAATATATAAATAAAGACATAAAGAGCACAAAGAGCGAGTACAACACCAACAGGAGCCAACAGCAGATTGAGATGTTTGTTATTAGCAGAGAAGATCTTTCATGAGCACAACCCACAGACTCCTCTCTCATGTTCCTGACCAACATGGCTCCTTTTAAAAGACATTTACTGCCAAGAAGCATCGTTACAGCAAAGAAATGATCCACCAAACACAGCCTGACTTTTTGTGCTAAGTTTATGTAGATTCATAGAGAAAAATATGAACTCAAACTGACTCAAAACTTACCGTGTCGGCGCATCCTCCGAATCTCCCGCTACAGTTTGATGTAAGTTTTCGTGGAGGCACCTGTAAAAACAAAGAAAGACCCAGAGATCTTACCACCAGTTTTTAAACTTTCTATTTGTTGGTGAAGTGATTCCATGTTCCTGACAAACATGGCTCCTTTTAAAAGAGAAATATTTACTGCCAAGAAGCATCGTTACAACAAAGAAATGATCCACCAAACTCGGTTTGTTTATGTAGATTCATAAAGTCTCTGATGCTAAAACTCAAACTGTCTCAGAACTTACCGATTCAACACAGTTTGGTTTTCCATTACAGTTTGATGACACTATTGGAGGCACCTGTAAAAACAAACAAACAAAAAAATGACAAAGTGATCTTACCACAAGTTTTGAACTCGTGATTTGGAGGCATGGATGGAGCAGAGATCAGCTGGTTGAAGCCGTAATAAGAGAACGTAAGAAGTTTTAGTTTAGCTGGAAGTGGAGGCAGTAGAAAAGCCAGTTTCTCATCATGGTTTAAGCGTGTATTTTCTCACCTGACGAGGTGGACGTCCGTGGTTTTTCCTCAGAGTGGTCATGTCAGCAGAAGGGAAGGCTGAGATGAGCAGGAAAACCTGCAGACACAAAACCAGCAGCAGCACGCTTCTGTTCATCTCTGATGACCCGCGGAGCTCGACAGGACGTCAAACACGGCTTCACCCTTCTCTCTGCACACGCAGCGTTTTTATGTGGAGAAAGAGGAAGCCAAAAACAGGAATCCTGTGAGGTCATAAACACAAGAAATTCTGAAGGATTTCATGAAAACAGAAATGATTAAACGTTTCCAAGAAATGTTCTCATATCATTATACCCAGTATTCAACACTTCATCCCTTCCTTCCTTTAACTTCTTGAACCTGCTCTCAGATCTGTTGTTTCAGTAATCCTTAATGAACCATTAATTTATCAGGAATATTCCCGCTGAGATGCAAAATCTCTTCTACATGAAGTCCTGGTCAAGACAGCAGCATGAAAGTTTCACACAGAGCAAAACAGAACAGACGATGAGAAGTAAACAAGACACCGATCAATGAATAAGCAGCATTCAGTGATAAAACAAGTGCACAGGCTCAGAAGACCCTCAATACTTTAAAAATAATAATAATAATAATAATAATAATAATAATAATAATAATAATAATAATAACAATAATAATCCAAACTAACAAAATGATCCAGTTTTTGATAAACTTCTGGCATTTGAAACCATGAAACCATGAAACGTATAGAACGGCGTCATCTGCGTAGAAATGAAACTTAAGATCTTTGACACTTTTACATAAATTATTGATTGAGACAACAAAAAGAGTAGGACCCAGTATGGACCCTTGCGGGACACCATTTCTTATGTTTAAAAAGGAAGAGGACAAGCATTCAACCCTGACACATTTGTTCCTATTGCTCAGGTTCATTTTGAACCTCTGGACAGTTTGAAGCAAAAATCCAGCGTTAAATAAACTTCAGCAAAAGATCATCTGATCCTAATCCAGGAAGAGAGAAACAGTGCTCTGTGGAATCATCCAAGACCTTCGTTTAACGTCGATGATCTCTCAACTGTGCATATGACGCTGATAGTTTTAAAAGTTGAAAACAGCCCACTGTTACTTCAGTGTTGTTTTCAGGCTCCATCATATTGTTTGGAGGGTTTAATCAGGTTTATTATTTTCTAATCACATTCAGCAGTTGTGTCTTCTGTCAGTTTGTACACGTCTAAGAATAACCCGAAGACAAAGCACGTCATCTGGCCAAAACCAGTCACATCTTGACATCGAGGTGATCATAAAACGTAAATACTGAATAAATCAAAAGTCTATATTTCCCTTTTTTTTTTCTAAAACCCTTAAAAACACCAACCTATCTGGGTGACCTGCCAGATGATATAACAGGAGACGCCAAATATCTTAAAAATATTTATTGTTGCTGCTAAAAAAGCAATTATCTGTAAATGGTTACAGGTAGATGCACCCACAATACAAAACTGGTTTGAAATCATTAAAGAAAATCATGAGATGGAAAAAAAAATGACTTTCCTACTTAGATTAAGAAAAGATTTGTACACTTCAAAAAATGGGAAAAATGGAAATGATACTTTTTGGAATAGAAGTGGTAATAGCCTACTGATTAATACATTTTCAACCTATGTCTCTTTGTTGTAGCAAAATGAAAAATGGAAATAAAATGTAAGTAATAAAAAAAAGAAAAAAAGAAAACCAACCTGCTCCAGCATATCCAGCGTACTGTTTATGTTTCCACTGACTGCAACACAAAGGGAAGCTTTCAAGTTTTTATGTAAAGTACTTTCAATTTTTTTTTCAAAAACCAGTCACCTGCAGAGAAAATAAGAGACGGTGAGGGATGTTTAAACGTTAACTTAAGTTAGCCGGCGGTTATGCTAAATAAAATTATTTATTTTATTTTATTTTATTTATTTATTTATTTCGGTCATGTCAGCACACTTATACGACATCACACATTGTCAACAGTTGATCAAATTGTACATGTCTGAAAGGGAAGACGGGAGAAGCAGAGCTTATCTAGTCCCGTCCCCATTTTCTCAATATTTAGTCTCCTCTTTTCCACATATCATCAGATTATTATAAACTTGTATTCCATTTACAGAAGTATGACCGTCACTTCATTCACTATCATTGTTTAGGTACATTCTGTCTTTCCTGCTGTCTTACAGACCAAACAATCATTGTCTGTAAGGTTAAGTGGATAGCTTTTAACTATGGCAAGCCGTTTTAACATTTAAAAGCTGAGTTTGACTATCCGAAATTTGAATTTTGACTAGGCGAAATGTGAGTTACAGATATCTTGAATTCAATTTTGACTAGGCGAAATTAAGTCACATTTACCATTCATGTGTATTGGATGACTCATTTTGGATATCCAAAATGTGAATTACAGATATCTACAAATGAATTTCTCCTGGGCAAAATTTAATTTAGGATATCCGTAAATACTTTTTTAGATATCTTAAATTGAGGCGAATTAAAGATATCTGTAATTTGAATTCCGCCTTGGCGAAACTGAATTACAGATATCTTGAATTCAAATAACAGATATCCAAAATTCATTTGTAGATATCTGTAATTCACATTTTGGATATCCGCAATGAGTCATCCAATACACATGAATGGCAAATGTGACGTAATTTCGCCTAGGCGAAATTGAATTCAAGATATCTGTAATTCGAATTTTGCCTAGGCAAAATGGAATTACAGATATCTGAAAATGGAATTTCGGATAGTCGAACTCAGCTTTTAAATGTTAAAACGGGCTCGCCATATTTAACAGGTTTTTTGTTTTTGATTACACCGTTTATTATATCCCATAGTTACTTGGTGTGATTCACATTATTTTGTATTTGTTCCCCATAATATTCTTTCTTTTTCTCTCTCAAGATGGAAGTTAGTTTATTTTTGTAAAGTTTATATTTGTGTTCAGAGTCTGAAGTCCTGTTCTCTCTGCTTTGTTTTTTGAGCTTCAACACTCTCATGGGCCAATGTTTATCAAACAGCTTTGTTAATGTCTGTAAGAAGCTGCTGGAAGCATTGTTCACATCTGTAGCCTTGAGGACTTCTCCTCATTTTTCTTCTTGTAGAGAACTTTTCAATCTGTTTATATATACCTCTAAACTTAGCTCAGAAAGTAATAAAATGTGTGTAAGGGAGATTATTTCTTTGTTGTGACGTTGCTTCTTGGTGATAAATCTTATATCAGTGTAAACCTGTTTAAGGTTCGTCCACACCTTACTGCGATTCCTGTTTGGTAAATTTATCCATTGTTAAATTGACAACGTGCCCAGCTTCTTTAGGCTTCCATCATCCAATCCGCCAAACAACACCAAACAAGAGTCAACGGGCAGAATGAGGGAAGATTGGGCAAATTCTTCATGGGAGCAACCCTCAGACTCAGCTCTGCTGCTCATCCCATAAATACGTGTTCCTCACATACGTGTCTCCATGTAAAATCTACCAAAAACACCACAATGATTGATCTTCATGACACCTTGTTTGAAGACGGAGAAAAAGAAAATCAATCAAAGACTCTGGCTCCAGTTATTTTTCAGACAGTGTGTGTCTTTATTGGTCTTTATATCCAAGGTGTAGAGTAGTGACAGACAGACAGACGGTAGAATAAACATCATTTTGGGAGACATTTCCTCCCATAGAGCAAACAGCAGAGAAAAGGACTGCACGTTACACGGTCAGAAGTTAAATGAGACTAGTCAGACTGTGATGCTTTAGTGACATCATCACCAGGAATCGACCAGTCAGGATTTACGACACAGGCTCTGGAAGCAGGTCAGGTCTGGAGACAGACAGAGAGAGAAACCAGAGTCAGGTTACAGAAGAGTTTCTTTGTGCTCAGTCTTTAATGCTTTATTCTGTCCCTCCTGTGCCCCCGTAGTAGTTTTACATGATTTACAAAAAAATAAAATCCCTACTTAGAAAACTCTTATTTCAGCCTCTGTTGCTGTCTCTTTAAGGCTCCCCGTTCCACAAACCTACTTCACTCTGATTGGCCAGCCTTCTGGAGGCCTGTTGTGACCAGCTACTTGATGACCTCATCATTTCAGTAAGTCTCGTTAAGATCTCGCGGTATTTTCAGAAAGGGAGACTGTTTGATTGAGGACGCTTTTTTCAGACAGAAGGGATAAAAAACTGACATGAACATGACAACATCATCTGGAAATGGTTTGAATTTTTCCCCTCACTCATCAAACTCCATCTATAGACTCTTTTCATGTATTTAAAAGGACGCTGTGTCTTAAAATGATGATCATCTTTGTTTCCTAGTTATTAGATTCCTTACTTTGGGAGGCTACGGTTGACCTGGTTGTCCCGGCATTCCACATCCTCCTGGCATCCAGCTACAGTTTGAAGTCGGTCTTCTGGGACTGGGAAATCCTCTGGGGCCATCCTCTTCCATCTCAACCTAAGGAAAGAAATCACAGCTGTTATCCTCCTCCCAAAAAGACACGATTAAATGACCACAGTGTCACAAACTTTGGAAAAAGACGTTGACCAGGGACGTATGCACGTTCAGCCATTAGCAACGAAAACGGACCGTTTGTACTAATGATGAAAAAACAAAACAAAACCAGGTTAAGCCAGGTTAACGCCCCAACAGAGCATTAAATTTAATGGAGGTAGACCTCGCCATGGATGGTGGACGTCGTGATTGTCTTTGATGTGTCTTTGATGTGTCTTTGATGTGTCTTTGATGTGTCTTTGATGTGTCTTTGATGTGTCTTTGATGTGTCTTTTTTGTGTCTTGGTTCTTCTAAGATGTGTGTGTTTAAATGTCGGAGTTCATCAAACAGCTGCTTGTACAGTCTTTGCACACTGAGTCCGGTATTTTCGGATGCATTTTTTTTTATCCGTAACACGTAAAAATAAAAAGTCACGCAAAAACACCTCGTACACTGAATCCAATGCGTTCACCTTTCTGTTAATTGCGAAAATTTGCAGTACAATAAAAATGGAGGCAGAAAATGTGTCGGCCCGTCTCACTGGACTTTTTTGTCATAGATTATTTGATCTGCCAACGTAATTAAAGGATGATGTTACAAGTAGCCTACGGCGTCTCTGAATCGTCAAACAAATCTTGAAACGACCTGATGGATCAAAAAAAAAAAAAAAAAAAGATGGACAAACATGACTGATAAAAAATGGACTCGGTGTGCAAAGACCTTTATTCATGGAGTTTCTGGAGCATTGCTGCGCTGCTTGTTCCTCAGAGCAGCTTCCACGTTGCTGATTGTGAGCTTGCAAATTCGTCTTTTCTTGACTTTCTCTCAGTGAGACCGTTAACCCTCGCTGTGTTTATCTCTGTTTATGCGTCGCAGGCATGCTCAGTTTGAATTTGTTGGGTGGAGTTTTTCCAGGAGGTTCCCCTGACATGGCGTTCAGCACCCGCCTCTCGTTCCTGGTGCGATTAGTTAGTTAATAAATGAATCACTCACCCAGTCCCTCCCGTAAGAGGAGCTGGAGTCTGGTCTGGAGATGAGAAACAAAGAAGTTATAAAGAGATGATCCCTTGCTTTGTTACTGCGCCTTTAAGATAATCATCTCTTACCTAGAAGGAGGAGGAGGAGGAGGAGGAGGAGGAGGATTTTCAACACTGGGAAGTACTCCACAGCCTCCAAATCTCCCGCTACAGTTTGAGGAGCCTCTACCTCTGTGGTTTCCTCTGAACCCTTCTGCTCCTCCCTCCATCTACCAGGAAAAAAATCATTGTTGAGCAGAAAAAGTACCCAGGGATCAAATCTGCTTTTTGTGGGTCATTTAGAGGCTCTTCTGTTCATTTCACTCATTTCGTAAACAGTTAAAGCTCCTCACAGGCGTTTCAAACTAAATAACGCTCACCTCGTCCATCATTTCACCGGAGTCTGGTCTGGAGACGGAGAGAAAGAGAAGAAAACAAAGAAAAATGTGACAAAAGCATTCACCGGTTGTTTGAAATTTGTTATCGTTGCTGAAAAGAAGTCAAGAATCTCACCTGTGAGGAGGAGGAGGAGGAGGAGGAGGAGGAGGAGGTATGTCGAAATCTCCTCCAAACCTCACACACAACCCATCCCTCCTGCACTTCCTCCAAACACTGCCTCTGTTTCCAAACACTCTCTGGATTCTCATGTTTCCTCTCTCCACCTGAAACCAATCGGAACATTTCAGCTGGTTTTCGACTCACCGAACGCACGTCCACGAGGAGAAAACACAGAATCAAGCTTTTCACAGAGATTTACGTCTGAGAACATCAGATATGGAGTCAAGAAGTGACAAATCTTTTAAACATTTATATTTTATGTTTATAGGGCCTTACCCAGATGTTTTCCTCTTTATGTAGTTCTTAGTGATCTTTAATTACAAATTGTTATTGGTGTTCTATTTTTTTTCCGCCCCAAAATTTTTCTTTAAGAGAAAAATAAATAATTAGATTAATAAATAAAAATTGTTGAATCTTTGGCAGTGTATTTAATGTCTGATCAGAGATTAAAGATGGAAAAATTTTTGAATAACTGTTTCATCTTTACAGAAATGTCCAATAATGAAAATAATTTTTTTTTTAAAAAGTTCAAAAATGCTCTTTTAAACAAAAAGTTTTCAACATCACAGGTGTAAAAATGTCAGAATTAAACTTAAAGTGTTTTAAACTTTGAAACATGACACCTCGCTTGCTTTCTTACCTCTTCAGGTGAATATCCTTCACCTATGGTCAGCGCGGCTCCATCCGCAGAGGTGAAGCTTGAGATGAGCAGGAACACCTGCAGACACGAGGCGAGCAGCAGCAGCACAGCTCTCTCCATGACCGACGAGCAGAAGAGTTTGATCCCAGTCAGAAACACGACTCCTTAAATACACGCGGACGACAAACACGAAGCCTCTACGGGTGAACTCTGATGGTAGATAGCTCACGTCCAACTCTTGATTTAAAAACTGTTTGTTTAATCAGAGACTCATTTAACCATCATTTGGTCTCTGGTATGTTAATCTGATTTATCTGCTTCCTCCTCGGCGGTCCCTCGTCGGACACGTGACGATCGTATCAACCAAAACAAGACGAGAGGAGAAACAACATTACATAACTCCAGAACTCAAAACTGTGTTAAAATTAGACAAAAACAGGATTTGAGCAGGATTAAAAAACGTGTTTTATTTCAGAGCAGAATTCCTGACTTTAGGTCTAACTTCTGGACTTTAGCCTGTTAGCTCGTTCCAACCATTCAAAAAAAGAAACCACCAAAAGGACGTCAGAAGGTCATTACGTATAACCTTAGTGATGCTCTCAGATATCAGGTTTTTCCTGGTTTTTAAAGAGTATCGAATATTGAATTTTCGATATCGAGTTTGCAATTTTAGTACCGTAACAACCCTACCTGAGGGACAAAATAGAGCCTAAATAATGCACGATACCTCGTCTTTAACAAAGCACTCAAAGCTAAATGCTGCAGAGTGAAGCACGGTTACAGAAACAAACGGTTAGCTGCTTTTTATTTGCACTTTGAACAAATAACTCAAACCAGATATGAAGCTTCAATCAGGAAGTATAAGAAGTGAAAAGCTCCGCCCACTGAAAACTGTCAAACAGAGTCCAGGCATCATGATCTGCTTTCTTTAATGAACATCAAGGATCAGTGAGTGTTGTTAGGGACAGTAATACACAACTCCTTCATCAGTTTTCAGTCTCGCTGAACGTGACCACGTGTGCAGCATGAGCTCAGAAAGCGAGTTCTCAGGTTGGGCTCTGCTGTTCCTCTGAAGGACGCGAGGAGGAGGAGGAGGAGGAGGAGGAGCTGTCAGCTGCTGAGCTGTATTCAGTCATACATGACACCTTTAAAGAGGAGAGAAGAAGAACAAAGATTACTGTGGCTCCTTTTAGAAAAGAGACGTCAACATGAAATCAGAGTTAAATCTGTTTGGATTCAGATCACATGATGATTGAAAAGCTCGTCCACCTTGTGGATGTGTTTTTGTTTACCTGGGTTTAACTTGTTACCGCCGTAGTTGGTGCCACTGGAAGAAAAACAGATTGGTTTTAAAGTGACACTCTGTAACCTGCGACATGCAGCACAGCAGGTTTTTATAACTATCACAATCAGACGTTAAAAAGTATAAGCAAAAGAAATACGGAAGCCTGACATTATCGGCACGATATGGGCAGATATGGGCACGATATGGGCACGATATCGGCACGTTATTGGCATGTTATCGGTACGTTATCGGCACGATATCGGCACATTATTGGCACTATACTGGCACGTTATCGGCACAATATCGGCACATTATTGGCACATTATCGGCACAAAATTGGCATGTTATCGGCACGTTATCGGCACATTATTGGCACTATACTGGCACGTTATCGGCACAATATCGGCACATTATCGGCACATTATCGGCACGATATTGGCACTTTATCGGCACAATATCGGCACATTATCGGCACTATACTGGCACGTTATCGGCACAATATCGGCACATTATCAGCACAATATTGGCATGTTATCGGCACGTTATCGGCACGTTATCGGCACATTATTGGCACGTTATCGGCACAATATCGGCACATTATTGGCATGTTATCAGAACAATATCGGCACGTTATCGGCACATTATCGGCACAATATTGGCACATTATCGGCACAATATTGGCATGTTATCGGCACGTTATCGGCACGTTATCGGCACAATATTAGCACATTATCGGCACGATATCGGCACAATATTGGCACTATACTGGCACGTTATCGGCACAATATCGGCACGTTATCGGCACATTATCGGCACGATATTGGCACGTTATCGGCACAATATTGGCACATTATCAGCACGTTATCGGCAAGTTATCGGCACAATATTGGCACAATATTGGCACGATATCGGCTGGTAATGGCTTAAAAATGAAATATTATTAAGCAGATAAAGAAATGAGCTCACACCATGAACTGAAACTTTTTTTTTTTTTTTTTTTGCACTCGTTGTGGTTTTGTCCGCTCGGTGCAGATTGAGTCGTCACATATTTTGATCCTGTTTGAAATTAAATTTAAATTTAATTGGCATGTAGCTGGTAAATCTTTTCATTTAATAAGGGTTGAATTCCTGTACAGTTGCACTTCTCACATGTTCCCAGTGAACAAAGGTTATGTTTTCATACTGTGTTAGCTGCAAAATTGGCTGAATTCGCCCTGGTTGTGGGTATTCTTACGATTGTCTCAAGGAGAGTTTGATCCAAGTTTTAAGCAGGATGTATTTTTTTTATTATTATTTTGTTTGAAAGCAGCCATCATAATTAATAAATAAATAAATCTGCAGTTATTTTTTATCATTTTGCACAAGAAATTAATAACATAACCAATGTGAGTGTGCACCATAAAACGAGAGATTTGATGATCTCTGTAAATAAGTGTGTGGTAAAAAATATCAGATTCAGTAAAATATCAGCATATTAAATATTGGCCAAAAATATATAAATAAAGACATAAAGAGCACAAAGAGCGAGTACAACACCAACAGGAGCCAACAGCAGATTAAGACGTTTGTCATTAGCAGAGAAGATCTTTCATGAGCACAACCCACAGACTCCTCTCTCATGTTCCTGACCAACATGGCTCCTTTTAAAAGACATTTACTGCCAAGAAGCATCATTACAACAAAGAAATGATCCACTGAACACAGCCTGACTTTTTGTGCTAAGTTTATGTAGATTAATAGAGAAAAATATGAACTCAAACTGACTCAAAACTTACCGTGTCGGCGCATCCTCCGAATCTCCCGCTACAGTTTGATGTAAGTTTTCGTGGAGGCACCTGTAAAAACAAAGAAAGACCCAGAGATCTTACCACCAGTTTTTAAACTTTCTATTTGTTGGTGAAGTGATTCCATGTTCCTGACAAACGTGGCCCCTCTTAAAAGAGAAATATTTACTGCCAAGAAGCATCGTTACAACAAAGAAATGATCCACCAAACTCGGTTTGTTTATGTAGATTCATAAAGTCTCTGATGCTAAAACTCAAACTGTCTCAGAACTTACCGATTCAACACAGTTTGGTTTTCCATTACAGTTTGATGACACTATCGGAGGCACCTGTAAAAACAAACAAACAAAGTGATCTTACCACAAGTTTTGAACTCGTGATTTGGAGGCATGGATGGGAGCAGAGATCAGCAGGTTGAAGCCGTAATAAGAGAACGTAAGAAGTTTTAGTTTAGCTGGAAGTGGAGGCAGTAGAAAAGCCAGTTTCTCATCATGGTTTAAGCGTGTATTTTCTCACCTGACGAGGTGGACGTCCGCGGTTTTTCCTCAGAGTGGTCATGTCAGCAGATGGGAAGGCTGAGATGAGCAGGAAAACCTGCAGACACAAAGCCAGCAGCAGCACGCTTCTGTTCATCTCTGATGACCCACGGAGCTCGACAGGACGTCAAACACGGCTTCACCCTTCTCTCTGCACACGCAGCGTTTTTATGTGGAGAAAGAGGAAGCCAAAAACAGGAATCCTGTGAGGTCATAAACACAAGAAATTCTGAAGGATTTCATGAAAAACAGAAATGATTAAATGTTTCCAAGAAATGTTTTCATATAATTATACCTGGTATTCAACACTTCATCCCTTCCTTCCTTTAACTTCTTGAACCTGCTCTCAGATCTGTTGTTTCAGTAATCCTTAATGAACCATTAATTTATCAGGAATATTCCTGTTGGGATGCAAAATCTCTTCTACATGAAGTCCTGGTCAAGAAAGCAGCATGAAAGTTTCACACGGAGCAAAACAGAACAGACGATGAGAAGTAAACAAGACACCGATCAATGAATAAGCAGCATTCAGTGATAAAACAAGTGCACAGGCTCAGAAGACCCTCAATACTTTATTAATAATAATAATAATAATAATAATAATAATAATAATAATAATAATAATAATAATAATCCAAACTAACAAAATGATCCAGTTTTTGATAAACTTCTGGCATTTGAAACCATGAAACCATGAAACGTATAGAACGGCGTCATCTGCGTAGAAATGAAACTTAAGATCTTTGACACTTTTACACAAATTATTGATTGAGACAACAAAAAGAGTAGGACCCAGTATGGACCCTTGCGGGACACCGTTTCTTATGTTTAAAAAGGAAGAGGACAAGCATTCAACCCTGACACATTTCTTCCTATTGCTCAGGTTCATTTTGAACTTCTGGACAGTTTGAAGCAAAAATCCAGCGTTAAATGAACTTCAGCAAAAGATCAGACGATCCTAATCCAGGAAGAGAGAAACAGTGCTCTGTGGAATCATCTAAGACCTTCGATTAATGTCGATGATCTCTCAACTGTGCATATGAAGCTGATAGTTTTAAAAGTTGAAAAGTTGTTTTCAGTCTCCATCATATTGTTTGGAGGGTTTAATCAGGTTTATTATTTTCTAATCACATTCAGCAGTTTTGTCTTCTGTCAGTTTGTACACGTCTAAGAATAACCCGAAGACAAAGCACGTCATCTGGCCAAAACCAGTCACATCTTGACATCGAGGTGATCATAAAACGTAAATACTGAATAAATCAAAAGTCTTCATTTCCCTTTTTTTCCCTAAAACCCTTAAAAACACCAACCTATCTGGGTGACCTGCCAGATGATATAACAGGAGACGCCAAATATCTTTTGAAAATATTTATTGTTGCTGCTAAAAAAGCAATTATCTGTAAATGGTTACAGGTCGATGCACCCACAGTACAAAACTGGTTTGAAATCATTAAAGAAAACAATGAGATGGAAAAAAAATGACTTTCCTACTTAGATTAAGAAAAGATTTGTACACTTCAAAAAATGGGAAAAATGGAAATTATACTTTTTGGAATAGAAGTGGTAATAGCCTGCTTACAATCATACAGTACAAAACATATGACTTTGGAACTTTTCTGGAACTGTATATGTTACAAACGTGGCAATGATGTTGTTTTTCTTTTTCATTTTGCATTTGATTTTTTTTCTCTTTGTTGTAGCTAAATGAAAAATGGAAATAAAATGTAAGTAATAAAAAAAAAAAAAAAAGAAAACCAACCTGCTCCGGCGTATCCAGCGTACTGTTTATGTTTCCACTGACTGCAACACAAAGGGGAGCTTTCAAGTTTTTATGTAAAGTACTTTCAATTTATTTTTCAAAAACCAGTCACCTGCAGAGAAAATAAGAGACAGTGAGGGATGTTTAAACGTTAACTTAAGTTAGCCGGCGGTTATGCTAAATAAAATTATTTATTTTATTTTATTTTATTTATTTATTTATTTCGGTCACGTCAGCACACTTATACAACATCACACATTGTCAACAGTTGATCAAATTGTACATGTCTGAAAGGGAAGACGGGAGAAGCAGAGCTTATCTAGTCCCGTCCCCATTTTCTCAATATTTGGTCTCCTCTTTTCCACATATCATCAGATTATTATAAACTTGTATTCCATTTACAGAAGTATGACTGTCACTTCATTCACTATTATTGTTTAGGTACATTCTGTCTTTCCTGCTGTCTTACAGACCAAACAATCATTGTCTGTAAGGTTAAGTGGATAGCTTTTAACTATGGCAAGCCGTTTTAACATTTAAAAGCTGAGTTTGACTATCCGAAATTTGAATTTTGCCTAGGCGAAATGTAAGTTACAGATATCTTGAATTCAATTTTGACTAGGCGAAATTAAGTCACATTTACCATTCATGTGTATTGGATGACTCATTTTGGATATCCAAAATGTGAATTACAGATAACTACAAATGAATTTTGCCTAGGCAAAATTTAATTTAGGATATCCGTAAATACTTTTTTAGATATCTTAAATTGAGGCGAATTAAAGATATCTGTAATTTGAATTCCGCCTTGGCGAAACTGAATTACAGATATCTTGAATTCAAATAACAGATATCCAAAATTCATTTGTAGATATCTGTAATTCACATTTTGGATATCCGCAATGAGTCATCCAATACACATGAATGGCAAATGTGACGTAATTTCGCCTAGGCGAAATTGAATTCAAGATATCTGTAATTCGAATTTTGCCTAGGCAAAATGGAATTACAGATATCTGAAAATGGAATTTCGGATAGTCGAACTCAGCTTTTAAATGTTAAAACGGCTCGCCATATTTTTTTTTTATTTATTTATTTTTTCTCGCCATATTTAACAGGTTTTTTGTTTTTGATTACACCGTTTATTATATCCCATAGTTACTTGGTGTGATTCACATTATTTTGTATTTGTTCCCCATAATATTCTTTCTTTTTCTCTCTCAAGATGGAAGTTAGTTTATTTTTGTAAAGTTTATATTTGTGTTCAGAGTCTGAAGTCCTGTTCTCTCTGCTTTGTTTTTTGAGCTTCAACACTCTCATGGGCCAATGTTTATCAAACAGCTTTGTGAATGTCTGTAAGAAGCTGCTGTAAGCATTGTTCACATCTGTAGCCTTGAGGACTTCTCCTCATTTTTCTTCTTGTAGAGAACTTTTCAATCTCTTTATACATACCTCTAAACTTAGCTCAGAAAGTAATGAAATGTGTGTAAGGGAGATTATTTCTTTGTTGTGACGTTGCTTCTTGGTGATAAATCTTATATCAGTGTAAACCTGTTTAAGGTTCGTCCACACCTTACTGCGATTCCTGTTTGGTAAATTTATCCGTTGTTTAATTGACAGCGTGCCCAGCTTCTTTAGGCTTCCATCATCCAATCTGCCAAACAACACCAAACAAGAGTCAACAGCAGAATAAGATGTTTGGCATCGGCAAGGAAGATTGGGCAAATTCTTCATGGGAGCAACCCTCAGACTCAGCTCTGCTGCTCATCCCACAAACACATGTTCCTCACATACGTGTCTCCATGTAAAATCTACCAAAAACACCACAATGATTGATCTTCATGACACCTTGTTTGAAGACAGAGAAAAAGAAAATCAATCAAAGACTCTGGCTCCAGTTATTTTTTCAGACAGTGTGTGTCTTTATTGGTCTTTATATCCAAGGTGTAGAGTAGTGACAGACAGACGGTAGAATAAACATCACTTTGGGAGACATTTCCTCCCATAGAGCAAACAGAGAAAAGGACTGCACGTTACACGGTCAGAAGTTAAATGAGACTAGTTAGACTGTGATGCTTTAGTGACATCATCACCTGGAATCGACCAGTCAGGATTTACGACACAGGCTCTGGAAGCAGGTCGGGTCTGGAGACAGAGAGAGAAACCAGAGTCAGGTTACAGAAGAGTTTCTGTGTGCTCAGTCTTTAATGCTTTATTCCAGGGGTGTCAAACTCAAATACAAAGTGGGCCAAAATTTTAAATTGAACAAAGCCGCGGGCCAAGGTGGAACAAATGAACCTTTTAATATCGAACCAAACAAGTTTTGATTTAACAATGAATATTGAACAAGCAAGGCTTATATAACTTTAAAGTGCAGGCGTGCAAAATCGAGTTGGAAACTATTAATTCTACTACTACTACTACTAATATTAATAATGATAATAAAAAACATATCAATGGCATATTAAATAAAATCTAAATAAAAATTGAATGCCTCTTTTCTGTTTGCAGCCTTCTGAGGTAAATGTCAAAATTAGCTTCTTAACAGGCTAATAAATTTGAATACAAATACTGTCGTATAACACCGGCGGGCCAGCTCTAATGTTAATTTGAAATTGCCTCGCGGGCCAAATATAATTACACTGTGGGCCAAATTTGGCCCGCGGGCCAGAGTTTGACACCTATGCTTTATTCTGTCCCTCCTGTGCCCCCGTAGTAGTTTTACATGATTTACAAAAAAATAAAATCCCAAATTTTCTCATATTAGTGTTTTAGAAAACTCTTATTTCAGCCTCTGTTTCTGTCTCTTTAAGGCTCCCCGCTCCACAAACCTACTTCACTCTGATTGGCCAGCCTTCTGGAGGCCTGTTGTGGGCAGCTACTTGATGACCTCATCATTTCAGTAAGTCTCGTTAAGATCTTGCGGTATTTTCAGAAAGGGAGACTGTTTGATTGAGGAAGCTTTTTTCAGACAGAAGGGATAAAAAACTGACATGAACATCAAAACATCATCTGGAAATGGTTTGAATTTTTCCCCTCACTCATCAAACTCCATCTATAGACTCTTTTCATGCATTTAAAGGAAGCTGTGTCTTAAAATGATGATCATCTTTGTTTCCTAGTTATTAGATTCCTTACTTTGGGAGGCTACGGTTAACCTTTTTGTCCCGGCATTCCACATGCTCCTGACATCCAGCTACAGTTTGAAGTCGGTCTTCTGGGACTGGGAAATCCTCTGGGGCCATCCTCTTCCATCTCAACCTAAGGAAAGAAATCACAGATTTTATCCTCCTCCAAAAAGAAGCGATTAAATGACCACAGTGTCACAAACTTTGGAAAAAGACGTTGACCAGGGACGTATGCACGTTCAGCCATTAGCAACGGAAACGGACCGTTTGTACTAATGATGAAAAAACAAAACAAAACCAGGGAAGCCAGGTTAACGCCCCAACAGAGCATTAAATTTAATGGAGGTAGACCTCGCCATGGATGGTGGACGTTGTGCTAATGAGTTACCGTCTAAGATGAAACATGCAGAGAGAACGGATATTCAGGGATCGAAGGAATCCTTTGGAAACGACGACGTGCAGCTAAACGACAGCTTTAGATTCATGAGACTCACTTTTCAGTCAACAGATCAAATAAGGGAAGGAAGGGAAGTTCTTCCATTCGTTTCTTTTTCTTTTTCTTCATCTTCCGGACAAAATTTCGGTTCGCTACTCTTCCTAGGGCTTTGAGAAAACCCCAACAAATTATATATCAAAACATGCAGCTCGGTCCAGAATGGTGTGCTATGACTTTTCTAAGAATTTCGGCAATTTTTGGCCGAAAAAACCCTGAAAAACCAACGAAAAAGTCCCATAGACAATGAATGTGGTTGCTCCCCGAGAACACCAAAAAAACACACTTTTTCACACTGCTCCTGCCTCGCCATACTTTCAGCTAGAGACATCATTCTTACTTCAAAACGTTGACATATCTGTCCACAGCTTAAGTTTCAAGGGGCATTCTGCTGTCTTCAATAGATTTCAAGAAAACAAAGGTAAAGCAACACAAAGTTTTGGGTTTTTTCACTAAAACTCAGCTCTCAGAGTGCGTGACATCATCAGTCAGAGTGGGAGCAGCAGCTCATGACACACAAGGAATTTCCCAAACAAATATCTCGTAGGCCCACAAATTTCACTCCATTGTCATAAAAAATACATTAAAATGTTCCCTGACTCCTTCTGCTTCTAATAAAAATGCTTTTGGTGGCAAAAATTGTATCCTTTGGCCAGTAAGTGGCCAAATCCTGGAGAATACCTGATTTTCCTGCCATAGAGGCCCAGTCATTGTCTGATCAGAAATTCCTCCTTTGTAATCACTTTTTAAAACAATTTTTTAAATACTTTCTCTTGGCCCTACATATATAAACTTGACATTGACAGATTCCTCAGACCCTCTCGATTCTCACGGTGCGCTCGTTTTTCTGATAGCTATAACGGTTTGGCCACAGCGAGCGTTTGTTCTGACCATGTCTCACCCCAAAATCCAGCCTGAGAGCAGCTGTCACAAAGAAGTGACCGTTAAACTCAGCAGCTGTCCTTTGAAGTCCCATCACCATGGAAACCATGCAGGTGCACATGAATGATGACTCATAAGGACATTCTGGGGCACTCTGGGAGAGCCTGGCTATATTATTAAAACAAGCACACACTCTCACATACACAGAGTCAGGATTCGTTTTGAATCAAATAACTCAATTTAAAGAATGTATTTTTAATGAAAGCTTACACACAAAGGTTTTCTTGTCCTTGAAAGGGCATGTGAAGCGCGCAAACGTGTATGTGTGTGTGTGTATTGATGATGTTAAAGGTACCTCAGTTCACACAAAACCCCCTCACATTTAAACGTGCATAATGCTCACATCTGCGTGCGTGTGTGTGTGTGTGTGTGTGTGTGTGTGTGTGTGTGTGTGTGTGTTTAAGTGAATATGTGTGTGTGTGTATGTGTGTGTGTTTGTGTGTGTATCTGTGTGTGTGTATGTGTTTGTTTGAGTGTCTGTGTTTGGTGTGTGTGTGTGTATGTGTGTGTGTGTGTGTGTGTTTGGCTGAGTATGTGTGTGTGTGTGTGTGTGTGTGTGTGTTTGGGTGAGTGTGTGTGTGTATGCCAGCCGGCATGCCGCCCGAGCCCCTCTCAAGATTTCCGTGGAAATTGTCTAGTTAATAAATGAATCACTCACCCAGTCCCTCCCGTAAGAGGAGCTGGAGTCTGGTCTGGAGATGAGAAACAAAGAAGTTATAAAGAGATGATCTCTTACTTTGTTACTGCGCCTTTAAGATAATCATCTCTTACCTAGAAGGAGGAGGAGGAGGAGGAGGAGGAGGATTTTCAACACTGGGAAGTACTCCACAGCCTCCTAATCTCCCGCTACAGTTTGAGGAGCCTCTACCTCTGTGGTTTCCTCTGAACCCTTCTGCTCCTCCCTCCATCTACCAGGAAAAAAATCATTGTTGAGCAGAAAAAGTACCCAGGGATCAAATCTGCTTTTTGTGGGTCATTTAGAGGCTCTTCTGTTCATTTCACTCATTTCGTAAACAGTTAAAGCTCCTCACAGGCGTTTCAAACTAAATAACGCTCACCTCGTCCATCGTTTCACCAGAGTCTGGTCTGGAGACGGAGAGAAAGAGAAGAAAACAAAGAAAAACGTGACAAAAGCATTCACTGGTTGTTTGAAATTTGTTATCGTTGCTGAAAAGAAGTCAAGAATCTCACCTGTGAGGAGGAGGAGGAGGAGGAGGAGGAGGAGGAGGAGGTATGTCGAAATCTCCTCTAAACCTCACACACAACCCATCCCTCCTGCACTTCCTCCAAACACTGCCTCTGTTTCCAAACACTCTCTGGATTCTCATGTTTCCTCTCTCCACCTGAAACCAATCGGAACATTTCAGCTGGTTTACGACTCACCGAACGCACGTCCACGAGGAGAAAACACAGAATCGAGCTTTTCACAGAGAAATACGTCTGAGAACATCAGATATGGAGTTAAGAAGTGACAAATCTTTTAAAATTATTTTAAACATTTATATTTATATTTTGTGTTTATGGGGACATGTTTTCGTCTTTATGTAGTTCTTAGTGATCTTTAATTACAAATTTTTATTGATGTTCTATTTTTTTTCGCCCCCAAATTTTTCTTTAAGAGAAAAATAAATAATTAGATAAATAAATAAAAATTGTTGAATCTTTGGCAGCGTATTTAATGTCTGATCAGAGATTAAAGATGGAAAAATTTTGAATAACTGTTTCATCTTTACAGAAATGTCCAATAATGAAAAAAAATAAAATAAAAACAAAAATGCTCTTTTAAACAAAAAGTTTTCAACGTCACAGGTGTAAAAATGTCAGAATTAAAATTAAAGTGTTTTAAACTTTGAAACACGACACCTCGCTTGTTTTCTTACCTCTTCAGGTGAATATCCTTCACCTATGGTCAGCGCGGCTCCATCCGCAGAGGTGAAGCTTGAGATGAGCAGGAACACCTGCAGACACGAGGCGAGCAGCAGCAGCACAGCTCTCTCCATGACCGACGAGCAGAAGAGTTTGATCCCAGTCAGAAACACGACTCCTTAAATACACGCGGACGACAAACACGAAGCCTCTACGGGTGAACTCTGATGGTAGATAGCTCACGTCCAACTCTTGATTTAAAAACTGTTTGTTTAATCAGAGACTCATTAAACCATCATTTGGTCTCTGGTATGTTAAACTGATTTATCTGCTTCCTCCTCTGCGGTCCCTCGTCGGACACGTGACGATCGTATCAACCAAAACAAGACGAGAGGAGAAACATAACGTTACATAACTCCAGAACTCAAAACTGTGTTAAAATTAGACAAAAACAGGATTTGAGCAGGATCAAAAAACGTGTTTTATTTCAGAACAGAATTCCTGACTTTAGGTCTAACTTCTGGACTTTAGCCTGTTAGCTCGTTCCAACCATTCAGAAAAAGAAACCACCAAAAGGACGTCAGAAGGTCATCACGTATAACCTTAGTGATGCTCTCAGATATCAGGTTTTTCCTGGTTTTTAAAGAAGCGGTGCGTCCAGGAGAAGAGAGCCTCTGACTCAAAACAGATTTCGTAGCTTCCTGTGATCAGACTGAGAGACGTTGTTGTTGTTGTAACAGAGCTGTAAGTGATGACAGTCTGACATTCTGTTACTTCATCTTCTGATGTTTGCAGTGATTCGACAACTTCAACGACCGTTTCCATAAAAGCAAAAGAAAGAGGAACAGAACAAAAAATGATGAAACAACAACAGCTAGGAGGTCAAAACATGACTTGTTTACCTTTTTGTTTTCTTCTTCATTGTCTGTATTTGATTTGGTGCAAAATGTAGAAAAAAAATACGTTCACAGATCAGGAAAAGTGAGAAGGCAACCAGATACTGTTGAGGCCCTCCTGTGAAATTTTGAGATTTTTTTTTTTTTTTTTTTAGATTTTTTTTACATTTCCCAAGTAGGTCTAAAAACATCCTACTTTTATTTTGAATGCTTTTGTTATTTTAGTCTTTGTTATTTTAGAGCCTAGTGACAAAATATATAGATATTTTTTTTTTATTTTCAACTGTCGAATCTCTTCTTAACTTTCCTTCCTGATGTGTTTTACTGTTCCTGAAAAAACTACATAAAAACGACAGCTGTCAATCATCCTTAAACGAGACGTAGAACCTCATTTTTAACCTGTAATAACTAATGAAAAAGAAACTTTTCAGAAAAAAAGAGGACTTGAAAAAAATGCAGCCCAATAATATCTAAATATAACCACAGCATATGGATGAGAGAAACATTTCTACGAGGTGGATTAATTTATTAAAGTTTGACCACAGCCCCATTCAAATGAATGGGGGAGAGAGTTTTTGACCTATACTGTAGCCAGCCACCAGGGGGAGCAGTTTTTGTGGCAACCTCAGTTTGAGACAAGCATAGATAGCAATTTAGTTTTGCTATCTATCACCATGGAAATCACACAACTGATGATGTCATAAGGAGCTCTGAGGTTATAAATAGGACTGGTGTGGTTAGGGTTCAGGTTAGGGCTCAGCAACTTGACTTCCAGCATTTGCTGCTCGTAAATGAGAGCCTGTCATGTCTGTCAAGTTTCTGTTGTTTTTACACATTTTGATTCATGTTTTGTTTCCGCTTTTATTTTGAAATCACTAACCCTTGTCTCTGTCTTTTAGATTTGTTCCTGTCTGCCCTGCCCTGTCTGTCACACCTGATTCCTGATTGTCTTCCCCAGCTGTGTGTCATCACCCCTCATTACCTCTTGTATTTAACCTCATGTGTCCCACTGTCTCGTTGCCAGTTCGTCGTACTTCACAGTCTTCGTCCCAGCCTTGTTCATAGTTTCGTCTTGCTGTTTCTGATTCTTGCTCTCGTTTTTTGGACCCTGATTCTAGCTTCGTGTTTTGGATACCTCTGCCTGGTTTTTTGGATTACCCTTTTTGTGTATTGAACTCTGCCTGTCTGACTACCCGCTTCTGTGTACCGAACCCTGCCTGGCTGACTACCTGCTCTGTGAACTGACCCTGGTTTGTTTAATAAACCCTTTTTGCTTTTACTGGATTTTGACTGAGTTTGCATTTGCGTCCTCTTCTCTGGTTCATGGTTCATGACAGAACGAACTGGCCAGACATGGACGCAGCGAGTTCGGATCAGTTTCGCCAAGCTCTCCGGGCTCAGGGCCAACGTCTTGCTCAGCAAGAGGAGCAGTTGGCGGCCCTGTGTGCCGGCCTGAAAGGCCTGGCTGAACGTCAGGACTCTATGATCACTTCGCTTGGCTCACAGGTTTCCATGCTTCTGGAGAAGCTGGGTACTAATACTTCTGTTTCTCCCAGTGCCTCCTCCACGCCACCCGAGGCGGTGTCTGAGTCGTCTGCACAATCTGTGCCTTCTGGGACTTGTAGTCAGCTCTCTCGGCCGGAACGTTTCTCCGGGGAGTCGGGTGATATTCGGCCTTTTATTACCCAATGTGAAATGCATTTTGAACTTCACGCGTCGGCTTTTCCGTCTGATAGAGCCAAGATTGCTTTCATCATTTCGCATCTTACGGGTCGGGCGGAAGCATGGGCTACTGCGGAGTGGAGCAGAAGGTCTTCTTCGTGTGTTTCACTCTCTGTTTTTGTTCAAGCCTTCGAGAGGGTTTTTCAACACACCTCACCGGGCCGGGAGGCGGCTCGAGCTTTGATCAGGTCCAAACAGGGCAAGAAAAGAGTCTCGGATTATGCCATTGATTTTCGTACCCTCGCAGCCAAGAGTGAGTGGAACGAGGCGGCTTTGACGGACGCATTTTTTCAAGGTTTGGCTAACGACGTTAAAGATCGACTGGTGACTATGGATTTACCCACTGATTTGGATTCTCTCATCGCCCTGGCTATAATGGTGGACAAACGTCTCATCGATCAGGAACAGGACGAGAATCGGTTCTCTTCTCGCTCTCCTGTGAGTCAGTTCATGTCTGCTGATCGGTTTCCTCCAGCTCATCCAGAGTCTACAGGAGGTGATGTGGAGGAACCTATGCAGCTGGGACGTACACGTCTCTCTGAAGAGGAGCGTCTTCGTCGCAGGAAGGAAGGTCGGTGTTTCTATTGTGGCCTTTCTGGACATTTGGTTTCCGAGTGCCCTATCAAGGGAACCAAGGCTATGGACAAGGTGGGTTTTAGGGTGAGCCAGAACATTATTAGTGACACACCGACCCAGTCCAGGATGATGTCTGCTGTTTTTGCTTCGTCGGACAATTCTCTGACTGTCTCCACGTTTATTGACTCTGGTTCGGATGCTAATCTGATCCATTCCTCTCTCGCTAGGAGGTTGCACCTGAAACTTTTTCGGCTCAAGCGCCCTGTTGATGTTAAGGCTGTTGATGGTGGCCTCCTGGGGAAAGTAACCCATCTAACTCAATCGGTTCGAGTCATTATTGATAATGTACATTCTGAAAGACTTTGTTTTCACGTATTTGAGTCGATGACACATCAGGCTATTTTGGGGCTCCCCTGGCTTAAGAAGCATAACCCTAATTTTGACTGGGCTAGGGGGAGGGTTACTTCATGGGGCCCTTTTTGCCAAAAGAACTGTCTTATGGTGAAGTCTGCCTCCCTAGCTACTACTGAAACTGATCTGTCTAGCGTGCCCCACTGCTATCATGATTTTTCAGAGGTTTTTTGTAAGGTTAAAGCGGCCTCAGAGAGTACATCCATTCCCACAGAATGTCCTGCAAATAAATTGTTTGTGGTACAGCCTCTCAGAGGGGAGGTTATTGAGTGGGCTCACACTAACAAAGCTTCATGTCACCCTGGTTCTAGTAAGACTCCGTTTATTCTTCAACAACGGTTTTGGTGGCCAGGGATGAAAAAAGATGTTATTGAATATGTTGGTGCGTGTGCTGTGTGTGCTGCTCACAAGGGGTCTTCACAAAAGCCTCAGGGGCTGTTAAGGCCTCTCTCGGTTCCCAAGCAACCGTGGACTCACATTGCCTTGGACTTTGTATCTGGACTGCCACCTTCAAAAGGTAACACTGTGGTTCTCACAGTGATTGATCGTTTTTCTAAGATGTGCCATTTTGTGCCTCTGCCGAAGCTTCCCTCGGCCAAGGAGTTGGCCGAGGTCATGTTGTCTCATGTTTTTAGGATCCACGGATTCCCTCAGGACATTGTTTCTGACCGGGGCCCTCAGTTCATCTCCCAGTTTTGGAAAGAGTTCTGCAGACTGCTGGGAGCTACGGTCAGTCTGTCGTCTGGGTTTCATCCCCAAACTAATGGTCAGTGTGAACGGGCGAATCAGGAATTAGAAAAAGGACTTCGCATCATGGCTTCACAGAACCCGGAATCATGGACTGATAAATTGGTTTGGTTTGAGCTCGCCCATAATTCTCTCCCTTCTTCATCCTCTGGTTTTTCTCCGTTCCACATTGTTCATGGTCATCAACCCTCTGTTTTCTCCGCCACAGACTCTGGTTCCTCTGTTCCGTCCGCATTGGCCTTGGTCCGGCGCTGCAGGAGAACCTGGGAGCGGGCTCGCCAGGCCCTCCTCAAGTCTTCGTTGGTTTACAAGTCTGCTGCGGATAAGAAGAGGTCTGCTGACCCCAAGTACGTCTCAGGTCAGAGGGTCTGGCCGTCCACCCGGAACCTGTCACTCCGGGTGGAGTCGAGGAAGTTGGCTCCCAGGTTCGTTGGTCCATTTCCCATCTCGAAGGTGGTTAATCCTGCAGCGGTCCAGTTAAAGCTACCAAGGTCAATGCGGAGCCGCCCCACGTTTCATGTCAGCCATGTCAAACCAGTCAAGACCAGCGCTTTGTGCCCTCCGGCCAAGCCCCCTCCACCCCCCCGGTTCGTGGACGGCGATCCGGTCTTCACTGTAAAGAAGCTCTTGTCTGCACGTCGTCGGGGCCGGGGGATCCAGTATCTGGTGGACTGGAAGGGGTACGGTCCGGAGGAGCGCTCCTGGATCCCGTCCCGTTTCATCTCGGACCCCTCGCTCATTCAAGATTTCCACGCCTCGAATCCTGGTGCTCCTGGGCCGTCAGGAGCCGGCCCTTGAGGGGGGGGTACTGTCATGTCTGTCAAGTTTCTGTTGTTTTTACACATTTTGATTCATGTTTTGTTTCCGCTTTTATTTTGAAATCACTAACCCTTGTCTCTGTCTTTTAGATTTGTTCCTGTCTGCCCTGCCCTGTCTGTCACACCTGATTCCTGATTGTCTTCCCCAGCTGTGTGTCATCACCCCTCATTACCTCTTGTATTTAACCTCATGTGTCCCACTGTCTCGTTGCCAGTTCGTCGTACTTCACAGTCTTCGTCCCAGCCTTGTTCATAGTTTCGTCTTGCTGTTTCTGATTCTTGCTCTCGTTTTTTGGACCCTGATTCTAGCTTCGTGTTTTGGATACCTCTGCCTGGTTTTTTGGATTACCCTTTTTGTGTATTGAACTCTGCCTGTCTGACTACCCGCTTCTGTGTACTGAACCCTGCCTGTCTGACTACCTGCTTCTGTGTACCGAACCCTGCCTGGCTGACTACCTGCTCTGTGAACTGACCCTGGTTTGTTTAATAAACCCTTTTTGCTTTTACTGGATTTTGACTGAGTTTGCATTTGCGTCCTCTTCTCTGGTTCATGGTTCATGACAGAGCCCCTCCCTCCAGTATTATTAATCATTTCTTGCGCACAGTATAGCTATATTGTGGCCACACCATCAATTTAACTTATTAAATTAAATTAAATTATTATTATTATTGTTATTATTATTATTGTTATTTTTGTCAGTGTCTTCTCTGTGGCTCTGTAGACTTTGACACAAACAGTGACTGATCAGGAGCCTGTGTTTGGAGTTTATTCCTCTGGTATCTCGTGTTTTTCAGTCTGCTTAAATAGTCAACCTCAGAGTTCAGATAAATGTCTGTCAGTCTTATCGTAAACACCGGAGTCCTTATCTTGTTCCTGGAGTACACTCATGAAATGTTGTGTTTGGGTTTTGGATGCTGGGAGCAGAAACACTGAGCTGCCAGCACAGAGACCCGATGGTGGACCGGAGCCTTCACTCCGTCACCGTCTGCTGGGGGCAGGAGTCTTTAAAGTGGGTCCACACGACTGTTGTCCTCTCTGAACCTTTACTGTGCAGCCAAATGAGAAACGCTTGATGATACGTCTGTTACGCAACAGCTGTTTCATAACGTCGTCAGAGAAATCGTTGCAGTATGAAACCACAGCCTCGTTTCCTTCTGCATCTTGATTATCTCGCCTTCAGACAGTCCTGAACGAAGCAGAACAGTCAACAAATTCTGATTCTCGCCTCCTTACACTCAAAAAAGTCAACTTGTGCATGTGTTGGATTATTTCATAAATGAATACATTTGAACAACGGGATTCATTAGTTTTCACATTTCATGTTGTTTAGATCATCCTCAGCTACTGATGAGCATCCTCCATATGAAGACGATAAGGTGGAAAATTTTTGATGAATATTTTTGATTTTTTTTGACGATGTGTTTATGCAATAAATGCTCCACTGAAGACACCGCTGACAGAAATCCTTTCTCTGTCTGAAACATTAAAGAAACTCAACTGGAACGACGAAACATGAACTTTTTAATCTCCCTTTTTTACAAAATTTTCCTTGATGTGTGAATCACATCGCCTCTGGTGTAAGAGCAGTCGGCTTAAATATCTTTAAATATCAAGACAAGTCAAGACATGATGATGATGATGATTTTATTTCAAATTTTCAATCACTTTGAGCTACAAATTTGGTGAAAAAAAAAAAAAAACTTTTTCAGCATTTTTGGAAGAATTTTTGATCAGCGTTGATGAAGTCAAAGATGACTGGCAGACTGGTGTCTGATCCTCCATCTGTTCATCTGCTGTACATGTTTCAGGACTCCTGCGGCGGTTCACCAGTAGACTTGGGGTCCTGAAATGAAGCACAGCGAGGGAGAAGTGTCAGTTTTTTCACTGCATATGGACGTAAGAGTCATTTTTTTGAGCACTTAATGGAATAATTTGTACTTTGATGGTGTAACCGAGAGAGATAAATCGTACCGGTCTCAAAGAGCTGCAGCCTCCTGGTTTCAGGAAGCAGGGAAACCATGTAGGCCTCCTTTCCCTTTCAGGTTTAGTCTGAAACAGAAATAAAGTATTACTCCACAAACACACACTCTCTCTCCTCCCACCTCTTCTTAAATGATACATATTTAATAATCCAACTCGCTCTTCTTACCGGCGCCCTGAACACTCGCAGCTGTTGGTCGTCCGTCCCCATGAGACCGGCATCTTTGGAGGGGAAAGCTGAGACGAGCAGCAGAACCTGCAGACCCAGCAGGACCAGGAGCACGGTCTTGTTCATGATGGATGAGGTGAAGGTGTCTGTCACACACTCAGGTCTTTATATGCTCACGGATCCACACCTGTGAGCACACAAAGAGGCGGAAACAAAAGGAAACCACAGGTTTACCTCATCTGAGAGACGCGTCAGTTATATCAAACGGTGACGTCGTTCACACGTGCAGAAACTAAGCTGGAGTTTTTCAGGTGGATTATGAGAGCGTGGGTGTGTTGGTTGGAGTGAATGAGTCCAACATGTTCGTCATGTTCAGATGTTTCACTCTCATAACCCCCCAGTGAAATTTAAACCAGGTGAGCTGAACGTCTTCAGGAAAGCTCCCTGAGGAGGTGAGCTGTGTTTAAATCCTGTGAGCTGTGTCTAACTGGTGTTATTCTTACACTGGTGAGAAAAAAACATCATCTTAGTGTCAAACTCAGTGAAAAGCTCTGATGTTAAAAGAATCATACAGTTCCTGATGAGTCCACTGGGGGGCGTGAGTGCAGAAGTGAAGGAATCCCTGTTCAGTGTCTGCAGGTTTCCTGAAGGAGTCTGTGATGATTGGATCTGCTGAGCAGGTGAGCAGAGGCTGAAAGTGATTAAAGACAAAAAACAAATCAAAACAACAACAAAAACAAAACAAAACTACAACAAAAAAAATAATACCAGTCACACAAACATTACAGAATCAGAAACACTTTATTGATCCCAGGAGGAAATTTGGTATGCCTGTTGCTCTTTACATGGTACAGCAGATGAAAGTGAGGAGGAACAGGATAATAAAATAAGTGATAAGATAAACCATAAAATAAGCAGTTATTTAAAGTAAGGATAAAATAAAATAATATAATATAAAATCAAAAAAATATAAAATAAAATAAAAAATAAAATAAAATAATATAAAAAATAAATTAGAATAAAATAAAAAAATAAAAATAAAAAATAAAAAAAATAAAAAATAAATAAAATAAAATAAATAAAATAAAATAAAATAATAAATAAATTAAATAAAATAAAAAAATAAATCAAATAAATAAATAATAAAAATAAAATAAAATAAAATAAAATAAAAATAAATAAAAATGAATAAATAAAAATAAATTAATGAAATGAAATAAAAATAAATTAAATAAATAAATAAATAAATAAATAAATAAATAAATAAAATAAAATAAAATAAAATAAAATAAAATAAAATAGAAAATAAATCAAACAAATAAATAAATAAAAAATAAATAAATGAAATAAAATAAGTGGTGGTGAGTACCAGGAATAAGCAAAAAGTACTAAAACAAGATAAAAAAAGACAGTAAGAAGAAACTATTGACATAATGGATAAGGCGAGAACAGTGTTAAAACTAAATGTAAACAACAAAAAAAAAAAAGAAAAAAAGAAAAATAAACAAAAACATACTAACAAGTAAACCTGGTGTCTGTGAGGAGGGACAGCTGCGTTTCAAGCAGAAGAATTTGTTTTCTATCTCATCATGTAAAATCAAAAAGCTCCCAGTGTGTGAAATGGTGTCAGTATCACTCTGCTGTTCTGTTTTAACACCAGAAACACAAAAACATCAAATGAAGTATAGTTTTTCTTTTTCCTTTTAACTTTGAGGGACCCTGACTTAAACTGGAAGTGTCTGAATTTTAATGTGCAATTGATTTCATACAGATTGAACTGAGGAGCGTAAAGAAGCAAAGGAGGCCCTCATGGGAGCGTCACCAATTCACTGATTCACTGATTCACTGATTCACTGATTCACTGATTCACTCTGTCTGTATGCGTCTTGTTTTTAGTTTCCGTCCCTGCCCTCAAAAAGTCTGTTCACACCACTGGAGTCACATTGACCACACGGTATTCTTACGGTTGTAGTTTTAAAAATGTGTCTTTTGGTTGCCTAGCAACTAAAATCAGGACTGTCAGAGTTGGTAGCATTGAGTCTATTTAGCACAGTTGGGCAATTTTGAACAGTAAAAATTTGACTAGACAGGATCGGGTCGGTTTGGGTCGGTTCGGTTTGGGTCGGGTCGCTCAGACTTTGGATATGCTGCAAGTTTCAGACAGATGATGTGATGTCATAAATAAACATGTTATTAAACGTGTTAATCTCGCTCTTTTGTGAGATGTTCTTACATATCGGAGAAGTTTGAATCATCAGATTAGTTGCTCGGAAAGACGGATTACAGTGTTTTGAATGTAGCTGATGAATAACTGTTGACACAAACCTTTAAGCCTCTGTAACAGTTTCTCAATCTGTCTGCACTTTCACAGTGATTTGACCACACGCTGGGTGATGATGTCAAAGATATTTCTCCATCAGCTTATTCCATGAAACAAGGAGGAAGCTTCAAATAAAAACACAGGCTGAGACGTGTGACGCAAGTTCAACAACAAACTGAGACTCAGGTTTAATCTGTCCTTCAGTTCCTCTTATCAGGCCGGTTTTACAAAGTGTAAAAATATTGAATCAGCAGTATGTCAGATGTTAAAAGCCTGGAGGACTGGGATGGCAGCGTGGGAATCGAACAAAGATGCAGTAGGAAGTTAGAAACCTAGGAGTTCTTCTGGATCAGGACCTGTCCTTTAGCTCTCACATCCATCAGGTCTCCAGGACGGCGTTCTTTCATCTTCGAAATATTAGAAAAATCAGACACATAAAGTTTAGAATAGAATATAAAATTCTTCTTCTGACTTTCAAAGCTCTTAATGGCATCGGGCCATCCTATCTTAAAGAGCTCATTGTGCCATATTATCCGTCTAGATCGCTGCGTTCCCAGCATGCAGACCTGCTCGTTGTACCCAGGGTCTCTAAAAGTAGTCTGGGAGGTGGAGCCTTTAGTTATCAGGCTCCTCTTCTCTGGAATCATTTACCAGTTGAGGTTCGGGGAGCAGACACCCTCTCTACTTTTAGGAGTAGACTTAAAACTTTCCTTTATGATAAAGCTCATAGTTAGAGCTGGATCAGGTCTGGACCAGTTCTTAGTTATGCTGCTATAGGCTTAGACTGTCCGGGGGGAACTGACACACAAGGCTCCTGTTTCCCTCTCTCCTCTATCTGTCAGTCTAACTTCTGATCTTAATGTCTCATTAAAGTTATTAACCATGGATCTCCATCATCCACCCTTCTCTCTCTCTCTAATCCCAACACAGTCTCCTCAGATGTCTGTCTAACATGAGTCTGGTTCTGTCCGAGGTTTCTGCCTGTTAAAGGGAAGTTTTTCCTCTCCGTTGTAACTTGCTAAATATTGTAAAGGTCTGTACTCATGGTGGGTTAAGATGAGATCAGACTTCTTATCTTGTCTTGATGTTGGGTTTCTGTTTTGGAAAGCGTCTTGAGATAACGTTTGTTATGAATTGGTGAATGAATTCTATCAAATTATTGACAGAAAAATGATTTTGGCCTAAAACAAAAAAAATTAAAAAACAAAACAAAACAGCTTTTGTTTTTTTCAGCCTGTAGAACTTGTGTAACATCTCTCACTCATTTTCAAATCCACCCCGCTCTGAAATGTCATCTTTAAAACTGGACAAAAAGAAAATATGATCGTCCAGCAGAGGGCGCCACAACACAGGACACCAGTCCCCAGTGCTGCTCTTTAACTGTGCAATAATGACTTAAACATACCCGCTCTGTCTTCACTGAGTGGAAACCAACTCTGAGGCTCCTCAGGCAGCTCCAAACCTCAAATCAGAGCAGCGAGCATGTGGCGGGAAAACTTCATGCCACATACATCAGATTTAAAGTGCGTATTAATGTTCTCGTTTTATAACTTCATGGCACCAGTGGGTGACCGTTCCAGCTGCATGTACAGGGAGTTTATTTTTGTTTTTTGTTTTTTTTTAATGCAGAGCTGCCTGAGGGGTCAAAGGTCACGGGCGTTCAGTGTTGGTTTTCAGCCTTGCTGCTTACGTGCAGAGATTTCTCCAGATTCTCTGAATCTTTTGATGATATTTTGGACTGTAGATGATGAAATGAGAAACATTGTTCTTAAACTGTTGGACTATTTGCTCACGCAGTTGTTCACAAAGTGGTGAACCTCACCCCATCCTTGCTTGTGATCGACTGAGCCTTTCAGGGATGCTCCTTTTATACCCAATCATGACACTCACCTGTTTCCAATGAACCTGTTCACCTGTGGAATGTTCCAAACAGGTGTTTTTGGAGCGTTCCACAACTTTCCCAGTCTGTTGTTGACCCCGTCCCAGCTTTTTAGGAACGTGTTGCAGCCATCAAACTCATAAAAACAGTCTGAAGAATAAATATCTTGTCTTTGTGGTGTATTCAGTTGAATTTAGGTTGTTTTCTTTTTTGTGATCTTTCAGTTTTATCATAAACTATGAGTCCTGCTGTCGTTTTATACGTTCATTAAAGCGCTCGGTCCTTCCTCTGCCTCTCACTTCAATATAATTTTATAGCCGTTATGGTAATTGAGCCAGTCTGTTAGGTGTTACAAGTTAATGTGTCTTAATTATAGAATTGACTCTCAGGGCCATCTCTGCACGCCAAGAGGGGAAAGTGGCCCTGATATAAAAAGAGAAAAAAAAAAAACCCCAGAAACACTGAACGGATAACCCAGACATTTTATTAAATTTACATTAATGATTTCATTTCTCAGAGCAGATTGGATTAGTATTTGTGTGCCGACCCCTTTGAGCGTGGAAAACAAATGGATTCGGAGTTAATGTTTTCATAATGAACCCGTCTGGGTCCAGAATATCTCTCACGCAGGCCAAAGTGTGGATGAGTTTGAGGCTCACAGAGCGCTGATAAAATCCTTATCTGTGATTAAAATGAGCTCATTTTGAATATCTTATTAGATTCTTCCTCTCTGTTTTATTGATGGAGGGATTCGGAGTGACAGCAGCCCGGTGACTCGTCACGCTGACCGACGCGTCCTGTAAACTCGGACCAAACTTTCCTCTGGGTTTGACGTGTGAGAGAGATCAGAGAGTGAGTACAACATGTTCATTTCTGACCTTTAAAAGAAAGACTGGGCTGACCTATAACAGCAGCCAAACACCTGTGACAATCACTTTGACTGGGCCTTCAGCTCCGACCTTTCTTAACCTTTCCCGATGTTAGCAGGAGAGCGGTTAGCCTCGCGGGCCGTGTGGAGAGACTGGCACGCACCCTGAAGGTTACAGATTCGACCCCTGCAAACAGCCGATCCAGCTCAATCCTATGGGTTTAAGAGAAATACGGAGGGGAAGTATTTGACATTAGTGACGGGTTTTTGAAGGGACATGTTACAGCCTGGAGTCAGCATCAGTTAGAGAGGCCACAGCTTTAAATTCAGCGTCTGCAAGAGGGTAAACGTAGCTGGAAAATCAAACCTGGGCCTTCCTTTTTTTTAATCTATTTATGTGTTTATGTTACTTTTTTTGAGATCTTTAATGGGAAAATGTGTAAAAAGCAGAGGATGAGGCTCTAAGTTTTGCACATTAAACGCTAAGATGGCGCGACATCTGACCAAGACGCTCTTCTTCAGTGGTTTTCATTTACATCTGAAATAAGCACACTGACAGTCAGGCTCATTTCTACAGTCTAGTGACCCGTTTCTGTCTTTTTCTGAGTTCATGATTCCACATTATTCTTTATATGACGTCCTCCTTTTGAAGGTTTTTTTTTTTTTTTAGGGGGGGGGGATTTTTATACCAGTAGGACGAACTTAAAACTAGCTCTGACAACCCAGACCCTTAATGAGGGCCTCTTGAAACCTCAGTGCAGTGTCTCTCAAATTGTTTCAGACCAAGGACCCCTTATCCTCCCAAAAAACCTGACGGACCACCAAGCTAAACAGACGCGGGAAAACGCGGGTGCTAACGTTAGCTTCCACGGTGTCCACAGTGCTCACTGCAGATGATCCATCTTGCTGCTGCTCCTTCTCCTGGTCAGTGTTGGAGGTTTTCTCTTCCTCATTTCATTTTCTTTTTACCGTCCCCGTCTTAAGACACCGATACGTGAGGATTTCACCTGTAGGCCGGTTCATGGAGGAACGTTAGCTTCACCATTTTCTCTGTGGGGGATTCAAAGAAACTTTTGTGAGTCTCAGTGACCTTGTATTTATTTTTTTAATGTTCCATTAAAAAAAAAAAAATACTCACTGTCAAGGTGGACCACTAGGAGACCCTGGTGGACCACTAGTTGTCCACGGACCACAATTTGAGAAACGCTGCCTTAGTGATTATTATTCTTTGTTTGTGCCACTTTGACCCCAAACTGCGTGACTGTAACGTGCTGAAAGTCGTAACAAAACCTGACAAAAACATTCAGCCCCTGTGAAATATTATGAATCCAGTGTTATTGTGACGATCCGTGCTCCACAGCGCCCCCTAGTGACCTAAAACTGCAGCCCCTTGGGCTACTTTCAGCTAGTGTCCATAACTATCATGCTAAGACCTACAGAAAAGTCTCTTACGACCACAATGAATTCCGAACAGGAAGTTTGGAAATTGGAGTCAAACGTCCGATTTTGACGATTTATAGGGTACATATTTGACCGAAGTTGTCCCACAGATTTTTTTTTTTCGAATCTTCTTCTGGAATTTGTTGTGCGCATTAGACACATTGACGATTAAAAGTTATCAAAGGATTTTTCATATCTCGATGGGCGTGGCCAGGGGAGGTCGCCAAGGTTGACGATTTTATCGGCAAACTAAAAACCTTCATATCGCTCATATTCAATGTTGGATCTGGACCAAAAGGGACACACATGTTCAGTCTCACTGTTTTGACCTCATCTGGATGTTGTTTTTTTTTCCCCTTATACTACAGCGCCCCCTACTGTCAACAGGAGGTCATGTGTTTTACCCTGTGATTAAAAGTCACAGTTCTTCTCTGGACTCATATACACGGTGTGTATTTGCAGATCTTGCTGCACATGCAGCAGTTGTGACTGTATAATATTGTGTTGTATGTTAATATTGTTCTCTTCCTGTTTTTTTTAATCCCCTTAATGTTGTGAACAAAGCACTCGTGTGTTGCAGTTTGGGTGTTTTACTCTCTCAGGTGTGCAGCTGATGTCTGTAGTTTGTCTTTAATGTCTTGAGAAGGTGTCTGCAGGTGTCGAACACGTCCCGGCCTTTTGAAACAAACTGTTCACCTGATGAAGGTCTCGTACCGATACATTGCAAATAAATATTTCTATGGAAGTTGGACAGCGTGTGGGTGCTTATCTTTGATGTGTTTGACTCACACACACATTTCTCAGCATTGATCAGGGTGTCTGAAAGAGTGTGTTTGTGCTGAGCCTTGAACGCCCACCAAAGAGAGGCAGAGTGAGACCTCCTAAATTCACAACCAAGGCAAGAGGACTAAAACAAGCTTCTTTCAAGAGTTATTGACTAAAACATTACCTTCAGTGCAAATCTAGTTCCTCTGAATACATCATTGAAGCCTTTAGAATGTTTTTTTCATGCTCTCAGATAAGAGCACTCTCCTTCTGATTTCCTTTTGATCAGCAGAGTTTCTGTCCCCCTTTTTGTTTCCTCAGACTCGTCGTGAAAGAAAAGCAGCGCTAACCATCCCGCTGTTCCTCTACTGGGTAAATAAACGAGCATCCATTTCTGTGCCGAGCGTTTTTACAGGACGGAGGCTGCTAAACACTTACAGAAAAAAAAAAAAAGTCAATAAAGTCATCAAACATAACTTTGATAGCGGCGTTTACGCAGGGTAAAGTGCTTTACGGGCGACTCACGACCTCTAACAGTACGACGGCGCATATAACCGCCGTAAAACAACGGGAGGCTAATGAAGACGAGGGCAAAGAAATATGTAAAGTGATAATAAAACAAAAACTATAAAATAGACAGAGGACAATAAAAACATCGACAAAGAGAAACAACAAATATAAAAATCTTCATGAACTGAAGACAAACATGTTTTTTTATTTTACGGCTGCTTCTGATTTCACTGCTTTTACTCTGTTTTTAGTCCAACCTCACACAGTGTGAAGCTCTAACAAAGAAACAAATATCACTCCGTCGTTCCTGTGATATTACCCTGTTTGCAGTGACATTATGTCTGAATTAAGGAGCGCTCTCGGATTCATGCAGCTCTCAGACAAACACCGCCGTTATCTGAAGTTTCTCTCTGACGTGTTTGTGCTCAGTGTTTTTTTTTTTTTTCTCTCCACCTCTGAAGTGCTGACTTTCCACTTAGCAGCTCCTGTATCCTCTGGTGTGTTATGTTCCTGAAGGGAAAACAACAATTCAGAGTGCTAATTAAGTAGCCAGCTGCTAACACATAATGTAATAACCTGTTGTCAATGGGGGGTGAGAATGAAATGAGTGCACACAGTAAAAGTTGCCATGTCTTTGATTTTAAAATCGGGGCTTTTACTGCGATGGAAGGAGTGATCTGAGGCAGTGTTGCTACAAAGACGAGATATTTACTGTTCAAACTGATAAACTTGATTGGTTTTTTTTTCTCAAATATTCATTCATTTTTTTCACTCACTGGGCTACAGGCAGGCCAGTCTAGTACCTGCACTCTACTACTACAAAGCCACGCTGTTGTAACAGGTGCAGAATGTGTCTTGTCATTGTCTTGCTGAAATAAGCAGGGACGTCCCTGAAAAAGACGTGGCTTGGATGGCAGCATATGTTGCTCCAAAACCTGTATGTACCTTTCAGCATTAATGGAGCCTTCACAGATGGTCAAGTTAGCCATGCCATGGGCACTAACACACCCCCATACCATCACAGATGCTGGCTTTGAGACTTTGACCTGAGAACAATCCAGATTGTCCTTTTCCTCTTTGGCCTGGAGGACACCACGTCCAGGATTTCCTAAAACAGTTTGAAATGTGGACTCGTCAGACCACAGCAGACTTTTCCACTTTGCGTCAGTCCATCTCAGATGAGCTCGGGTCCAGAGAAGCCGGCGGTGTTTCTGGGTGTTGTTGATATATGTCTTTGTCTTTGCATGGTAGAGTTTGAACTGTCACTTGTAGATGTAGTGATGAACTGTGTTAACTGACAATGGTTTTCTGAAGTCTTCCTGAGCCCACGTGGTAATATCCTTTACACAATGATGTTGGTTTTTAATGCAGTGCTGCCTGAGGGGTCAAAGGTCACGGGCATTCAGTGTTGGTTTTCAGCCTTGCTGCTTACGTGCAGAGATTTCTCCAGATTCTCTGAATCTTTTGATGATATTATGGACTGTAGACGATCAAATCCATCAATTCCTTGACATTGTATGTTGAGAAACATTGTTCCTAAACTGTTGGACTATTTGCTCACGCAGTTGTTCACACAGTGGTGAACCTCGCCCTCTGAGCCTTTCAGGGATGCTCCTTTTATACCCAATCATGACACTCACCTGTTTCCAATGAACCTGTTCACCTGTGGAATGTTCCAAACAGGTGTTTTTGGAGTGTTCCTCAACTTTCCCAGTCTGTTGTTGACCCTGTCCCAGCTTTTCAGGAGTGAATATTCACAGATAACAAAACAAAACAAAACAATCAAAACAAACCACGTGATAATATCCTTTACACGATGATGCCGTTTCTCTAATGTGTTGTGTTGCGATCTTCGGAAATGATTTTAAATGTTGGAGTTTACCTGCCAGATGAGTCGATGATGGTGAAAACTTGTCAATGGAACCAAAAGAAACCATCGGACCCACGTGCTGAGATGTGCCGTGATGTTGTCGTTTTCATGGGATCCGCTTATCTCCAGATTACGGCGTGACAGAGGGGATGGCGTTCGTCTGCTCAGCAACACGTTCAAAACGAGCGTTTTCATCTCCACAAAAGTGTCGTTTCTGTGTAAATGACAATTTATCAAAATCGGATTATTTATTTGTATATTGGTGCGTAGAAACGAAGACCGTAATCCTGATGACTTACTGTTTTTTCTTCCACTTCTCGGTTTGTGCAGTTTTATTTTGAAAGGTTGTGAAGAAAACAACAACTTTATTTGAAGGATTTCAATGTGAAGTATGACAGTGTGGTATGACTCCCCCTCCCTATCATGCTCTGCACACACTGCAGTCCTGTCAGTCAGCATATTAAGCATACCAGACCCTCCACACTGCTCTCTCTCTCTCTCTCTCTCTCTCTCTCTCTCTCTCTTTCCCCCGTCACTGCATGCTGATTTTCATTTCAGCGCTCACAGCAGGTGCCAAGGAACAGACTCCCAGACTTAATGCCAGGCTCATTTCCCAGGTCAAGACTTTATTGATTGATATAGAGTACAATTACATAACCTGCTATGCATACCCCCCTGCAGTTATTAGTATAATTTCCTTTATTACGCCCTCTGTGAACTCTGAAGCAGCGCCGGCGGCCGTGAGCCGGTACGTCCTCTTTCTTCTTCAGGCTGCCGGGTGTTGAAGTCCTGACCTGTGATTTCAGCGTGTCACAGCTGCCAGAGCCGTTTAACTGTGACACTCTCATGACTTGAAATGACGGCGTGATTCTGCCGCTTCCTGTTTCTTCTCTCTCTTCTTGCTGTCGCTCCTGCGCAGCCTGACATGTAAAATAAGCTCTATTACGAGAAGTAATAATATCAGATCAGTGCGTTCTGGACCCGAAGTACTCGAGGAACTTTCCTCCTTTTCATTGTACAAACAAGTAAAAAGGTCCGCTGGCAGAGGGAGATCATTTATTTGTTTTTTAATATGATTTATTCAAAGTGTTCCTCCGGTAAGTGACCAGATCTCTGAGAACTTCAGGAAAGGTCAAAATAAAAATCTCCAGACTGATTGGTACAAATCTTCCTCTCCTGAGCAGGAACACAAAGTTCTTTATTTACTGACTGTTTTTTTTTTTTTGATTGCTTTGAACTGAACTGAGCTGAAGAGATGTTTTTATAGATACTGAAGAGGATTTTTCTTATGATTTATTTTGACTCACTTGTGTGTTTTGCCAGTTTTCATCTCAGAATGTATGAATCAAATCACTGAAATGAATCAGGCTCTAAATGATGTTTACACTCTCATTTTCTGTAGAGGTCACAAACCAAACCAACGTCTGTCTGTAAGGTCTGAATAAACTCCACCTGGACTGATCAGAGTCCACCTGTAAGAAGCTGACGCTCTGAGCATTCAGCAGAAACTCAACGACCCTGACAGCTGACGTCTTTAAAGGGTCTGTGAGGACTCTCTGTTGGAAGTGGACGAATGGAGATCAGATCTTCTTTTTAACACTACTTTTCTTTGTTCAAGACAACTTTTTACCAGATACAACGTGATGAGGGAACAGCGCTGAATGAGGGAACAGCCATGCTGTTTGAAACGTGACAACAAGTAAACTTTGTCAGTTTGTTCTGTAGTTTAGCAGCCCGGTGCTCTGAGACGTATCTGTAGGCTAACGTGTAACGTTAGCGAATCATTCTGTCCTGCTCATCCACCAATCAGAGCTAACGTAACCTCACTCTTCATTTTATTAACAGACTCTCAAGTTTGATCAGATCACTGCAGAATAACTGCTGCATGTGGGCTGGAATGAACGTTATCACAAACAGATTAGCTTGTGTTTTAGCCTTTAGCTTGTGGTTTAGCCTTTACTTCTTTGATTAGCCTTTAGCTTGTGGTTTAACTTTTAGTTCATGGTTTAGCCTTAAGATTGTGTTTTATCCTTTCGCTCATGTTTTATCCTTTAGCTTGTGTTTTAGCCTTTAGCTCATGTTTTAGCCTTTAGCTTGTGGTTTAGCCTTTAGCTCATGTTTTACCCTTTAGCCTGTGTTTTAGCCTTTAGCTCATGTTTTACCCTTTAGCTTATGTTTTAGCCTTTAGCTTGTGTTTTAGCTTTTAGCTCATGTTTTAGCCTTTAGCTTTTTGTTTTAGCCTTTAGCTCATGTTTTAGCCTTTAGCTTGTGTTTTAGCCTTTAGCTCATGTTTTAGCCTTTAGCTTGTGTTTTAGCCTTTAGTTCATGTTTTAGCCTTTAGCTAATAGTTTAGCCTTTAGCTTTTTGTTTTAGCCTTTAGCTCATGTTTTAGCCTTAAGCTTGTGTTTTAGCCTTTAGTTCATGTTTTAGCCTTTAGCTAATAGTTTAGCCTATAGCTTGTGTTTTAGCCTTTAGCCTGTGCTCTATCTCTCTCCTGTTTATCTTTCTTCTTCTCTTCTGTCCTTTTTCTGTCTGTCAGTTCAGCTCCAGTCTCCTCCATCTCTACTAAATTAATCACAGAAATCGTTTTCAGCAGAGACAAACTCAGATCTCTCTTCTCTCTGATAAACTTCATTAGTCAGCGTGGTGTCGTCATGGAGACTTCAACGTGCTGTAAATCAATCCAGTCCTGTCTGACCTGATCAGGAAGCTCAGAAACATCATTTATCAATAACATATATATATATTGGTGCTGATAATCTGATTTGAAGTTGTGGATTAGGATCAGGTAGAGATCTAGAAGAGAGACTTTTTCAGGATCACTTAGAAAGTCCTCACAGGGACTTTAAAATGAATGGATTTATCATGATGTGAAATAAAGAGAGTTAAAAAAAACATGTTAGAGGACACAAGAGCAGGTTAAAGTTCAGAAACGGTTCAAAAAAGATAAAAAGTGGAGCACAGAAATTGTTCTGAGGGTAGGATAAGAATAAAAATCTTGTTTGCAAGTTAAAATAGTCTTAAAATAAAACCCAGATCCTGTCATAAAAACATCCTGACATATTTTGCCCATATCGCCCCCTAAAGGAGAGCAGAAACTGAACACTTATCATCTGGTATCAAGAGACACCTGAGGGACAGGTGAGCTTTGATTTCATCTGTCTGTGATGATGGAACGAGGATGTTTGAGCCACTTAGAGGCTGATTTTAACAGAAATCTGTAAAAAAAATAAAAATACATTGAAATTCATGCAGCTTTATGAGCGCTGGACTGTCAGGCCCTGTTGATGCAAGTTGGATGAGAGTTGTCAGGTCCAGATGAGCTTCTGTACTGCATGGATTCAGGAAGAAAAACCACGTCTTAAAGCTACAATGAAAGCAGGACGGCCGATTTTTAATGAGAGAATAAATCACTGCATCGTCTGCAAAAGCGGACACCACATGTTTTCACAGTGACTGATCCAGTCCAGTGAGGAAAAACAAAGTGTGCATAAAGTTAATAAATTCAGTCAGAGATTTCAGCTTCAGTTGAGCAGAACTGTACGTGCTGAAGTTTTAAAAGTTACTCCCAGCAACCATCTTTCTCTCCTTCTCCTGTCGCTCCGAAGCAAATGGTCTCACTTATTTCAACACTGCAATTTCAGTCCATGACAACTCTTGAAACGGTTTCACTGACAAACGCTCTCATCCCGCTGGCAGATATTTTTTCCACTTGCAGACAGAGTGATGAGAGAAATGGGGCTCAATAGTAGATCAGGAGATTAAGAGGGGCCTCCGGGTCCACTGTGGATCTGAGCTTTTACTGCTGCTAAGTGTAAAACATAGATCTTACTTCACTGCCAGCTTGTCTGTCTGTAAGTAACCATCACTATGTAAACACCACTTGTCATCAGGATGGATGGCTTTGTGCAAGAAGCTGCTGGCCTGTGAGGTCTGTGTTATTGTGGTGAATGGATGGGAACACACACACACACACACACCCTTATGAGTCATCCAGTGTCTCTGTTTAGTTACTCGGTGTACAGACCTACAGGGAGTGTCCTCCTCAGGCGGACACGCCCAGAACACACGTGGAGAAACATGTGGCTGTAGACGGGTTCATCGCAGGATTCGCTCGGTTGCAACATGAAGCATAATTTTAGATCGACAAGTGTCAGCATGGTGAGGATGAACGCATGCAAAGCTACTGTTAGCAGAAAAGAGGTGAAAGGGCCTTTCAGGGCAAAACTGAGAACTTAGATGCTCTGAAATCTCAAAGTTTTCATGCAAACTGAAGTATTCTCACAGTAACGTTTCTTTATGTGGTGACCAATCAGTGCAGGAAGAGTGTCTTGAAAAAGGGGTTCCATCTGACAGTGTGCACGCCCATTTCTTATTTATCTGACTTTTTTCTGTTTTTTTAAGCTGTATTTTTTTCCGTATTTTGATATTTTACACTTTTAGTGTTGATTCTTCAGGGTGGTTTAAAATTAAGACCCCCTGGACTAAAATAGAACTCCAAAGAATGTAGAAACATGAAACTCCAGCTTGCTGTTTACACGGCAACGGTGGCTGCAGATGTTTCAGAAAAGTTCCACTCTGGGGCCCATTTTCAAAACTTTCCATCTTAGGTCAGCTAAAACACAGTTTCTGTGTAAACCAGAGGCTGAAACACAACAATATCGTCCTAAAGCTTCTGTCATGTAGACGGGGCCTTAGACCGGTCCCAAGCCCGGTCCCAAGCCCGGTCCCAAGCCCGGTCCCAAGCCCGGTCCCAAGCCCGGTCCCAAGCCCGGTCCCAAGCCCGGATAAATACATACAAATGATTGTATTATGCAGATTAGATGATGACATCATTTAGTGACTTTTAATGACTTCTGGAACAGCGGATAACTACAAAACTAAGTTAGTAAAACAAAAAACAAACAAAAAAGTAAAAAATAATCTAAACATAAAATATGGAAAGGTATCCTCTTTTATCACAAATATGGTTAAAAAAAAAAAAAAGTTCTGGAGACGTACACCAACTTTTAAATCAGGCTGTAAACACATTTATTCTGATAGAACACTGAACATCTTAACATGGTGTCGATGGGGATTTGTGGGCTTTTTGGGGCCAGCCTCAAGTGGACACTCTGGGAACTGCAGGTTCCAACACAGTCGGTTACAGCTTGGTTTAAACAAACTAAACGCCAAATTGTCAATGCAAAAAAAAAAAAAAGTAAAAACATAAGAAAGCAGCATTCATAACCCCCAAAATAATATAACTTAATGCTTGAAAAGATCTTAGTTACACCCCCCATATATATATATATATATATATATATATATATATATATATATATATATATATATATATATATATATATATATATATATATATATATATATATATATATATATATATATATATATATATATATATATATATATGTGTACACATGCATGTACAAATTTGATTTGAAATTTGTTGGGCTGTTTCAGGGAGTGTCCCTCTTTGAGGCGAGCATCCTGTCATAAAGCTGCAGTGGAAGCTCTTAACAGGAGGTCTGGGATCCACAGCTTCAGCAGCTTGACTCACTTTATGTCGTAACAGCTGAAATAAGTCATGCCGTTTGATGATTTCATTTTTGTTTCCGACTCTCACGTGTCTGACGGTTTGTTTTTAACTCTGCATGTGGTGACTTTGTGGATTCAAAACCTTAAAATGATCAGTGACCAGGATTCCCCGATCACTCTTACTCACTTTTCTCCATCCGTACTGCAGGAAAGAAACACCTACTCACATATTCATGCAAAAACCTCTGTGCAATCATACACAATCTGCCCGGCACAGAGACAGATGTTCCCTCTCTCTCTCTCTCTCTCTCTCTCTCTCTCTCCCTCCGTCACACAGAATTCCTCCTGCAGACATGCTTATTCATGTAGGGGACGTCGTTATTAACAGCGAACATTAATAACAATACCGCAGGGCTCCCATTGTCTCCCAAACATAATTATATTATCCATCATGCTTCTGTGCAGCGCTGACACACATCCAAACACTGCTGGGGAGTCTCATCGGGGCGGCTCGTCCACCGGAGTTACCGTAGATAATGTTTAATTATGCTAATTCGATTGCAATCATTTTGAACAAAATGACAACATGCTCCGGCTAATGAATATTTATAAGTCGGAGCTAAAGAAGTTAATTGTGCTTTATGAGCGTGCTGGGGAAGTTGTGCTTGGGACCAGAATGTGGAAGGGATGACTGGACTGTGTTGGGGGAAGGAAGGAGGAGGAGGAGGAGGGGAATGGAAAACCGCTGCAGGCGACGATCCGTCATCGACTCATGTGATAGTGTTCACAGACTGGAGGAGGTTTTAAAGTGGAAATCTCTTATTGGTTTATAATTTCTAACCTGGAACAGATTTATTCATGTTAATCACAGCTTCAGAAGATTTGGTTTGGGAGAAGAACCCGTGCTGCCAAATCTGTCCTGTGAGAGGAAGCGTTACCCACAGACGGCGCTGCAGCTGATACCTGAAAACATCTCAGAACAGAACCTTCAGAAACAAACAGAACGGAACAGAGCGCGTGCAGAAGGGAGCATGTGTACGGTGGCCCTGAGAGCTCACAGCACTGCAAAAGACAAAACACAAGCAAATTAAGAAAACAGCTTCATCAAACGTGCTGCAAAGAGCACAACACAACAAAAGTGTTTCCAGAGGACACTTTAAAGTGATGCACACGTCCTGACACGCAGATTTTGAGTCACAGCTCTGTTCAGGTTCTCTTTCCGTCAGTGTTTTTGATTTATTTTAACATCGTGAGCGCATGATTCAGATATTAGCATATTGGCTAATAACGGACGTGTGCGTCACTTTTAAGAGTCCTCTGGAAACTTGCGCTGGAATTTTTTCTGACAAGTATAACAGTCATTCAAAGTTTGCTTGTTTGAACATGTCAGCGCCGACCATAGACTGTATGAAACATGGATGTAGTCTCCAGGGCGCCCGTCAGTCACGTGAGCTGAGCTGAGTCTCTGATTGGACAAACTCGTAATCCTAATATCTTCTAAACCGCTGAGTTAGAAAAGAATTCACTCATCGTACAGTGTGTGCCGATAGCGAAATTAGCATTTCAGACCCGAGCCGTTTTTCGAAACAGGCTGTAAACATGTTTTTTTAATGCCGTAAAGTCTTTCTGTTTGTGACTTCCTGTCTGTCTGCAGCCAGCCTCTAGAGGATTCTCCATCAACAGCAACTTTTAGCACTTCCTCATGGGCCTCATTTTTCTCTACTGGATGAGGCCTCTTGGCTCGGACACATCTGGAGCTAAAGGGTTAAACTGTTAAATGCCGACATCCTGATGCAGATGGTTTGTCCACTTCGTTTTCAGCAGTGGGAGAGGAGACAAAGAATATGTTCGATTATTCCATGAATAAAAAACTTAGTTTCTGTCACTCCAGAAGTAATTTTTGCTTCTGCAAAACTGAGTTTCTCAAAACCAGGATACAAAATTATCCTTGTTTAGGATCCTCGGCCTCATTGTTAGTGAACTGGTGCTCTGCTGTCACGTGGAGTGTGCTGCCAACCAACCAAAACTTCAGATGCACGATGGAGCTGATGGGTTGTAGAAGATTTTTTCACAGAGAAAGATGAGTGCAGCTTGCTGAGGTGCAAAATGCCCAGTATAGACTGCAGGTGTCTCCCAGAGTGAAGAACAAAGCCATAAATCTGCTGATCTATGCCCTAGCGAGACGCCGTTTAGGCTGGCCAGGCTTCGATGCTGAGGCTCACAAACATCTGATCTACCAAAAAAATGACCAGCTGGACTCGGAAGAAGCAATATCTTAAAGATGCATTAACCAACATGGGAACAAAGTCAATGAAGGAAAACTGTTGCCACCAGGTTCAAAACCAAAGTATATAAGCAAACTGAATATTTAGTGTGACCACAGCAATCAGTCTCTACTTTTAGCCTCTGCATCGATCAGGAAGGATCTTCCCTCCTTATAGGGAGCTAACCTAAAGGAGACTTGTCTTTCGACAGAGACGACCAATCCGGAGACAGGACCGAGGAGAAACTAACCGTCCTCTGGGTTATAAAAATGCTATTTGTTGGTCATGTTTTCAGTTGCTTGGGGTGATCTGCAGAAGCTCTCAACTCATTTACTTTGTTCAGATACGTTTGCTTTGAATAAAGTATCTTGGATTCAGCTGAACGCTCTCTTCTGATGATTGGACTCCTCGTGTGTTTTACTCTAATTGAGTGACAAAGTTTTAACAAGAACAGTTCAGTAGTTCAGTAGTTTAGCCTGGGCCTCACCTGGCCTGCCGTCAAGACACGAGAAGCTCCACGGAAAGGCTAAGATTCAACAGGGTCCTGCTTTTAAAATCTCGTATGCCAACCGAGGGACAACCCTTTTCATATTCCACCGTTTAGACCCAAAGGGAACTCTTCTTCTTTTCTTAATTCACTCCATAAAACTGTGTCTTCGTGTGAAAACTACTGGAAGCTGAAGAAGGGGCAGCAGCAGCAGTACAGCTGATTGAAGTGGTTTCCTCATTTGCAGAGGAGAGATGATTGTAAATCAGAGCGAGCAGACGAGCTGGACGGATGAGTAAACGCTGCCGGACTCGGCAGACTTTTGGAGATTTGTCTTGAAATTGCAGACGGCTGCCCTTTTGACTTCACTTTTCCTGTCTCACTGGAATATCCTCTCTTTCTTCTTCACACTACAAAGATTAACACACACTCACACACACACTCACACACACTCACACACTGGCATATATCTCTTTAGAGGTAAGTGCTGGGTTAAATTTCAGGCGGATCATTTCTCACTGTCAGTAATGCACATAACCCGAGCACAGAGTCAGGGCTGATGGGTAACACGATTACTTATTATGCCTTTCCACGAGGGGGGAAATGAGATTAAAAGTTGCCCTTTTTACATCTTAGCGAACAGCAGCTCGGCGCACGGCGGGCCGTGTCAGGCGCTGGCAGCTCACTGCAGAGTGCAGCTCATAATCCATCTTGATCTCATTAGGACGCCACGGCTGATTTTTACTGAAATGTTCCTTTAGATGCTGCCACAGGAATGCAGAGAGGCTTTCTCGGTTCAGACGATGCATCCGCGCTTTCAGCTGACTAAGCGCGAAAGAGTTGAGCGCTGCACACGCCAGCACTGGCTGGAGTTAGAGGGAAGAGAGAGAGAGAGAGAGAGAGAGAGAGAGAGAGAGAGAGAGAGGGAGAGAACAAAGTGTGTGTTCTTGTTTTTCTCCAATAAAGAGGACGAGTGTTTCAGCTCGCAGAGGAAAAATGAGGACAAATTCCTAACTAAGGACACCCTGGCAAGGCAAATTATAGTAAAGGGGGTCGGGAAGTTGAATCCAGGACACGCTTCGCTTTAAGGTCAGGGCTCAGGTTTGAAGGAGATGCGTTTATGACAGGAGTGAAACGCAAGGGAGGGAAAACAGGGAGGGGAGAAGGACATGTGGATGTAAAGAGAGTGAGACGGTGATGAAGACAGACGGGCTTTTAGCCTCAGCTTGAAGCTCCTCGCCAGAATCTACAAACCGCCTTGTTTTTCATTCACTCGCTCCAGAGTTTCACTTCAGCATATTGAGTTCCCATTCAAATGTCACGCCGTCCGGGGTTGTTGCATAATATCTGGCTGCACTGCGTAACTGTGTTTGTGTGTCTGTGTGTGTGTCTGTGTGTGTGTGTGTCTTAGAGTCTCTGGACTTCTGGAATCTTTATCTGCTTCCTTTTTTGTTTGGTTTCGTCAAATAAACATGAAACTCCTTAAAAGCTTCGACTTTTCAGTTTCCGCCTCCTCCAGACCTGAGACCTCACAGACATCTGCGGGTTTGACTTTGTTACGTATTGAAGATCCGTCAGCTTGTACAAATGGTCGACGCGCTCAGGGAGATCACTTTCCACAGGCTTTTTTAGGGAGTGTTCGATTTGTTTTGGGGAGATTACTTCCAAAAGTGTTGATCGTCATGTTACAGGTTTTATCTCAGGATGATCTGAGAAGACAGATTTGAGCTGTAAATCTGGACCTGCACAGTGACTCATCTCCCTTTCAGATTTTTTGTCTTTGTACCTTCAGATGACCTGAGGGGGGTAACTTCCAGAGTCAGAGGTTGGATTTCATATCTCTGGAAAAAACAACTTTGGGCCTGATCTGCTGAAGGTTTGCGTGTATAAAAACACGCAAAACCCATTTAGCGTGTTCACCTTCATGAATATCAAAACACACAAAATACTTATGACCTGCAATGTGATTAATCCAACCTGAAACGGGTTGTTTGTGCGTCTATATTTAGCGCATTTGAAAGGCAGGTTTACCACCTGGGGCGACTGTGGATCAGTGGTAGAGTTGTCGTCTCTTAATCGGAAGGTCGAGGGTTCGATTCCCACATGTCGAAGTGTCCTTGAGCAAGACACTGAACCCCAAATTGCTCCCACTGTTGTTCAGTGTTTGAATGGGTATGAATGATTAGAAGTGTAAAGCGCTTTGAGTGGACTAGAAAAGCACTATATAAATACTGGTCCATTTACCACCTTGTGAACAACTGCGTGAGCAAATAGTCCAACAGTTGAAGAACAATGTTTCTCAACAATGTCAAAGAATTGATGGATTTGATCATCTATAGTCCATAATATCATCAAAAGATTCAGAGAATCTGGAGAAATCTCTGCACGTAAGCAGCAAGGCTGAAAACCAACACTGAATGGCCGTGACCTTTGACCCCTCAGGCAGCACTGCATTAAAAACCAACATCATTGTGTAAAGGATATTACCACGTGGGCTCAGGAAGACTTCAGAAAACCATTGTCAGTTAACACAGTTCATCACTACATCTACAAGTGACAGTTCAAACTCTACCATGCAAAGACAAAGACATATATCATGTCATTTCAATTCGTTTCAATGGGAAAATTGGTTTAACATATGAGGATCTGATGATTGTCTGGATCAAGAGTTCACATTAAACCTGTGCTGTCCTTTTGGGAGCAGAATTCTTAACATGGTGTAAGATCTGTCAGTCCATATGTGTAACTCTGGTTTGGGTTGTCATAGCAACCCTCTACCACAAACCACAGTTTTGTCTCCTTATCTGGTGACCTGAACATATCAGAAAGAAAGGACAGGATTGACTTGAAACGGTTCAATTAACGAAAGGTTATTAATCACTCTGAAGGCAGACACCTTGTCGGAGCTCTAACCCAAGACAAAAACAACGTTTGGGGGTCACTGGGCTTTGAGAAAGAACTGTTTATGAAGAACTGTTCCTGGATTGAGCCTCCAGGATCAAGAAGGAGATGAATACGTCTTTGTCTGATTAGATCTGGTTAGAGCTCAATCCTAAAAGTTTTGCAAGTGAAAAAGCTCCAGTGTGAGAGGAGTCAGCAGGAGAGGAGCTTTGTTGAAAGGATTCAGGGGTCATGTTAGGGCTCAGAAACTCACGGCTCAGGGACTCCTTCTCCTACCTTTCTCTCCTCAGCTAACTCCGAGATGTGACCTGAAGTACAAACTGTTCAGATGAGAGTATTTAGCTTTGGCTGAGTCACGACTGTAAGGCAGCATTTTATGAGTCAGGGACAAGTTTTCACAAAGACGGTTTGATGCATTACATCACACAAAGCTTTCAAGCTGAAGCGAGTTCACAGCCACATGACTCTTTGATCTTTCTGAGACAGTGGAACGTTAATGGTTTTCACCTCACCTCAGCGTTTGGCTGCAGACTTTCTCTTCGTCTCGCTCGAGGCCTGACAGTCACGGGACCGACTGACACAGAACAGAAGAAAGAGTCTAAACATGGCTCACTTTTTGGGACCAACGTCTCCCGTTAACTCTGAGTCTCCTGTGGATTTACAGCTCGTCGTACAGCTGCTCAGACTGCCTCTGTGAACCATTCATTGATTGATGGAGCAGCGTTTGACTGCTTCATTGACAGGCGGCATGTAAATCATTGCTCGCTGACAGCTCATTTACATTTCCAGACAATCCATCAACACCCGTGGTTTGGCGTCCCAGCGTGAGTCAACAGCAGATGGATGAACTTCCCATCAGTCACAGAGATCCCCAACATCAGACAGAGGTTGTAGCCTCCAGGACTTGTAGCTTAATGTCTGTGATAACTTTATCTAATTTAGGAAAAAAAAACAAACAAACAACATCAAGATGATTCAGCAAAAGTGTTTTTCACAGCAAGTGATTTGTGCTTCTTTTTTTGTGCACAGCAACAGGCCGAGGTGCACTTGCACACCTGGCATCATGAGCGTGATTGTTCACCATGCTGTTACAGGAGGATACCTCTAGGGGGCACTGAAGCAGCTACTTAACCCTTTAGCTCTGGGCCATGTCATAAAGCTGGAATCATCTCAGACTGGTTTCTTGAACATGACAATGAGTTCACTGTACTCAAATGGCCTCCACAGTCACCAGATCTCAATCCAACAGAGCACCTTTGGGATGTGTTGGAACGGGATTTTCGCATCATGGCAACTCTCTGAGGAATGTTTCCAGTACCTTGTTGAATCTATGCCACGAAGGATTAAGGCAGTTCTGAAGGAAAAAGTGGGTCCAACCCGGCACTAGCAAGGCGTACCTCATAAAGTGGCCGGTGAGTGTACAGTGTATCTCAATAGTGAGTACACCCCTCACATTTCTGCAGATATTTAAGTAAATCTTTTCATGGGACAACACTGACAAACTGACACTTTGACACAATGAAAAGTCGTCTGTGTGCAGATTATATAACAGTGTGAATTTATTTTTCCCTCAAAATAACTTAAAATACAGCCATTAATAGCTAAACCCCTGGCAACAAAAGTGAGTACACCCCTTGGTGAAAGTTTCTGAAGTATCAATATTTTGTGTGGGCACCATTATTTTCCAGAACTGTCTTTACTCTCCTGGACGTGGAGTTTACCAGAGCTTCACAGGTTGCCACTGGAACGCTCTTCAACTCCTCCATGACGACATCATGAAGCTGGCGGATATTCGAGACTTTGTGCACCTCCACCTTCAGCTTGAGGATGCCCCAAAGATGTTCTATTGGATTTAGGTCTGGAGCAGTGCTTAATTTGTGCCGGAGCTAGCCAGAGCACGCTCCGGGACCTCTTGGATCGGATCCAGGACCTATTTGATCCGCTCCGGCACCTTTCCTGTCAATAAATAGACTGTGTTTTTAGCTGTGTTATCTCTGCGCTTTAATCCTCTCTGAAGTGACGCCTGTTGGCTTATTTCTTATGCATTTTACTCAGAAATGAGGTAAAACGGGGGAAAAAAGTGATTCGTGCCGTCACGTGTCACAACGCAATGCGCATTGCGAAGGTATTGTTTCCGCACCGGCACCGCGCGCAATCGACACTTAACAGCCAGGTGACTGACAACGCTGTTACACTTGGCCTGCTAAAATGTCAAAGCGACAATCAAAACTCTCAAGTTTCTTTAAACCAGTCGGTCAACCAGACCCCAAACTGGCCAAAGTTGTTCCGGAGGCAGAGCCCGGCTCCGCAGATACGGGTGGTGACAGCATAATAGCCGCTGAAGATGTGGTCTGTGCAGTCAGGAGCACAGATAAGGATGAGGGAGCAGTGACGTCAGTTCACGAGAAACTGTAGTCACCACTGGTGACTACAGTTTACAAGAGAAGACAATCGGTTAACAAGCATAAAGTTATTTGTGGGCAAAGCACACAACAACGTGGCTCAGGCTTTTGTTAAATTTATTGTATATATTTTTTTTTCTGGCGTGGTGCTTACATGACAGTGACACACAAAAAATCCCATTAGCAATAAAATATGTTTATTTGCAATATGTCAGTTATTTAAATTGCTCATTCCAAATTGATTCCAAGTGTTCTGATGGGCCACATGGTGTGCCAAATGTTGCTGCAAATGTTATACTAGGTAAGTGCGGAAATTAAGGTGAAAAAGAAGATAAAAACGTGTTAAAACCCGGAAAAAAAAGGTTTCTTTCGGCGCACAATTTCAAAGGGGGACCCGGCACCTGATTGGGGACAAATTAAGCACTGGTCTGGAGACATGCTTGGCCAGTCCATCACCTTTACCCTCAGCCTCTTTAGTAGAGCAGTGGTCGTCTTAGAGGTGTGTTTGGGGTCATCATCGTGCTGGAACTCTGCCCTGTGATGCAGTTTCTGGAGGGAGGGGATCATGCTCTGCTGCAGTATTTCACAGAACATGTTGGAGTTCATGTTTCCCTCAATGAAATGTAACTACCCAACACCTGCTGCACTCATGCAGCCCCAGACCATGACATTATTTAGGGGTGAACTCACTTTTGGCTGCTTGTACTTGTGAAAAAGCTGAAGACATGTTTCCATGCAGGAGGAACTGGTGATGATCTGATGTGGTCAGGTGGTTGTTCTCCTCAGGTACGCTTCGATCCCCCACAAACTTCTACAAAAGCTGCTCTTGTACCGACAGAAATGTCCCATCTGTCTCCTGCAGCACTTTTATTTGATGTCTGCTCTTGTTTTGAGAGCATCCCTGGGTTTGAACTTTCTTCCTAATTCAGGGGGAAATGTGGAACCAGAAGTGCTCGCTCAGCAAAGCGGGCCTGTGTGCTCTTTATTGTTGGCAGGAGGAACATTATGGAACACACCATGCAGCGGGGAGACACATAAACCGTGTGTAACTCCACTCCTCTCTGCTCCCCGAGGACATCCTGCCGCCTCCCGGTTCATACCAGCTGAAATGTGAAAAATTTCACTCGCCGGCCGCATGAATACAGCATGTTCCCAGAAGCGCGTACAGCCACATAATGTGTGTTAGTACGCGTGCATACTTTGAAGGTCGAGACTGAATCATCGTTTCATAAAAGTATAAATCTGCTTTCATTCAGAGAGTCATACACAGATGAATATCGACTTGATGTGCTTCATTCAAGAGCGGCGCTCCTTTCAAAACGCCTCCCTGTGTGTGTTCCGCACATTCTCTGAGGTGATGAAGAGGACCTTCACTTTTTTACATGATAGATGTTATATATCCAAGTTAAACTCTCAAAGAGCCGCGCAGGAAGCCTGAACCACCTCGTCTGGAGGAGCAGCGGCTGAAAGTTTTTGCTGGTTGCTTTTTCTTGTTTGTTTGTTTTTGCAGGGCTCTGAAAAGTCACTAACTGCACCGGGTCACCTTCTGTCTGATTTTCATAGATGATTTTAGGGTGTCGTCTGTGAAGTTCTCGTCGTTTTCTGCACGTTTCAGGTCATGTTTTGGTTTCCTGTTTTATTCTGAAGTGTCGAACTCTTGTCTCCGTTTTCTAGATTTGTTCCCGTCTGTCCCACCTGATTCCTGATTGTCTTCCCCTGCTGTGTCTCATCACCCCTCATTACCTCTTATATTTAACCTCATGTCTCTCACTGTCTCGTCGTCAGTTCGTTGCACTTCATAGTCCTCGTCCCAGCCTTTTATTTTCATAGTCAAGCCTTGCCGATCTCAAACCTTGTTTTGTATCTTGTTTCTGCCTCTCGTTTTTGGATACCGTCGCCTGTCTCTGGATTGTTTTTCTGTGTATGACCTCTACCTTGAACTGTGTACCGAATAGGGTTTAATATTTTTCCTGAAAGTTAGCGGGATCAGATCCCCGGAAATACAATTAATTTCCCGGGAATCCCGTGAAATTGTGTTTTTTTTTTTGTTTTTTTTTGCAGCTGAGCCAATTCGCCAATTTGTTCCTCAATCCCGAGATGACATTTTTTTGCACGTTATATTTATCATTATTAGGGCGCAGGAACACAGTTGTTGTCCGTCAGCACAGGCTATGAATGATGAAAGAGAGCTCCGTGCGTGTCGGGATTCTGGAGTCACATCTGCTGCGACGCTAATTGTGAAAAGCCAAACACGTCGTCTGAAAAGCTTTACGCAGCAAAAAGCAACCCTAATGAAACTAATAGTTGATTGAACTCCCTAACCAAATACGATGAAGTAAACCATTTAATGATTACTTAAACCATCATGTAAAATGCATTCCTCTGTGGCTGTTGAGATTTAGGCTGCAAACAGGAACAATAAGCTTTTATAATTAGTAGTTATCGAAATATTCCATTTTTAGAGCAGGGCAGGCGTATTTCTTTAACACCTAACCTCGAGGTTACACTGAACGCATCGCGCTGCGACAGAAAATTACACCCTGGCGGCAATTTTAGCTTCATAAAAATTATTAAAATAGACCATTTAATGATTCAGATTACAGCTCGATTATATAAACTAATGAAATCTGCTACAGTAACGGCTGAAATACACCGGTTGCGTCTGCGTTGCAGCTCCGCTCCGTCAAGGCGCCGGATCAGTTTAAAATTCATTCAAGTCAATGTGTCAACTTACACTGGATCCGTTCTGTTGCGGTTCAGCTGCGTCTCTGGTCCGACAGGTCGCAGCTAATCCGCAGCCATCCCATTTTTGCCGGATGACGGAGCTGTGACGCATAAATTCAGAGTAGAGAAGATCGAGCGGGACAGGAAGTAGTGCACGGAAACTACATAAAAAGAGCCTGAGACTTTCAAAATAAAACAAACCGTGTCAAAACGAGATCGTATTTAGCTTGATTACAATAGCAGCTCTTCACAATAAGCAGAGATACGCAAGTAGTCAACAGGTCAGAGTTAACCCAGGGGAAACAGTGAAAAACATGGACGAGGAGAAGCTTATCATTGAGGTGGAAAACCACAGAATAATTTATGACCCAACACATCCTTTTTATAAAGATAATCTCAAAAAGGAAATGGCATGGAAGAGTGTTTCAAGTGTTTTGGGAGTGAATGGTGAGTAGTGCACCGTACAGTATTGTAGTACCACTGTTTGCTTCAACATTCTCACGGGATCGTGAATTACCGCGAGAAGTCCGCGGTCTCGCGACTCCAGCTCTGCGGCTTGCCGGACTCGCGACGCAGCCGGTGTAAGTTGACAAACGCAGTCAACACGCAGCGCAGCGGAGCTGCAACGCAGACGCACCCGGTGTATTTGAGGCGTAACCCGTTCAAGGATTCCCTCAGCCATTACTCTAAACGAAAGTCTGTTCTGTGGCTGTCGAGATTTCGGCTACGAACGGAAATAATGAACGACTGGAATTTGTATTTAAAAAAATTTCTTCTTTATAAGAGCAGGAATATGTTTCTGTTTTACAGACACAGAGATTACAACTTAAACTAAATGAAAAAAAAAAAAAAACACGGCACAGTGGGCAACGCAGACAGGGCTGCAGCTGCCAGCGGCTACTGCTGCGTCAGCGAGTCTCTGTGTTACCGTAACTACAGTGAAGCACCGCAGCCTACATTAACATTACCGTAACACTGTAATAGAGGCGCGATTTTTTCCCGTTTCCCGACACATCCTTTCCCGGGAATCGAGGAACTGTTTTTATCAGATTTTCCGGGAATTAAACTTTAGTACCGAACCCTGCCTGGACGACTACCTCCTTTGTCTACCGAACTTTAAACGCCCTTTTCAAGTTCCTGTGAGTTGCGCCTTTGTGTCCTCATCTAGTTCATGGTTCACGACGTAGGGACGTTTAGGTTTGTGGTAAAAGTGTCCTTGTGTTGTGTTCAGATGACTTTTATTCCAAACAGAGCCGTCGTACACACAGAAAGATGTTGTTTTTTTATTCGACTTGGAGTAAGGGTCGTTCCTCTATAACTCAACTTTTACCCGTGTGTGAAACCTTTCCTTACTCTAGCAGATCAGCATGAACAGCGCAGCAGCTTTGGCGAATTATTTAAGTTAGACATTAAACAAGCTAAAGCGATAAGAGAGTCCGTGGTACAAACAGGCGCTGAACATTATTTTAATCAGACGTAAAGGAGATAGACTGAACATCAAACGTGTCTCAGGACGTCGTCTCTCTGCTCTGGATTTGCATCTCTGATTCCAATCAGTCGAATCAATCTTATCTCATCTCCAGCAGCAGTTTATTATTTTTTCTGTATTTGTTTTCAAAAAGATAAGACTTTGAGGCTCATCAGGAGATGAAATCAGTCATTAATATGAACGAGTTTAGCTGTGACTGAAGTCCAAGCTGCTCAGCAGAAGCACAAACTGAAACGCGATGAGAACCAGATTGGTTTATTCATGCTAATCGCAGCGTTCGTAGACGAGACGCTGCAGCTTAATCCTCCATGTAAGATGGAAATCTGTCACTGTGTGCTTTTGATTGTGTGTATAAGCACGTGACCGGTTGTGTGTTCAGGGGAATGTTTGAATGATATCAGGATGTGAAACCTGCCTGTAACTTCCAGTCCTGACAAAAGGATTTTAAATAGACGATCATAATTTAGACACGTGTTGAGTTTGAAGTGGGCACATACGTCCCTGCATCAGATCTGATACAGATTTAAAACTCAAAGCAGCCTTTAAAGTAACCGTAAGTATGAAATATCAAAGTGTTGTGATCTGCTCCTGCCCTAAAGTCTGCTTAAGTTACATCCGGAGTTCCCCAAGGCTCCATCCTGGGTCCTCTTCTCTTTCACATCTCATCGTTCCACTGGCTCTTTAAATTGCTGTGTTGCTCGCTTGTGCTGAATTAAAAAAAACTTGTCTTGCTTATCAAAAAAAAAAAAAGGTTAATTAGTGTCTTTTTGAAGCATTTAGTTTCAGGTTTTATCTGTCATTATTATAAAAAGGAAAAAAAAAGCGACCTTTGTCGTGTCGTACCAGCAGCAAACCGCTCTGGCAGGCTGATATCTGATCCTTGATACTTGATGAAACAGAATCCAGTAGCCCCAGTGCATCCTCTTTAAACGCCTCCCATCTCCTCCATTGGTTTCAAATCCGTGAAGAACAAGAGCTCATTGGAATTCGCCCAGTTTCCCACAGTCGCTGGGTTCAAACTTAAAACAACACGCAGCCTCTGAACAGAAACATCGCTGCTGTTCCTCCGAGAGAAATAAGAAAAACGCAGAAAACAAATGCCAAAAAGCAGAGACGGGGGAAAAAAACAGGGAAAGAAATGAGACAGGCTGAGCACTCTCCTGAGCCGCAGCAGCTCGCAGACACTGATAAATGTTTTGTACACTGTTGGCTTCTAAATATAGTCTGAGATCAATGCAATCAGGAACAATCTCCTCATTACAACGAGCAGGTCGGCTACTGAAGGCAGATATCTGAGGCTGTCAGGGAGCTCTGTGCTGCAGGCAGGTAAATATAGTCTGTAACAGGAACCGGCACCGAGCGCACTGGGACAGGCTCACAGACTGTTTGGCAGTGGTGCTTATATAATAACGCCTCTGCCAATAAAGGATATTGAGATGGCTGAAAGACAGAGAGAGATGGAGTGGATCACATAGATATTATATATATACATAAAGAGTCTTTCTATACCACTCACACGCATTCAGCCACATTTTTAAGGTCAGGGTTTGATTAAAAATTATTTCTGGATCATCTGATTCACTCTTGTTCCAGTGTTCTGCCTTTATGTATTTATATCACAGCAATCGTGAACAAAATGTAGAAGCTGCATGAAAAACATGAACACGTTTTCCTTTAATGGCCACTAACAACAACAACAACAACAACAACAACAACAACAACAACAACAACAATAACAACAACAACAACAATAACAACAACAATAACAACAACAACAACAACAACAATAACAACAACAACAACAACAATAACAACAACAACAACAATAACAACAACATCAACAATAACAACAACAACAGCAACAACAGCAACAACAATAACAACAACAACAACAACAACAACAATAACAACAACAACAATAACAACATCAACAATAACAACATCAACAATAACAACAACACCAACAACAACAACAACAACAATAACAACAACAACAATAACAACAACAACAACAACAACAACAATAACAGCAACAACATCAACAACAATAATAACAACAACAACAACAACAACAATAACAACAATAACAACAACAACAATAACAACAACAACAATAACAACAACACCAACAACAACAATAACAACAACAACAATAACAACAACAACAACAATAACAACAACAACAATAACAACAACAATAACAACAACAACAATAATACTTTATTTGTATGGTACTTTTCAGTACAATTTACAAAGTGCTTCACAATGAGCAGTAAAAACAGTTTAAAATGAACAGCAAACAGTAAAAACATAAAAACATAAAAACAGGTGAAGAAAGAAGAAAAAAATCAATCAAAGCGAAACCAATAAAATCAAGACAAAAAAATGAAATAAAGTAAAATAAAATCACAAAAAAAAAAAAAAAAAAACTTCACGTCAGATCCACGTTCAGTCCGTCTTCTGTCTCAGCACCAGAGCTGACAGGTCCCAGGTCTTGCCAACGTGTTGACTTCAGGTAGAAACCTCCAGCCGTGAGAACTGAAGCTGATGTGGGTTTACTAAAAACTGCAGTTCTTTCAGTGTCCACTTGAGGCTGACTTTGGAAGTAGCAGAAACCACACATGCAAATAAAAAGTTAAAGAAAAAGTTGGTGAGGATTTGGAACGTAGATCGTCCGGTAAATTGAGAGCCTTGCCTTCTGGCTCAACTCTCTCTTCACCACAACAGACCAGTATCAGGTCCAAATCACTGCCGACGCCCCGATCCATCCGCCAGTCTCTCGCTCTGTTTTCCCCTCACTCGTGAACGGGACCCTGAGATACTGAAACTCCTCCGCTTCAGACGAAAACTCCTCCATCCTTCTCTGGTTCCCGGGTTGATCTACTCAAAACGATGAATCTCACTTTATTTTGACCACAAACCGTCAGAGGCCAACAAAGACAACATGGATGGAGTCTCATGACTCCAGCTGTCCTGCAGTCCCGGGTACATCTTCGCCATGTAGCAATGAGCTGCTGTCAAAGCCAAACCACAACCTAAAGGAGACGGACCGGACGCAGATCTGGTGAAAGTTTGGCCCGAGTTCATTTTTCTGTTTTAGCTAGCAGAGCCCTGGTTGTAGAGTTTCTCCAACAGGTCATGGTTTTGCTGATCCTGTGCCGGTGTCAGCCATGAGGACCAAACGAAAGCCACCAATGTGATCCAGAAGGCCGCCTGAGGCTGGGCTCCCCCTGACAGCTGGTCACTGATCATCAGCTCTGCTCTGTGTGTTTAAATATGACATGAATCAGTATTGATTTATTGACAGTCTCTGGCTGTTCATTTTGTGCTCAGGTGACCTTCACTCTGCAGTCACATCATCGGATGATCAAATCTTCCCGTTGGCAGAGATGACGCCGTCGGCGTTATTGTTTGACAGCGCTGCCCGGCTGGAGCTGGCTCGCCTAATGGACTGAAGGAGCGGAGAGGAGAGGGGAAAAGGAGGACAGGAGTGCAGGATAATGAAAACATCATTGTATGGGAGGAGATCCTGATCTAATCACTGAGGAAATGAGGCCTGTGAATGCCCACTCATTTGGACTCATTTACACATCTCCTTTAATGCCGCTCAACCATCGATTCACAGCCGACGAGTTCAGAGGAAAGAGAGGAGGGCTGTTAAATGGTCCCTCAGTCTTTACTTCAGCTCGACTGAGTTCAGGATGAAACAACAGGTAGGAGGCTAAATTACCTCACAAAGTGCTGCCGTTAAACTTTATTGAGCTGCTTTTAAAAGTTTAAATCAAACTGAGAGAGCTGAAGTTCAGATCATCGAAAGTTTCAGAGCAACGAGTGGAAAGAAAGGATTAAACCGCTCCGACCGGCGCAAGAAAACGCTAACTGAAAAATGACTGAAAACACTTTAAAGAGAGAATCACAGAATTAAAACATAAGGCATTCTGGGTACTTAAATTTGAGATTCAACCAAATGTAAACCCGAGCCCGTTTGTGTAGCGGTTGTGTGATGAATCAAGCAAACCGTCTCTCACAGCGTCAAGGCAAGTTGATCTGTAGAGCACGATTCATACGGGTGCAATTCAAAGTGCTTTACAGAAACGAAAATCATAAGATTAGGAAAAAAAACATTCCATAAAACATTAAAATAAACAATTAATTTAAAAAGTGTAAAAACTGTTTTCGGCCTGGATTTGAACGTCACATTCAGGTTTAAGCTCCAACGTGGCTAAAACACAGACACAAACAATTGAGCTAACTGTTAGCGACGCTAATCCCAGAGCTCAGAAGCTACGTTACATCACACCTGGTTTGAGACTTCGATTGCCTCCTTTATCTCGTCCGTTGACTGAAAAAATGTTGCGTCTCTTCACTATAAATTTTCTGTTCCGCTCCACATCGTCATACTTTTCGTCAACATTCAACAAAAAAAAAAGGAAAAATTTGGGTGTTTTTAATTTATGGCTACAGGTGATGAAAACCTAAAGTCAGTGTCTCGACTGACTGAATTTGAGTTTTTCAGAGACTGAATATAAACAAAAACACTTTTGAAAAGGAGCTCAGTTTTTATCATGAAGTCAAATGTGCACTTTTTTATGAGCAGGAACCAAAAACAGGAAAATAAAACTCTGAATAGAACATGGATCGGTTCTTTGTGTCTGTGGTTCTAACGGTCGTTTCAATTCCAGAGTCTGAAGAGTTCACTTTGAGCACTTTTCACCTTCAAAAACTCTTCATGTTCACAAGATCATATTCAAAACCCGTCAGTCTGAACTTTCAGCATCAGCTGGAGGAACAGACGAACAAGAGCATCACTTCAGACTGCTTTGATTCATTTTTGTCTTTCCTGGGACGGCAGGCGAACAGATGTCAACATCTGTCGGCTTATACCCCGAAAATGTTTCACTTAAGGCTCGTCACCCACAGCTGGAGTGGATTACATCCTCCCCTTTTAATGAACCCACCTCAGTTCCTGCGAGAGACGGCTCAGACTCACGCTTTCAGGTGTGGGGATGACAGTGATGGGTGAGCCGAGCTACAGGAGGGAAGTGCTCGGGGTTATATTAAACGACTAAAACTTGTTTCACCAGGCTCAGGTTGTGCTGCCCCCACCTCCAAACGGATGCTTCACCACATCCCTGCTTATCACACACTCAAACACACCATCCCAACCTTCTCTGTCGAGACCGAATCTTGCACGACACAGCAAGAATTATCTCTGAGCGGAGTCTCAGCTCCCACATGTGAGACCTTTGAGATAGCTGTATCCTCTTATACTTATCCTTTACATGCACACACACACACACACACACTCTCTCTCACACACACACACTCATACTCACACAGCTGCTTTAATACGATGTGGACTCACAAGGAGGAGAATTCTGATTAGGCTGCATCCAAAGCTGCCACCCACGGGACCCGAGGGAGATATGAATTTGAAAAGACAGAGCAGTGCTGATATGAAGCGCCTGCATCGCCGGGCAACAGGGAACCCTGTTAAGACCTGCTATCCCAGAGACCTGTCAGGGGAGAGAACACAGTGAGAGGAGGGGGGGGGTCTGCACCTGAAAACTCACTGTGAAGCAACCCAGATCGCTCATTAATAAGATACTGTAGCACACACACAGACACACACCTACACACACACACGCTCCGGGCCCACAGCATACCTATAAACACCAGCAGGGTAAAAGCTCTTTACATCAGACGATGTCAAACAGCCACAGCTTCATTAAAAAAAGAAGAAATAATAATAAAGAACAATACAAACAATTTAAAGACAGTTTGACTCAGCAGACCGTTTCAAAAAGCATCAAGGTGACTAAATTGAAATGAACTGAAGTGAATGTACTTTGTCGATCCCCAAAGTACGGCGGCCCTGAGAGCTCACAGCAGTGCAGCTTGAGAAAACACATGCAAAAAGACAAAACACAGGCAAAATAAGAAAACAGCTTCATTAGTCTAAAACACATGAGCAGCATTTAGAAAACGCGCTGCAAACAGACCGCAACACAACACATTGAAAGGAATGCGCTGCAAACAGACTGCAACAAATCACATTGAAAAAACGTGCTGCTCACAGACCGCAACACAACACACTAGAAAACGCGCTGCAAACAGACCGCAACACGACCCATTGAAAAGAATGCGCTGCAAACAGACTGCAACACAACACATTAGAAAACGAGCTGCAAACAGACTGCAACACAACACACTAGAAAACGTGCTGCAAACAGACCGCAACACGACCCATTGAAAAGAATGCGCTGCAAACAGACTGCAACACAACACATTAGAAAACGAGCTGCAAACAGACTGCAACACAACACACTAGAAAACGCGCTGCAAACAGACCGCAACACGACCCATTGAAAAGAATGCGCTGCAAACAGACTGCAACACAACACATTAGAAAACGAGCTGCAAACAGACTGCAACACAACACACTAGAAAACGCGCTGCAAACAGACCGCAACACATCACATTGAAAAGAATGCGCTGCAAACAGACCGCAACACAACACATTGAAAAATGCGCTGCAAACAGACTGCAACACAACACACTAGAAAACGCGCTTCAAATAGACTGCAACACAACACATTGAAAAAACACGCTGCAAATAGACTGCAACACATCACACTGAAAAAACGCGCTGCAAATAGACTGCAACACAACACATTAGAAAAAATGCGTTGCAAATAGACCGCAACACAACAAATTGGAAAACGCGCTGCAAACAGACTGCAACACTAAACATTGAAAAGAATGCGCTGCAAACAGACCTCAACACAACACATTAGAAAAATGCGCTGCAAAGACCACAACACAACACATCGGAAAATGCGCTGCAAATAGACTGTAACACAACACATTGAAAAATGCGCTGCAAACATACTGCAACACAACACTTTAGAAAAATGCGCTGCAAAGACCACAACACAACAGAAGTGTTTCCAGAGGACACTAAAAAGTGACGCACACGTCCTGACAGGCTTGTTGTTGAAGAAATTCAAAATGACCGTCTTACTGCGTCCGACCTCAGCAGCGATGGCGTGTTGTGAGAGGCGTGGCTTATGGACACACTGTTCACCTTTAATTCTCGTTTGCCCATTTCTTCTTTTTTTTTTTTTTTTTCATTTTGAAACTCTGCTTCGAACCTTTTTAAGGCCCAACAGTTCAAAGGCGTGTATTTGAAATTGCGTTTTTCTTCTTTCACCAAATAAATAAATAAATAAATAAATAAATTAAAAAAACAAATAAATAAAGTTGGCTCAGAGTTCCCTCATTTTTAGAAGCAAATCCAAGATTTTCCTCAATCTGAAAGCTTAAAATGTAAAACACAGACTCTGGTGAGGGTCAGGCTCGTTGGCAGTAGTTTAACAAACGTCTAAAGCGAAGGTTAGCAGGTCGTATGAGGAACATCTGGACTGCTGGTTCCACTTCATGAAGAAGATCTGACACATCTGGAGGCTGAGAATCTGATCCTCTCTCTGTTATGCAAGATGCAGAATACAGTTACGGCACTGTTTTTCTGCCTGTAGTTATTGATTGATGGAGTACGCGAGAACAGCTGGTTCACGTTGAGCCTTGGCGTGGGGCCGACTCTCCCAGGGTTGCGTATGTGGGTGTAAATCTGGTATGACCCAGTCAGCGTGGTGGGCCGGGCCTGGAGCTCTCCATCCTGCAGCCTGGACTGGAGACTGGAAACAGATGGGATGAGGAGCCAGGATCCAATCTGCGGGGATTCATTTTGGTTTTATTTTATTTTTCTCTTGTCAAATTGGCGGCGTTTTCCTGCTCTGGTTGTTTTCTCAAGAGCTGATTTGATTTGACGCCTGCTTTTTCTTTCTCTCTCCACGCCTCTTCACTATTTCCCTCCGCAAATCTATTCTTCTTCTCCTCTTCTTCCCTCTTTAAAGCTCAACTTTCCTCCATTTGCTTTTCTCGTTTCACTCCTCTTCTGTCTGTCTCATCCTCTCCTCCCCTCTTCATCCCTTGCCTTAATTCCTCTCTCCATCTCCCCTCATCCTCCCTCCTTCCCCCTCTGCATCCTCTCATAAGCGCTCAGTGACAGGATAACATATGAAGCCAATCATCCCTGGGAGCGGCTCTGAAATACTTTCTATTTTTCTGGCCCCAGAAGGATTTTCTCTCTTTCTCTGTTTCCTGCAGCTTCTCTCGGGTTTCTGACTGGAATTGTTTTGAATTATTTCCATCTTGAACATGGAACGCGTTAATGGATGCAACGGGCTGCTTGTACTTTGTTTATTTTTAAAATTTTTATTCAGCATTTCAAAGTAGTTCATTTACGACTGTTCAGACTCAAAGTTGTGACTTGGGACTGACAGATTTCTCTTGTTTTACGGTTTCAGTTAACTCCTCTTAAAAATTTAAATGCTGACACTCAGGTCGATTTTCTGTGTTCCCACCTTTATATCAACAAACACTTTATTTCTAGGAGAAAAACGATTCATTGTAGTCAATAAAAAGTGGGATTGTCTTATTTTCAGTGATTAAAAGTCAAACTTTGAGGAGCACTGATGACCTCTCACCCTGTTCCCTGACCCGTCCACTGTCCCGTCTGATTGAAGCCCACACAAAGCCTGAAAAAAATAACTTCAGTTAAAATAAATAAATGAAGTAGCAATGTTTTTCCTATTATTTTTTTAAGGAAAATGTTAAAAATGTTGCAGAGACATAAAATTTTTTGGGATATCACAAAAAATGCGCCCAGGGGTGCGACCTAAACGGCTCGGCCATCTGTAGCTCCCAAAAGTTATTTTACATATAAAAAACGAGATTTGGTCTCTAAAAAGTCTTAAAATATGGACGCTCGTCTTAGGGTGATGGGAGTCTGATATTCAGACCAATAACTGATACTACATCTATAAACAAGGTCATATAAGGTCAGTCATGGTACTGATGGATGAAAAAAAGTGTCTCTGGCTGGAATCGTGCGCACACTGTGGTGATCTCATGACTCTTAACAAGGTGTGTGTTTGTTTTGGACATAAATGGAGATCAGATCTTCTTTTTAACACTACTTTTCTTTGTTCAAGACGACTTTTTACTGGATACAACGTGAGGAGGTAAGGTATTTATCAACATATTTATCATTACACAGAGCTGTTGATTGAAACATGACAAGTAAACTTTGTCACTTTGTTCTGTAGTTTAGTAGACGGTGCTCTGAGACGTATCTGTAGGCTAACATGTAACATAAGCTAATCCTAATGTCCTGCTCTAGAAGGCCGACTCTTTGTCCTCTTTTAAACACACATTTTTATCCAAGTTTCAGTTCCTTTTTGTCGTGTTTCTTTTTTGTATACTTCATTTCTGTTTTGTAAAGCACTTCGTAACCCTGTTTTGAAAAGTTCTTTATAAACTAGAGAAATTGCATTTCCTTGCAGAAAATGCGTTGAAATGCTGACGCTGAAGACTTGAAATCGTGAAAAAAAAGCTGAAAATGTGGAAAAATGTAAAATAAAATTGCTGAAAGGTGTAAGAAAAAGCAAACCATGGAAATGTGAAAAAAAGTGAAGAAGAAAGAGTGAAGCAGTAGTAGTGAAGAAGACCAGGAAGTGAGGTAGAAGGATTGAAAAAGAAAGAGTGAGTAAAAAAGTAAAGAGGAAGATGGAGTGTAAAAGACGTGAGAAATAAACAGTGGGGAAAAGAGTGAAGAAGCAGTGAGGAAGAAAGTGAAGCCAGAGTGATGAGGAAAGGAGTGAGGGGGAAGGGGTGATGAAGAAAAAGAAGTAAAGGATGTAAAGAAGAAGGAGTGAGAACAATTAAGAAATGAGAAAGTTGTATGAAAAGAAGGAGCAAAGAAGAACTGAAGAAGTCTTTAGATTGTTTAAACAATAAAATGTTGAAAAAATGTAAATAACAGCAAAATCTATGAGTTATGTGTAAATAGCATAAAGTCATGTGAAGTAAAGAAGTACACACACACACACTCACCCAAACATACACACACACACACACAGACACACACATACACACACACACTCACCCAAACACACACACACACACAAACGCACACAGACACTCACACAAACATACACATAAACACACACACACAAACACAAAAAAACACACACACACACACACACACACACACACACACAGAGACATAAGCATTACGCGCACTTAAATGTGAGGGGGTTTTGTGTGAACTGATGTACCTTTAACATCATCAATACACACACACACACATACACGTTTGAACCCTTTACATGCCCTTTCAAGGATAAGAAAACCTTTGTGTGTAAGCTTTCATTAAAAATACATGGTTTAAATTGAGTTATTTGATTCAAAACGAGTCCTGACTCTGTGTGTCTGTGTGTGTGAGTGTGTGCTTGTTTTAATAATATAGCCAGGCTCTCCCCGAATGCCCCAGAATGTCCTTATGAGTCATCATTCATGAGCAGCTGCATGGTTTCCATGGTGATGGGACTTCAAAGGACAGCTGCTGAGTGTAACGGTCACTTCTTTGTGACTGCTGCTCTCAGGCTGGATTTTGGGGTGAGAAATGGTCCGAACAAACGCTCGCTGTGGCCAAACCGTTATAGCTACCAGAGAAATGAGCGCACCGTGGGAATCCAGAGGATCGGAGGAATCGGCCAATGTCAAGTTTATATATGTAGGGCCAAGAATTTGCCCTCACGGCCAAGTTGAAAATTAGTGACCCTTTTCTGAAAAACCAGAGAGATTCAAAATGCAAGTAAAGTAGAGAGGTGGTCAGGTTTGGCTGACAGTTGGCTGACAGTTGGCCCTTTCCTGACTAAGAGCTCCATCCTTTGACTTCAAAGGCTGCTTTGACAGAAGCGCAACGGAAATACCTACGTTTTGATGTAATTTTTATGACCGTGGAGTGAAATTTGTGGTCCCACGAGACATTTGTTTGGGAAATTCCTTGTGTGTCATGAGCTGCTGCTCCCACTCTAACTGACGATGTCACGCACTCAGAGAGCTGAGTTTTTAGTGGAAAATCTGAAAAGTTTGTGTTGTTTAAGGAGTGAAATCTCAAAAACAGTGAAAGATAGTTAGAAAGTTGAAAGATGAGTGAAAAGTGGAAAGATAAGTGAAGATTTTAAAGCAAGAATGGAGTCTGTAAGTGGAAGTATGATGAAGTTTGAGGAGCTCAAAGTTGAAGGAGTTTTAGGAGCAAAAGTCAAAGTTCCCCAGTCATTTCAGATGGGAAATTTTTTTGACAAAAAGTGAAATAATTCAAAAATTTTAAGAGTTAGAGATTAGAAAAGTCATAGCACACATGTCCTAAAGTAGCTGAATAGTTTAAAAGTTGAACGGTGAAAATCGGTGAAAAATTGTGGAAGGAGATAGGTGCCAAAAAACGTACGGAAGAAAAAGAAGAAGAAGAAGAAGAAGAAGTGAATAGAAAGTCGAAGATCTATAAGTTGAAATGCTGACTCAGCATTTCAACTTAGTAAAGTTTGTTATTGTTACGGCTTAGTTCCAAAATATCTGTGAATAAATCTTTAAGTTCGGTTTAAAACAAGTTCCAGCCCAGTTTGAGGAGATGACATTTGTTTTACTGATCACAGGTGTTCCTGGAAGTTTCCTTTTTTTAACCTGATAGGATCAACAAATCAAAGCCAGCTGAACCAGCTGCCACATGGGGTCAAAGGTCACGTCTAACACCTCAACTGTTTAAGTCAGCGCAGAGTCGCTGGGTAGTTTCGTGTGTTCCATCAAACTAACTCCCCCACACACTCAGTCACCATTCCAGACTCTCAGAAATGCCAACAACGCTCCTTCCACACACACCTGTAAAAACACCCTCACACACACACACAAAACTCTAGCACACTCTCTGCCGTGCTTATCAATTACCTCACAGATCTGTGATTTGAGAAACGTGGAGCTGACAGCTGCTTTTACATGCCGAACGCTGTAGAATTAGTCAAACAGACGGGCTGTTCAGCAGCACAAAGTGCCTGTCAGGAACAGTTATTACAGGGCGGACGCAGAGACGAGCCTCCGGACGCTCTGTCACTGATCCCCCCACGTCAGGGGGGTCGAGGGGGGGTGAAGCTCGCCTGTTGCAGCAGAAGCAGGTTTGGAATTTGCAGCGGGATGATGGACGCGTCGAGCTCAGGAAGGTAAACTGCTGTCACTCGGGCTTTGAAAGCGGCTCGAGGTGACGGCAACAAAGGAGACACTGAATCACCTTGTCATTTTGTGTGTGTGTGTGTTTTTTTCTCCTTTTTTTCACCTGGTTGACTTCGCCTGCAGGGTCACCACGTCTACAAGCCTCCAGGCCAGTCACAACCCCTGCTTTTTATGACCCTGACTCCAGGTTGACCCCCAGCTGCCCGGGGCAGGGTCATGACAGGCAGGAGAACGCCTTTAAATTAAAGAGTCAAGACAGCTTTTATTCGCAGGGTGTTTTTCTTTCTCTCTATCACCTCCCCCCCATCGCCCCTCCATCGCCCCCCAGTCTCTTTCCTCACATCCACATCATCTTCTTGGCTCTTTGTACGAACAGCCTACATCTACAGGTCACATCTTCAGGGCCGGACTTACACCATGGAAATGACAGGAGGTATTTTTACTCAGATTAACGAACAGAAGAAAACTCCTCTTCTCTTCCTCTGTGGAGGAATTTTAAAGTGCTTCTCCTTTGTTTTTTTTTTTTGTTTTTTTTTTTTTAAAGGTTATGTCAGAGAAATCCAGCGCTGTAAATTCAGGAGCGAGCTGCACTGGTTCCACGCTCCGCACAATCACAACAGCAGGATGAGAAATATGTGGGGCTACAAACGTTGTTTGAAGGTCAAAAATAGTCTTAAAAATAAAATCCAGATTCTGATCCTGTCACAAAAACCTGCTGACATATCTGTCCCACATCGCCCCCTAATGGAGAACATGTTCACAGAGGTGCAAGTTGCATCCAAACAATGACTCAGTTTTTACTCTATAGTTCAAAATCACTGCACCTGTCTGCGCCGACACATTTGTGCACTTTGAATGATTGTTGTTGCTCTTTCAGCCTTTTTGTGGTTACTATGGTTATTTCATTCAGCCCTGTGCACCCACACTTAAGCCCCCACCCACAGACTCCACCAAACAGGCTCAGCCAAAAAGACCTCACAACCTCAGTAGAAGGATACGGCTTTCATCAGGTCTCTGTCCAAACCTGGACCAGGAGTGTTGGGTGGAGGTTGGTGGGTGGGTGTTGGATATTAGAAGGGAGACTTCTTCTTCTTTTTCTTCCTCTTCTTCTTCTTCTTTCTCTTCTTCTTCTTTCTCTTCTTCTTCTTCTTCTTCTTCTTCTTCTTCTTTTTCTTCTCTTCTTCTTCTTCATTTTTTTCTTTGTCTTTTTCTTCTTCTTCTTCTTCTTCTTCTTCTTCTTCTTCTTCTTCTTCTTCTTCTTCTTTTTCTTTTTCTTTGTCTTTTTCTTCTTCCTCTTCTTTTTCTTTTTCTTTGTCTTTTTCTTCTTTTTCTTCTTCTTCTTCTTCTTCTTTTTTCTTTGTCTTTTTCTTCTTCTTCTTCTTCTTCTTCTTCTTCTTCTTCTTCTTTTTCTTTTTCTTTGTCTTTTTCTTCTTCCTCTTCTTCTTCTTCTTCTTCTTCTTCTTCTTCTTCTTCTTCTTCTTCTTCTTCTTTCTCTCCTTCTTTTTCTTCTTTTTCTTTTTCTTTGTCTTTTTCTTCTTCTTCTTCTTCTTCTTCTTCTTCTTCTTCTTCTTTTTCTTCTTCTTCTTCTTCTTTTTCTTTGTCTTTTTCTTCTTCTTCATCTTCTTCTTATTTTTCTTCTTATTATTCTTTTTCTTTTTCTTTGTCTTTTTATATTTTTTTTCTTCTTTTTCTTCTTCTTCTTCTTCTTCTTGTTCTTCTTCTTCTTCTTCTTCTCTTTAGTTGGTTCAAATTTTCAGTTTATCCTTTTTCCACCACTTCACCTCTAAAATCAATTTCCGTTTTTGTGTTTTTCTTCATTTCAAACTGTTTTACGCTCATGTCACATACAGTAAATTGGAAAAGTTCTGAGTATTCCAAAGTGTTTACTCACAGGAAGTTTTCTGACCTTTTTATCGTCAAAATAAAGGGAAAAAAAGTTCAGGCAGATATTTTGAGGCTCAGGGTTAAAGGGGTTAAAATTAAAGACCAACGTGCATCATATCCCAGGTTTTCTGTTTGACTGCAGACACACTGCAGAAAACGACGCCATTAAAGTTTAACAAAAGGTGTCAGAAACCCAAACACTCCTGCCAAACATTCATCTGATCTGGAAACTGAACTCCAGCGAATGTGTTTCATTCCAGTCAGCAGCTGTGCAGTAATTAACAGAAGCCCCATTCGTCTCCTCTAAATATGGTATCAAGCATTCACAGATGTTACCGCTGTTATGGCCGTGTTTCACTGTGCTGCCTGATCTGCTGATGCTCCAGCTTGGAGAAGTCTGCACAAACTCTCCCTCCCTCCACCTGGACTCGTCTGTTTCGTATTCTTATTGTTTTTAAATCTGTTTCCAAAAGCAAGATGTTGAGACGTCCTTCGTTTATAAACAAATTACTTCTTGCAGGGACGTGATTTGAGCTGACAGGGACAGAAAGTATTCAAAACAGACCCAAAACAACAACTAAATTACATTTATCTCCTCCGAGGGATCAGATCCGCTCCAGGGTTCATGTGCAGCCTCGTATCTTGATGTTTGTTTCCCCTTGGTATTATCACCATTAACTGTACGATCTCGGTCGCTCTTTTGGACACACTGATGGACCTGATTGTTAAAACGTCTCCACACGTACATTTGAGCTGAGCTTGATCTTCTTTCATTCGGTGGTCACGAAGTAAAAATGCATCTGAATCATGAATCTGAGGGATGAAATCTGAGATCATGTGATCCATTTTTTTTTTTTTTATTATTATCATGAAGTAGTGCCTGTGCAGTAATCCAGAACAGTTTTTATATGAGGGTGAACATACTGGAATGAGGGCATTAAGGAGCTGATCGTCAGCACCTCCTGCATGTCTTCACTGTGGTAATAATCAACTCACTAATTAGAGAAATAAAGACGTCTCTTTCCACCCTCGTTTAGAGCTCTTTGTGTTATGCATGGGTGATTTCCTGCAGAGAAGTCTCATAACGTGCTGAAATTTTACTCAAATTCTAAAAACCAAACAGATCAGAACGGCACACGGAACTCCAGGCCCTTAAAATGATCCATGGTGATGCCGTTAGATCCACATTGTTTCCTTTGAAGAACGTGTGAGAAAGAAATCTTTTGTTTCACTTTCTGCTTATTATTCCAGGACGTTTGCCTTTGCTATTTAATGAGCACATTTAATAGCTAATTGGAAGATCAGCCTCCTGGCCTGCAGGCTGTAAATTGCGTTTCCCGCTGTGCTGTTTGCTGTTTAAATACAAAGCTCAGACAGTCATGCCTCTCAGCTCTGGGCTGAGCTCACTCCTCGCTCCATCAGTCTGCAGGGAAATGAGTCTTGATCCAGAGCTGCAGGAATTAACCGGATAAGGCAGAATCTGTGAGGCTGTCTTTGGCTGCAGCTGTTGATGGAGAAGTTTCTCTCTGCTATCTGCACGGCTGTATGTGTCTCTGAAGGCCACTGAGCGTTATTAGTCTTAATGGTGATTGGCTGTTGGATCGATGGATGATGACAGATTTGATTCCTCTCAATGAGACAGATGTCATCAGGAGTTAAGAGACTGTGTAATGAGCTAAAACATGTTACAGGACTTTAATTCATGGACTTAGTGATGAGGGGAATCAGTCAGAAGTTATTCAAACCATATTCTCTGAAAAACATCCAGTGTCGGCCATCTTTAATTTCTCTGTGTGCTGGAACAACTGTGACACATAAATTTCCACCCTGTGAGGTGAAGGACCATTAATCAGGAAATCAGACGGCCCCTTCTCTGGATTACTGCAGCGAATGAAAATAAATTACATCAACTAAATCCAAACTCATTTTCTGACTAACAGGCTCTAAGACTAACAAGCCTTCAGACTAAAGGGTCCTCTGACTACAGGTCCTTCTGACTAAAGGGCCCTCTGACTACAGGTCCTCCTGACTAAAGGGCCCTCTGACTACAGGTCCTTCTGACTAAAGGGCCCTCTGACTACAGGTCCTTCTGACTAAAGGGCCCTCTGACTACAGGTCCCTCTGACTAAAGGACCCTCTGACTACAGGTCCCTCTGACTAAAGGGCCCTCTGACTACAGGTCCTCCTGACTAAAGGGCCCTCTGACTACAGGTCCTTCTGACTAAAGGGCCCTCTGACTACAGGTCCTTCTGACTAAAGGGCCCTCTGACTACAGGTCCCTCTGACTAAAGGACCCTCTGACTACAGGTCCCTCTGACTAAAGGGCCCTCTGACTACAGGTCCTTCTGACTAAAGGGCCCTCTGACTACAGGTCCCTCTGACTAAAGGGCCCTCTGACTACAGGTCCTTCTGACTAAAGGGCCCTCTGACTACAGGTCCTTCTGACTAAATGGCCCTCTGACTACAGGTCCTTCTGACTAAAGGGCCCTCTGACAACAGGTCCCTCTGACTAAAGGGCCCTCTGACTACAGGTCCTTCTGACTAAAGGGCCCTCTGACTACAGGTCCTTCTGACTGAAGGGCCCTCTGACTACAGGTCCTTCTGACTAAAGGGCCCTCTGACTAAAGGTACCTCTGACTACAGGTCCTTCTGACTAAAGGGCCCTCTTACTAAAGGTTTTTCTGACTAAAGGTCCTTCTGACTTAAGGGCCCTCTGACTAAAGGGCCCTCTGACTAAAGGGCCCTCTGACTACAGGTCCTTCTGACTTAAAGACTGACTATCCTTTCTTCCTGAATGAGATGCGTGGAAATTGGACGCGCAAGATCTGCATGAGAGACAGCATGTGACCTACTAACACTAGACTAACAGGTCCCCAGACTAACAGGTCCCCAGACTAACAGGTCTCCAGACTAACAGTTCCCCAGACTAACAGGTCCCCAGACTAACAGGTCTCCAGACTAACAGTTCCCCAGACTAACAGGTCTCCAGACTAACAGGTCTCCAGACTAACAGGTCCCCAGACTAACAGGTCTCCAGACTAACAGTTCCCCAGACTAACAGGTCCCCAGACTAACAGGTCTCCAGACTAACAGTTCCCCAGACTAACAGGTCTCCAGACCAACAGGTCCCCAGACTAACAGGTCCCCAGACTAACAGGTCTCCAGACTAACAGGTCTCCAGACTAACAGGTCCCCAGACTAACAGTTCCCCAGACTAACAGGTCTCCAGACTAACAGGTCTCCAGACTAACAGGTCCCCAGACTAACAGGTCTCCAGACTAACAGGTCCCCAGACTAACAGGTCTCCAGACTAACAGTTCCCCAGACTAACAGGTCCCCAGACTAACAGGTCCCCAGACTAACAGGTCCCCAGACTAACAGTTCCCCAGACTAACAGGTCTCCAGACCAACAGGTCCCCAGACTAACAGGTCTCCAGACTAACAGGTCTCTAGACTAACAGTTCCCCAGACTAACAGGTCTCCAGACTAACAGGTCTCTAGACTAACAGGTCCCCAGACCAACAGGTCTCCAGACTCATGGGCCTATAAAGCTTACCTCAAACCACCACCCTCCTGGTCTAGATATGAACCCCCTGATTTGAACACTTCTCATCCTTTTGTGCATCTCCAGAAATCAGAGAGGGTTTTGATTCCTCAGGATGCTGTTTGCATGCTCTACGGTCCTGAGCGTCTGTCCTGCTCAGGAGATGAGGATCTGGATGGTATTACCTGATTAAATAAAGGTTATGTTAATCAATAACGACTCTGCTGAGGCAGCGTTTCTCTTCATTTAATCACAGAGGAGCTGACGAACAAACAGCCGGCTCAGAGACAGAAGAGACTCTCTGCTGCATCTTGCTGCGTATCTTTATTCTAATAAATTACACATCAGGGGGAACATTGCTCAGAATTAGCTCAGCACAGTAAAATCTGAGTCGTTTTAATATTTCAGAGGGAAATGTCAGTGTGCGCGCCCGTCACTGTGCACACAGCGCCGTTTGTTCAAAACAAGACAATAAGGTATTCTTCTCACGTCAGCCGGTCTGGCCAAGACATTCCTCTCTGCTCGTATCCAATATTCTCCCCGCGCCTGACAGACAGACACACTCTCGCCACATCCCCCCGTGAAAGGCTTCCTGTGGTGCCAACCTGCGCTGAGACTGGTGGCTTATGGGATTTGCTGTCCCCCATCACAGCTGGGCTCTCCCTCTGAGCTCCACTTAACCTCTACGGTCTGCACGTCTGGGAGGCTCATGGAGGCACTGCTGACTGGAGGAGGTGTGTGTGTGTGTGTGTGTCAGTGTGTGAAACCACCTGTGCACTTTCGATCTGTTGTTCTTGAGGAAACAGGATGGAGTTGTTCTGCACTCCGCTCCACCCGTTACACCTCGTTAGATTCCCTGTCCGTGACCTCCGTCCTTCATGTCACGTGACTTGCAGAAGCGTAACAACACACTTTGTTTTATTTTGAAAGACACTGTCAGGAAGTCGTGCACAGAAACCACCTAAAACCGCCCACTGACTTTCAAAATAAAACGTGTTTAAATGTGTCGTCTCTCTGATTCATTCCCTCCCTTATTTGTTTTCAGTTACACTTTTTTTTTTAAAATCCTTGAACTTTAAATTTTATAGTTTTTGTTTTGATTCCAAGTTGTTAGTTGTTCTTGAAAGGTGCCAATCAAATGAACTGTTTTATTATATTAGTTGGAAAAAAGGGTTCATTCTCCACAGAATGATGTGGTTAGTCCCACATTTTGTTGTGTAATCATGATCTTAATTTCAAAGTTGTTTTTTTTTTTTTTTTTTTTTTTAATTATTGAACATTTTGTTCTTCGTCTGCACCCCCTCTCTGTGGTTTTTGTCTCGTTAACCTCTGGAACCACAGCTCATAGATGTCACACCAAACGTGCCGACTGAACGTCTCCAACAGGAACCAAAAAAACAAAGAGAGACATCTCACAAATTTGCAGTTGCATCTCCTTCCCCTACAGCAGCAGCAGCATGGGGCGGCAGGCTGCTATCTTTGGAGAGTCATGCTAATGCAATGGCACCGGTACAGGGACACACATTTAAAGTCCCACAGACCCCAGTTGCTCCCGCAGATCAGGCAGCTCAGCGAGCCAGGGAGGCGCACGCGGAGGACAATGCCAGCTGATTGGCTGTGAGAGTCTGTGCAGAGAGGCCGTGAGGATGAAATGAGAATTAGTTCCCACTTAGCCAGCTGTACAGTTTCACCAAATCACACATGGAGTAGGTGGAAGTTTTGTGGCTCTGAGGGTCATCTGGAGGTCGTTTTTCTGCCTGTTTCATACACCTGGGGCTGCTCTGATGGGAAGGTTTTGACATCAGTTGTCACCGAGGATCAGCGTAACACCACGGCAACAGGAGGCTGTCGTGTGGGGAGATTTTCCTCCTTCTATCGCTGCTTATCTTTGGATGGTGCCTTTCCATGATCCATTTTTAAGCTTTTATTTTGAAAGGTATGTTAATCACATTTGAAACAAGCAGCTCCCAGCTTGTTGAAAGTAAGGGGACCCAAAAACAAAATGAAGTTGCCGTCAGTGTCAGCCGCCGTTAATCCATCATCCGTTAATTCTTTGAACGTTTTACAATCCTTGAGGGTAAACTGAGCCACTCCAAGCTGCAGATGCTCCTCCCTGTTGCAACAACACATGGCTGAGAAGTTTGCCAAAACTTTGCTCACACTGAAGCTCCTTTTGAATACTTTATATTCTTTCTCCGTGTCTGTCTGTGGGCGTGGAACAGCTGTGATGAGACGAGCCCGGTCCCAAAGTGACAGAGCCTGCAGAATGTGTGCTCTGTTTTCACCCACGCCCACTCACGGCTTTCATTCCCGGCACAAACCGGGAGAAAAACTGTCCATCAGAAGGAGTCACTTCGTGTGCCGCTGAGCCCTCAGATCTCTTCCTCCAACAGTCTCTCTGCGAGGTTTCAGAAAGAAGTTCGACTTCAGCTCCTCATCCTCGTATTTCCCTCGTGTGCCCATTTAAATTCATGGACGGAACGCCGTGAAAGGCAGGGGATCTTCTTCACCATCTGCAGGAAGCGAGAGATCAAAGCTGAGGGGTGAGATACAAACAGCCCTCTTTACAGCACGGAGAGGTGTCTCTCATCACTCATCCTCTTTATTCACATCATCAGGAAGAAACGCTGCTCTGTGATTTGACCGCCAAAAAATTTTTGATAAATTTATTTTTTTTCACCCCAATTTTTGTTGCCAAATAAAATTTGAAATCTGCTCGATGTTTCCGATTTGGTGGGCTGGATTCTGAGGTGACTAAATAACAAACTATATGGATTCATGACTGATATCCAGGGGTGTCCTAGCAGGGGGAAGAAGTGGGACTGACACCCCTCCCTAAATGGGGAGGGGGTCCTTTAATGGGCCTGAAATAAATGTTTTCTACTATGCTTTTCTTTTTTCTGTGTTATCACTGTGATAAGAAAACTAAAATTGTCTGAATAAACTAACAAATATTCGTAATTCTTTTCTGGAGAAATAGGGAGTCCTTCTCAAGGGCCCCTCTCTACCCCCTCTGATTGGACAGAATGGTTTAGTCCATCCCGTTCCTGATCTTTCAGCATAAATGCCAAGTCCGCTTATTATAAGCAACTTTAGGCAGATTTGAATATACGACAGGTTTTTCTCCTTTAGACACATTTAAAAAGTATATCCGTCATATTCAGGCCGTATTTATCAAATGCTAAAAGTGGACTGTACCAATCATCTTATTTGTTGCCAAGCGCTGCTTGCGTGGATGCTTGTTACAACAGCTCTCTTTCCCCCCTCTTTTTTAAAAATCTTTTCAATAATCTTTGCATTTGTAGTCTGTCTTACTTTTTGGCACATTTGTTGGCTATGGACACCAAACTGGTGACTCCCAAAGAGCCAACGGGTCACTATGGTTGAACACATGAAATCAGCTGTTAGCAGCCTGTAGCATGCCGATGCTAATCGGTGCTAGGTCCGATGTTCCCTGTGAGCTGATGGGAAGGCGGCGAGGATGATGTGCTGAGAATAGACAATGCTGACCTGTCCTTCCATCCATCAGTGGGAATGTAAGATCTTTGCAATAAGATGGATGTGCTAGCTGTGCTAACCCAGCACCAGAGAGCATAGCAACAGAGTAGCATTAAGCTATTCACAGAGATATGGCTAACGGAGCTAACACCAGATATAAACGCCACATTGGAAGGACTGAAGTGAAACAGACCCAGAGAGCGAGGAATACAGGCAGCAGAGCAAAATTTGCACTTTTTTTATTTATTTTATTAAATAAATGATGATTTATCATCATTTATTGATGATAAATCAATAAATTTATTTTATTAGCGATTGATGGAAAAAGAAGTCAATACATACAAGCCACCAAAGACTGAATTTTGGCCCCAATAATCAGTAAAGGTAGATGACTGATCGACTCTTTGCAGAGACACCAAACAACTGTTAAATAAATAAATAAATAAATAAATAAACAAATAAATAAATAAATAAATAAATAAATAAATAAATAAATAAATAAGGTGTAATGTCCATAGGTGACCAGCATGATACATGATATTAAATTATTAAATTTCAGCCTTGTTTAGATAGGACATCATGAGAGACAGGATACATTGGGGAATGTGGGAGAATAACATTCAGGAATCAATCCTGCGACCAACACGAGGAGGGCTGTAACCACTGTACACCAGGCGCCGACTCCACCAACTGAATCAAACCAGCTCCCAAAGTTATCTGAAGTTGATTGAAACTTATATAATGATGCTTCATTTACATTTTTAATCTTTTTTTTTTTTTTTTTAATTTCATTCGATTTTGGCAGTTTAAACTGAAACTGTGGGAAAAAAATATTTTACTTGAAGGATGTTAGAAACGGCAATCTGTTTGTTAATTATTTTGACGTGTATATATCTTTGTCGGTTTTCCCAGCTGTCTGGATGTGCAGCAGTAATATATTTATTTGGCACTGAGCTGATGAATAGCGTACGGTCCCTGCAGTCTATTTTTCCTTCATTGTGAGCAGAAAGACTATAACCATTTATATCGCTGTACAACAATCATCATTTTTTGTCTCTGCAGTGGAACAAAGAGTTGAACTGGCGCCCTAACACTCAGCCATCCCTCCACAGGGGGAGGAAATAGGACATTCCTCCTGCTGGCTCGGACCACTGAGGAAATGGAACAATATACTTCAGAAATAACAAGAGGAGGCCATCACAGCGAGGGCTTTTATTGGTCCTGGCAGTGTTGAAGAAGTGAAGATGGAGGATGGAGCACAGAAATAACCTTTTAGTCTCTGTGCCGTGAAGAACCATTACGAGTTCCTCCGTTCATTTCTGAAAACGGTCTTTTCTTCTCTCCACGGAAATCCCATTTATTTGTTGGATCAGGACATCAGATGGGGTTTTATTTTTTAAACACACTCTTTCATATTCAAAGACACATATTCTGACTGTCTGTGTAGCACAGAGACGCTTTAGATCAACACATCTGATGCTGTGAGATATCTTGATTTAAAAACGTCACTTCCCCAAAAAAAACGACTAAAGATCTGATTTGTTTTATCTTATCGGCAAAGCCGTCTGATGTAATGAAACTACAAACCACAAAGTGACACAATCGTAATTTCAGATCAGAGCAGCTTCAAAGCACAAAGAGGGATGATATATTTTTTTTATTTACCATCATGTCTGTGGTGAAAGAAAAAGCTGTTGCTTCTTTTTCATCTGATAAGCAAAACCAACGTGTGTCTGAACTTCCTCTCTTCAACTAGGATGATTAAAACTCTACAGCCTCTTATTTTTAAACGCTCGGCTCAAAGGTTAATGTGTTGCAGTGGAGGCACTGCTGACCTGAACTGGCACAGAAATCTGGCACCGACTCTGTTGCCTCCAGAAAACCACAAGTGTGAAGTTCTGGCGCGAGTCCCACCTGGAATTGAATTTTACGGCCCACAAACAAGGTGTTTAACTGTTTGGGGTGCATTTCTCCCAAGGCTTAAAAAAATACAATCACATTCCTCGTGCAGTTTAAGTGCTGGGTTTTAATGGCAGACACAGTAGGCAGTGTGAGTGTTTAATGCTACTGGAATCTGCTGCGTGCGTCAAAGATCAGACATTTAGTGGAGCTGTCCTTAAAGGTTTGTCGCTGTTCTCTGCATATATGCTGATCAGCCATTATGCAGACGACCTCCTCCTCATCACTGCTGACTCTGGCCACATTAGCGTCCTCATCCTCCGAGACCTCTCTGCAGCTTTTGACACAGTCTCCCACACCATCCCCCTCAACCGCCTCTCTGAAGACCTTGGTGTCTCCGGCACAGCTCTCTCCTGGTTCCACTGCTACCTCTCCAACAGACAACATTTTGTTAACTGTTAACCAAGGTGTTCCACAAGGCTCTGTCCTTGACCCTCTTCTTTTCACCATCTACATGCTTCCCTTTGGTTTGATTATCCGCCAGCATGGTCTCAACTTTTGTTCCTACGCAGCCCCACCCAGCCCCGGTCACTGGACGACATTAAAACCTGGATGTCTTCCAGCCACCTCAAACTTAGCAGTGCGACTGATCTCGTGTTTGTGGCCCCAAAGACACAGCCCAAGGAGGTTGGAGATCTCCTCCTCACTGTGGACGACTTCTCCATCCACCCTTCACCTGAGGTCCACAACCAAGGCGTCATCCTGGACTCCACACTCTCTTTTAAATCCCATATCAAGTCCATCACCAGACCCGCCTTTTTCCATCTCAGAAACATCTCACAACTCTTGCCCTCACTCCCTGACCCCATGGCAGAGACCATCATTCATGCTTTCATCACTTCCAACCTGGACTTCTGTAATGGAGTTCTGTTCGCGCTCCTGAATACTGAACAGACTCCAGTACATACAGAATTCTACTGCCAGGGTCCTCGCATGCACCAAGTTCTGGCAGCACATCATCTCCACACTCATTCCACTCCACTGGCTTCCAATCAAGTCCCACATCCACTATAAAATTCTTCTCACCTGCAAATCTCTCCATGGTCTAGCCCCACCCCGCCGCACCTCACCGACCTTTTCTTTCCGGACTGCAATCCTCAACCACAGGCCTGCTCTCAACTCTCCACACCGAACTGAGATTCCCTGGTGACGGAGCATTCAGTGCTTCGGCCCCCACCCTCTGGAATTCTCTCCCTGCTGAAATTTGCACTGACTCCGATGTACCTGGCCTCCTTTCCAGGTAGATCTTCTCTATTTAGACTGACCTATGTACTCCATCCATGTGTGTAAACTGGGCTTAAGACATGGACCCTTCCGAAGATCTTAAGGTGTGGCGAAGTATCTGGCACCATAACGTTGCCATATCTATTGGATGTGGTTGTACAGCACAAACAGTAGATGCTTACTTGTGATGATGATTTTTGTCATGTTCCTCCAGGCCACCTTCTGTCATTGCGTTGTGGTCCAGTTCTGATGGTCGCACCCATTGCCTCCCATTGCAAAAACCAAAGATTTCAATAAATTGAGAATGCTGCTGTGAAACTATAGCAAAACACAGTTCCTGAGAGAGGGAAGTTTGTCGCCAAGCTTGCTGCTGTATTTATACCCTACACCCTGATGAAGGGGGCTTCACTCAGCTGCCAGCGTGGCTTCTGACGGAGTGCACGAGAGGTTGGTTTGAAAAAGGGCCAAAGACACATCAAGACTAGTTCTCTGAGTGGAGCAGGCTTCACACTTCAACAAATATTTCAGACAAGCTCGTGACTGAACTGCCAACACCAAGAAGAAGAGAATCAGCTTTAACTACCAGGTCACTTTGACTCCGAGGCAAACTCTAGATCGAACACAAAGACTATTTCTCAAAATATGTGGGTGGCAGTTATGGAAGACATGTTGTACAACCCACTTTATACGTTCCTCTGCTCACTCTGCTCTCCAAGGTTGAATTGCAAGGATTTGCAGTCAGAGGCAACTTCAACGATTAGTAGAAACTGGAAGAGAGGGGAGAATCGAATGAGTCCGTACGTTTGCAGATGCTTAGTTTAATAACTTTCTAAAAAAAAAAAATTACAACAATTGAAGCCTAAGAATACTTTCCTTTCACTGTTTGTTTAATGGTGCAGACATAAAAAGAAGAATATGCATAAAAACAGATTCTGTTCTTGGGTCATAACAATTTCCTTTAGCATATGAACCCGCTGTTAGTGAGGAACACAAGCTGTTCTTAAGTGCAGGATAAACCACTGGCTCCACATCAATATGCTCAGTGGGCGCCCTCCTTCAAAACGCCATATTCTCGCAAATTGCATAAACAAATTGTGATTGACCACGGCGGGGGCGTCTGTTTAGACAGCCAATCAAAACAACTCTACGTGAAGTCAAACCCGACAGGCTGAGGTCTCTCTCTCTCTATGTCACACACATACACACACACACACACACACACACACACACACACACACACACACACACACACACAGTCGCAACGCATGAACAGACACAAACAGCTCGCCTGCTTCTGTGTCACCTCTCTGCTGCACTGCCACAATGAAAGGACCTTGTATATATATATTTTTATATATATAAGGATGTTTTCCTGGGGCTGAAGGTGGAGCTTCCCGGTGCTCTACAGTTGGGTGCCTTCCATCCCAGCCAGACTTCGGGAGCTTGAAGTCTCTTTATTTCAAAGCTGCTGCAAAGCCACAGAAATTTAGCTGTAAATGGAAATTGAAAGAGGTGGCTTTTGCATTCGTGGGGGAGCGTTTAAAGAGTGGGTGAGCGGCCTCATGGGAACAGAAAGGTGAGGAGAATTGAGTCCTCGGGAATCCGGAGGCTGGGCGACTTTCTCTCTCCGTCTGTCTGTGGTAAATTCTACTTTTGTACGCGTCGATGCTTTCGAATAAAGAGATGTGAAAAAGGAGGTAGAAACACGGACCTTTACTCTTCTTGGTATAAGACAGAATCACTCAGGGTAAGATCACACTGCTGGGTGCTTTCACGCTTTAAGAGCAAAGCTCTGCTTACATCACGGCCTCACTGCAGAGATTAACTGATGCCATGTGTTCTAGAGGCATGTTGCATCGTGGGAAGCTGAGCTCGAGGCGCCTTCTGACGTAAGCCAATCAACTCACCAACAGAATGAGTCTCAGTTGACGTGGAGCAGCCAGGAGGTCAGAATTTGGGTAGATGAGCACACATAGCAAATGTTGGACATGACCTTCAAACCTGTGAGTCAGCAGGGGACAGATTCACCTGGTTTTAAAATACGATAAAATGTCGTGCAACAGGTTGTTGTCAGTTGACAAGTCCAGGTAAGTTGCCACACCTGAAACCAGCTGTTTTGATGGTACCAACTTGGCTGGCAACAGCGAGCAACAGCAGCCTTTAATTTTCCATACGCAAACTGCATTCACTCCGTGAGACTTATTCAAGTTTACTGCTTGTCTGTTTATTAAAGTCATACTCAGGGCTCTCTGATTCAACAACTGTATGTACAAGTGCAGTTTAAACATTTTTCTAACTACGTATACAAAAAAAAAAAAAATGCAAAAATACAAAACACACAAAAAAATGTAGTACATTTTGTCAAACAGTTGTGCATCCTTCTCCAGGGAGAGTTAGCTAACCAGATGAGGATTGGCGAGCCAGCATGCAGATAACAATTGATATCAGCAGCTAGTAGCCTCTTTACATCTCCTTCTCCAAAAGTCCCACGAGAAAAAGACGAAAAAAAAAAAAAAAGAGTCATGACAGCTCAAGAAAATCCACATTTTTTTTTAAGTCTGTATTGGACAAAAAACAGTAATGGCTTTTTAGGCCAGCGTAAAACCTTTTAAATGAATTTTTAAGGATGTGCAAACCCAAAGTGTCATCAAAGTGTGTTGGTTTGTTCCTCAGTGTCCAAGCAACCCCAGGTCGAGGACTGAGGGACCGTCCAGATGAAGACGGGGTTTAGTTGTAGCCACAAAAGTTGTTTTTTTTAATCGTATGCACGTTTCATCCAAACAGAGCCGGTGTTTTGGCCTCCCGAATTCAACCATTTTTTAAAACCGGGTTCCTGAGTGGATGAATCTGAAACCGTGCATCGGTTTGGTTCCATGTTGACAAACTATCCGGTATTTTCTGAACTGATGATGCAACGCCCCCCACCTCTCACTTACTTCTTGAATTCACCCCAATCTTTGCACAAGCCAAATGCGCACGCTCCAGGGTTGAGGGTTCCACATTTACAGCAAACTTAGATACAAGAAAGAACGAAACCGTTTTCGGCTTCGTGTGGATGTCGTCTGAGACATCTCATTTCAGAACAACTTTGATCCAGGTTGGTCTAAATTCAGGTCTCTTTTTGATGAAACACTCTGGGATTTGTCTGAAATTTTGGACCAATAATCACGTTACAACTGAAACATAGAGTAACAATAGCTGTGGTTGAAACCAGAGACAGGACAGTGAAGAGACGCCTCAGTCCCAGCGGCTAAAGAACAACAGCTTTCAGGAATCTACAAATCTGTGTCATCTGCTGTGTGAGGGTTTGAATTTAGTGTCCACTTTTCCATCAGGCTGATCGGGCTGACATCGTCCTCTCGGTGGTTGATGAGCCGATCCCCGCTGAAGATGAATCTCAGCTCTGTGACAAAGACGACAATCACTCAGGACTCATAACCCCCTCTGCTGACACACTGTCCAATTACCCGCCTGTATCCAGCGTACCTGAGCCCGTGTGTGTCTGGGAATGACTACAAGATCTGATGTAAGTTAAGGTGTGACTGATGGAGACAGCTACAGGAATGACATACATGTGGGTATGTATGTGGACACATGTGTGTGTGTGTGTGTGCCATGTGTGAGCACGTCTGTCTCTGTGTGTCTGTTTGTGTAGGCGCATCTGTGACGGATCAAGCTATCCCTGGAATGACATTCTGGTGGGCGAGTCTGCTTTGAGTGTGTGTGTGTGTGTCTGAAATATATAAATGTGTGAGTGTGTGTGTGTGTGTGTGTGTGTGCATGATGGATCAACCTATCTCCACAGAGGCAGGCTGACAGAGAGGAGCCGAGGACGGTGAAAATGGGGGGAATGTTCTGGTGCTGTGACCGGAGTTCAGATGTGTTTTTGTTGCAGGAGTGAGACGCAGAGAGCTGTTCGTGTCCTCAGAGACCCAGAGGAGAAGCAGAGTGTGTGTGTGTGTGTGTGTGTGTGTGTGTGTGTGTGTGTTATACTTACCTTTCACATTTCTTAGCAAGCTAAATTCAAAGTGTTTTTAGTAAGAGAGAGATCCAGATCTGGTCCACAGGTTGCCTCACTGATCAGCAGATAGGAGGAACACCTGTGATGTTCTCCTCAGCTGGAGCCAATCAGAGGACAGAGGTGCTATCAGGAGGCTGAAGTCTACCTGCCCAGGTTGGTTTTCTTCGTCCACATTTGAACAAAGTTTCTCTCATCAGTCTTTTTTGTCAGCCCCATGACACACACACACACACACACACACACACACACACACACACACACAAACACTGTGCTTTTATTTTGAAGGTAACAGTAGGTGCATTAACGCCCTGTAATTGACTCCCGGTATAGAAGACCTGCAAAGTTTGTTTTCGTGTGGTATCGTAAGTATGACATCAGATGTGGATTGTTTGGTCACTTGGTTTCGTGCTCATAAAATCTGTACAACTCCCAAAGCACGTTCCACAACGATGTGCAAAACAGCGCAGAGCTGCAGAACTTTTTTTTTGTGTGTGTAACAATACATTTTTATAACAAAATAACAATAAAAAATATATATATTTCTAACTTCGTTATGTGAAATACTTCGTCTTTCCATATTTAACATGTAAAACATCAAACCAACAGCTGAAATATCTAAACGTACCTATGAAGTGGTTCGGTCTCTCGCTTCCCTGCGGCAGGTAAAAGAACACGTAAATTTAGCGGAAAACTCCAACGTGATTAACATCGTTCAAAAGTCCGTTTTAACGATCCACATTGACGACGAAGCTCATTAACATACTAACGAAAGCTGTCACGTTCGTTTTATGCGGTCTGAAGCCGTTTTAAAGACTTTTCAAACAAGCTAGCTTAAACAAAGGGAAGAGAGCAAACAAGCGTGTCTTACCATGACAAGAGCTGCACAACTTTTGCCGCGAAGGTGCAGCTACGTCACATCTGTGTCTGTGTGTGTTACAGTGATTAAAGACCCCCCCCACTACAACAGGTAAGAGGAACTATATGAACATATTTACATTCAAAATAAGGCTGATGGTGCATAAAATCACTCGATCTCACTGAATATTATAAAAAAAAAATGCATTAAGGTTTTGAGGATGTCCATTCAAAATAGTAGACAGACCAAAGAAAGAAACAGAGACAGACCACGAGTATACCCGGAAGATCAGAGACGTATGGAGAGTTGTTGTGCATTATTGTTGTTACCAAAGTAAAGATGGATCGAGTAGCGCTGCTTACGGAGCTGTCGTCGAAATCTGATGGAATTTAAAGACCAAATCAGGACAGAGAGGCGGAGCTTCCTGAGAGTGGAGAGTGGAGCCTCAAACAAAATATTCAACAAATTTTAAGTTTCCAAAGCTGATGATTTTTTGTTTCTTTATTTGGGTTTTTGTTTGATTTTTAAACTTTACATCTGTCAGTGATTCTATGGTTGTATCTACTTTAATGCGTTTAGTAAAGGAACAGCCAATGATTGAGGCCTTGGGGGGGGTGGGGGGGGAGTGTTCTTTACCATCCTCCTAATAGGACAGCAGAGCCTGGCGTCAGATTCAAGTCCAGTCTCCCAAAGTTTTCCAATGGAGCCGTCCTGGAGTCATAACAACATCCATGTGTTTCATTTTTAAGGAACGTTGCACAAGTTTAGTATGGACGTCAAAAATTACGACATTATATTCACTTATAACAAACAGATCAGCCTGATTTAAGCCCCGAGGAGTCGTAAGTTTTATCCAAACTTTAAGAAAACATTTTAAAAACCAGTCCCATCCTGCAGCTCCCCCTCTCCCTCCCTCCCTCTCTCCCTCCCCATCTGATCTGGCTTGTTAGGCCAGCCGGCCCTGACACAGACCAGATGCTGTAAAATAAAAGCACAAAGACAGATGAACATATGCAGGCTTCCATCTCCCCTTCCCGGGGGCGAGTAAACGGGAGGCATCCCATCCAGAACACTCTTCAGCGCAAAGACGCCCCGCCAAGCTCCAGCTGCTGTCATTACAGAACATGAGCTAATTGATTGGAGGGCGCGCCCGCTGGCCAGAGACGGGGTGGGGGGGGGTTGTTGAGAGATTAGGAAGGAGTGAGGGATGGTGGGGGAGGCAGGTGAAGGATGGGAGGGGTGGTTGTAAATTAGGGGGACGAGGGAGGTGAAGGAGCAGGAGAGCGATGATACTCGTTTGTTTACGTGTGCGTGGGAGTGAGAAGTGTGGACGTGACTCATCAGCTGTTACTCAATCTATGGAGCGTTTCCCATAATGCTTCACTCGTCCATACAATGCGACTGTGTGTAGGTGTGTCAATGAGGAATTCCTCATGCGTTGTGGACGGACGTCGACTCTATCTGTCAGCGGCAGATTCTTGGTACTTAAAGGGGAAAACCTTCGACAGAGCCTTAAAGAGCCGTGGAGAAACATCACATGACTGATATTTATGTTAACCCTTCACCACCCAAGTATCAGACAGGCCAGCTGGACTTTGACTCTTTTAAGAACAAAATTTTAAAAAAGCAAAGTTTCCGCTCTTCTTTCGGGGACCGTTTGAATTTACTCAAATAGTGGCGCAAATAGTTGAAGAGTTACGGTAATTTAGAGAGCACTTGTAGAATTGAAGGACGGGCTCTCTGATTGGTTGTAAAGTGGATTCTCGTTGTTTTGGTCGTCTAAATCGAGGATGCCACATTAATGTGATGCTGAACTCTGAAACATACCCGTCGTCTAACACATCAATGTGGAATCATCAATATTTTACTGCTTTTTTACCCTTAAAGACCAAACCGTCTGACTCTTTAGCTTTCATTTTTTTGAAGCATTCAAGCGTCATGAGCAGTACATCACCTGATCTGGTCCCAGTTTTTCGATTGTTGTCCAAAAACAGATGAAAATACTGGATTTTTTTTTCTTACTGTGACAAAACAGAATCGAGGCGAAGGCCTTCAGCGTGCACCAAAACTCACTAATCTTTGCACAAGATTCAGTCATGGGGAAAATTTATGAATCCAGTGTTTTTGTGCTGATACCTGCTCCACAGCGCCCCCTAATGAGTGGAAACAGCAGCCTCTCAGTCTACTTACAGCTATGGGCCTGATTTTCAGTGTGCATAACCATCATGCCAAGACTTACAAAAAAGTCTCTTATGACCATAGAAGATTCCAAACAGGAAGTTCGGAAATGGCCGATTTTGACAATTTATTGGGTACACGTTTGATCGACGTAGTCTCAGAGTTTTCTTCAGATCAGCTTCAGAGTATTTTTGGTGTGTACTAAACACATTGACGATTAAAAGCTATCAAAGGATTTTTCGTAACTTAATGGGTGTGGCCACAAACTACGTCCAAAGTTGACGATTTTTTCGGCTAAATGCTAATCTTAATAGCTCTCATATACGTTGATGGATTTGGACCAAAACGCACACACGCTCAGTGTCACAGCCTGAGTGCATCTAGATACTTTTATTCACCTTATACTACAGCGCCCCCTACTGTCAACAGGAAGTCATATGTTTTACTCTGTGATTAAAAACTCCTCCCCTTTTTCTAACATATTCTTCTCCACTCTGCTCAGTAATGTCTTTCAGCCCTTCATTCAGTATCACCGATGGGTGCGAGGGCCCACTTATCGCCGGTTGCAGCTTTAATGTTTTAATTTTATTTTCATAGTTATCTTTGGTATTGTTATGTATCATTTACTGAACCTGCAGATGTGTCCATAAAAGTTTTTTTTAGAGTAAATAGAAAAGTTATTTTATTATAAATTAGAAGTAAAAGTGACTTAAGGTAAAGTGGTGGCCAAAATTATTATAAACTCTTGGCATATTTAAGAGGTTTCAGTTGTTTTGGCCATTAAAATACCCATAATAACCAATAAAATTCCATCTCCAAAGTCATCGTTATGCTCTTTAGGAGCGTTGGAAATGATCGACAGGCCCCCTCAGCCAGCAGAATTGATGGAGTTGTACAATGAAGGGTACAGATGTGTTGAACATTTGAAGGAAAGCCTTCGGCTTGAGCTGCAGACGTCATGAAACAACATCAGTGTTGAAGTTCTCGGGGAAATAAACTGACTCTTTGTTATATATTAAATAGATTATATTAGATAATTAATTATAATAGATAATTAATATAGAATATGAAAGTTCAGAGCAGTGAGAGATTCACTGAGCTCAGAGCAAACGTCTGGATCAGGATTAAGAGACGAAAAGAAAAAAAAAAAACCCAAAAGATCAATACTTTCAGAGCTTTTGGTCATCGCTGTTTATCCTCTAGTGCAGTGTTTCTCAAATTGTGGTCCGCAGACCACTAGAGGTCTGCCAGTGCCTCCTAGTGGTCCAGACAGTGAGTTAATTTCAAAAACAAAGACACAAACAAACAAAACAAAAAATGTTTGCAGGGACTCACAAAAGTTTCCCTTGAACTTCCCCTTGAGAAAACGTTTAAGCTAATGTTACTCAATTAATGATCATGTAATATGTATGTGGGAAAGTTTTATGGTTATATTTGTATATATAAATAGTTATTTGAAAAGAAATATATATGCAAAGAAATTAAGTATTATAGAGAGATGACATAGAGTGTTAATCTGTGTATATAAGCAGCTTGTTATATCTTTATTTTTCATGGGGAGCTTCTCCCGACTCTAAAATGTGCAAACAAAAGGGGAAGGATTAAAGAAGTCTCTACTTCCTCCCACTCCCCTGAGTTACAAGTCAGAGGAGTGGGGGCTGTGGCACCTCTGGCTGCTCCTCTGGATGCACCTATGCTGGAAATCTCCTTGACATTTCTGTTTTTAATATGTCTGCTTTCCTCATCCATCCTTCCTCCTGCCAACCCAAGACGACTCTCTCACTCTTTGTTCCGAGGGAAAACCTTCAAATATTACGTAACAAGAACCCATCGTCATATCCAGATTCATTGGGGAACACAAATCCAGCGCTCTGATTCTAAAGATCTGGAATGAGAACAACAATAGATCGTCCTCATTACTGCATTTCTTGGCTTAACTGGCAGTTTAGTTTCCTGTCTGGGCGTGCATGGGTACCTCGTCGTATCCGTATAGTAAAGGGTATAAAAGAGGAATGTTCTCAGTCGTCAGAAGGACATTTTCCCAATCAACCAGTCAGCAAGTGTTAGAAAAAAAATATATAATCTGAAGTATTAATTATACATAATTAAAACTGGAGGTCGCCACACTGCTTCATTTTCAAACCTCTAACTGGAAAATTAGACTGATAAGTGTTAAAGAGGCCGAAGTAGAAGTAAACAAACCCTGGTGTCAGCTTCTAAATGAAGTTTCCATAACAGCCAGTGTCTGACAGGCTTTAATAAACCTGTTTGGATTGGTTTTGAACCTTACTGTGTGATTGTTTTTGGCACTGACGAATAGGTTAATAGACAGACAAAGGTCTGAACAGGATGAAACATTATTATGACCTTTTTTTATTGACGCTGACGTTGTCTTCATTCCACAGTTTGTTTGCTTCTTACGCAGCTACCTGCCGGTGTCCGTAGGAGGGGGGAGACAAACAAAAACAGATGACGGCTTCACATCTTCAGCCAGCTGTGTAATTATGGAGGAGTAAATGACAGGCGCTCTGCTGGTATGAGAGAATGTCAGCAATGCAGATGCTGTAAAAAAACCAACATTTTGTTTAACGCAGGACTGCAAACAGACACATGCATGTCAGTGTGAGTGTGTGTTTGTGCATGCTTTTATAAAAAATGTGTGTGCAACTCTTTCTATGTGCATGTGTAACCCAGTGGTTATTTAGCCAGCCTGTTATTTAGTGCAACATATACAGTGTGTTGTTGTGGGTGTTACAGCATTAAGCTCTGCTTTACGGCAGTAGTGGTGATATCAATGCAGGAGAACTTGTGGGTGGCACTTGATTGTTGCTGAGAGGGGAGAACACATGGCCGAGCAGTAGCCAGTCTGTGCTAGCCGTCTTCTCACATCAAGTCACCTATTGTATGGTTTCCCTGCTAGTTGAGCACCTATAATGACATATTGTAATTATGCTTATGTAAGTATAAACATGAATGAGTAAATGTGTATTTTTTGTTGTTAGACGCTAATCGCGAGTTAGCCGCGAGCTAACCACTTTGTCGTAGCTGAGAGCTAAAGTAAGTGTATAAACGAGTGATTGTAATGATTTACTTGTTTATGAGTGTGTTTAATATTCTAAACACTGCATAGAGTTTAAGGCACTTGATTCCTGCTGAGAGGGGAGAAGACATGGCCGAGCAGTAGCCAGTCTGTGCTAGCCGTCTTCTCACATCAAGTCACCTATTGTATGTTTTCCCAGCTAGCTGATCGCGAGGGTGCCGGAGCCGGGTACAGACTGCTGTTTCCCCAGAGGGGAAACATATATATATATATATATATATATATATATATATATATATATATATATATATATATATATATACACACACACACACATATATATATACACATATATATACACACACACACACACACATATATATATATATATATATATATATATATATATATATATATATATATATATATATATATATATATTTTTTTTTTTTTTTTTTTTTTTTTATTATTTTTTTTTAACACTGATGAGGAAATGTACAACTGAAAACTGAAAAGAAATATACAAGATTTTGAGTTGTGGGCTTACAACTATATTGTTAAGTCAGACGTTTGTATTGAAGCTGAAGAGAATTTGATTTTTTTTTATATATTATTATTTCATGTCTTTGTTTTTTTTTTTTTTTAAGGGTTGGTTTCATTGAAATGAAAAACCAGAATGAACTCAACATACACATGCTGGTCTGAAAGAAAGATACGTTCCAGTCCATAACAAAATCTTCTATTTCATTGTGTTGGACTTGGGTAGCATACTGCTACCAGACCCTAATAAATTCCTGTTAAGTACATTTAAAGATCATCTTTGTGGTTGTTTACAGAGAGATAAATTGATACTTGGTTACACATGCACCCATAATGTGTGCACACCCATGCTGGAGAATTTGTGTGTGTGTGTGTGTGTGTGTGTGTGTGTGTGTGTGTGTGTGTAAGCATGTCCTCACAGGTTGCAGCCTCCTCTATAAATTGAGTCTTACTACACTCACATTCCTCTGCTCACAGATCCCCTCCCCTTCTGCAAGTATCTGCCTGTTTTTTTGTTTTTCCTGTTTCTCAATGGGGCCGGTCACTGACTCAATGCAGCCTTTATACCTCGCTGTGCACACCGCTCACACGCTGTTTGAAACAAAAACACACACCTGTAACACAAACTCACCGCCCACTGGCCCTCTTTGAACTGGTTGAGCAATTCGGTGTTACGGCAGTGGGTGCGTGGGTAATGCAGCAGCTCGCAGAGTCGTACTCCAAGACAAAAACACGTCTGGAGTTTTTAAGCTGATGGCACTCAGGCAGCTCTGTGTGAGAGAGAGAGAGGAAAAATCAGTTGATGGTAAATGAGTAACACTGAAATTATAGTGTGTTGCTGTCACCGTGCTTTCAGCTTTGCTTTTAATGGATTAGTCAAAGGTGGAGTCCTCTGGGTGCTCAGTTTAACCTTACACAAACAGACCTCCCATTGATGGCTATGGAAGCATTAAAGTGTTTGAATGAACGTAACAAAAAAAACAACAGCTCACAAATAAAGTAGGTGTGGAAATGTATGCACTTGAAAGCCCTGAGGTGTACACTCCCAGTAACGTAGTCCTTGTGCATTTATTATTCTAAATACTATCTTATCTTTTTTTTATCTTCATATTTGGAATCATAATTTTATTTTTTGATACTTTTTATGGATCATTTGTTGACTTGTGACACCAAACTGGTCGCGTTTGCAGTGGTGTTTTTGCCATTTTTGTTCCTGTTTTATCTGGGGATCCTTTGTGTAACCATGGTTACATTCTTTACACATGAGACTCGTAGCACCAGCACATCAACCCGTCCTCCCATCCATCGTTTTAGAGGATGTAAGATCTATCTACAATGAGATGGACGAGCTAACAGTGCTAACACAGCACCAGAAGGAATACAGACAGAGTAGCATCATGCTATTCACAGAGACATGGCTAACTGAGTTAACACCGGACACAAACACAGCATTGAAGGATTTCACCTGCTGTGAGTGGACAGGATACAGAAGAACGGGACTGAACAGACCGAGGCTGACGTCTCTGATGGACTTTTTTTTTTCCAGTTGACATTAATTATGTTACACTTTTTATATATTCTTGGAATTTTTGCACTTTACACTTTGTTTGCTGCTGTAACTCCTGAATTTCCCTTTTGGGATTAATAAAGTGTGTTCTATTCTATTCTATTCTATTCTATTCTATTCTATTCTATTGCCTTAAACTGGTTTGTAGAACAGGTTATCCTGATTCTAAGGCAAGGCAAGTTTATTTATTTAGCACATTTCAGCAACAAGGCAATTCAAAGTGCTTCACATAGCGGCGAAACATATTAAAAGAAACAATTTAAAAATTAATTAAAAGAGCAAATAATAATAATAATAATAATAATAATAATAATGATCATAAAATAAAAATAAAAGAAAGTAAAATGGAAAAAAAGAAGGGTAAAAGTCACCGTGCAGAATGCAAAGGTGTTCAAGAAAATTGATATTAAAATGATTTGTTTAATTAAAAGCAGCTGTAAAAAGGTGAGTCTTCAACCTGGATTTAAAGGAGCTGAGAGTTCCAGCAGACCTGATATTTTCTGGAAGTTTGTTCCAGATACTTGGAGCATAAAAGCCGAACGCTGCTTCTCCATGCTTGCTTCTAATTCTTGGGATTGAAAGTAGACCTGATCCAGATGACCTGAGTGGTCTTGATGGTTCGTACTGGATCAGAAGATCTCTGATATATTTTAGCCCTAAACCATTTAACGCTTTATAAACCAGCAGAAGGGTTTTAAACTCTGTCCTCTGACAGACAGGGAGCCAGTGTAAAGACCTCAGACCTGGACTGATGTGATCCACTTTCTTGGTGTTCATGAGGACTGGAGCAGCAGCGTTCTGAACCAGCTGCTGATTTTTTTAGGGAGACCTGTAAAGACGCTGTTACAGTCATCAAGTCTACTGAAGATAAAAGCATGGACCAGTTTTTCCAGGTCCTGCTGACACATTAGTCCTTTAATCCTCCACACATTCTGTAAGTGATAGTAGGCCGACTTTGTAACTGTCTTAATGTGTTGGTTCAAATCCAGCTCTGAGTCCATGATCACACCCAGATTTCTGGCATGGTCAGCGGTTTTTAACTTTCTGATTTCTGACTTTAACTTAAGTCGGAACTTTCTGACTTTCCCATGATTCTAAGCATGGGAGACATTTGAAAAGACTCTGAGAAATGGCATCACATTGGACAAACGGACATTTTGAAAGAATAATCCTTAAATGTTCTTCACATGTTCTCCTTAAAAAGGTCACGTATGGTTCAGGGTAATCTTTAGAACATTTTATTTAAGGTTTGAATACCTACATGATAAAATACCAGGTCAGTGAAGGCAGGTGTTCTTTGGAAACTATGAACAGTAGAGTTATAACAGAGTGGTTTCAGCTCAGGATGTTATCAGCCCGTCATGTACAGACTCATTATTGACTTAATTCTCCTGTACGTCTTATCAAAGAGTCAAAGGGTTCAGTCGTTCCTCCCGCTGATAAATGAAGAATAACATTTAGGAGATGGTCTATCAGCCCTGTATGAGTCATAAAAACAGGTATTCCCAGTTTCCGCGGAGTGAAATGAACCTGGAGAGGGATATTTAGCTCGAGTGCTCTTATGCAACATAAGGCCACTTACTCTGGAGACAGGGTTGCGAGGCACGAGGGGGATTTAAGGCATCTGTGCCCAGGGAGCCATCATCTCATAATCCACCGTGCGCCTGCCACCGCACCTGCTCCATCTGAGCCCCGACGAGACCGCAGTTCCACTGATATTTGAAATTTGTAATCCATGATAACATAATTAGATTTTGCAGAGCAAGGGAGAGATGAGTTTGATTGTTTGACAAAACGGCAAAGTTGTGTGAGCGGTTGTGATTCTATCGTGCTTATTTCCTCTACATTTGATGATAACGAGAAGATGATACAGGAAAAAAAAAAAAACAAAAAAATCTCAGCTGTCAGCCACAGCTCTTTCCAACCTCCCGTCCCTCCACCTCATGCTGCGCTCCAACCCTTAAGTGGTTAACAGCCATCTAGCTGACTCGTAAATGGCCCAGATTGCCATTACTAAGGTCTTCTGGAGCCATCCCTTAGCCTTTTAATGACAGCTGCTTCCGCCATTAATTCTCAATCAATAATGCAAAAACACTCAGAGCGGAGTCCATCCTGCCACAGCTTTATTTTCTAATGCGCTCCGAAAGCTAATGAGTCAGGCTAATTGGTCTGTCATCATCACCACTCAGGAGTTTACTAGAGGAAGTGGTCCTTTCCCTTTTTTAACTTCAGAAAGCATTAGCCCAACAACTGGTTTCCAGACAATCACCAGCTGGACTGGAGTCACAGAATGATTCTTGTTCTCAGCATTTCTGCTCAGAAAGATGTGGACAAACAGAAAAATATTTTCTTTGTATTCTCAGGCTTTCAAAGAGATGGAAGTAATGTTTCTCTCCGACCGCCGGCCTCTGTGCTGGGAATGCACTTAGCTAGCGTTTTAGCGTCAGGGTCGTCTGATGATGGGAAGTGGAGCCACGCAGAAACTGCTCGTTGGTTTTGCTCTGAAAGATCTCAGGGAAGATGGCGGGGACTTGTAGTGTTGTTGTCACAAAGGGAAAGAGAAATGGAGCGAGTCAGTCGAGTTCTGGACCAGGTCTTGTGAAAGTGTTGACCTATAAGATCAAACGGTAAATCAAGACAAAACCGCAAAAACACAAACTGCAGTACGAGTTACTCAGAGATCATTCAAACATTTTTTTAGAGGTAGTTGAAAATCAAATCAACTGAGTCCACCTCACAGCTGTACTGCATTCACAAGATGACGTGAAAATTTATTTTATGTATTTATTTATTTTTGATGTTTCCAACTATACAGCCCATGACTTTAAATCATCCACAGGAAATCAAAGTCTGAAACTCCTTCTTATGGTAAATCAAGCGGCAGCCTCCAGTCTGAAAATATGAGTCAGTGCTGAAGTGTTAAAATCTACAGCTGATCGAGCTTCTGCTTGAGGCTGGAAGTACAGGAATTCAAAAACACACCAAGCCACAAAAAAAGAAAAAAAAAAAAAAAAAAAAAAAAAAAAATGTTTACAATCGCTAATTTAGCTAATTTAGCTAATTTAGCTAATTTAGCTAATTTAGCTAATTTAGCTAAAGGCACAGCTCAGCTCAACTGACTGACGGCGTCCAATCCACCATTTTTCATCGCGATTGCCGGTTTTGCTCTTCCGGTTGAATATTCTGTTTACGTTGCCATGGAAACCACAAAGCCGACGATGTTAGCCTAGCTGTCATACTCGCTTTAATAATCAGCTTTTGAAAGGAACAAAATGAACCAGACTTGGAGGTGGAGTCATAGTGCGGATGTTACTCTGAGCCCTGTTTAGCATTAATGAATTCACGCGAGTTGTTTTGAGCTAGCTTGCCAGCGGCGGCGGCAACCGAAAGTCAACACCCATAGGCTTCTGAGGAAACAGGCGGATAGCTGTTAGCGTAGAGACTCAAAGTCCGCCTCGTTTCCAATATGGCCGCGCCGGCCAGTTTGCTTCCAGAAACAGACGGGAGACTAGGTCCAGTAATTATACAGACTAGGGTTAAAACATGTCAGATGCAGACTGAAGGTTTTATGAGGACCATGTGTTGATAATTTAACATTAACGATTATTATAATCACACACGTTAATGTGTAAATGTGTCCTTTGATCCCTGATCAATGCAACAACATTTGCAATCGTCAGGAGGTCCAGTTTGGTTGTTTCATACAGTGAAACTGGTCTATGTTGGGGGGGGTGGGTGGGGGTGGGGGGTGTCTAGCCTTTGGTAAAGAGTGCTACAGCTAACCTCTTAATTTTGGATTGGTGATTTGCACACTTTAAGTCAGCGCTCTGCCGGCTTTGAGACTCTGATTAGCTGCTCGCTTTTCGGTCCGGCACAAATTGCGTAATATTTCCGACTTTTTCAGGTGGAGTGTTTTTATTTTTTCCATACCTGCATTCATTTCAGACCTTCCTTTACATTCTGATCCAGGTCTCAGCATTCTGGGTTGAGACAAGAAAATAATGACAGTCCAATTTAAACTCCTGCAAAACTCTCCTGAGTTTCTCTGACACTGGAAAGTTGTCTGCGACGGTCCAATCAGTCGAAAAAAAAAAAGTCATTTGGTGTGAGGACAGGAGTGAGTAAATGTTTAAGTCTCGGGGTGATTTGCAAGTGTGAAAGAGAAATCACACAGGAGGCTCGCAGGCGCACAGCAAACACAGAAGCAGGATGCTAAATGAGACGCCTTTGTGGGAGAACGTGCAGCGAGCGTTGTAAATGTGGCAGAAGCAGGTGTAGCTCTTCTGCTGCTATGATGTATCGTCGCATTAACGCTTTAATACGGCTCGATACTGGTGTCTGAGAGGCTGTTTCCTAATGGTAATTCACCCCATTTAGCAAAACACACTATGGGGCATTCAGTTTGTTTATGGTCAAACAGCACATCTGGGAGTCCGGCAGTTATGAGGAATGAACTGAGATATATTTCAGTATCATCAAAGGCTGCATGAACCGCTGTTTGAAAATGCAATCATTGTGCCGTACATAATTTTTCACCCTGCCCCTCCTTCTCCCCCGTGCTGATACCAGGGCGCTGCCCAAATCCAATATTATGTTGTAAAAACGTGGAGGCTGATGGATTTTCCATAAATCACAAACTATGCAATACTGCAGCATGATCAGGGTCATGTAATCATCCCGATCATTTCAAACAACTGGCCCCTTGTTGGATCGATACCGGTTCAGACGCAGGCGAGAGAAATGCTTTTCTTCATGGATTTTGTAATCAGCAATAGCCTCTCGGTTAGAAGGCGACTGGCGGGCATTTTTCAGCAAAGAGCGAGTGTATTAGGAGAGCAAACGGCTGCAGCACTGAATGTGTTTTTAATAAAGGAGCCAATGACCCGACTGGATGGAAGGACAGTGGAAGGTTTGTGACCTAAAGGTTACGACATCCTGACCTCTGACCCCAAAACAGAGCCGAGGATTCAAGCGACTGTCAGAGTTTTTGTTAAACAGGCGGTAAAGTGGAAATACGGAGAGCCTGTTGGACATGATTAATTTGCAGGGGCAGGTCCTTGGCTAAAAAAAGAGCTGCATGATTGAATACAGGCTGAGATGCATTGATAGTTAGAGGAGGGAGATCAATATGTACATCTTTTATTTAATGCTTGTTGAGGCCGCGGTGGTCTTTTAGGATGTGGGTATGTTAGTAAAGGGGGAATAATGCTGCACTATAAACCATCATAAAACAGAACAGAAATGAGTCAGAGATTCGATTTAGCTGCGGAAAGTCTCTGTGAGCTTAAAAGAGTCCGAAAGCAGGAAACCGTACAGCGGTGGCGTGCAGACTTTTTAAAAGCAGTGCTTCCTTTTAATTCAAGTCACGACTTTAACTGAGGTCACTGCTTTCTTTAAGTCAAACCTCAACGTACATCGAAACAAAGCGGAGAAACTTTGCTTTCCAGTTGCTGAAAGCAGGAAAACAACTGATTGATTTTATTTTTTAAGAATTTTTTTTTTTTCAGTATAAAGAACAAACCATGGGTACATCCTGACTTTACAGTTTGTTTGGTTTTTTTGCACTGCTGTCAATCAAAACAAAGTTGAGCTGAGCAACGGAAAGGATGAAAATTTGGGCGTCGGCTCTCATGATTCACGACAAACATCGACCGTTTGAGCCGCATCCTTTGAGCATGACGCATCACTACGCCCCGTCCCTGCTGATGATCGACTGAGCCTTTCAGGGACGCTCCTTTTATACCCAATCATGACACTCACCTGTTTCCAATGAACCTGTTCACCTGTGGAATGTTCCAAACAGGTGTTTTTGGGGCAGTCCTCAACTTTCACAGTCTTCTGAAACGTCCTAACTTTGACATTGAGGTTGTTTATTAATCAGTCAGAGGTGGAAAATAGAAAATATCAACCAGAAATTATTTTAAGTAATTGGATTTTTTTTTTTTTTCTTTTGGTCTTTTTGTTGTATTCAGTGATTTATGGTACATTTTGAATTCATTTAGAAAAACAACAATTTTGAAAATAAATCCAGAACGGACTTAGTTTTTATTTTACATCCGATAGAAAAAGCGTGTGATTGAAAAAGGTTAATGATGATAATAAGTGGTTTATATGAACTTTGCTGAAGTAAACGGTTACAAGTGAGAGGGTCAGCTCCTCATTTACCAGAGGAAGTGATACATTTGCCAACGTTTCCTTGGAATCCCTTCACTTCTATCTCACGGCCATAATTAGTGTTATAATAAGGTTGTAATGCTGACTTCTTCCTGTAGGTGGCGGTCATGTTCCTAAACCTGCGTGTCATTTACAATAAACTGAAATGGAAGATGAACATCATCAGCGCAGTGCATTATGGGTAACAGATAATGCACCGGACAACATCAGCAGTGACTGCTGTGTCCATTACTGGCAGATTGGGACTAGGGAGCCATCCTGCCTGGACCTGGTGTTAAATTTTGATGAGCTTTTTCATTCTTATTTGCATCCATGGCTTTACGGTACTGTAATTGAAGTTGTCCAGCTTTTCTAGCCTTTACAGTACCAGCTGTAGCAGCCCAAGAAAGTCAGTAACCAATGATTTCTCTGGAACTCTACTCACCTTATGTTCCATTCTCTTGTGGTTCACCTGGTGTGTAATTTTCTGCCCCTGTTAGGAGTAACGTTTGACTTCAGCCCATCTAAAGGTTGAAGAGAACGAGTGATGTGTCTTGTGTTCAGCTAATGTAAAAGCCCCTCATCCCCAGCAGATGTGCTTTGTTTCTATCTAATTGAACTCTGCCTCGCTGTGATTGGTCCCCCGCTGTTTGTGAATGGGAACACTGACTGAGAAATGTCATTCATGCGTTTGGCTCAAACTCAGATTAAAGGTCCCATTATTGTCAAATGGCCCGCTGTTAATATCCCCAGGCACATTGCTCTGTGGAGGTCACCATGTTAATAGATAGGAAAGTGGCTCATTAGCATTTTGCACGCACGCTGCGCGAGTAAGAGCTTCTTGAACTGAGTCGAAGAGTCGAGAAGATTGTTTTATTATCGTGTCGTTTTTGATCGTAAATAGCTGTTAAGTGGCTTCTGCAACAAGGACATCACAGTGTACAAATTTCACCCACTTCAGGATGCTTTCTGTGTCTGTAGATCCGCTCAGCTCCAACATGAAAACACTCCGATAAAACATCTTTTCTGTTAAACATTAAGCTGAAATCTGATAAGGTCGAGCCTTCACGTAGCTCTCTCCGTCGCCTGAATCTTAAGGACAAGCCCGGTGAAAAATGAGACGTGGCATCCATAAATGTTAACTCAACAACAGATGGACATGTTGGCCTAATTTCAGACGTATTGGATTGGATCCAGAGCTGCACACAGAAGGGTAAACATTGAAATTGATGGTATTGATTGAATTACTGGAAACTGCCTCAGGTGATGAAGAGAAAGCAGCAGGGATGGACTTCTTAGAGATGCTGAAGCCGAGCTGAGGAGGGACAGAAGTCAATCACGCCACAACCAATAGAAAACACTGACTCAGATTTTATTTATTTATCCTATGAAACTATTATTTTACAGCCTCATCTCAAGCAAAAATCTGTTTCCTGTCTTGCAGAACACAAACAAGGCCGGCTGTACCTCTATTGACACAGGCCTGACTAACACGCTCCATCATGCGTGGATATAATGGTGGCTGTAACTTAAATGTGCTCCATTACTGGGAACACTGGTCATCCATTGCATGTATGTGCATGCCCTTTGGGAGAAATGGTTTAGTCCTGTTTCCAATCTGATGGTTTACCAGCCCGTTGCAAAATATGAGATGTTGCATTGATCTGCAGTCAGATAAAGGGCAGAGCAGGAAACTTGGACAGGAGGAGATATTTGGTGCCTGAGGCCTCTGCCGAGCAGGAGCTGCTTCGTGCTTCAAACTGTTTCCTTTCTTAAGGCGCTGTTTCTTTATTCAGTGGTTATCTTTATTCATCCAGAACGATCTCATACACACCCAACGTTGCACGATTTGATCTGGCTTTGTTTACTGAATTTAACATTTCGTTTCAACAAACCAGTGCATTTCATTTCGACCACAAACCTCCTGCGACTTCCTCAGAAGTTCAGCTGATTGAAAGGGGTTTGAGGAGCAACCAGAGAAGAAAGACAAACATGAGCCAAAAGGGTTAAATGTTACTCGAAAACCTGTATGTACCTTTCAGCATTAATGGAGCCTTCACAGATGGTCAAGTTAGCCATGCCATGGGCACTAACACACCCCCATACCATCACAGATGCTGGCTTTGAGACTTTGACCTGAGAACAATCCAGATTGTCCTTTTCCTCTTTGGCCTGGAGGACACCACGTCCATGATTTACAAAAACAGTTTGAAATGTGGACTCGTCAGACCACAGCAGACTTTTCCACTTTGCGTCAGTCCATCTCAGATGAGCTCGGGTCCAGAGAAGCCGGCGGTGTTTCTGGGTGTTGTTGATATATGTCTTTGTCTTTGCATGGTAGAGTTTGAACTGTCACTTGTAGATGTAGTGATGAACTGTGTTAACTGACAATGGTTTTCTGAAGTCTTCCTGAGCCCACGTGGTAATATCCTTTACACCATGATGTTGGTTTTTAATGCAGTGCTGCCTGAGGGGTCAAAGGTCACGATCATTCAGTGTTGGTTTTCAGCCTTGCTGCTTACGTGCAGAGATTTCTCCAGATCCTCTGAATCTTTTGATGATATTATGGACTGTAGATGATCAAATCCATCAATTCTTTGACATTGTTGAGAAACATTGTTCTTAAACTGTTGGACTATTTGCTCACGCAGTTGTTCACAAAGTGATGAAACAGGATTTTGTTTTACACAACGTTGTTCTCAGTTATCATGCATTTTTAAAGCAGTCGTACAATGTGGTTATGACAGACATTTGAATGAAGAATATTAGTGTTTCAGTTGTTAATCAGCCACTTCCTGCCCCCTCCTTGCATGTCCCATAGAACTAATGAGGACAATAAGCTCAGCCTATGGCCCCAGTATGGGAGCGAGTGAGTCATTCATTCATTTATGGGACATATCCCAAGGGGGTGGACATGACATGGAGGATAGATGGTCCAGAGTTTTCTGAGGAGCAACAAAGCGGTCCTTTGATCTGAAGACTGTCTGCTTAATTTCCTGGAACGTGTGGGAAAAGGAATGTTTATGTCAGTATGATGCTGATGTGTCCTTGAGCAAGGCACTGACCCCTAACCCTTTACATTCTGCTGATAAGATGACGCTGTGAAGAAGCTGTGGTTTCCTCTCAGAGTGAAAACAGTCATCCTGCTTCGTGTAAGCGGTGGGCGTACTGACTCTGTAGTATCGATATCGACACTTACACGTTACTCATTTAAGGATTGATTCTCAAAGTATTGATATTAATATATAAACACTAAATAAAAGCGTGTGTGTCAGTTCCAGCTTTTTAGGAACGTGTTGCAGGCATCAAATTCAAAATGAGTGAATATTTGTAAAAAACAATAAAGTTTATCAGTTTGAACAATAAATATCTTGTCTTTGTAGTGTATTCAGTTGAATATAGGTTTAACAGGGTTTGGAAATCATTGTGTTCTGTTTTTATTTTACGTTTAACACAACGTCCCAACTTCATTGGAATTAGGGTTGTAATTAAACATGGTATGTCCTTACTGATGTATGCTGTATTTAACATTTCCAAATTCTACAATTCTACTATTTCATTTAGCAGACGCTTTTTTCCAAAGTGTTCTATCTAAATATCAGCCACAACTAGAATTAAGCATTCAGCAGAAATCAATATTCAGTGCTTTCATTTGTTAAGAGCTCAGTCTGAGACCTTCTATTCTGACCCCTGAGGACAAAGAGAAGAAGGGTCAGATTAAGTGCCAAAGTGTTCCCTGAACAGGTGAGTCTTCAGACCTCTTAAAAGTAGAAGGGGACTCTGTGGATTGTATGGAGTTGGGTGATTCAGCAACAGAGGAGAAGAGTCTGGTAGAGATTTTGAGCCATGCTGGGCTGGGAGCACCAGGCGTCTCTCACAGGCAGAGCGTAGCGGGCGGGAAGGAGTGTAGACCTGGATGAGGGACTCCAGGTAGGAAGGAGCCGTTTTTGTCACTGTTTTATGAGCCAGAAGAAGAGCTTTGAATTTGATTGGAGCTGCCACTGGGAGCCAGTGAAGAGAGATTAACGGCTGGGTGATGTGTGCTGTTTGGGGCTGGTTAAAAACCAGACGTGCTGCTGCATTCTGGGTAATCTGCAGAGGTTTGAACGTAGACAAGCAGTGAATTGCAGTAGTCAATGTGTGAAATCACAAGAGCCTGTACCAGGAGCTGTGTGGCCTGTTGTGTCAGGTAGGGTCTGATCCTCCTGATGTTACAGAGGGCATATCGACAGGACCGAGCAAAAAGGTTTGTGGGAACAAGTTGATTTGATTCAAGCAGGACTCTGATGTGTGGTTGAACAGAGGGACAGACTGGAAGGACAATGAGCTCAGTTTTAGATAGATTTAGCTGAAGGTGCCGCTCCTTCATCCAAGTGGAGATATCAACCAGATGAGCTGATATCCGAGCTGAGACAGTTGTGTCATTGGGTGGAAAAGACATGAAAAGCCGAGTGTCGTCAGCATAGCACATTCTGGACATACGCCTCAGATAAAGTACACGTTATATGGATGAAGAACTTTCAAAGTCTTTCGACTTTTAGAAAAATCCATAAATAACCACCTTACATTCACATTGAATGGACGTGACCCACTGTCAGCTCTGAAGCTGGTAGTTATGTGTAAGATCTTTCCACTGCAGTAAATCAGGGTTTAAATAACATTCTTCCAGACTGTTCCGTGGTGTTTTTTCTTCCTTGAATCAAACCTCATTACACAAGCACAACAAACGTATCGCTTACACGATTTGGCATGAGAGCCTCGCTGCCGAGCACTAGTTGAATCATCATTAAAAAGGGAAAAAATAACCAATCCTCTCCTCTCACTGGGTGCCCAGACTATGATAAAGCTCTTTTGATGGAGATTAATCACCCCCACCCCCTCTCATTCCAAATGTGGTTTATTCTGTGTTTTTATTATTTCCCCCCTCCTGCTAATCTCCTCAAACATTTTCAGGCGAGCTGAATGCAGACCAGTTTGAGTGATCAGGCTAAATTGCCTAAGAGGCCGTTAATAGTTTATAGGGTCGAGGCTGATGAGAGACAGGCAGGAGGAGAAGGAGAAGAAAGCTAATTAAATCAGTGTCGGGGGGTCGCGGGTGTCTCAGGCTGGCATGGTGGGCCGTAAAGATTACCATTATCACTTTCATTACCCTGGCTGATTGTTTAGAGGTGGTTGGGGGCGGTGGATGGAGGGACACGTGGCACCAAATTGCTTCGGCGTTGCCATTTACTAACCTCTGACAGTTTCCATTATCATAAAGTTATGGCACAGGGGGTGAGAGATTTGATTTCACAAACAATACTCGCCCAACCTCGGTTATTCAATTTTCATGGTGTGTTTGATTTCTGGATTCCTAGACACAAGACAGCCTTTAACTTTAACTGGTCTGAAAAACGCCCACATTCAGTGTGTGGAGACACGAGTTGATGGCTGAAAGTTTGTGGTAATTCTGCTGCTTTCGACCAGAGTCCAGATCCTGGAACCTGGGACTCGATTTGATTCAGCAAACAACAAAAATATGACCGCCTCAACTCCAACAGTGATGCTTTAGACCTCAGCTTCGCCTCTTCTGGCATTCTCAAATTCAGATGTCTTCCTTTCCCCTTAACAGCAACAAGTAAAACATAAATTTACTAAAATAAATATTCAAAAAATTTTTTTTGCAATATAATCAAGATCAAACTTCATCTTGCCAATGGCGTGAGCTTTGCTAGCTAACAAACAGTCCACTCACTCGGACAACCAATGAACATTCAGTGTCAGGTGCTATGGCAGGTGTCACAGTAGGAGACATTTCACAGGAGGACATTGATGATTTATGGGGACAGAAAGATCAGCTATCATCTATAAGTCACCAAAAGGGTCTAAACTCCACATTGGAGGGAAATATGAATCATTTTACTGTTGAAGGTCCATAAAAAGCTTCAGTTACAAGACAAAACTTCCAGGTCCCAGAGCAAACCTGATAAACCACATCTGGTTCCCATCAGCATCTCAGACAACAAGACAGAGGATCAGCATCAGTCAGGAGAAAAATCTGACCTCCTTTTTACCATCTTTACCAAGAGAGTCTCTGTTAGTTTGGAGCTACAGTATTTACACTGAATCATTCAGCAGAACTTTTGTCAACCTTTGTTATCTGGGCTGTTACAGATAAGCTAATGAAGCTAAGCTCCAGAAGCTAATGTTAGCTTAACTAGAGCCCTTTGGACAACAGCTAACAATGATGGACGATCACCAAAGAAAAAAAAAATAGAACAAAACAGACCAATGAACTCCAACAAACAAAGAGACATGATGAACAACACAGCTAGAAGCTAACGCTAGCCTAGCGCTAGGCTAACGCTAGAGATGTTAAAGATAACTTTGTATTTCTTTACAGCAAAGTGACGACATGCTGCCTCACATACGATGTTGACTCACCTTATAACAGATGTAAACATCCTTGTTTATTTTACTCACGTTGAGTTGATGTTGTGGTCACAACTTTATCCAAAGAAGAGACACAAGTTAAATAACTCGTGGAAACTAAACAATAACTCGTACACACAATAAAAGTCTTCTGGGGAAATTTATCAAGATGATTCACTTGTTCCCACATGATGACAAGTAAATGTTTTGGACGCACACCACAAAAAATAAAATAAATAAATAAAAATAATAATAATAAAAAAGAATAAACACACTTTTTGGGCTCTGTAGCACATGAATATATCTATCCATTTAATTTCCTACGTTGCCATCTCTGTTGAGGCATGGTGTAGAAAACTTTCATTATTTTCACTCATATTTTAATTTGTGGAGAGACGAGGCTTCAGCCCCTGAAGACTGGAGAACATATACAGACTAATTCACTTCTCTGCTACATGAACCGATACGAACAGCGTATGTATCATAAGAAAACAACATTTATTAAAGTTTGAGGATAAAATTGGAGCCTGTGACGCTCCCGTAAAATCACACATGTCCTTCCATGCTTTGAATCCTGTCGTCCACCCTCTGTTTGTCCAGCGAGGTAATAACAGCACTGACCTGGTTCCCTTAGCAATCTGCTGTTCATTACCGAGCGCTGGTCTGGAGCGGGTCTGTAACTCTTTCATTCCTCTCTCCTCGTCCACTCGTGCTTTCAGCTGCTGCCACGGACGGGGCTCTGCCAGCCTGGGTGGTTTAACACTGTGTGCTGCCACCAGGTCGGGTTTATAAATATGCACTAATGAGCAAGCGGCTGATTGTGCTGTGGCACGCTTACTCATTACCCGAGATCACCATGGAGACGCTGTCTGTGGAGGCAGAGCTGGATGCCATGGCGCTCACATATGGAGCTGCATATATTCAGGGGAGTGATGCAGACAGGAGTTTTGAAATGAATATGCTGCTAATAAGAGCCCTGCGGTGCGCACAGACCTCACTGCAGGTCCAGATTAGACCTGGGTCACTCATGGATTTATTAGTGGATTTAATTGTGAAGGTAGTAATCTAATGCAGCCATCCTCACTTCCTTGATCTCCAGTGGTTCATACCAACGTTCCAAAAACATGGAAGAATCAGGGCTTATAAATTCCACATAGTGAGTTCAGACCAGGCCATGAAGTCCAGCTCGGCCTACAGAACATCAGCAGCCACCTACATCTACCCGTCCAAACTCCTGCTCCCCCTGGAGACAGCTTTCAATCCACCTCCAACCCAGACCCTTCTTTGGTGAAGTGTCTGATTTAAGCAGTGTCAGATGTATCGTCTTTGCTGCTGCTCCCCCTGCAACCACTGTAGTGTGAGGCATTAATGATCTAAATCTTTACACAGATATGTTTTGTCTAAACTGGATCTATAGCAAAAGGACACAGGATGAAATTTTAACTCTGTTTGAATGTTGATGAATGGTTCACGCAGTACGATGTGACAGGAAACGGGAGGGAGGAAAAATCGCCAACAAAGACTTGGAATCCCATTTCATCTAATTGGTTACTGCCCAAACCCCACAGGGCTGTTTGTGTCTCTCTCTCCTTCCCTTTATGCAATAAGCTACAACATATGAAAAAATTAGATTTAACGATTCGCCAGTTGGTGTAACTGAGTCCGCGACTCCGCTAATGACTGTCTCTATAATGTGTGAAGAAATAGGCTTATTGACTTTCGCTGCCTGCAGTGTTTGAATGCAGTCTGTCCTTTTTCTCTCTCCGCAGTGGTACTCGCTGTTTCTAGTCCCGTCCAGGAAGCAAACTGGGAGAGGGGATTAGAGGGACAGCCGGCCTGCTGGATCCCAGCCCTGCTTCTATAAATCACGCTTTTAGGGAGGCTTTACTGAAAGTGTCAGAAAGACGTTATGTAATAAGACTTTAATTTAGGTCCCACCATCATCACCTTTTCCCACCGTCAGGAAAACATCTTGAGCTTATATATATCTATATATATGTGTGTGTATATATATCTATATATATGTGTGTGTATATATATCTATATATATATATATATACATATATATATATATATATATATTTATTTATTTATATATATACATATATATATATATATGCATATATATATATATATATATGTGTGTGTGTGTGTGTATATATATATATATATATATATATATATATATATATATATATATATATATATATATATATGCAGATTTTTTAACTGGTTGAATATATTATATGACTTCCTGTTCCACTATATCTTACTGTAAACAATATAATATATAGATGTAGTGTCTGTGACATCACTTGTGTGTTTCTGATACAGACTTTTAAAGCCTATAGTCGACAGCAGCCATGTTGGAAATGCTCATCTTTAGCTAGCTTTGTTTGAGCTAGGTTGAGAGGTAAAGGGGCGGGCTTATAGCCTGTTTCCAGACAGCTACAGGGTAGAGATGTTCACAAGTCTTTGGTTACGAGTCCAAGTCAAATCTCAAGTCTCTAAACACTAACTCTCTCATGTCTCTTCTTGTTTTGAGCCTCTCTCGTTAAATGAGGGTCTCTAATGACGTATTTCAAGTCCAACTCAGTGAAATGGTAACCTGGTAAACCTGCAACATTAACGTTATGTGCAAATCTACAATTAACCTGTAACCTGTCTGTAAACCCACAGTGTAACCTCTATGTTTATCATTGGCCAGTAGATGGAGGCAACGGAACGTAGATGAATAACGTTACTCGGTAAACGTCATGTTAACTCCACTCCATGTAAATAAGTCTGACAAACAAACTAATATTCACTTACAAAGCTGGTAGCAAGCTAAAGTAAACACAGGTGAGGCTAAGCTAAACATGTTTGCTAACCGTACATATGCCCTAATGTGGCTGACCTATCCAGGTGAGTTTTCAGGTGCCTTATAGAATCAGATGTGGTTGATTCAGCGTCTTTAATCATAGTACCTCAGACTCTGCAGTCTGTTGGCGCCGTCCTGTTTGGAGTTTTAACCAAATGTGATTACAAAGGGTTCAGCAGCAGCTGCAGGCGTGTCGGTGTGTCATAGTGTCATCTGAGGTACTAATGTGTTGGGCCATGAGCCGTGCAGCCGATGTGTAATATGGTTACCATGGTTACCGTGTCAAAAAGGATGGAATGGCATCAAGCTCGTCAGATGGTTCAGAGTTTCCCCAACGTTAATACACCAAAAAAAAAAAGAAAGGAAAAAAGAAAACATGATTGTTCACGAGTCCTAAAACACAAGTCCGAGTCAAGTCTGAAGTCTTTCTGTGTGCCAGTAGAGTGTGACTCGAGTATGAGTCACAAACTCGAGTCCCCCATCTCTGCTACAGGGTACCCACGTGTCAGTCAAGTCAGCCATGCCCTTATAACAGAAAAACTCGTTGATTTAATAACTTTGAAAATAACAAAGTTGTCCTAAACTCAGTGTTTGTTGAAAGAGAAATGAGCTACTCAGACACAAATCATCTTTTGAACCAGACTCAGAACAGGTTTGGTTCCAGCCTTGGTGTGGATGGGGTTTCTGGTGTTTCTGCAGCCAGCCTCAAGTGGACACTTGATGAACTGCAGTTTTAGGCTTCAGGGTTCCCATTTGGACCAGCACCCTGTGCATCACTGCTCTGTTATCCAATGAAATTAAAGTCTTGTTTATCAACCGTGGAGGGCTCCATGTTTGCCTAGCCTAAACACAGCCAGAACACGACAGAGCCGAGCCAGACTGAGTTACACACACTGCGTAGAATGAAAACCGATCAGCTCTGAAGCTGTGACGGAGCAGAGACGAACCGGACACACAGATCTAGAGGAAGTGAACCATTTGAGAGGATTAATTGCGTAATCCTGACGTTTCCCACAGTTTGGTAGCTAAAATTTTCCTGTAATCTTAACCGAAACACTGCGAGATCTTGCTCACACACTCACACACTCACACACTCACACACACCAGTGTGTTTGTGGATCAGGCTTTTATGAGCTCGGCCATCGGCTCCGTCTCCCACTGCTGCAATGTTTCTGCTGCTGCCAGGCCTCATAATGGAAAAACAGAGGGTCCAGGCAGTGGGATGTCCAAGTGTGTGTGTGTGTGTGTGTGTGTGTGTGTTTGAGTGTGTGTGTGTGCACATGTGTAATCAAGTGCAAGCAGGCAGGGAGTTTATTTTTGTGTGTGCATGTGTCAGCATGTGTGGGTGTGTGAATGCACAAATTGTAGAGGCTTGCAACAGTGGTGTGTGTTTGCGTATGTGTGTGTGTGTGTGTGTTTGCGTATGTGTGTGTGTCGAGCGGGCGGATGGTTTGCGTATCTGGACAGATTCTTGTGGGTTGCATGTGTTTGCTTTTGTTTGTGTGTGACAACTAGACAACACCGAGGTTATTAGTTTACCTGAATGATCTTCACACACACACATACACACACACACACATGCACACACACACACAGGAAGAGGGAGTGTATCCACGAGGAGTTTCCATGTTTGTAGCTGTAGACGTCCAGCTGCTCAGATGCAGTTGTGCATGTGTGTTTAGAGCAGGATGGGAAGCATGGGATGTGTGTGTGTGTGTGTGTGTGTGTGTGTGTGTGTGGGGGGGGGGGGGGGGGGGGGGGGTCCACTCCCACATTCAAGGGATTCCTGAAGAAATGCTCACGTTTGTCTGAACCATTTGTGTGTGTGTGTGTGTGTGTGTTAAGGGCTTCCTGACTTCGACTTCGATATTGTGCGTATTTTTTTGACACGGGGCTCAGAGGAAATGAGTTCTGGTTGCAGAGAGACAAGAGTGACAGAGGGGGGGTCAGAGGGGGGGGGGGCTGGGACGGTTTTCATTTAGCTCTCTTTATGAGTCAGGACAAAGCTAGCCGGGTCAGAGAGGAGCTGCGTGCGAGGAGGAGAGGAGGGAGTTCGCTTGTCTGCTTGATGTATGACAAATGCACGTAGGAAACGCGGGCCAAGAGAATTGGATTCTTCCCTCCTCAGCGAGATGGAGATGAGTCCTTTTTTTTCCCTCTTCCTCTCTCTCCTCCCTCAAGGCAATGAGGTTACGCATTTGGACAGGTGTGAATACTGATGATGAATAGTAATGTTGTTAGCCTGAATGGAGTGCTGAGATCGATGGAGCCAGCGCGGGCTTTTGATTATGATGGCTGCAGAAGGATGGGCGGCCCCTGCGAGAGTTTATGGGGCGTTATCTGGTGTAATGACAAAATAAATGGGAAATAAATCCTGCACCTCATATCCACTCAGTTTTACATGTGTCACTCTCGATATGGGATAGACACAAACATACACACAGTGCTGAGGTGCATACTCATGGTCTTTAATCCCAGAGGTCTTTGCTGCTGCTCTGCCTGCCTTGGCCTTTCATGTTTACCAAGTATGTCCAAGGTCAGAGGCATGGCGGGCCCAGGTCTACTCACTTTTCATCAGGCAAAGCCAAGATATTTATTCTTCAAACTGATCAACTTTATTGTTTTTATGAGTTTGATGTCTGCAACACGTTCCTAAAAAGCTGGGACAGGGTCGACAACAGACTGGGAAAGTTGAGGAATGTTCCAAAAACACCTGTTTGGGACATTCCACAGGTGAACAGGTTCATTGGAAACAGGTGAGTGTCATGATTGGGTGTAAAAGGAGCATCCCTGAAAGGCTCAGTCGTTCACAAGCAAGGATGGGGCGAGGTTCACCACTTTGTGAACAACTGCGTGAGCAAATAGTCCAACAGTTTAAGAACAATGTTTCTCAATGTCAAAGAATTGATGGATTTCATCATCTACAGTCCATAATATCATCAAAACGTTCAGAGAATCTGGAGAAATCTCTGCACGTAAGCAGCAAGGCTGAAAACCAACACTGAATGCCCGTGACCTTTGACCCCTCAGGCAGCACTGCATTAAAAACCAACATCATTGTGTAAAGGATATTACCACGTGGGCTCAGGAAGACTTCAGAAAACCATTGTCAGTTAACACAGTTCATCACTACATCTACAAGTGACAGTTCAAACTCTACCATGCAAAGACAAAGACATATATCAACAACACCCAGAAACACCGCCGGCTTCTCTGGACCCGAGCTCATCTGAGATGGACTGACGCAAAGTGGAAAAGTCTGCTGTGGTCTGACGAGTCCACATTTCAAACTGTTTTTGTAAATCATGGACGTGGTGTCCTCCAGACCAAAGAGGAAAAGGACAATCTGGATTGTTCTCAGGTCAAAGTCTCAAAGCCAGCATCTGTGATGGTATGGGGGTGTGTTAGTGCCCATGGCATGGCTAACTTGACCATCTGTGAAGGCTCCATTAATGCTGAAAGCTACATACAGGTTTGATGTCATTGGAACATTCTTACATTACTTTTACTGTTCATAAACAAGATGGTAAAAGTTGCACAAAGTCTGGCCATCCCTGATGTTTGCACATAAAAGAGAGGAGAGGTGTGCTCTCTCCCCCACCTCAGGCTAAGGCATTCAATGTATCCACGTATAAGATCCAAATTATTCATAGAGGATGGCGTGAAAATACAAAGCCTGAAGTCTCGGGGGAATACAGGAGATCCTCGCATGGCAGCATAAAAGCAGACACCTACACACGCCGTGTTTCTTTAGCGAGACGCTGTGCAGACATGAAGAGATACACGGAGCAACATCCGGTAACATCCACCGGCTCAGCGCAACAAGAGAGCAGAAAAAGCTCACGGAGTCGTACGCGAGGAAAACCTGCTCAGAGAGATTCCTGGAGAGTAAAAACATCCAGAGTTTTATTTCCAACAGCAAACTCAAAACAACATCAGGACTGCGGAAACTTTCCACATGGCTGCACGTTTGTCACTGTCGAGGAAGAGTTTGTGTCGTCGTCATTTCCTAAAGGAATTCAAAGCTTGTGAGAAGTGATGATAGATGCTGTCACCTGATTCAAACCACGCTAAGCTCTGATACCTGGACAGCTTTCATACATGACGCCATAAAAACAAAGACGCTGATAAGGTAAACACACTCAGTGAAACAAATCACCTCCTAAAGATATCCATCATCTGTTATTTATCAGCGAGGGCGGAATTCAATTAGCGGACCTCCATCATGGCGGCTCTAATTCAAACCACACAAGGTCGCAGGAGGGTGCGGTCTGTTTGTCTCCAGCTGATGAAGTGCTACGCAGTCTGCTTCAACAGCCATCACACTCCCTCCCCTCCCTGGTCTCAGCTACCCCCCCACGACCTTTGACCTCCAGCGTTAGAGCTGCCCAACATCTGGTCCCAGGACTGCTGGTGGGTGGTGCCGTTCCACATATTTCACACCTCAACAGACAAGGATCGGCTTTGAAGATGGCGTTTCAAAGAGCCGCCGCCGTTTGTCCGTGCTGAGGGTCAGCGGGTCGGGGGGGGGGGGGGGGGGGTTAGAAAACATGCGTACCTGTATGTTGGCGATCTAACGGTCTAAAAAAGGCGCTGCGTGAGCGAGACATGTTCCGTGAGTTTGGCGGCAAGTCAGAGGAGTGGATGAGTTGTTGTTTCGTTGAATCCAGTTTACAACCACAGATTACTCACACACGACATCTGAGCCGTTTCAGGGTCCAGAAACTGACGGCAGCTGTAGCTTGTTGTAGAAAACAAAACAAACAACAAAAACAGGTTTTATTGTTCCTTTGTTGTTTTGTTTTGTTCTGAAATCTCTTAATGGTCTTGCTCCTTCTTATCAGATTTACTGTGAGAGCCCTCAGATCTTCAGGTTTTGGTCTTTTGAACCCTCAGCCTGCCTGAAGACCCGAGGGCTGTGAAAAGTCCAAGAATTTAATAAACAAACAAACAAACAAACAACCAAAACTAGTTTTTAAATCTGAGTTTTATTTTCTGTGCTAATTCATCTTGTTATAGATTCATATCTGATTTTTTGTTTTCCTATATTTTTGACTGATTCATTATTTATTTAAAGAGAGGGTACTGGGCCTTTAAGTAGCCTTCATTATGTCCCTCTGGTTTCACCGTAGTAGCTTTAAATAATCTATTTATCTCATCCTGGTGTTTTTGAAAACACTCTGTCTGAAACCCTTTGTTTTAGCTGCTGTCTCTTTAAGGCTCCCTGCTCCACAGACTCTCTTCTCTCTGATTGGCCAGCCCTCTGGAGGTCTGTCAGGGGCCGAGCAATGGGTAGACCTTGGTGTTTGAGGTCCGCCTTCCCAACATGTCATATACCAGTTAGACCAAGGGTCTCAAACTCGTGGCCTGCGGGCCAATTGCGGCCCCAAAACAATATTTCGTGGCCCCCTGCCTGAAATCATTTTATATTTTTTAACACTTGTGGGCTACCGTAGCTCAGGCTCATGACAACAACACAAATTAGCAATTGGTCACTTGTAACATGTTTGTGTCACCGAGTGGAGGGAAAATACTTAAAGATTCAGGTCCAAACTTAAAGATGAGCATCTTAAAGCCACACTGAGGGTCTCAGCTGCATGTTCTGACCTGGTAAGACTGAGAAGATCGGATCAGTTGTACTTTTTTTTTTTTTTTTTTGAATACTTGAAGCCCTTTTTTTGTAGAGCACTTGATTGTTTCAGAAAGTCCTGTGAAGATCTCGGTGTTTCGATCAGATTTGTACAACATATGAACATGTAGAGGTTTGAAAATCTGAACTTCTTTAGTCTGAACATCCAGAATTTTTTATTTTATATCCATGTTTAAACTTACTCCGAATAAATGATGTGATCTGATGTTATCTGAATAAAAATAGTTGCCACTCTAACCTTTATTTTGATGTTTTGTTGATTTTTTTTTTTCCCCCTAAAGAAAATAAAATAAATTATAAGACTCATTTGTCCAGTTTTGAGCCCCTGGTGGTGTCTGTGTTTTCTGACTTGGAGAAAGCCGGACACTTCAGAGGTCAGGAGAGCCTTTCCTCACATGTCTGAGGTCACAAGTTCAAACCCTCCCAACAGTCGATCCGTCCATTAACAGCCGTGAAGTGTCTCAGAGCGAGACGCTGAGCTCCTCCCCGAAGCTCTCTGTGGATGAGACCGTCAGCTAATCGCTTCACATGTAAATTTCTGTCTTGTTAGCAGACAGCTTGACGGTGGCGTTCATCTCTACCCGCTCCTCAGCTGAGCCCGATGTTAATCGTGTTTTTTCCCCCACTTTTTGCTCTCCTGCATGTAAATTCCCATCGCCGCCAGCTGCAGAAACAAGTCACTCCAAACGACGAGTCCCATCTGTGCATCTCTCTCTCTCTCTCTCTCTCTCTCTCTCTCTCTTTCTGAGTGTGTCACCGAACAAACCGGAGCAGCAGAACTGTGCCTTTGAATGGCGCCATATGTTTCCCATATTCACACTCTTAATCAACATTGCGAGGCGAATTGTGTGTTTGTGACGGCACATTATGCAACAAAAGCACATGCGGAGGATTAAAAGGAATTTGCTACCACTCATGAAAATGTGCTAACCCTCCCGCCTCCGCACACATCTTGAAAAAAAAACGACTGGCTTACACATGGTTCACATTCCATAGAGGAACACTTTGCAGCGGTTACACGAGGACTGGGTTAAAGTTTAGAAATATAATCTGGATGCCACAAATCCTTCGACTGAGCTCTGTGCTGAGGAAACTTCGTGTCGTGTATGTTTTTCTGTCATTAATCAAACCATCAACACTGAACGGACGTTAGCAGTTTCAGCCGGGTGCCCCCTTATGTAACACTGGAACGAAAGAGGACACCAAAGTACGGTGGCCCAGAGAGCTCACAGCCCTTGAGGAAACACATGCAACAAGACAAAACACAAACAAATTAAGAAAACATCATCAACTTGACGACACATGCAGCATTTAGAAAACGCGCTGCAAAGACCGAAACACAACAGAAGTGTTTCCAGAGGACACTTAAAAGTGACGCACATGTCCCGACATGCTTTTTTCCATCCTGTCTAAGGTTCTCTTTCTGTCAGTGTCGTTGGAAAACGAGATAAAAGTAAGTGTTTCATGTATTTTTAGCATTGTACCTGCATGATTCAGATATTAGCATATTGGCTAATAACGGACGTGTGCATCACTTTAGCATATGGCTAACAGTGGTGCAACGGATCCCTGATCCGTTCGGATCATATCTTCGGTTCGGCACACATGTGATCCGCGGATTGATTTATGAAAGGGGGAAAAAAAGTTGTGCGCATGTGCATGTTTAGTCCACACACAGCGTGGTCATGGCGAGCGGAGGAACGGAGGAGCTTGAACGACCCGCGTTATTTAAATCGCCTGTATGGGAGCATTTCGGCTTCCCTGTCAAACATGATGAGAAAGGAAAGAGGCTGGTTGATAAAACCGTGACGGGATGTCGGCACTGTGGCACAAGAAAGCCAATATGAGAGTGGAAACACATCAAGCATGGCCACACATCTGTAGCGACATCACTCCGGTGTTTCACTGACAGGAGTGAAAACGAAGGCTGCTCAGCAACCGTTAATCACCGCGGCATTCAAGCAGCCCCTTGCTGCACAATTCGCCCGGGCTGAAGCCATCACGAATGACATCCATGTGTTTACAGGTGCAGACATGAGGCCATATTCGGTTGTGCAAAATGAGGGCTTTAAACACATGCTGAAAGCGTTTGAGCCACGCTACGACATCCCGTCGCGCACCCACTTCAGCGAAAATATTGTGCCAGATTTTTATGAGCAGGAGAAGAAAAAAGTGGTGGATGAACTATCCCGAGCATCCTCTGTTGCGCTCACCACTGACAGGTGGACATTCAGGGGAACAGGAGAGCAATGTGATGATAACCGCTCACTTCATCACAGCAGACTGGGAGATGAGAAGTCCGGTGCTGCAGACACGCCCCCTCTACGAGAGTTACACAGGCACGCATCTTGCGCAGGTACTGAAACAAGCAGTGGAGGAATGGAAGATAAAGAGGTACTAATATCCCGGTCACAACTGATAATGCAAAAAAATCAAATAAATGCAGTGAATGAGGCAGGATCGATGTTTATTTGTCGTCTTTTTTTTTTTTGCTGATCCGATCCGTGAGTTTTTTGATCCGTTGCCCCCCTAATGGCTAACAACAGTTCCCGACCAAGCGGCAACCTCCGGTCTGAAAATATGAGGCAATGCTGAAGTGCTAAAGTCTGCTGTTCCTCGAGTGTCCGCTTGAGGCTGGCTCCGGAAGTACTGGAAGTCACAAACACACCAAGACAAAATCAGCACATTTACAGCCTGGTACAAAGAATGTCTCCCGTCTGAATCGCTAATTTCACTAACGGCACGCACTGTACGGGGGGGTGAATTTTTTTCTAATTCGGTAGTGTCCACAATATCAAGCTCGCCAGTTCGTCCAATCAGAGGTACAGCTCAGATCACGTGACTGTGGAGCGTCCTATGGTTGTTACTGTGGAGACTCACAGCAGGCCTCATTTCCAATATGGCCGCACCGACCGTTTGGCTTCAAAAGTCCGTTTCAGGAACAGACGGGTGACGTCGCGGAGACTACGTCCATTAATTATACAGACTATGTTCCCGACACTTTACGTCTTCTGGATCAGACTGTAGACAGAGCTTAGGTGCAGCAATTGTTGCCGGTGAAGTGCATAAAGTGCATAATTTTACAACTGACCGTGCAGAGTCTGTTGCATGTGCGTCCACGCGCTCCTCATGTGGCACCTAAAGCAACATTTTTTTTTTTTCTATCTTGACAAAACTGCAGATATAAAAATGTAGGATCAAACTCTGACCCAGGTTTCTGCATTTTTCTGCAGAAATTTGACTTCTCCAAGAGGAGTGAGTACACGCAGGGAGTCTCTGCCAAAACCCAGGCAGAGGGAGCTACCAGGGGTGGGTTTTTTTTTTTTTTTTGTTATTTAGGGAGGCTGGGGGCCAAAAAGGGGGGGGGGGGGGGGGGGGGGTGCAAAGGTGGGTTATGTGAGCGTATGTGTGAGACTGTGGCTCAGCCAAGAGGTGTCATATTTGAATGGAGTTCATATCTGCTCTGTTCTAACCTGCTGGAGGTGTATTATGTAACGCAGAGTACACACACACACACACACACACACACACACACTCTCCTGACCCACATCACTCTGCACACTGAAAGAAAATTTCCACTCAATTTATGCCTCAGGTCTGCAGGGAAGAACTCAGAGAGGAGGACAATCTGCCTGTGCAATTGTGCAGAGGAAAAACCAGAGAGAGAGAGAGAGAGAGAGAGAGAGAGAGAGAGAGAGAGAGGGGGAGACCTTTAGGTGAAAGAAAAATAGACATGAGGGTTCAGTTAAAGTCTGGTTGTGGTCTCTTAAAGCGGGTCATCGTCTGTTATCTGCTGAACTTAGTTTTCACGACATGCAGCTAGTCTGAAGCAACGTCCTTTGGAATGCATTTTCATTTTCCCACAATGCATCAGTTTACACCTTCCTTTTACTGCTTTCTACGATATTAGAGGGTTGAAACACCAGTTCGAAATCTAATTCCAGTATCAGACTTGCTTACGGAATTTTAATCCTTTTTTAATCCCTCATCAAATTGCTGGTAGTGAAGCTTAGCCTCGTAAGACAGACCTCAAACACAGGCCTGAGATTAGAAAAGAAATGCTTTCCGTTCTGTCTGAGTTACACATTTGAATATTTTTTTTTGTATTTAAATTAATGTGAAAAAAAAAAAAAATCTGCTGATATTTAACTTAAAGTTTGCTTTTCTTTCCCAAAGATGCTTCAGTTTTACTTACAGGGAACATTTCAACACAAGTACGCTCAGCGCTGTGGGATGAGGAGAAGAAACAGAAGAGCAATAAATAAGAGCTGCTCACGGCTGTGATCGACATTTAGAAACTGAATCAATAAACATCAAACACAAAAAAAAATCTGCCGAAAATCTGTGGTAAAAAAAAAAAACCTAAATCCACAGATATGACCGACTTTATTTTGTAATTTGATCTAACTGGAGAGTCAGCGAGCCGGCATTTTGGAGTGACGTCATCGTCTACGTAGGCGGGTTGGTCGGGTCTTCGGCCGCGAGTAGAATCCAGAGCGAAGAAGAGTTGCGAACCGCCAATAAAAAAAAAAAAAAAAAAAAAAGAAAACTAGCCGAGAAAAGAATCAAAATGGAGGACGACGAAGTTGAAAGGCAAATTAAGCTTCCCAGTCCTATTGTCTATGCTTTTGAGCCGATACGCCGCCGTGTGGCTCGAGAAGTTCGGAGGGATGAAGAAGTGGAGCCGGTGCTTGTTTGGGGTCAGAAACACTACCTGGTGTCGGTTTGGCTGCTGCTCGGCGATGCCAACGATATTTGAATCCATCTGCTGCCAAGAAGCTGATTTGGTCCATGTCATGCGTGGTCAATCATGCATCACAGACGTTTTGGAGGTGGCCATGCTGTCCCTGAAGGACGTCCGAGCGGAGACACTGGAGCGACCGGTCAACAGCAGGTAAGCTGTTCGTCATTTTGTTTTGTTTTGTCCTCGGCCTTAACTTTAAAAAAATCATTTTTACACCCAGGAGCAATAATCTTTTCTTCCGCTTTGGCTCCTCAGTCTCCATCTTTCACTCTCATCTCTTGCTCTTCTTCCACTCCCAAGGCCGCGAAACCAACCCCATGACGTCACAGCACAAAGAACTGCAAGATGGCGGCGCGCTTGTCACGAAAGACAAAACGTTTCTCCGCTTTTCTTTTAAATGTTTAAATTTGTCGCGTTTTTTTTAATAATTATTGCTGAGAATAGGTCTCAATCTGGTAAAAAAAAACGTTTATTTGTTTGACCGTTTCATTTCCACTTTACGGTTGGTTTTAAGGCTCTTTGCACGATTTGTGGTCGACGTCATGTAGCGTCGGTTTAATCTGAAAAAATCTGAACCGTTTGATTTACTGCTCAGTTTGGAGCGTGTGTGTGTGTGTGTGTGTGTGTGTGTGTAGGTCTGGTGATATGAGACAAAAGTTTACTCACAGTCATGGCGGACCACTAGGAGGCGCTGGACCACAATTTGAGAAACAGTGGATTAAATGACATAAGGATTACCAGTTTGTCCAATCAGAGGCTGAGCTCAGCTCATGTGACTGCTGTGCTCTCTAAAGCACAAAGTCCGCGTCGTATCCAAGACGGCGCTGTCTGATGATCGGCTTCATTTGACTGTATCAGGACTAGACGGGTGACGTCCGTGTCTTTCATGGTTGAACGAAACATTCCTGCAGAAAAGCCTGAAGGCAAAAAAAAAAAAAAAAAACATGCATTAAAAGAAATGACGCTGCAGTTTATCATTTCAGTTTGTTTCAGTCTCAGTTGCACAAAGTCCAAAGTAAAGGTCAGGAGGAGACGGTTCAACACTGTGCATGACAAATGAGGTTAACCATAATAGGAGGTCAGCTCTGATAAAAAGCGATACCACTGATCTGACTGGAAACTGATCTTCAAAAGAAATATCCAGCAGCAAAGCGTGAGGGAGGATTACAGAGCGAGCCGGGGTCATTACTGCCGTAATTTGACCACCTGATGGATACGGAGCGTGTTTCGTACTCCGCCGCTGTGAGCGTGGACTTGTGATGTAACTTTTGGCAGAGCAGCTTCTCTTGATCTCGATCATTCTGGTCTGTTTGATCGGCACTGAGGAAGTTTTAGGTTATCGCTCCTCTCTCAAGTCCCATAAACCTTTCAGTGGCACTCATAGAGCCGGGGAAGAAGCTCATCGTCATCATCATCATCATCATCATCATCATCAGGACAGGAGGAAGTTCTTTTTTATTTATTTCTATCTTCACCAACCAATCGGTGACCTCGGCTGATGTTTGTCATCTGAAGCACTGTTCACATGGTGTCCCACAAGGTTCAGTTATGGGGCCTGAACTCTTTAATTTGTTCATCAATGACGTGTGAAGTTTAAAAGTCATTGTAGTTTCTTTTATTTGCTGATGATACAAACTTTGTTTTTTTTTCAGGACATGAGTAAAAAAAAACTCAAACAATGAAATGATAAAAATAAAACGCATGGTTTGAGGAAAATAAGTTATCCTTAAATTTTAAATAAATTTATGATGATCGGAAACAAAATAACAAAATCTGATCTTTCAATAAAAATTCATTCCTCCTTATTGGACATGAAAGTAACCCTCTCTGAGATCTTCACAGAAATAAATAAAAACACTATTAATGAAATCAATCACACTGACAGGGGCACAGACTGCAGAAGGGTGAAGCAGAATGTCACGTTCTACGTAGGGCTGCAATCAAAAATTTTTAGATATCTGTAACGATACCTTCACTTCACGTACTGGTTCCTGAATGATACTTTTTTCGAAAGCAATTTTTTTAATCAGTTCTAACAAAAGGAAACTTTCATCACATGTTATGGTACAAATCTTGAGTTTTATCTTTCATATGATAAAATAAAAACCCTCCTCCTTTATCCGGGCTTTTGACCGGCAAAGGTGACCGAAAAGAAACAAACATTAGCGCAGTTCATCTGCACGCAGTCGTCTGCTCTGGCTGCAGCTTGGAGGGTCTGCTGTGATTGGAGGAGTCTGTGTTTGGAGAGGGGCTTGGCTCAGCGCAGCGGCCGAAGATCAAAACATGCTTTCGCTCCGTCCCCAAACCACAGAAAAGTCGCTGGATTTTCCTATTTTAGAAAAAAAAAAAAAAAAAGTCGCTAGAGGGGTCTGAAAGTCACCAAATGTAGAGACAGAGACGCTAATTTGGCAACACCGTCCTGCGTACCACAACCACGTGTAACGTTACAGCGAATCAACTTGGCACTGAAAAAAAATAATGCGTCTCTAGTATTGTTCAGGGGGCCGGGCTAAATGTGGAGGCGGGCCTTATCCGGCCCGCGGGCCGTAGTTTGGGGACCACTGGTCTAAAGTGAGCTAATAGACGCTGCGTGTATTTCTCCAGAATCATGCTGTGACCCAGCGTGGACACAGATTAACGTTTGCAGTGATGTGAGTCATGTTTGATGGTCACAGAAGGATGGTGAGCTACCCATCGTGGAAGGAACGTGGTCAGGTGAAATTCTTACCTTCATAAAAAAAGACTTTTGCTGATATCTTCTGACTGGAGATGCTTCAACTCTTTAAATTTCCCGCCACCAAAGAGGATGCTGATGTGCGTGTGCTGAGTAAAACTCGTGGCTCAGGCTTGCAGCAGTGGCAAGATATAGATGCTGTTTCAACTGTACACGTCTCAGTCTATATACCCCACGTTATCAGCGCCAGACTTGGGTCGCTTTAATCATTTTTTAATGCGCATCTTTGAAATTTATTTTCAAACCTAGAAATCACACCTACAACAAGCATTCAGGAAAACAGAAAATGTCACATCCTGTTTGCACTTTCAAACCCTTGGCAACTCTTACTGTCTGAAGCGGCAGCAGAGCAGCTGACTTCAGCTTCAAACATCCTCAGTTTATATTTTCTGTTTGTTCAGAAATCAACTGGAGTGAAAGTGAAATTGCTTTGTGCGCTTCGCCTCCAGGGTTTCCATGAAGAGAATTTATGTTGAGTGTTGAGTTTTGCTGTTATTAGCGAGGGGAGTAGACGCACAGCCATTCAGGATCATGTCCTAATTCATCACCGCGTTTATTGAGTCAGAAGTGCAGGAATCTGTCTTGTGGCGTTGGCACTGAGGCGCTCTGACAGTCCAGGCAGAGAGAGAGTGACATGGAGCTGAGTGAACACTTGGCTGTGAGTCAGCCAGACGGGGGGGGGGGGGGATAGATCACAACGTGAGTGACACCTGAGCCGCAGCACATCTGGTTTCAGGAGTGAACCCTCTCCCCGGGCCACATGTGGTTTTCATTGGCGCTACATGCTGCAGGGTCGACCTCCGCCTGTAAGGAGTGAACCTGAGGCAGCAGCCCCCCCCCCCCCCTGCATCTGGAGCCCTGCTGGACGCCTCTCCAGCAGCCTCCACTTGACCCACTTTCAGGCCTAATGGTTATTTTTCCCCCCTTTTCGCTCTCCGGTTCAGTGGCTGACTTGGCTCGCTTCACGTTGTTGTTATGTCAAGCACGAGCAACACGCTGTAACGCCGTCCGCTGGATTCTAAGCTAATTATGCAACCGCAGAGGAGCCGCGTGCCTTTCTGCACCGAAAACACAAATTACAGCGTTGCATCACTTTAAACAAAAGGCCTGCGCAGCAGACTTAAAACAGTCCCAATAATAACTCAGAGATTTGCACAGCCGACCGTGAAAACAGACGTATTGCTTGGACACAGCAGTCAGTCCGGTTTAAGCAACGAGAGGCAGAGAGCTGCAGTCAGTCTGAAGGATGACGTCCAAGCTGAGAGTTCGGATACACAAAACAAACAAATGACCTTTTCTGTCTCGTTAACTGGAGCCGGAGCTGTTCCAACAAATTTCTCAGAGTTTGGACTTAGACTCAGAATTTAAGATTTTGTTTTTGTACACTGCAAAAAAAAAAAAAAAAAAAAAAAGTCTTTTTGACTTCATATGAGCCTCATTCACCAGACCAGTCCAGAGGCATGTCTTCTCTCAGGATATATAAACTAGTGGTGGGACTTTGTCGCGTTAATTCGATAATTAACACGGGGGGAAATTAACGGCGTTAAAAAGAAATGACGCATTTTGTCGCATTTTGTTTTATAGTCTATATCACACAGAACGGTTCTCAGTGCACGAGTTTCTGGCAGACGGATTATAGCGACGCACTGAGTGATGGATAACGCTGATGACAGCGCCTTGCTTAGCTCGGTGGATGGAAAATTTACTTTTAAAAAACAGTCGCCGCGGTCCGTCAGCGCGAGCCAATTCACTCTGCATCCGTCTCGCGGAGCGCAGCTCAGCGTACTCATAGCAGCTGGATACACAAGATCACAGGAGAACCACATGTTCCTGCAGGAATCACACCCATGACCACTACTTTCATGATATTTAGTATGTTAAACTCACCTGCCCTCCCAGAGCTTCATTAATTCAGTCCTTCCCTTTTAGTCTCTGTTGGTGTCCTTATATAAAGGATGTGTTGTATCGTATATAATTATAAGGTTTTCCGCCTCCAATATAAACTTTTCCTCGTCCATGGCGTCAGATTTCCTCTGGGTCTGACCCGCTGATGACTGCTGGCCCTGTGCCAGTGTCGAAGTTTTAATATACGAGGATAATTTTACGATCGACAGGCTGAACATGGTGCTTTATTTTGAAAAGACCCGAAACTCTGATCGTTTTTCGTGTCTGTTTTCCTGTTTGGTAGTTTAAACTTCTCTATGTGACTATTCAATGATTTAGTCTTCTACCAAAATCTGTTTGAGAAGTGTTGCGTCTGATGTTGAATATCGATGCGATTAAAATGCGATTAATTAATTACAAATGGCATAATTAATTTGATTAATTTTTTTAATCAAGTCCCACCACTAATATAAATATAAAAATGAGGTCTGCTTAACTTATAACAAATAAAACAAATCTGCCAGTGAGGTCAGAGAGAAGTGTCCTGTCTAAAGACATTATTCTAAACTTGTCGAGTCATTTCTTCTATCAGATTTCAGACCTCACTTTTGTCTTTAAAAATCGTGTTTCTGGACCTTTCGGTTGAATGTGGCTCATATCAGGTACGATAAGACAATTCTTAAAAAAAAAATACGATAAAAACACTTGCTAAGACTTCATTTTTTGCAGTGTAAGTGGAGAGTTTTTTTTCCCCCACTGGTCTGACGACCTCCAGATTTTTTTTCTTTTACTTCTTCTACTGCTGCTGTTTCCTCCCAGCGTTGCTCTGCTGGATAAACAAGTAATTTCTTACACGTCGAGGAACAAGCAAGTTAAAAAAAAAAAAAAAAAAATCACCAAATTATGCTGAGCCGAAAGAAAATCGACCTCTCTTTTTAACAGCTCTGAAGATCTATGAGCAATTCGTCCCTCCTGCTGAGCCGCTGAGCAGCGTGGCTGTTCCTCTTATCTTGGCAGTGAATAAAATTACAGTTAATGTATGAATCCTATTTGTCATAAGTGGACTTTGTGTGGTCCTTCCAAGCTGCTCGATAAGAAGATCTATGGCTGCAGATCTGCACTCTGCATTCAGATGAATGCAGGTGAGGATGATGAATGCACTTAGCGTCTCACTTTTGACCTCAAAACCACACACTTAAAAACCCTGGACACACACAAACACACACACACACACACACACACACACTCTGATCACATTAATAAGTCAGCGTCAGTCATGCAGCTTCCTGGGACGCTAACGGGTGCTTTATTACAACACGTTTATTGAATTCTCAGAGCAGTTGCGTCTCGTTTCATGCACATTTGGGTTCGTTTTAACTGCACGCCCTCTGGAGGGAAACCGTTCAAAAACAAGAAAATGTTCTGAGTTACATTACAGCAGAAACTCAACCCACAGCTGCTCCCGTGTCTCTGCTAGGAAGACAACAAAAGATTGACTGTCATCATGCATGACTCCGACAAATACAACTTACTCCTCTTTCTGTTAAAACCAAAGATAAAGTCAGCTCAGGAAGAAAGAAAGTTTGTTTTAGCCCTCAACGCGATGAGCCAATCACAGTGTGTTAAATCCGCATCTCAGCCCAGGAAAGTGTCGTCTTTGGACTGAAACGTGAACTCAACGTGAATAAAACGAACGAGGATGTTTACGTCTGTTCTAAGGTGAGTCAACATCGTATGTGAGGCAACATGTCGCCACTTTGCTGTAAAGAAATACAAAGTTATCTTTAACATCTCTAACGTTAGCTAAAGTTAGCCTAGCGTTAGCGCCTAGCTGTGTTGTTCATCATGTCTCTTTGTTTGTTGGAGTTCATTACTCTGTTTTGTTCTTTGGTGATCGTCCATCATCGTTAGCTGTTGTCCAAAGAGCTCTAGTTAAACTAACGTTAGCTTAGCTTCATTAGCTTACCTGTAACAGCCCAGGATGTCAAACGTTCTGCTGAATGATTCAGTGTAAATACTGTAGCTCCAAACTAACAGAGACTCTCTTGGTAAAGATGGTAAAAAGGAGGTCAGATTTTTCTCCTGACTGATGCTGATCCTCTGTCTTGTTGTCTGAGATGCTGATGGGAACCAGATGTGGTTTATCAGGTTTGCTCTGGGACCTGGAAGTTTTGTCTTGTATCTGAAGCAACAGTAAAATGATTCATTTATCCTCCAATGAGGAGTTCAGACCCTTTTGGTGACTTCTAGATGATGTGTGATCTTTCTGTCCCCATAAATCATCAATGTCCTCCAGTGACATGTCTCATACTGTGACACCCCCCATAGCACCTGACACCGAATGTTCATTGATTACCTGAGTGAGCGAAGGGGGGCGGGGCTTAGCCATAGCTCAGTTGTCTGGTGGTCAAAAGGATTATCAGTAGCTGAGAGCTGGCTTGTCATCTGAGTGCAGAAAGTGCTGTTTGTACATGTGTGTGTGTAGCATGATGCACAGTGACACATCTGAGCTATCCTTGTGTGTGTGAACTCCTCATATTTTGTCTTCCAGTGTGTGGCCAGCTTAATCAGGCCTTTAAATGGGTGGTTTCATTGGTGTTTAGGACTTTATTAGTGTGTTAAAAACAAGGCCCTGCTCCCCTCATTGACCCTGATGCCACCAGAGGAGGTAAAAGTCTTTGTCTGATCCGTGTTTATCGATTCACGGCAGCGTTTGTGCTGCTTATCTAACATTTTCACACAATTAGAATCAGGATTTCATCGGAGGCGGCAGCGGTGGTGCAGCTGCTGCGGGTTTAGATCATTAAAAAATCACATCTGTAACACTTCATCCGTCTGTTCCTCATCCTCTGTTGTTTTTAATCACTTTATTTAATGATCAGTGTGAGACGGCAGGTGGGAAACTTTTCATGTCATCACCTCTCTGGAGATTATCCTGTCATTTAGTCATTTTTATTTATTTAGTTTGCACAATAAGGGGTTATATGGGATCGAACTGGAAATGTATGAAAGGAAGCCAACAGGCTTGTGTAAGGGACCTCACCTTTCTCTGAGGAAAAAGAAGAACCATCGAGATTTCAGTAGGAACGCAAACTAACGTACCTTCATGTGTTCATCCATGTTTTAAAAAAGAAAACGCACGATAAGCAACGAAACAAACAAGTTCAACAAACAAAGAGGAAAGTAGAGACTGTAAAACAAATTTGGACAAATATAAGACAAAGAACGAAGCTTCATGAATTAAATATAAAGACGGTTTATTTCTTAAAGTTTCAGTTATTATTCCATATGTCTGCTCCATGATGTCTGACGGAGAACTGACCATGTTTGGTTTTAGAGAAGTGAAGGTGAGGATGACTCACCTGTCTGCTTTTATATATTAATGAATCTGTGAGTTTAATTTGAAGAAATTTCTAAATGATGATGGTAAAAGATAACAGTGAGAACATTTATTTGTAAGAAGCTGCTGTTGAATTAGAAAAAAGTTTCCCATCCTACAAACATTTGTGGAAAAATAAGTCTTGAGAAGGTTGGATGGGTACGTGTTTGCCCAGACTATGTTACCATAAATTAAAGAATAATTAAAGGGCCTCAAACAAGACTTATCGACAAAATGTCTCTGTTTGCTGATGATTCCCAATGATAATTTTTTTTGGTTTATTTTGTGGATAAAAATGAATGTGTTGTTTCCAATTTAAATTCTCATTATTTGTTAAAGTGTCTAATCATCGACTTTCGTACGGCTAAAACAGACATTCAACCCCTACTCATCAACGGGGACTGTGTGGAGAGGGTAGAGGTCTTCAGCTTTCTCGGAGTCCATTTAGAGAAGGACCTGACCTGGACTGTGAACTCCTCTGAGCTACTGAAGAAGGCTCAGCAGAGACTGTACTTCCTGAGGGTGCTTGCCTTGCCTTGCCTTCCCTTCCTGAGGGTGCTTGCCTTGCCTTGCCTTCCCTTCCTGAGGGTGCTTGCCTTGCCTTGCCTTCCCTTCCTGAGGGTGGTTGCCTTGCCTTGCCTTGCCTTGCCTTCCCTTCCTGAGGGTGCTTGCCTTGCCTTCCCTTCCTGAGGGTGCTTGCCTTGCCTTGCCTTGCCTTGCCTTGCCTTCCTGAGGGTGCTCAGGAAGAACAACATCCCCCAGAGACTGCTGGTGTCCTTCTACAGGTGCACCATTGAGAGCATCCTGGTGTACTGTCTGTGTGTATGGTCCACCAGCTGCACAGTGGCTCAGAAGACGGCCCTGCAAAGGGCTTAATAATTATTTTTTGTCTTTATCATTTAGAGCTGCTTGTATTTTGTCTACTAGCTGTAGAAGTGCCATGTAGGTAGAATGTTCCTTTTTAAATCCATACTGATGTTCAAATAAAATTTATTTCTCTTGTAAATGAGTTAAAATTCTAAAAGAAATCAAATTTCCGAATTATTAAAAAAAACAGAAAACAAAAAAATATTAAAATGGATATAAGGTAAAAAAAAAAAAAAAAAAAAAAAGTTCCATTGATCAGCAGATTTAAACATACTTTTATCACAAAGCCTTCCCGAAATTTATCTGAATTTTATTTTATTTTATTTAAAAAATATTCTAAAAGATTTTTTATTCTTTTAGTTCTTCTGTGGGGGAATTAGTGTCTTTTAAAATATGTTATATTTCTTTATTCCTTGTGTGTGTGTTCATGATAAAAAAAAAAAAGTTATTATTATTATTATCATAATAATTACAAATAAAGAATTAAATTTTGCTTTTTTTATGGTCTTTTGGAACAACACTGTTTTGGTCGATCATATGAACTCAAAGCTTTCTGGGTAAACAAGGACAATCCAGCAGGTCTTCATCATGGCTCCACCTGATTAACGTGGATTTAAAGGATTGCGTTTAAATGGCCAACCGAACGCTTTGCTGCAAAGGTTTTTGCATGTTCTCATAGCCTGAGTCCTCCCCATGTGGTCTCTCCCTCTCTCCCTCTCTCCCTCTCTCTCCCTCTCTCCCTCTCTCCCTGCTCGCCGTGGGAGCGAGCCCCTCTCCAGCCCTTCACCCAGGCGCCGTGCCAACTGCTATTTGGCTGTGGAGCATTATTTGGAATTCACACGCATTTGAAGGGGACACGGCAGGGGCAATTTCTCAGCACTCCGGGGGTGTTCTCAGCGGTTGGGGAGGAGGTGGATCGAGGAGGTTGGTGGGTTGGCTCCACTACCAGCCGCTCTCAGAGGGAGCGTTTGGCAAACCGTAGATCTTAGTGGAAAGAGATGGCAGCACAGCCACGTTTGTGAATGTTCTGATTGTTACTGACTCACAACACAGTTTGGAGATCTTCAAACGGGGGGGGGGGGGGTCGGTTGGCAGGCTGAGGAGGGGTGAAGGGCATCTGAGGCTTTTTATTCCTCTTTCTCTTCCTGTCTGTCTGTCTTTCTTATCTCTTTCTGTCTCTTCCTGGCAGAGCTGAGTTGTTAGCTGGATCACAGACTGAAAGAAAGAGAGAGAGAGAGAGAGAGAGAGAGAGAGAGAGAGAGAGTTTTATTTAGGGTGGTGGGGGGCATTTTTCTGCAAGCACTGCCTGAAATTGTGCGGCGGTGGCGGTGGAGGGGACCTACAATGGCTGCACAGTCTGACTGCTCCTCTGACAAAAGGATGTAATGTGGACGGGAGCTTTGAGGCGTGAATGAAATGCTTGTGTCATGTGTCAGATATGTTCCAAGATAGAAAATGGAAGTCATTTAAATTTCTGTGCTGCTTTATTTCAGAGTGTGACAGCCTGCACGGCTTCACCAGATATAAAAATCATCGCCGCAAATAAACTCCCAACTGCTGCTGCCACTGACGCAGTGATTGCAATCGCTCTGCAACGCCCGAGCAAATCACACATTATGAAAACCACGTTTGCACACGCTTGTATTTCGTAGTTTGAGGCGCATTTAAGATGCAACATTTTGCTCTGTTTTGCAAATCGAAAAAACGTGCACGAAACTGAGCGTGAAGTGATGCACTTTTCTCAGGAATGAATCAAGGTGACTGCTGCTGGCTCCAGCTGCTGGCTCCAGTTACTACCCAGATCAAGAGATGCAAACATAAAGCCTCTGCCACAGCCACCTTGCCCTCATTGCATTGGTTTTTAAAGCTTTCAGCAGCCCCGAGCCAAAATTCATCACTCACCTCTTGACCTCTTGTGTTCTCACACAAGCAGAGGCAGAAGTGTACCGAGCGGCGCTGGATGTATAAAAGAAATTAAAAAGAGACACAATGTTGCCCGAATGGAGGGGTGAGGATAATAAATGGAGGAGGAGAGGAAGAAAGGAGGATGAGGAAAGAGGAGAGAAGGAGGATGTGAGACGGGAAGAAGAGAGGAGGAGGAGGAGGAGGAGGAGGAGGAGGATTGGGCTGCTGTGTGAAGTCTGGCTGTGTCTTTCTATAAGAATGCGCCCTCTGAACTGGATGATACATGCAGACAAAACAATCTGTGTGCGAGACACAAGACTGTTAAATGGATCCTTTCTCGTTTGAGCGTGGTGTGACCGAATGTGTGTGAGAGTGTGTGTGAGAGAGAGAGAGAGAGAGAGGGAAAGAATGAAACCAAAAGGGACGGACTGACAGAAAGCAGGCATCATTAGTGTAGATGTATCCCTGAGTCCTTGCTGTGTTCAGGCTGTAATGATTCCTCTGTTTGTTGTAGTAACTTGGATTTTTAAACAGTTCTGTTTAACAAAGTTTGAACGTAAATCTGTAAGGATGTCTGAGGGCCAATCATGACCTGAGGTCCACCTTCATACGGCCTCCAGCTTTAATCTCAGAACGTATGAAATATGTCACCGAAAATGAATCATGATGATGTTTACGTTTACATTTTCTGTCCGCGCCTCAAACCGAAGTCTGTCTGTAAGGTTTCTCTAAACTCACCTGGATCAGAGGCTGCTCGTATGACGCTGAAGCTGAAGCTGAAGCTCTGTACGGGCTGCAAAGGGGGGAAAATTTCTGTCAAATTTCAGGATTTTGTTGCCATCAACTTGTTTTTTTATTTTTTTGTCTTGTTTTCTACTCGAATGAGGTTTTCAGAACAAACTGAAACGACATGACTGAATGCACATTCAGCTGCGTACCGTGAAGAACATGTGAAAATAATGCCAAACACATGATCCTCATCAGTCTGCAGAGTTTAGACTGAGACCACATCTCTGGATTTGGACTCTAGAAGTCCTGTATCAGGCATGTTTGCACGTATGTCTGCTTATAACACACCAGAGTGTTTAACGTTTATGTATATGACCAGGCAAATCCATTCATTCATTCATCCATCCATTCATCCAAACATCCATCCATCCAAACATCCATCCATTCATTCATTCATCCATCCATCCATTCATTCATTCATTCATCCAATCATCCATCCAAACATCCATCCATTCATTCATCCATTCATTCATCCATCCATTCATTCATCCATTCATCCATTCATTCATCCATCCATCCATTCATCCAAACATCCATCCATCCATCCAAACATCCATCCATTCATTCATCCATTCATCCATTCATTCATCCATCCATTCATTCATCCATCCATCCATCCATCCATCCATTCATTCATCCAATCATCCATTCATTCATCCATCCATCCATTCATCCAATCATCCATTCATTCATCCATCCATCCATTCATTCATTCATCCATCCATTCATTCATTCATCCATCCATCTTAACATCCATCCATCCATCCATCCATCCATCCATCCATCCATCTATCCATTCATCCAAACATCCATCCATTCATTCATCCATCCATCCATCTATCCATTCATCCAAACATCCATCCATTCATTCATCCATCCATCCGAACATCCATCCATTCATTCATCCATCCATCCAAACATCCATCCATTCATTCATCCATCCATCCAAACATCCATCCATTCATTCATCCATCCATCCAAACATCCATCCATTCATTCATCCATCCATCCAAACATCCATCCATTCATTCATCCATCCATCCAAACATCCATCCATCCATCCATCCATCCATCCATCTTATCCTGCTCAGATGTCTGGAGCCTATCCCAGCTGTCTTAGGGCGAGAGGCGTGGTACACCCTGGACTGATCTCTAGCCAATCACAGGGCTGACACACAGAGACAGAGAACCTTTCACACTCACACCTACCAGTTAACCAGAATCACCAGTTAACCTGATGTGCATGTTTTTGGACTGTGGGAGGAAGCTGGAGAGAACCCAATGCATGCACACAGAGAACATGCATACGCCACACAGAAAGGCACACCGGGTGATCACGATCTTGTGACCTCCTTGCTGTGAAGCTGCTGTGATTGGTCCATCGTGAAGCGCCAGGCAAATCCAGTTGATATAAATTCCCAAAAGTTCCCATGGAAAGTTTCCAACGTTGGAAATTTGTTACCATAACTCTTACAGCTGACGTCTTAAATGTGTTTATCATGATTTGACAATTTGAGACTTCAAAAAAAAAAAAAAACACCCATCAGAGGAAACAAGACCAGATTAAAGTGATGAAAAGAAAGCAGAGAAATGTCGTCCAGAATGCAGGATCAGAAATCTTTGGGTCTAAAAATGTTGTTTTCAGGTCAAAATAGTCCATATATGAATATCAACCTTAACTTCTTTATTTAAAACGGGACAGAGCAATTTCATAAAACACAGGGTTACACAGGGTTAAAAAAAGCCAGAATTAGCCAGAAGGCTAGTTTTCATCCGCAGTCCCCTGACCACGATGTAAAACAGGCAATAAAATTACAAGAAAAAAGTAAAAGAAACGAAGAAGAGAAAAAAACGTACAAAATAATGTATAAGCAAACACTTACCCTGATCAAATCCAGATCCAGATCAAATCCAGATCCTGATTAAATCCAGATCCTGATCCTGTCATAAAAACCTGCTGACATATTTGTCCCATATCGCCCCCTGATGGAGAACATGTTCATGGTCAGAAGCAGAGTTTGCTGATGTTTACGCAGCAGATAACACTGGAGACAACTGACCACCGATCATCTGGGATGAAGAGACGCCTGAGGGACAGGTGAGACTCCTGAGGGACAGGTGAGCTTTGGTTTCATCAGTCTGTGAAGATAGAACCAGGAGGTTTGAGACACTTTGTGACTGATTTTTGCAGAAATCATTTGAAGAAATCTTTAATAAATGCTGCTGGATCTAAACCATTTTCACAAAATCAAACGTGGCCCTCTCTGAAAACAGTTAGTCCAGGATGGGAGTCAGATCCTGGATCATTTGGGAAATTATGATGGATGATCAGCACCTCCGAATACACGTATATATGTTCCTGACTCTAGATCTCAGATAGAAGCAGCCGGAGTAACCTTTATCTGCTGGCTGGTTCGGCTAATCCTCAGAGAGCTGCACAAAAGGAAGCTGACTGAGGTGGTCTGGGCATCTGATCAGGACGCTCCTGAGTGCTCCTCTTTGATGCTCGTCCAGAGACACCCAGGTGGCCAGGTGGGTGGAAGCTGGAAGAGAGATAACCAACCTTTGTTGAGCACAGGAAACTGGTTTATGACCAACTTCCTGCAAAACCAAACCCATCCTCATCATCCTCAGCTTTACTGTGTGTTAAGAGTTTACTGCTTCAGTGTACCCAAATCTAAATGTGGAATTGAACCATGACCAACCTTGGTACAAACAGCTGATGTTTTATGGTCCTATCAGTCCTTCATCATGCTGAAACCCATTCAAAGGATTGGTTTAACCTTGTTGAGTATCCTTCCTGACAAGAGAGCTCATCATGAGACGTCTCAGGGCTGAATGTGTGCTCTCGTGTGAGCAGGACAGAGTGGGTTAAACGCCGCCTGTCCTCCAAACACCAAACAAAAGTGTCTAAAGTGGCAAAACGAGGGCTGAAACCATGCAATTTTGATGAAATACATCTTCACGAGCCAACGCTTTCTTTCAGCAGAGCTCAGGGTGATTTTGTAGATGATACACACTGAGCCAGAATGGAGCAGCGAGTGCATGTCGCCTTGTGTCGTTGTGCTAAGTCATTCTCCGGCTTGTTTTTTTTCCCCCTCATGCCCCTTTTGAACGGATCCACTGAAGCAATGGATGCATTGTGTCAAAGAGCAGAGCGGATACGGGCCTCTTGTGTCAGCCGATGCACCAGCCACAGGCTGATTTGTGTGTGTTTGTGTGTGTTTGTGCTTTTAAAAGAGGAGCTTTATGATGTTTCTGTCTCCTTTGTGCAGCACATGGGACCAGTCCAGTGGTGCTGCCTCCTCATCTTGTTGGACTGCACACGACAAACCGTTTAAAAGCAGCGTTGATGATATAATGACGTTTGTGATCATAGAAAGCAATGACATTAGGAGCAGATAAATGTCGGTTTTCTACAGTCCAATTACAACCAGCAGTTGGTTTTGGTATTGCTTTTGTTTTACAGATTTATGAGGCCACAAAGAACCCACTTCAGACTGAAGCATCTTTCAGCTTTGTTTTTTTTTTTCCATAATCGTTTAATTGAGAGAAGATGAAAGTCAATTTACTGTGAAGATTATTTTGCAGCTCATCATGAAAAGGACACTGAAACAAAATGTGATTGTCTTTCTCCACAAACCCCACAGCAGACTCTGCTGGGCTGTTTGACTTCAACTATGCATTCAAATTTATTTCCATCACACTTCCTTTAAGTATTTTAGGAGATATCAGCTTAATCTATTTTCTAACCAGGATTAATCAAAGAATTTCAGTATATAACAGCATTTTTTTTATATCAAACATTTTCTTAACAAAAGGCATTTCTCAGTATGCATACCTCAGCGTACTTCTGGACTTATGGACTTGTGATACGTCATCATTTAAAGTCAAAGTGAGGAGTTAATGTCATGTTAAAATATGAATGAGAAACTTATTGGTGACAGAATTTTGTTTGAAACCCAGAAACATTGGATGAGTCGGTAAAATTATACATCAACAAACTGCCGGCAACGCAACCGGATGTGACGTGTAGGTACGTAAGTTTGCTGCTGTTCCAACAGTAGTAAGATCATTTTGCGGACTCTTGTACCTCTGAAGTCCGAACTCTGGAAAGAACCTGCCAAGTCTGAACTTCCAGAGAATGCATGAATTGAGAAACAGCTAAAACAAAGCAATCCTTAACAGTGTTGTGATTTAGGAATCAAATGAACGCTATAAAATGTCACTTGATGATTTTGACTTTTAGAGTCACTGTCACTTTAAATAAAAAATTCAAGTTTTCAATAGAGTAAGAGTAAGATTTATATTAGCAACTGAATTTTGTCAAGTGTTGTTGTCTTAAAATCCTGTTCGTGACGCCAATTTGTTGAGGACATTTCAGTAGCCTTGACTTCTTAGTGTTCAGTATTTTTCATTTCTGAGGTTGTTAAATCTATTCCTGACCTTATAAAGATTTCCCTAATGCCAGTAAAGACAGCGGGAAATTTCCACCACAATTATGACGTAATTATGATGCACCTGTATCATATATGCTTAGTTCAGAGGTGGCCGCTCAAACTCGAAGTTCTTCTGTGATATTCAAACTGTGTTTCACACAAAGTGCATTATGTCACCTTCTCAAAACACTCTTTTTTTTTGCATCCTGTTAGCAGACTGTTTACACTGTCTATTACTGGTCATTCTATTTTGCACCATTTATTCTGGTGTTTACATTCTATTTTTACCTACTTATTCTCCATTGCACTGATAACTATTTTTAGCTCTTGTACTTTTTTAAGTTAAATCGACTATATTTTTTTGTAATGTTTAAACTGAATCTCATTACATCTCTGCTGTAACTCGAAGCCAAGCATCGACATTTCGTTGCCAAGATCTCACTGCTGTGTTTTTGTGCAATGACAAATAAAGGAAGTCTAAGTCTATCCTCAGTTTAACAGATCACGTGATTCTATACCTTCAGTATGATGACCTGTATGTCTAGAGTGTTACTTAGGCCGTTTTACTAAGTCAAAAGACAATGTGAAACACGCAACTGTAAATGGTAAAATGGTAAATGGAACAGTACTTATATAGCTCTTTTCTAGTCTTACCGACTACTCAAAGCGCTTTACACTGCTAGCCTCATTCACCCAATCACACCACATTCACACACTGATGGCCATCTTAAGCTAATCAAACCATCAGCTATATCTAACATTCACACGATATTCATACACCACTGAACAACAGTGGGAGCAACTTGGAGTTCAGTGTCTTGCACTTCGGCATGTGACTGCAGGAGCTGGAATCGAACCCACAACCTTCTGATTGTGGGGCGACAACCACCTGATCTACCACTGATCCACAGCCGCCTGTTGTACACGCTTGTAAAGATGGCGGCTGCTCCAAGGAGGAGAAAAATGAACCTAGTCCCTGAAGTTACTTCCTTGATTCAAAGCTCATCTCCTATTGGTTGGTGATGTCATGACCTGGCTCAAACAGTCAGCATAAAGGAGATTTACTGATATACTAGATTAAACCAAATTAGTTCCTGAAAATAGAATGGATTAAGTCAAGCATAAAGTGTGGGCGTTGGTATAATCAGTCTAAGTGATGGGCGTATGTCTGTTTGCAGTGTGCGATTTGCTCAAAAACATGTTCGTGTGTGTGTTGAAAGGTGCATTAACAAAACCCAACAGCTAAAACAACATAAACAAACCCAACCAGGCAGGGAGCCACATGTGCTTTACTGACAGATTTGAAGGCATTGAAGTACTTAAGTAACAGAAGCATGTTCAAAAATTTGCCTCAGTCATTTTTTTTCTTATGTTACATCATTGGCAGATATTGTTGTTAATATGTCAATAGTGATCCATTGTCATAACCTTGTTGAGTAAAATAATTTAAAAATATCATAAATCAATCATATGAATCAGGGTTTTTTTTGTGTGTTTTCTGAAAAACTTGAAAAATGACGGCCAGTTATTTTAAGAAGGGGACGATATTTCTCTGAAGGACGATCCTGCAGCTGCACTGCTGTTGTTATGAAATAGAATAAGTCATAACAGCAAGGGCCTGTGTCCACAGACTGTTTTCTCTGTAAACTTTTGTTAAAGGAAAGAAAATTTGAAACATACAGAGCATTTAAAACAGACTGGATGATCATTAAAGGAAGCAGGACAAGCATTGGTATGAAGTGCTCCGAAGAAGAGCTTGTGGTACTGCCGGGGTGTGGAAATGCCATGAGTGGACACAGGCCCTAACACAGGAGTGTTGGTAAAAAGAGCAAATACTTAAGAATGAAGTCACTTCATCTGGAAAGACTTTATTCCCTTCCTGTTTCCAGTTTTTAGAATGATAGTCAGCTTTTTAGTGGAGCTTCTATCTGTAGCAGAGGTGAGGAGCAGGTCACAATGATCACCTTTGGGCCTAACTGATCCTGACTCCAAAGACTGAGGACATCTATCAGACTTTGTGCAGCTTCTTTTGACTTTTTTTCCCACAGATAAAGCAGTGCTATAAAAAGCTCCTGTTGTGTAAACTTGTGGAATTCCCCTTCATTTTAGTAATTTAGTATGCTTATTTTGGAAAAACACCCTGAAGTGCATTTCAACACAGTGATGCATCATGTGATCACTGGGTGTGTTTGTAATCTATCAAACTCTCAGTTGTTTTCTCTCTGAATTGGTGTTTTTACAGCCACAGAAACGGATTGATGACTTCACATGAACGTTTATGAAAATGAGTGGAAAGTTTCAGAGCAGTCTGGTCCAAAAAAAAAAAAAAGATTAAAAGCTTGTCTGCTCAGTGAATTTTCCTCAGTTGGACAAAAGAGGGGCCGAGACTTCATCTCAAAAGGACACGACAGTCGTCGTTGTGTAATCTTTACAGAACATGGCGGACAAAGCCGACTCTTCATGTCAGAAGAACACGCTTCATACATGACCTGTCAACTTACCACCATGCACTCATCACGTTCCTCAAACCATACCTGTCAGCCACAGACTGTAAAAAAAATGGATGTCATTTCACTCAGCTTGAACTGAGGTCGCCACAAAAGCTGCTCCCCCTGGTGGCTGGCTGCAGTATAGGTCAAAAACTCTCTCCCCCATTCATTTGAATGGGGCTGTGGTCAAACTTTAATAAATTATTACACCTCATAGAAACGTTTCTCTCATCCGTATGCTGTGGTGATATTTAGATATTATTGGGCTGCATTATGTTCAAGTCCTTTTTTTTTTTTTAAGTTTCTTTTTATTTAGTTTTTAGACGTTAGAAACACTTTGATTGACAGCTGCTGTTCTTTTTTATTTTTTTCAGGAATAGTAAAATACGTCAGGAAGGAGATTTAAGAAGAGATTTGACTTCCTGTGACGGAGGTTTTTTGGCTTCAAAACTGCACAATGGTAAAGGTGTCGATTCACGCCGTCCATTCTATATACAGACTGTGCTTTCAGCCAATCACAGCGCCCCTCACATGCCTCAGTTATATGTAAAAGTTAAGGGAAAAAAAATTGGACTCGAATGAAATAAGTCCCGTGAGATCCACAGCTTCACAATAAAGACAGAAAGTGATGTTTTGATTCCTGATGGGAGCCCGAGCCTCCGCAGCAGCTAGACTGCAGACAAACACGGCGAGTCTGGACAAACAATAACAGAGACCTTTAATAAGATCTCCAAACAAAGCAGGAGCCTCGTCCACACCTCAATAATGCTGCTCTGCGATGGAAACACTGGCACAGAAACCTCAGACTTTATTGAGCCCTCCTGCTCCTCCGGCCGGTGCACACGTTCAATCAATGTTGAACACATCCCGACGAGCACGCCATTCATTACCGGGCATTATAAGTAACGCTACACCTCGGTTTCAAACACGGTCATCGACCTGAGGGCCAGTTAATGATAGAAAAATGATATCATTTGCTGCAGTGCTGCTTCGTAAGCTGACCCCGAAAACCAGACGGGGGTCTCTTCATCTTGACCACGCCGGCTATCGATTTCCACTGAGGATAATGACTTTTTATGTCTGTAATATATGAGGGGGTGTTTGATGTAGGCTGATGTGTTTGCTCACTGTGGCCCACTTTCATTGCTGCTGTCAGGGGAGTCGTATCAGGGGGAGCTGGAGGTAAGACTCCCGCTCTGTGGACATTGCTTTGCATGCTCTCATCTCACATGTCTGCAGACTCTGGGCTCTCTTTTCTCTGCAGAACATCTGAGGAATAATAAACAGTCTCTCTCTCTCTCTCTTTTTTTGTTTGTCACGTTGCAGGTAACATTATTAAAGGTGTAATGTTTCTTTATAAGCATTATAATTGCAGCTACTGGCTCAGTTCTGCTGAAAAACCCAATAAAAGAAGAAGAAGAAGTGTGTGTAATGACTTTCCTTTTGTAATTCATGCAATCAAGTTTTATTCACAGAAGAGCCTGTGGAAGAGTTTACTGATTACAAACCTTTGAAAAAAAAAAAGTTGAATTTACAACAAGAAAAAGCTAATTATCTGTGAGTTTTCCGTCAAATATTTGTGATTATGTTTTTTCCCCACACACCTTTTAGAAATGCTGGATTTTCAGTATCTTTGAGCGTTTTTTTTTTTTTTTTTTTTTTTTTTTCAAGGTTATGAGCTGTGATTACTTTCTTTCAAAGTGGTAAACAACAAATATCCAAGCAGAGCCTGTGTTGAAGTAGACTGTGGAAGTTCAAGAAGCAACTAGAAACAATAAATTTATTTCAAATCAAAGAAAAGGATCAAAGACGAGGAGGAAAGTCATTTCTTCTGTACATATTGGAGTCCTCTCTGCCGATGAGGGATATTATAGATCAACACGGGAGCTGATCACTCCAGGAATGGAGGATTTGTTCTTTATATTGTGTGGGTGTCTGACCAGTCTGACCTTTGACCTCATGCCTATTGGTTGCTTGTAAGGTCAGTGATCCAGGAAATTAAACTGATTCTAGTTTTCTCTCATTTTGAGGAGCTCTGGATGTGAGTTTACACCCACAGGTGGAGCTCAAACAAGGAAAAGGCTGATACTTAAAAAAAAAAAAAAAAAAAAAAAAAAAAAAAAAAAAAAAAAAATTATGTATTTATTTATGGGGGGGGGGGTCTTTTGATAATATTATGGACTGTAGGTGATCAAATCCATCAATTCTTTGACATTGTACATTGAGAAACATTGTTCTTAAACTGTTGGACTATTTGCTTACGCAGTTGTTCACAAAGTGGTGAACCTCGCTCCATCCTTGCTTGTGAACGACTGGGCCTTTCAGGGATGCTCCTTTTATACCCAATCATGACACTCACCTGTTTCCAATGAACCTGTTCACCTGTGGAATGTTCCAAACAGGTGTTTTTGGAGCATTCCTCAACTTTCCCAGTCTGTTGTTGACCCTGTCCCAGCTTTTTAGAAACGTGTTGCAGCCATCAAATTCATAAAAACAATAAAGTTTATCAGTTTGAACACTAAATATCTTGGCTTTGTCATGTATTCAGTTAAATATAGGTTAAGATTTACAAATCATTGGACGTTGTGTAAAACATAAATAAAAACAGAATACAAACTTCACTTGAACTGGTGATGTTCTACCCCAGAAAAGGCTAAATTCGGACCCTGGTTCCTGCTGTTGAAAACACACCTTTAAGGACATAAAAACAATAAAGTTGATCAGTTTGAACGATAAATATCTTGTCTTTGCCTGATGAAGAGTGGGTGGACCTGGGCCCACTGGGCCCACCCATAACATCACCCTTGCCTCTGACCTTGGACATACTTGGTAAACATGAAAGGCCAAGACAGGCAGAGCAGCAGCAAAGACCTCTGGGATTAAAGACCATGAGTATGCACCTCAGCTCTGTGTATATGTTTGTGTCTATCCCATACTGAGAGTGACACATGTAAAACTGAGCGGGTATGAGGTGCAGGATTTATTTTTGTCATTACAAATGTTTTGTAATGACAAAAAAATGTTGTTGACCCTGTCCCAGCTTTTTAGGAACATATTGCAGGCATCAGATTCTGTAGTGGAAGTCACCGCATGGGCCCAAAATTTTAAAAAGTGTTATTTATCCCAATGAAATGACACACAGAGTCTTAATCTGGTAGATTATGCATTATGGGTACTTTTTACATCACGTAGGGACATCTGAAAGAAACTTCATTGGTTGATCAACACGTTTAAGAACCGAGGGGGAAATTCTGTCAGAGAAACAATGACAGTGTTAAATATTTAAAATCATCTTAAGCAGTGTGTGAGGGTTTTATCGCAGCCATGTGAAGTCCAGCAGCATCCAGCAGGTCATGTGACCTCTGTGAGGGGGCAGCAGCCGCCACTGTGAGCGGAGAGAAATTAGCTCTGGCAGGATATGGGTAATGACCCTGCAGCCTTGCTCAGCACCCACACTACACCACCAAGAATAAGAAGCAAAAACCCCCCGCCCACCCTCCTCCCTCTCAGAGTTAATGGACGCATGGATTTTTCTTCTTTTTTACCATCCAATTTATCTCATTCTTATTGGCATTACCCTTTCGCGTCGCTCTTTCAGCGAGGGGGGAGGGGAAACACAAGCCAGTAATGAGATTTCGCAGACGTTGCAGCATGTAGAATTTCTGATGATCATATTACATTTTGTCGATAACCGGCAGAACGTATTAAATCAGGCCTTCTGTTGGATCAAGTGGAGTGATTACATGACCCACTTTTTATGTCCTTTGTTAAAGTGGAGGTATACGCATTCGGCCCCTTTCTTCTCCAATCACACCATGAGATGAGATTATGGGTAAAGCATCACTCAATAATATCGTGTGTGTGTGTGTGTGTGTGTAATCTGGGGGAGGCAGGGGGGGTATGACAGAAACATCTGAATTAAGTGAATTTAAGATGTCTTTACCGTCCATCGTCTGATATGACGTTACATTATTCCAGGCCTCACAGCAGGAGCGATAAAGAACGCTGAGATGAATACAAGTCTATATATATATACATATATATACATATATATACATATATATATATATATATATATATATATATATATATATATATATATATATATATATATATACATATATATACACATATATATACATATATATATATATATATATATATATATATATATATATATATATATATATATATATATATATATATATACACATCACTGCATTTAGAAAAACATTAAAAAAATGTGTAATTTTTAAAAATAGTTTTTTGCACTTTTTTTTTTTAGCAATTTATTTAGTGAGTGCGGACGTAAGTATGTTTATTATATTAAAGAGTCTGTGAGGACTATCTGTTTAAAGTGGATTATAGCGCCACCTTTTGACTGGAATCTCGCCACACTGTCATGATGACATGACTCTTAACCAAGCGGCAACCTCCGGTCTGAAAATATGAGACAATGCAGAAATGCTACAGTCTGCTGTTCCTCGAGTGTCCACTTGAGGCTGGTTTCGGAATTACTGGAAGTCACAAACGCACCAAGACAAAAAAAGCTATTTCTACAGCCAAAATAAGCACATGTACAGCCTGGTACAAAGAATGTCTCCTGTCTGAATCGCTAATTTCATTAACGGCACGCACTGTACGGGGTCAAATTTTTTTCTTACTGCAGTTTAGGCAATATTAAGTTCGCCAGTTCGTCCAATCAGAGTCACAGCTCAGCTCACGTGGCCGCCGCGGGGGGCCCTATGGCTGTTACTGTGGAGACTCAAAGCCCGCCTCGTTTCCAATATGGCTGCAACAGCCGTTTTGCTTCAAAAATATGTTTCAGAAACAACAAGGTGTGTGTTTGTTTTGGAAATAAATGGAGATCAGATCTTCTTTTTAACACTACTTTTCTTTGTTCAAGAAAACTTTTTTACTGGATGTTTATTTATAGTTCTACACATATTTACAGTGATTTTTTTTTTTTTTTTTTTACGTTTTCTTTCTCTTCTTCAAAGTTATTCCTCTCTCCTTATCCATTACAATGATACACAAAAAGACAATGCATCATGGTCATGCATCAGACGTCATTTAACGACTCTTAGCGACTTCTGGGACGGCCAGTAGCGACTTTCCTTACCAAGGAGTTGGAAGCACTGGGGATTTATTTCATCTGATTATGAGACAGACTTGAATTTATGCCGTTATATGAAATACAAAAGGCAAACGACACCATCAGCAGCAAGACGGAGTGCACTGACTGACTTTAGTGCTGCCAACAGCGTGGAGTCAGACGGAGCGACCGACCGCACGATGATTAACCGATTTAACGTTCACAACGTCACTTTAAACACCTAAAATATAAATAAGGACTATTCAAACAAGACGAGACGGGTTTATCCGTGGAGGTTCCAAGATCGTCTCAATAGGACGACTCCTACGCAGAGGTCTGAGAGCTCGAACAGACGCCATCTTCATTTCGAAAAACGTCTTTATGGGGCCGTCTTGATCATAAACACAGGATGACAATTCCCCTCCACACGGCGCCTTTTTAACTACCCAACTGCTGGTCTTTTACGGCGGCCTGGTGGTTCCTCAGCTTTTCAATAGGGTCTGCTATCTGTCACCTGGCAGACGCTCTGAAATAAGCAGGTAATATCTGGTGGCTTTTTACAGGCACATTACTGTAATAATTCTGGAGTGCCAGATATTGTTTAGTGGAGTGTTGTTCCGCTTCATATTGCTCCCTGCTCCAATTTGACAAAGCCACTTATGCTCCTCCATGTTCGCCGTCATTTCCACTTGGCCTGGAGTGGATTTAAAGCCACTGGAAATTAAGTGTGTGGGGTGACATCACCATGCAGCCTCTCTCTCTCTCTCTCTCTCTCTCTCTCTCTCTCTCTCTCTGTGCACGTATGTTTCTCTCTCGCTCTAAATTGTGATTTTTGTGCTGGTTGAATACTCTGAATACAGTCTGAATATACGGTGTGTGTGTGTGTGTGTGTGCGTGTGTGTGTAACATGGTGAGGCCTGTGGATTTTTATGGAGCCCAGGCTCTTAAGGTGAGTAAATCCTGTGGCCCACTCCATGACATCATGACGGATGAGTTAATCATATCAAAGTTTCATTGGGTGAGTCATACGGGCGCTAAAACCCTGCTGGGTTTCCCATCCTGAGGGAGGAGCAGCGAGTTAAAAACACTCTGATCGTCCTGGAAACGGAAGCAGAAGAGATAAAGGTCTGATGTGGAATAAGGAGGGCTCAGCTAAGCTTACATTAAATATACATTTTAGCTCCAAGATGCTAAAACGTCTCATCCAGATTTGAAGTGACCTGCCCCCTCCATTGCTGCTGTCAGACCGCCGCTGGTCTCCAAACACATTAGTTTATGTAGCCGCCATGAGAGCGATTCACTCTTAATTGGAAAGTGAATGTATTGCACTGCATTACATCATATAACAATGGTGGAGGGGTAATTGCTGGCCTGTGTTAACATAACTGAACATGAGCTTCTTTTATGTCTGCAGGGTAGACGAGGTTTTAAGGTCGAGGTACAAATAAGGCGTAGGTCCAGTTTAAGGTTTAGGGTGTGCGGCATTACTTTGATCGTGGTCCTCACAAGTATAGAAGAGCCATTCCACTGAATCGGTGCCATCTGCGTGTTGTAACTCTAAACGTAAAGTTAAATGTCTCTTTTTTTCAGCTCTAAATCTGATGACACTCATTCTGATCTGCTCTAAATGTGTCCTGGTCCATCTCAGGTCTCTTTGTTTCATGTTTTAAAGCTTCCTGAGCTGAAGATGGTTTCATGTTTCTCAGTCCTGTTCCCTAAACTCATGTGAGCTGTAAAAAGCCTGTTTAACCCTGTAAGTAAAATTCACATCGTCAAACTGATCTGAAATCTCAACAACTGAAGTCATTAAAACTCTAAAATGTCAAAATGCTAAAAATCAGCGTGAGGTGAACTAATATTCAGACTAATAAATCAACTGACTAGAGGACTAGAGGACTCTACTGGCTCCTGGTCCTGGTCTTCAGTCCTGGTCCTCCTCATTTGAGTAACAGGACTGAAAGTAACAGGAACAAGTTTTTAGCAGAGAATTAGCAAACACATGAAATATAGCCACATGGCGTTTATGCTAACAGCATGTTGAGACTTAGCCCATTCCAGTGATTCAACAAAAATAAAGAAATAAGATGAAAAAATACTGAGAGTAAGAGGACTGAGCTGAGATCTGAAGCCCCTCAGTCAGAGTGTAAACATCCTCCAACATACAGAAACAAAGGAGTCAACGCACTGTGGGCCTTCCCATGGCCTGCAGAGGATCTGAATGATACTACTTCCTGTGGACCATGTGACACCTGGAATATTCCACATTTTTCAGAGGGGGTGATGTGTCAGGGAAACCACTAAGGTCTAAATTTGAACTAAATTGTTTTTCTTTTTTTTCCCTTTCTTTCTTTTTTCTTTTTAAGAAAATAAACTTAAAGTTAAGTTGGGAAGAGCAGCAACACAAATATGTAAATGAAAGAAATTTGAATTTTTACACTTTTTAGGAAGCGGGGACAGAAAACAGGCTATTTTTCTAGTGTTCAGGGTACTTTAAATTATTCTTTTAAATTATTTTATGAAATGTACAGTCAGATTAAAAAAAGGTATTTTACAATTAATTTCATCATGAATTCATAGATTTTATTTCCTTGGGACGCAAATGGCACTGATTCAATTATACTTGTCAAACTGTCAACCACAGAGCTGGCTCAGCTTTCTGGAAGTTATTCAACACATTTTCAACTCTTTCTTCATTCAGCAGGGCCTTGACTTACCTGTTTACTTCACTCCTTGATGGAGCCTGTAACTGTTATTTATTTATTTATTTACTTACTTACTTACTTACTTACTTATTTATCTATTTATTTATCCATTTATTTATCAATTTATTTATTTATCTATCCATTTATTTATCATTCATGTATCTATTTATTTATTTATCCATTTATTTATCTATTTATTTATTTATTTATCCATTTTTTTATCCATTTATTTATTTATCCATTTATTTATCCATTTATTTATCCATTTATTTATCCATTCATGTATCTATTTATTTATTTATCCATTTATTTATCTATTTATTTATTTATTTATCCATTTTTTTATCCATTTATTTATCTATCCATTTATTTATCCATTTATTTATCCATTCATGTATCTATTTATTTATTTATCCATTTATTTATCCATTTATTTATTTATCTATTTATTTATCCATTTATTTATCCATTTATTTATCTATTTATCTATTTATCTATTTATCCATTTATTTATCCATATATTTATTTATCTATTTATTTATCCATTTATTTATCCATTTATTTATCTATTTATTTATTTATCCATTTATTTATCCATTTATTTATCCATTTATTTATCCATTTATTTATTTATTTATTTATTTATTTATCCATTTATTTATTTATCTATTTATTTATCCATTTATTTATCCATTTATTTATCTATTTATTTACATGTTTTCAAATAAGAAAAAGTACATATTAATAATGAATACTGTATAAAACTACAGTACCATAGAAGGTACTGCAATAAACTGGTTTTATTAAGTATAATGTTCAGTGTTTACCCTGGAGATGAGACGACTTGAAGATGCTGACGGAGGAGCAGAAAGGCTGAACTGAACAGCATCGACCTAATATCACAGATGTATTATAAATGTTGCATCCCTGACACAGACATGCAGCAGATCAGGGGTTTGACTCTCTCTGGTTGGACAGTTAAACTCTGCAGTCAGGTGGGAGGAGAGGGTAACATGACCGAAGTCTCCTGATATTATTATGAGAGCCTCAGGATGTTGATTCTGTATCCAGGCAACAGTTTCATGGATGACATCATATGGAGTTGCTTCTATCCCATCCTTGTTTGTGTTACTGGTGTAATCTTAAACACCAGTTTCACACAAAGTGAGTCTGTGGTGTTGAGATGAAACCATTCATTCCTAACGATTAAGAGTTTCCCTGTTAGTTAGTCGTTCTTACAGGTCACAGCAGTTGGAAGCAGCGATCTTATTTGTTTGAAATCTATTTTGTGAATTTTAAAAGCAGTTCTCGTCTGTAGGAAGAATGATCCAGATACCTCAGGACCAACATTTGGGCCCATGAAGCCAGATGAAGCCTTCATCTGCCTCATTCATTGTGTTTACACTGAAATCACATTCCCGCCTGGCGTGACATCCGCCTCTGTAAACACTGAACATATTCACCGCGCTCACATCCGGTGAGATTTGATTCCTGTCCTTCGCAGATCCTCACAAATTCAGAGATAGAAGAGACAACGCGGAGAGCGGATCTCGCCTGTAGCGTCGTGACAATCCAATTTTACCCAAAAGAATTGACTCCATCATCCGATGTGTGTCAGTGGGGTGGCTCAGGGTAAATGCATTTCAATGAGAGTGTATTTCAAGTGTGGTTACGTTTAAAATATGATATCTTAAAGGGATATTTTTGGAGAGGTGGAATAAATGAAGTGATGGGGTTTGCATTCATAGTGTGCGTACTTTGCTCTAAAAGGGGTTAAATATATACAGAAATGAGTGAAAACCAGTTAATTATTTATCATTTTGTCTCATTTCTTGTGTCTTCTTAATAAATATGCTGCACAGATGCTCAGAGTTCAACCCTCGAGTCGACCTCATGCAGCTAATGGAGTTAGCACGTCCCAACTCCCCGCTCTGAACCTCTCGGGCGCATAAACAAACCCTTCACAATTTACACTCAGCAATGCCCTGACCCTGCATTACTGACTCTATCCAGCCAGCATCTGCTGCTGCTGCTGGGTGAGTCAGCTTCCTATCAGCCACAGCGTCCCGAGTCACTCCGGCATCCAGGAAAGAGTGTTCAGCAGAGATCCCCCCTAAGCTTGGCAAGAACTGCTGATCTCATCCAGCTAGCCTTTGTTTCCAGTAACAGCCCAGATAGTGTGTTTGAGTTTCCCTGGGTGACTGCATGAGCCCTCCATGTGTGTGTGTGTGTGAAAATCCTTCAAAGTTGCCAGTGTGAGTAGGAGTGACGGGGTGATAAGCTTCTGCAGAAGTTCAGCTGAAAGTTAAAAGTTTCTTTATCATGACTCGTGTTGTGGTTTCGCTTTTATTTGGACGTGTTCGTGGATTAAAAGACTGAACACGCTTTATTTTTGCTCTATTATATTTGTGCGCTCAAAAGATTAAATGGAGCGCAGCCTTGTAACGCTGGCTGAAAAGGTACGTGCTTTGCAAAAGGGTGAAAAGCCGTCGTATTAAACGGTTTCACCGGGAATCTAAATGCAACAAGAGATGCTACAGAGGCTTTTATAAAAGGTGCTGCGTGGAATCAAAGAGTCCGTCTCAGAGGTCATCATCAGCCTCACAGGAGGAGAGGAGGCACTCTGCACTGGATGGTTCACATACCAGATCTACCTCCATATATGAGGCCTGTGTGCAGATGTAGAAGTCCATGTTTAGACAGAGATGTGTGTGTGTGTGTGTGTGTGTGTGTGTGTGTGTTGAGAGGTCGCTCCATCGTCCCAAGAAGGAATTGTTTACAGAAGCTCTGCAGGACTGATTCAACACACACCTATGTCCCACGTGCCTCGACGTGAGCAGAAAATGACGACAACAAACAAAAACAAACAAACAAACTGGACAGAATCATACAGAGGAGGATTAAGACCACTGGATTAAAAAAAAGTTTATACCACGTAAAATTTCTGCCATTTCTATCTCAGGAGGCTGGCTTCTTTCTCAGGACTCTGATGAGAAAAGTCTAAATACTGACTTTTGGGGCCCTGTGAAATCGTCTCACCTTTATTTATTTGCCTGTTGATCATTTAGGTTAGATTAGGTTAGGTTCAGTTAGGTTAGGTAAAGTTAGGTTAGGTTAGGTTAGGTTATGTTATGTTAAGTTGAGTTAGGTTAGGGTAAGTTGGATTACATTAGGTTACATTAGGTTAGGTTAGGTTAAGTTAGGTTAGGTTAGGTTAAGTTAGGTTAGGTTAGGTTTGGTTCAGTTAGGTAAAGTTAGGTTAGGTTAAATTAGGTTAGGTTAAGTTGAGTTAGGTTAGGTTAAGTTGGGTTACATTAGGTTACATTAGGTTAGGTTAGGTTAGGTTAAGTTAGGTTAGGTTAAGTTAGGTTATGTTAGGTTAGGTTAGGTTAAGTTGAGTTAGGTTAGGTTAGGTTAAGTTAGGTTAGGCTAGGTTAGGTAAGTTAAGTTGGGTTAAGTTAGGTTAAGTTAAGTTAGGTTAGGTTAAGTTAGGTTAGGTTAGGTAAGTTAAGTTAGGCTAGGTTAGGTTTGGTTAGGGTACGTTACGTTGGGTTATGTTAAGTTAGGTTAGGTAAGGTTAGTTAATTTGTTCTAGTAGGTAGATCTGTTTTGCAGCAAGAGGGAGATCACAGATAATTCCATGTTTCATGTCTTTTTAGTTTGCATTAATGATGAATGTTCAACTGTTCCAAATGTAATGAGACCTGCCGTTAACTGAAAGGCGAATTAGGCCTGTTGATTGCCTGTTTTTTCTTCTTCTTTTTTTTTTTAAATAAGTAAATAACTAAAATAATCTCCCCCTCTGGTTTTTGACAAATTGCACCCTGGGTAGATGAGCACTGGTAGGACATAACCAGGATTCACTAATGTTACACGTGCCGCTGCAATCAATGCCAAACAGACTCTTTGATATCAGAATTCAAAGAAAAAAAAAAATCAACATTCAAGCTTTTCTTTCTCAGATTTCTGTATTATTTTCCTCACTATCAGTCCGACTCTTTAGTTAAGATTAAAGTCAAATTTCTGACTTCAAAGCCAAAATGAAAAAGTCAGAAATCAGAATATTCAAAGACGTTTAGTTCTTCAAAAGCTTTCAGAGTCCTCAAATATTTACTCCTTAAATGAGCTGTAATGAGACTTTAGCCGAGGGTCCCCACAGCTGGCTTTGTGTTAAGTTACATAGCCTCCCTTTAACTCCAGTGATACTTTGATTTCATGTCAAATCTCAGCTCAGTTATAGAGGCCACAAACCATGACACTGTTGCAGAGATTTTCATCCTCAGTGACCGATGATCATGCCCTGATAAACACTGACTGAGCTGAGTATCAGATGTGTTACATGACACCAGAAACAGAGACAAAAGGCCCGCTGACGAACAGTTTTCAGTCTCAGAGATGGATCACAGACACATTTGGTCACTTCAGAATAAAAGTAAACGACTTAGTTTGGTTTTTATTCTTTTTTTCCCACCTTTGTTGCTAAAAAAATGTTGAACTGGGAAGAAGAGACAACACACAACACAGCAAAGCGGTGTTAAACTTTCAGAAATCGTGGTCAAAATCAGAAGGACATTCACGATCGAGCAGCTCCCACTGATGCTCGAACTCATTCTGGGTCACCAGTGAAATAAAGTCCTCTGTGTCTTGTCCTCAATCCAACTCGGCAACACATGAAGTTTCATCATAGCCGTTAAGCTCTGCAGCTCCTCACATCTCCCTGCACTCAACAGTGAAGCAAGACACCAGAGGCAGCGCGAGTCTGGGTCACTGAGTCTCTTTCCAAGTAGCACACAGTTACTGTAAGCATGACTAAATCCCTACCAGAGAGATACCAACAGTGAGTCCCCTCGGCTCGTCTTCACAGGAGCAATTCCCCAAAGCCCCGTAGTCCCCGCCTGTGGGCCTCAGACATATGTAATTAGGTATAAAATACAGCTGCGTGGAGGGAGGGGGTCCACTCTTACACCGAGGGGAGCTGAGGCTCAGGCCTGTGGAGCCTTGAGCTGCCAGTGCACAGAGACAATTAGGTCCAAATGAAAAATTGATTTCCACTCATACTGAATGGATGTTAAAACAAAGCACGTAATAAATACCATCTGGTGACAGGCGGGAGTGCTGGCCACAGCAGACGAAGCCCCTTGTTAGCCCGTGCAGCGCCAGCGTATCGATCGCTTGCGGTGACAAAGGCGACTCTAAACGCAGCCTTGAAGATATATAATTCAATAAACATTTCAGGCGGCTTTGGATTGCATGTGGCAACACGGGCATCATGTGCCACCGTTAATACGCTGCTGCTGGTTATTTCGGTATCCCCGCAACAAATGATGGATTGATCATGGAGCGCTGATGGATCCGAAATTCAGCTGAAACTGAGCTGAATCTTTCAAGGAGCATCATATATGATACCAGAGTGACATGTTTACCATTGTGCTGCATCGCCTCTGTAACAGCACTCTGTAAACATTATGAACCCTGGAGTTCAGTTTCTGGAGTTAGGAGAGTGAAACGCAAACTTAATGAAAATTTAAGATTTCAGCTTCTCAACACTTCGTCTCCTTTGATGCACTTTTTATTTCATGATGCGCCAAACATTTTCATTCATTACAACTCAGGACAGCAGAAAAGCCAGTTTAGCACCTGGACCCTTCTACTACCGAGCCATGCTGTTGTAAAACATGCAGACTGTGGTTTGGTAATGTCTTGCTGAAATATGTAAAGTCTTATTGGCAGCATATGTTGGCCCAAAAACCTGTATTTGTTTTTAATCAGTAATGGGACTTCCACAGATGCTGTTGTTTTGTTCTTTTTAACTATTCACTCATAACAAGTGAGGTAGCTTCAGTCGTCCTTAGAGCAGAGGATGCAGCGTCCGTGATTTCCAAACAGAATGTCTTTAGCCTTCCTTTAGCCTGTGTTTTAGCCTTTAGCCTGCCTTTAGCTAAGGGTTACTTAGCTTGTATTTGAGCCTTTAGCACATGTTTAGCCTTTAGCCTGTTTTAGCCTTTAGCCTGTGTTTTAGCCTTTAGCTTGTGTTTTAGTCTTTAGCCTGTTTTAGCCTTTAACCCATGTTTTAACCTTAAGCTTGTGTTTTAGCCTTTAGTCTTTAGTCCATGGTTTAGCCTTTAGCTCCTGTTTTAGCTTTTAGCCTGTGGTTTAGCCTTTAGCTCCTGTTTAGCCTTTAGCTCCTGTTTTAGCCTTTAGCCTGTGTTTTAGCCCTTAGCTTGTGTTTGAGCCTTTAGCACGTGTTTAGCCTTTAGCCTGTGCTTTAGCCTTTAGCTTTTGTTTTAGTCTCTAGTCTGTGTTTTAGCCTTTAGCTCGTGTTTTAGCCTTTAGCTCATGAGACTTCAATGTGCAACTGCAACAGTGAAACCCTTATTTTCCTTTTAGCAGTAAAATAATGGATATACTTTATCTTTAAATTAATATACATTTTTAGAATTATATACTATAAATAAATTACTAAACACATTTAACAAATGTTTTTCACAGTTTTACTACTTAAACATAATTCACCATAGTTTTCCTCCAGATGTGGGTCTGATCCTCACATGTATTTATTACTTGTTCATCTTTAGAGCTATTTGCTCACGCAGTCTCTCACAGAGTGATGAAGCTCGGATTATTTTTACTTCTGAGAGACTCAGCCTGTCCGGGGTGTCCTTTTTAAACACAATTTTTGTTTCTCAGGATCTTCCGCTAGGTTTTTTTTTCCTTTCTGGCATTAAAACACTTCTTCAAGCATTAAAATTGTTGGCGTACAGTTTTCAAGAAAACACTAAGATTTTTCAGTTTCAACATTTTATGTTTTCTTTGCACCATTTTTTTTATTTTATATTTTAGAGAAACATTTTAGAGGGCATCCGAACTTCTGTGGAGTTTGTGTTGTTGGTGTCTGTTGAGAGACTGTTTGCTGTTTAATGGGTAAATAAAAAGGTGATGAAGCTCGGGCCCACTGCATGTGAAATATTTGTTCATAACAAACCAGATGATGGCTTAAACTCAAAACTCAAATCCAAACTGCAGTGTCATCGTTTTCATCTACGCTCGTTTTCATCCGCCCTCTTTGATTAAGATTTGGCGTAATAACCATGCGGCGAACGCTGATGCTTCTTTGAACATTAATGATGGATCTGTTATACAAGCCTCATTAGGCCATGAGCGTGTGATAACAAGCTTTGTTGTGAAACATCCTCGAACTGAAGCAGCTCAAAGCAATATAAAAACAGCGGACTGTTCCTTTCCTACACTGACATGTCAAAAAACCCCTCTTTAAGTGTGGCCAAACGTGAAGTAGGTCAGCTGTGTTTGTAAAAGGTTAGTGGGTAAAACCTCATCACAGCCCTCAGGTGTTTATTATTCTGGTAAATGACACCTGTGCTGAGGTGAAGGTGGGCGGAGCTATGCTGGGAACTACCTTCAAACATTGTGTAATGATAAGGTGACTTCACCAAGATAACAAACATCGTACGGAGGCGAGATGTGCATCAGTTTCTGTAAAACGTCCATAACCACAAAGAAGTTTTCACAGCAGAAAATCATCATTTAAAATCAGTTTGGTCACGAACGTGAGATAAATAATCTGAGTTTAACAAAAAGCAGATTTACACACTCATGGAGGTGCTTGATGGAGATAAGGAGCAGAATAAAGGTTAGGATGTGTAAAAAAAAAAAAAAACAAACAGGTACTGTTTATGATAGTGAAAAAGATGTTACGATGATTCATCTGTGTGTGTGTGTGTGTGTGTGTGTGTGTGTGTGTGTGTGTGTGTGTGTGTGTGTGTGTGTGTTTGCCGACATCTGTGGCTTATCCAGAACGTTCCAAAGTAAAGAAATAACGGTAGTCTCTAAAAGAAAATTTGTAAGATTGTCTTATAAAATTGTCACTTTTTTTCAAGAAAATTCAGGACTTCTGGTTCCCTGAAATTTGCAGTTTTATCATCTTAGCGAATAAGTGACTGTATTTTCATAAATTCTCTACATTCTTCCAACAAATTTTGGACTTTTTAATCCCTGAAATTTTTGTATTTCCCCATAATAAAAAGGGAGCAAACAAACAAAGTTGCTTCTTTTCTTCCCGACAATTAAGCAACTTTTTCTTCCACAAGTTTACAATTTTTGTCACAAAACATTTTTGTTACAAAAATTTTGACTTATAATTTCACATACTTACCACTAAACAATCTAACAAGACTGGAGATTTGTTTTTGTTTTGTTTTCCCGACAAAAAAGTTGTGACTTTTTTTGCAAAAAAATTTGGGACTTTATTACACCACAACTGTGTTACTTTCTGTTGCAAAACAGTAACTTTATTCTCACAGGTTTGCTTCATTTTTCATGCCATATTTGGGTCTTAATATTTGCGCATATGTGTTTCCTTGTGAGCTCACAAAGTAGCGACTTAATCACAACAAATTTTCATACTCTCAAAAGTATGCTAGTTTTTCCCCCAGAAATTTGTGACTTCATAATCTCACATATTTCACAAACTGCTTTGAAAATCTCTTGAGTGTCAAGTGTTTTTTTATTTTTTTATTTTTATTTTTTATTTTTTATTTTTTTTTTAACATTTTTCCCTCCACAACTTTGGGACTTCATAATGTGTTTGTTATTCTTTTTTTTTTTTTTTTCAAAATTGAAAATTTGTGACTTTACAATCTCAAAAAATAGCATATTGTCTAAAATGTCCTATTTTTTTTCCCCAAAAAATTTGCTTTTGCATAAAGTTACAACTTCCACTGGCCTTGGTACACAGACATCTGATTTAAGAAAAAAATATATTATTATTATTATTATTATTATTATTATTATTATTATTATTATTATTATTATTATTATTATTATTATTATTATTATAGACAAGATGATGCTACATCACTGGGTTTTGAAAAATGTGTTAAGAGGAACATTTTCCAAAATTTTGTATAAAAACTGATCTTCAGCTCAGGCCAACGTGAGGTTAGAGCTGTTTTTCTGAAGCTGTTTATCAGCTGATATTTCCCTCCCTAATTTTTCACCTCTGGTCTTTGTGGCTTTGCCGTGTTTGTCGGGCTGTGAATTGAAGAGGCCCCTCTTTTAAGAATCTGTCCTGCGCTGAACCCGAGGAGCGATTTCTCCCTTGAAGCGATGCAGAAGAGTGTGATAGCATCACTGATCTTGGAGGGCTTTGTATGCACTTAGTGTACCTCGGTAAATCAAGAGCGAGTGCAGATCTTCAAAAGAGACAGATGGAGAGAGAGGGGCGAGAAACAGACACAGACGGAGGACTAAAAAGGAAACGGGACAGACAGATAGTAAATAAGAGACAGACAAGGAAGGACATGATACACAGAAAAGGGATGAAGGGAGGAGAGCAAGAGAACAAAGAGAGAGATGACAAAGAGTGAGAGCTGTTTAAACACAAACTGAAGTTTGAATAAGAAACGCAGTAAAAGCAGCTTCATGATGACGTTTCACTGTTGTGAAATAAAGTTGAGTTTACTGGTAACACAACAAACAAGAGGATAAAAACCACAGACAGAAACTAATGATGTTATTGGAATTCTCTCAGCATTATAAGTAACTCAGTAAAACAGAGAGTGGGAAATATTTGATGGCATATCTGCTGGTTTTAATTAGCTTATTTTCATTATGCAACTCCTGAGTCTTTCAGGATGAGGGAGAAATTTGTTAAAACCACCTTTTTTTTTTCCACTGTTGATTTTGTGTTGAAATGGATTTCTGTCATTTTGGGGCGATTTTAAAAGTCAAGATGTGATAGTTTTAAGTTTAAGTAAATAAAAAAAAAGCAGATCCTCCTCAACTGTTTGTTGTTGTTGTTTTTGGTTTCTTGGATTTCTCATGTTAGTGTTTGTCTGTTTATTTACCTCAAAGGTAAAACAAATCATTTTCTTTGTTGCAGATAAATAAAACTAAAAAAAAAAAAAGGCTTTTGTTTTTATTCGCTGAACTGTGAGTCAGCGCTTGGAGTCAGCCTCTAGTGGACACTCCAGGAACTGCACTTTTTAGCACTTCTGCTCTGACTCCAGATTTTCAAACAGCTGGATGTGGCTCAGTCACAATCAAGTCAAGTTCATTTCGGTCTGAGATAAAATCACAATCATGAGAAAAAGAACATGGGAAACTCCCCGTCTTGCACCAGGAATACACCAGATGCGTCTCTGCTCTGACTCTGCTCCGTTGTGTGTTGACCGTGTAATCTCTCATCTGTCACCTCAAACCGGCTGTGTGTTCATTCCGGCACACAGATAGATTCAGGACATCACTGAGTTCCATCGATTCCCACCATAATTTTTGCAAAGTGACACGTTAACTGTTCCGAGGTCTGGTAAAATTAGGAGGCTTGTGCATCTGCTGTGACCTGCCGGAGCAGGGACGCAGCCGGACCGCAGCGGAGTGAATCCAGTGTGAGTTGATAGATTGACTTTGATAGAACCCCATCAGATCTGGAGTGTAGTCTGACCGTAGACACATCTGGTGCATTTTGTCTGTTAACATCTTATTTATATTCTCCTGTAAAGCTGCGAGTTCATGAGTTGTGATGTTCGTTGTGGTGTTTTCAGAAATGGCAGAGCCCACTGAATCCAGCTTTATTCACATCGAGTCATTTTCATTTTACCTCTATGATGAATTTGATGTCAAATTATTGGTGTAAGTGAAACATGTAAAAGCTGAACTCTTATTTTCATATCACTGTCTGTTATCCACCGTGTTCTCGTGTCCCAGTAGTCGTGTTTCCAACGATACGGCTCCCTGCAGTTGGTTTGTGGAGATGTGGTTATACTCTCTGGCCTCTATACAACACCCCCCCCCCCCCCCCCCCCCCCCCCCACACACACACACACACACACACACACACACACACACACCGTGTGGTAATGATTAGGGGGAAGAAAGCACCAGGAAGGAGTCCAGCTCCTCTCTCAGCAGCTCTTTTTTTTTATTTTTTATTATTTTTACTTTGACGATCATGAATGTCAAGAGAAATATTTTTTTTTGCTGCAGTTGTCGTAAAAGTCCCACTAGAGACCAGGCTGAGGGTTATTTGTGGTCTGCTCATTAAATTCCCTTGAATAAAAAAAAAACACATCCAAACTCTGCAGGTTTGTTTTTTAACCCTAAACCACACATTTACCTTAGTCACATTAATAGAAAAGACGAACAAACTGACGTAGGAACAAAGGACGTGATGTGTCCTGCTCCACCTGACCTGATAACCCCATGGGTTGTTGAGGGTGTGTATGAAACACTAAGTCAGATCATCCGTCTCCATCTGGAAACATTCCCTCGTTTGAATTAAATAAAAGACATTTATTAATCCATCAAGCAGGAATGTGGGTGCAGTCAGTCAAAGCATGATGTAAGCTTACCCTCCCTGCGTGATCCTGGCTGCATGAAAGCCAATAAAACTCAGACCTCTCGCTCTTTCAGCCCTCGTCTGTTGTTTAGAGTTTTTTAAAATCTTATACTTCAGGAGATAGTTTTTGTTTTATCAATGTTTAAACCGTTTGGAAAGCACTCTACGGCTCCGGATGACTGGGATCTCTTAATATTTAAGTGCCTGCAGCTGTGGGTTGGTGGGGTGGAGTTAAACATATGTACGAGGGCTCCTGAGGTAAAGCCGTGCGAGTGCATTCAAGGAGGCATTTGAGGTCAGTGTGACAGCCGTTTCCAGTCGTCTTTGTGCAAAAACAGAGCAGTAAATGGAGTCTTGGAGGGAGTAACACCATATGGGTTATTACATGTAAACATGTTGAATCAGCACAGTGTTTCCATGATGGAGAGAGTTAGAGAAAGACTTCTAAACAAAGTGTCTGTGACTCGTTTAACGACAAAGGACACGGTGACAAGACAAGGGACTGACACGTCCACCTTCATGGGGTTCTGCTTGGAGTCGCTGTGAATGACTTTATATGGACGTGACTATCCTGGTGTCCTGTTGTGAGTGTAAACACTCATCCTGACTTTAGAAACAAGGATAAACCCTGATCCGAGTTAGAAGAAGTCTGCTCTTTGCCAGCTGTAACTCTGGCTGCAGCTTATCCCCAGTTTCTGGAAGCCGCTGACAACCTGTGAAGACTTGGCTTCAGGCGGTGGACGTCAAAACAAATCAACCCCCAGCAACTAGAGCGTCTTAGGTTGTGTTCACACCATCTTCTATCCCACTTACGTTCAGGGTCGCAGGTGGCTGGTACACACAGAAAGATTATCGGCTGCTTTTGTCCCGACTTTCCTCTCTTTCCGGACCAAGGTCGGTAAACTCCATATTATCTTCTGTTTTATAAGAATATTTTTCCTGATAATCGACTTCGAAACTGGTCGGGGCCGACAATCATGAATATTAAACTTGTTCAATATTTAAGACCAAAATTCTTCATGTGTGTGGGTAAAGCCGACGACTCCTGAGTCATAACTCCATAAGATATGACGTATAATGGAATGTAGCCAATCAGGAGGCGAGCTGACTGAGGAACGAGGAAGCAGATGTAAACAAATCAAACATGGCTGACCTGACACGGAAAGTGTTTTATTTCTTAATTTTTTGAATTTTCTGTTAAAAATAGTCTCAAAAGCACCATCGTTCCCTCTTCTATGTCCTCTTCCATGTTGTGTTTTGTGTTTAGCGGTTGTTGCTATGTTTCTTCTTCTACGTTTTTGTTGGATCACGTTTGGTCAGGTGAGATTTCCGTCTTGAAGGACGAGATTCTAGATCGGTGGTGGGACGGAATTGTCTGATTTCTGATCTTCATGTGTGGGCTCTCCGACAGATAAAACATCTCTTCACATTTCCAAGGGTAGGGTGCGCCCTGGACTGGTCTCCAGCCAATCACAGAGCTGACACACAGAGACAGACAACCTTTCACACTCAGACCTACGAGCAGCTTAGAATCACCAGTTAACCTGTGCCTGTATTCACAGAACATGGCGATCATGGCCTGCAGTCTCACGGCCATTCCAGAGTTAAACTGCTGTGAACATGGACTGGTTTTAATGAGCATCTGCTGAAGGAGTTTAACCAGAATGGGGCTTTTCTGGCTTCAGCATAAAAACAGTTACTGATAAAAGTAAAGTAGGTTCTGACATTAGTTTCTTACCTTTCATATAAAGTTGTGGTTCTTTTGGTTTTTGAGCCCATCAATGTGAAGAAAAACTGCCCCCAGCTTACAAACATCACATCAGAGGAGTTCTCATCATCTCAAGGGAAGTAAAGTCCCACAATGAACCTGCAGGACAGATTCTTCATTAACGAGCTGTGTGTGTGTGTGTTTGTGTGTGTGAGAGAGTGTGTGTGTGTGTGTGTGGAAGCAGAGATCCCATCAGCAGTGTAAGGAATCAGAAACACCCCGGAGAACAAACGACAGAGATACTAAGTATAGGATAACATGTTTGTGACAAACACTGACAGACAGGACCACAGGGCATGATGGGAAAATTTTCTACAGCTGTGTACTCAACAACTCATGGTGTGAAGACAAGAATACTTCTCGTTTTATCAGGAAGGCATGATCGCATCCTCTACGTGAGGAGTTGTAGATGTTTACAGCAGAGTCCAGGTTCGGTCCTCTGAGGTGCAGCACAAACAGAAACTAAAGTCGCTTTCACAACGACGTCGTTTGGTCCGGACTTTCGGACTTTTCTGTTTTATTTCATTTTAACCAAAATGATAGGTGTGAAACCTCCCCTGGACTTTGGTCCGAACCAAACCATCGGACCTTGATCCAACCAAAAGTGGTGGTCTTGGTCCAAAGGGACCACGGTCTGGCACATGCCCAGTGTGAAAGCATTATTTTGAAATGTTCTGACCTTCGTACCAATCACAGGATTACACACTTTCTCCTTCTTTCCTGTTGACGACGATAAAGTTGTCGTCTAATTATAAACCTCATGAGACGACCTCGGATCAGCGTTATGTACAATTCTTCAAGTTGTCGCTGATGGTGGTATAAAAACATCAGTGATATGAAAGTTAAATACCCACTCAACGCAGATGGCCTAGTGGTTAAGGTCACGCTTCTTATACGCAGGCGGCCCCGGTTCAAGTCTGACCTGTGGCTACTTTCCTGCTTGTCACTCCCTACTCTCACCCTGTTTCCTCCTCTATCCACTGTCCTGTCCACTTCACCGTGCCAAGTCCTCCCAAAAAGCAGTAGCGTCTGGCTGGGGACCCCCTTTGCAAACCAACAGACAATTCTTCAAAATATGAAAGAAACATCAACTTTTAAAATGCTTTTTTCTTACTTTTATTCACTTTTCAATAACTATTGGATTTGATTAGCATAGAAATTTGTCTTTAATGCTGTATGTTCCCAATGAATAACAAACTTTTAAACAAACTGTTGACAGATAAGACCAAAACAAAACAAATAAAACTTCTCTCTCGTGCTTGTGCATGTCTGTGAGTGACAAATTACACCATGAGTTCTTAGGGGTTTTCCTGCAGCAGAATCCTCCCCGGCAGGGCTGTTGGCCTGCTCCCTCTGTCTTTTTCCTGTCAGAAACCTTTCCGTTTTGTGTTAGCTAGCTACAAGCGAGCTTGATAACAGGCGCAAACTGCCAGGTTGATCGTCATGCCCGAGTTGGAGCTGTCGCTCGAGGTGCGGTCAGGTGCAATCAGAAACTTGAGATTCTAGCGTTTACGGCAGTTTATGATTTGTTCATTCAGAAAAAAATGGTTATATAAAAAGAACCAAAAATAAAAATAATTTGATGCTATTTTTTTCCCTTTTCCTCCAATTTTCTGAGGCCACCCTAGTGCCCCCTGGTGGCCACCCAGGGGGCCCCGGCCCCCACTTTGAAAACCACTGCTCTATATAAAGGCTTAAATACCCCCCCCAAAAAAAAAAAAAAAAAAAAAAAAAAAAACCTGCTCAACACATTGACGTCAGACGGCCAATCAATGTAAACTACGGAGACACGCAAAGTATGCAGTCGATGACGGTTCACGTAGGTTTGTCGTGTAAGTTCTGTTCGTCTGTTTGAAATGTTGACAGTGTGAAACCATAACAGACCGAACCAAATGTACACAATGTAACAAAAACACAGACTTTGGTCCCGACTTTCAGGTGTGAAAACACCCTTAGGCCATTTATTCCATTGGCTGTTTTTAAAGAGGCGGTACTCTGCTTTACCATATTTTTAAAATGAAGAGAAAACGACGCTGATGGTTCGTACTAAACGTGCCGATTTATACAAGACTTCAGGAAACTCTGACTTTACATGGTGAAAGTTTTTGAGACCCTTCTCGATCTAACCCAATGAATCTAATTGCCACCCACTGACGATAACCTGAACCAATATGTACAAGCGTGCTGAATCATCCTCTTCTTGCCAAGAGGAAATTCCTGCATGTGGCAATTTGAGAGAAATCCCGTCCAGGTTGCATCTGCCCTCGTGTTAAGTGCCAGGAAATTATCAAACACGAGGGTGCTCTTACTGCATATGAACGCGGCGCTCTCAGAAGTTAATTACAGACGGTTCAGGAGCATCATGGGAAAAACAACAACACAGAACGATTGCATCCCATTATGGCTGCAGGGAAATGTGTCTCTGCTTGTCTTTTTGGCGTCTGGAGAGATGGAGGGGGGGGGTCAGCTAATTTCTCTCTAACTCCTGTGAGTCAAACACAAAGAGGTTTCTGCATGTAGTTTACTCAAAGGTCGGCCATCTTTTGATTCCTCCTCCAGCCTGTCTGACAGAGATCTGATCATCAGGAGTGATGCCGTTTCTGTCGTGGGAGGCCGTCACAGACGCAGACGGTGTCGGCGCTGTGATGTATCCGTTCTGATAGAAGTTAGCGTGCGGCCATTAAAGTCAGTCTAAGTAATTGCAGATATTGGATGTGACCAAAGGAGGAGTGATACTCCCGGGGCGCTGTTTGTACATCGTTCAATCCTGAGCCAGAAATCAATCGAAAAACAGTTCAGCAGAGCATCTCAACAGAGCGCTCTTTGACTGCCTGCTCCCACACACACTCCCACTGAGCGCCGTCAGGAAGAGATGGTGATCCGTGGGGGAACGGGTCTCTTCAGGAACAAGTCATACATACAGGGAAGGCATGTCTTCATTAAGTCTTAATTCCTCTCATGAGGCTAGATTTCAGATCTGATCCATCTTTACCTCATGTGATCGTAGCATCACTTCAAATCCTAAAGCAAATCTTTGAACCCAGTTAGTATCCTCCATTCATGATATGGGGATGTATAATTACCCATCTGATGGGAAACTTATGTATCCAATTCAGAATGACCCTGAACTGTTGAGCTGCTCAAATCCTGTATTGAGCCAGAAAAGCTGGGTCCATCAGACTGCTGTGGCGGTTCTAGTGTTAAAGATAACTTTATGTTTCTTTCAGTGGCGGCTGCTGGTCAGTCAAGGAGGGGAAGCTCAATTTTTTTTCTGGCCTACATCATAAATTAGTTTATTTATTTAAATGTAAATTCTACCCTCCGAGAGTGAATCTTTAAACACAACGCTCGTCGTTTTTAAGAAAGGTAAACTCGCTGGGGATCGATAAAGTCTCCGGATCAGTCCAGAACAACTGAATGTAGAAGTTAGAAAGTCTCCGGTAGAGAGTTTTACGTCAAGATCACTGATTGGCTCATTTCACTGTCAATCAAAAAGGGATTCAGCCTCAGAAAGATCATCCAATCATCATGCAGAAGCTGAGCGTCCAGGCCAGCCCACTGCCTCATAGACCCCCAGAGACGCTGAGCGTCCGATGGGCGGGACAAAGCCCAGCGTTTATCCAATGACCGTCCAGTTTCCACAGTGGAACAACCCACTCTACCCTACACTGTTGAAGTCTGAAGACGCTCAGCGTCCGACTGTGTTAAAGCGCTGAGACGCTGCGGGGATGAATGAGAAGGAAGTGGCACCAGTTACCTGTGATAAGTAGCTGATTCAGAACAAAAGATGAAGGTATTCTAGTGCATATTTAGGCAATGAAATGGACACACAGCAGGACATATCAACACTTTTTAGGGGACATTTTAGGGGAAGCTGAGCTTCCCTTGCAGTCTTAGAGCAATCGCCACTGGTTTCTTTACAGCACAATATGTGTGTACATATGACAACATGTTGCCTCACTTTAGAACAGACGTAAACATCCTTCTTCATTTTATTCACGTTGAATTAATGTTGTGGTCTACCGCACAACTTTGTCCAAAGACGACACTTTTCTGGGTTGAGATGTGTCTTAAGGAAAGGGTTAAAAATACACCCCGTCACCCAGCCTCTCAGGATAGCTTGTGTCGGAGCTGCGTGAACCCCATGAACACCATGTGACCATTTTAAAGCTCGAAATCTCAGGAAATCCTCATAAAACTGAACGAAAGCTGCATCCTAACGGCCGTCCAGGCAGAGAATGTGTGAGTGTATGGGATTTCTATACGCACTGTGATTGGCTCATCACTTTGAGGGCGGGACTTAGCCATAGGTCAATTGCGTGTTTATGTAGTAGCTTATGGAGTGTTGTGAAGCAGCTATATTCATGACTGATTGAACAAAGTCCTGATTACCGGTCAGCTGTATAACTCACCACCTTCTGTCCTTGTGGAGGACGACGTTCAGGTAAGAAGTGTGTTTAAATCATGGATCTCAAAAGAAATTACAACATTTTTGTCTTAAACAAACAAAGGTCAGTTTAGAGACTTTGAGTTTCTAAAGAGTAGACATGGTCTTGGAAGAGCAGATTTCTATAGATACCTTCAGGTTAGAAATTATTTTGTTCACAATATAAGAAATGAAACGGACCTTGAGGATACAATTTTGAAGTTATTTATTTCTGCCTACCAGAACTGTTCAAACAAGGGAATTGTCTCTAAACTCAACGAGATTCTCATGAAAAAGAAACTGCATACAACAGAATATATCGAACAGAAGTGGGAGAGAGGAAGTTTTAATAACAGCTGAAAAATGGTCAAACATGTGGAATTTTGTATGAGCACGCACAAATTCGGAGACGGTGTGGGTCTCAGGAGGCCAACCACTGCCATACTTTCTGGGAATGCCCAGAGATTAAATCATTCCGGTTAGAGATTCATAAGATATTAAAATCCGTTTTTAAAACAGACATACCTTTTCAGTTTGCCACTTTATTTTTAGGAATTGTTGATTTTCAAATAAAAAAAAATAGTGATAAATACCTTGTCAACATTTTGATCTCTGCCTGTAAAAAAAACTATCACTAGGCGGTGGTTACTTCCTGAACCCCCCACAATACAGGAGTGGATTATAATTGTAAATGATGTTTATTCTATGGAAAAATTAACTTTCTGTTTACGTCTACAAAAGGCTGATTTTGTTAAACTGTGGACTAACTGGGTTAAACATGTGAAACCCATTCAGATGGACTTTGTGGAGGTGACATTCTAAGGAATTTATGGTCCGATTTAATTTCTTCTAACTGCAGTATCATTTTGTTTTATTTTTCTGCCTCTCGAGACTATCTCTGCTGTGTTCTTGGTTGATTTTTGAATATTTGTGCACACTTTTACCTCTCCCATGTTACATTTAGTTCTTTAATTTTAGGTTAAAGTAAAAAAAAAAAAAAAAAAAAAAAAAAAAAAGAAGAAGAAGAAACTGAATTGCAGAGGAAATTATCAATTTTACATTTGTATGATGTGACTTGATGTCTGCCTTTCAGAACTGAAAAAAAAAAAAAAAAAAAAAAAAAAAGTCTATTTAAAAAATATTAAGATAAATTTCCTGTACATAAGGAGCGTCTTTGCTTGTTATCCAAGTTGTTGTTGGGAGTAAAGATATGAGGTAGGAAGATCAGTGTGTATCCAGATTTGGCTAATGTAACAGTCATTGATTTCTTAAGAGGGGAAAAAAAAAAAACAATAAGATGGTGATTTATAAAGTAATAGGAGATTAGGGAATGGAAATGTCAGCTGATTAAACTGCCAAAAACAGGAAATAAAAAGGTAAATTCAAATAAAAAAAAACAGAGCAGCCAGAAACAATAATGAATGTAGAAAAGATGAGGAAAGACACAGAGTTCAGTCATGCACATTCAATATTAAATTTAGGCTACTGTTTAAAAAGATATGAAATATACAAAACCCAGGAAAATAAAAAGAAATAAAATGCTAATGGCTTAAAAACTAAAAATTCTAAAATATTAAAAAAAAATACTGACTAAATACGAAGAACCCTGAGTTATGGAGACCAGCATGATGGGTGTGAAATAACAGGAGGTAAAGTGCAGAAATGAGACCAAAGACAAACCTGATTTTTTTTCTGCTTCCAAGTAAAGCTGTTGCTTCCATACATGCTCCATGAGTTCCAGTATCAACAAGGACAAACAGATATTTTATTGATGCAGTGTGAGACCTGTGATGTCATCCTGAAGTAAACAGCCCCATTGGTCCTCTGCAGGATTCTGACATCATGCTACGGATATAGAAGTCAGCCTCATGCTGTACAAAGTGAGTATTCACCGTCAGTACACTGCAGGCTACATCCTGAGCCCAAACCAGCAATGACTATCAGCTGACATGTCTGAGGTTCACAACACCATCACAGGTTCAGTCACCCATGCGGTCTGGGATCTTGTACAGCATGTTCTATACGCCAATCAGCATGTTTGACGGTGGGTACCGAGTGTCAACAAGAAGAAGACTAAAGGTTGTTTCATTCAGAGACGGTCATGGTGGTCAGATTCCCAAACCGCACTGCCAAAAGCAAACCACATCACATCATCCACATACGAACTGATCCTTCAACTGATCCTAAGACTTCTGTGACTTTTTCCCCACAATGGACACGACTTGTGCTCAGGAGTAACTGATTGAGCAATGGTTGGGATCCAGACTGGGAGTCGGTGCCAAGAGATGATCTCTTTAAAAGCTCCAACCCTCAAACAAACTCAGATGGAAGTTTGATGCAAAGTGGAGATTTGCAGGCTTAGGAAACAAATTGCTGAACAGCAAGAATCCGATCAGTTCAGTATGAAGCCAGAGAGTATTGACACAAACGTTTAATAAAATGTATGAATTAACCTGAAAACAAAGAGACTTTTTTTTCCCATTGTGTCCACTGGTTGTGGGGGTGCCAGCAAAGTGTCAGTAAGAAACGAAGACACGGAAACCAGTCTGTCCAATCAGGAGCAGCTGATCAGGCCATGACAGCTCCTCATATCCTGCTGCTACCTGTGTGACACTTTCTGGTATTTTTGACCTTTTGTTGCGCTTTACGTTCGGCCTGATCTGTGCAGAGCTTGAAACCCTTTGTGTAAAATCGTGGCTTTCATCTTTGCACACTCGGTGCTGTACATGATAAAGCTTCATTTGTTTTAATTCTGTTTTGTTCCCAGCAAAAACAAAAAACAACCCACAGCTGATCTGCCTCCGACTGTCCAGCCACTTCACTTTTCAGCAGCCTGCCCTCATTTAAACTTCGAACAGACTTCGTCTTCCAAAAACAACACTTGGCACAAGATTAAGTAACCATGGCTGAATGTTGGGTAACATGGAAGGACTGAATCATCGGTGTGAGAATCTTCATGGGTTGTCTCGCAGTGGGACTTATTTATGTTCTGTAATTGTAGGTTACACATGTTTGTCACAGACGTCTGCAACTTTTGAGTATCTGCATGTTTCATCTGGTCTTTTGACGGAAGAGGATCAGAACAACTGGAAAAAAAAAAATATTTTGGTGTTATTGTCCTGCGAAAAAAGTCGGAGTTCTGAGTTTAATCTCAGATTTATGAGATTTGAATTATGCTTAACAAATGCTGAAATCTTTTCCGTATCCTAAACGTCTCTCCTGTGACTCCCACTGCTTAATGTCTTTTCAGCTGCAACCAGCAAAATGTCCATGAAATGTTTCTCTTTGGTTACCGTCTTCATCTTTCGTGTATCAAACATCCTGTTGTTTGTCATTCAGCAACGTCCCGGCGTCAGCTCCCGCTCTGAAGAGGCCCTCCTCAGAAGGTGGCTTGTACAGGGGGCAGGTCGCATGCTGCACTGTCCAACAGGCCCCACGTCCTCCTGGATGACTCAAAGCAGCCAACCAGCAGCAAAGGCGGTTGAGGAGGGTCCATTGTTGGTGAGGTAGCAGTTTTCCTTCAACGCTGTCCCCAGAGTCTTAGATGTACCGGTGAAAATGCGTCTGTCCTGCTGACTCCCACTCTTGCTTTCAAGACAAGCCTTTACAGACAAGTCTTCCAAGATGGACGTAAGCAGCTGTTGAGTAGAGGACGACATTTTTCGGGACTTCCCGTGGGAGTCATTTTTTTTTAATCAATCCCGTGATTGGGACGGGATGGGAAAAGAAACCAGCGGGAGCGGGAGCGACATTTATTGGTGATCATTTTCAGTCGTGTTAAACAACCAGATGAACAGATGCGTCCAATTTTTGTAGTCATATCTCAGGGAGAGCCCACGCTCTGGATCGCACTAGCAACACAAAAGAACTTCAAGCGGTTTGACTTCCTGTCACCACCAGGAAGTGAAAAGACACGGAGCGGCTACCCGGAACAAATCAACATGGAGGGAGAAGAAGAAACGTCAAAAAGAGAGCTGCAGTACAAAGTAAAAAACAATAAGCTTTCCGCTTACCGAATGTCAGGTATGTGAGACTTAAAGTCAGTGCCTTTTATACTTTACTTAAAATAAAAAAATGCAACATAATTTCAACTTGTTTGGTTTTATTCAAACCAGAATGGGACAGGAGTGGGAGTCATTTTACAGGAGTGGGACAGGACAGGAGTGAAAATCCGCTCCCGTGTCATGCTCTACTGTTGAGCCACCATCTTGAAGGAATGTTGGGACTTGACCTGCTTGGAGGGGCTGGCTGTGTTGTTTTGACATACAGGATGTCCAAAGGGTGCTCCTTGCCTTTCCTTGCCAGGGTTAGGGTCGCCGCCTCTTCCCATAGGCACTGGGAACTTTTTGGACCAATTCAGAGGTATAACCCCCTCTGATCCCCAGAGGCAAAACATCCTCAAAATGTCTTTTTAGGGCATTGTGTTAATAACAGGATGGTCTCACATGATGTGGTTCATGTTTCAGTTACCATAGTTCCCTCTGCATGTGAGGAGATTTCCATCACAGTGGGATATCTGTGAATTCAGTTGTTTTAAAAGGATAAAAAAAAAAAAAAATGTCTTCAATTCCAAATTTAGTCCAATCATGGAGCAGAAATAAAAGAATTTTAACTTTGACGGAAGTTTTGAAAGAGTTTTGTGATTGGCTCAAGTTTGGAGACAGCGTTGTTTGGAATTCTGTTGCAATGAACTCAAGGTAATAAATCAAGAGATGTGAAGGTGGAAGGTAGTCCTACTGGCTGGAAACACAACAGACCTGCTGATACAGTAAAACAAGAGCAGAACAAGCCACACGCTGATGTAACACCAACCAATTTGCATTTCGTGTGCGGGGTAGGAACTCTCTTTGAATGAACGGACCAAAATAGAGCGGAATCAAATATGAAGCTGCGTTCACATGTGTGCTCACACGTCATCCTCCCATGCAAGCATGACTACGTGCATCAGCGTGCTGGGGGGATGGAGGCTGCAGGACGGTGAGAAGGGCTGACAGCACCAGCAGAACAGCCTGCGGCGCTCTGCACATGAATTAGCTCGCTTCGCAAGTCTGCGCTGGAGAGCCGGTCCGTACCATCAGAGCCAAGACAGCCCCCGAGGTGACAGGTTGATGAGTTCGTCACAATCCAAATGACCTGATTTTCCTTACAAACGCACCTCCTCACACTGAGATGAAGTTTAGACAAGGAGTGATGAAGCATGATTTAGTGTATCTGGAGCACTGGGTAAGAGGTCACAGTGTTTAATATGCAAATAAGAGAAATACAAGTTGTACATGGAGCATCGTGCATGGTATAATCAGCTGATTTTATCCTTCTTTCTCCTGTCAGTTGGGTTGTCTGTGCAGCGTTCAACAAACTGCAGCACTCATGATTTTTAGAAATGCGTGTATCGCTGCTCAGAACATTATTCAGGCCGGAGGGCAAATAAGTGAGTGCACCAGAGGCCGAGCGCAACGCCAAATCAGGCAAACGGAGGAGCCGAACCTCCCGCCTATCAGAGGAGCAGCGGCATGTCGGCTCCTGCACGCCGTCCCTTCTTTTTTTTTTTTTTCTCACAGCAACACCTCATCTAGAGTTTCTCAGGGGCAAGCAGGCACAGGCCGACAGGCCCACATTACACCATCACTAATGACAGAAGCTGGAACGGGACCATGGGAAAAATGAATCTGTAACACTTTATTGCAGCGGTATTCCTGCCAACCAGCAAGTGCATTAAGTAATCATTCCAGTTCTCACAAGGAGCAAATCTGCCGTGGTCTGGTCTGGACTTGTCTTATCATGGGTGAGAACACAATAGGGATTTACCCTGCAGTGTTGTACGGGGCTGTATTGTGGTCAGGAAGAAGTAAGCGGTTTAAAAATCACTTCTTGAAAGAACTGGACAAACAGGAAGAGAGCAGGGTTTAAAAAACAGAGAGGAACCCTCTATCATAGACAGACTTTCTGCTCAGTTAGTTTGTCCTCTTATAAGTGATTCAAAAGTGTAAATGTGCATCAAACGGAGCAGAAAAAACGTCCATGAAAGATCAGAAACTCCAGATTTCTCTGAGAGTTTGTCAGTGGAGTCACCGGCCCCTAAAGGTGAGGAACATCGGGGATTCAACGCCGCTGAAATCTGAACAGAGAAAAATCAGATTTAAAATGTTTTAACATGAACTGATGAATGAAACAGCTTCATTTCTGTCACGTCATTTAGTTCACAAAATTTACAACACTTTAATTTTAATATGAAACAGCAAAACAACAACAACAACAACAACAACAACAACAACAACAACAACAGGTAATACATGAAAACAGTCGGATCTTTTTTTCCTCCTTTGACTGTAATTTGGCCCTTTTTTTTTTTAAGAATGAAATTTCCAACATCTGGGTGTAATTTACAATTTATTGCATGTTATATTACAGTAAAACAGATTTTTTTTAATTTAAATTTTATAATTTAAATTGTTTTATTTATAACTAAAAGATTTAATTTTCCTTTTTATTTTTATATATTACTAAGATTTAATTTTCATTATATAACTAAAAAAGATTTAAATTTCTTTATTATATCACAAAGATTTAATTTTCTTTATTTTATTATATAACAAAGATTAAATTTTTTATTTTTGTATAACAAAAAGATTTAATTCGCTTTATTTTATATAAAGACATTTAATTCTTTATTTTCTTTATTATATAACTAAAAAAAGATTTAATTTTCTTTTTATATAACAAAGATTAGAGAAAAGATTTAATTTAATTTTTTAGAATTATTTTTAATAACTGATAAAAAAAAAAAAAAAAAAATTATATTTATAATTCATTTCCTTAATTTTTTTTAATTATTTTTGTGAAAACAGGAGCCAGGTTTCAGACAAGGGCAGAAAAAGTTCAGATAGAAACATGGACTCCTTCATTCAGGCTGTAGCACCCACTATTTAAACTCTTGAACGTTTCTGTCAGAAGTTTATGTTAATGAGTTTTATTTGAGTGTAAACCGTGAAGGATAAATCTGTTAAAGTCACACCGGGTGCTGTGTTGTCCATTATTCAGCGTCTCCAGAGCAGCTACGATGTTTGACTCCTCATGACATCATCGCCCAGCTGGACGCTCACGTCGTTTCACGGTTTTTACCGCTGATGTTTAATCTCACCATCTCCCTCAGCAGAGTGTGCAGCGGATCCTTCAGTGGATTTCCCCCTTCCTTTAATTTGAAGCAAATTGCAGCTTTTCTCTGTGAGTGAGTGATGCGGATCAGGTTCCCGACCTAAAACCTGTCAGTCAAAATGATGAGCTGTCACAGCGCCCGAGGCTGAGGTAACGCCTCTGCAGGCAGCTTAAGAGGCAGGCGGAGGGTGAGGTTAAGAAAAGATTCACGTTTTGTGTCTTTTTATGTTGATTTCTAAATTTCTGTGCTTCTCCTCAGCTCAGAAAACAGTTTATCAACAACAATGAAGCAAAGAAAACACAAGTGGTTAACTATCCTGATTTAGATTTTTGGTAGCAACCCTGCAGCAGACTCGGGCTGATCCCCTCTTTAAAACCATACAAAGACTTCATGCAACATCTCCTCACATGAGATTAAGCAGCAGCAGCAGCGACTGCAGGAGTGAGTCAGAGCTGGAGAATCTTCACGGCTCGTCTCCGAGCTGAAACGTCTTGTTTATTTACCCTCGTAGCTGGATACAGACGTCTGCCACCTTTGGTTCTTGTCTGCCTGACTTACCGCAGACAGCTGAGCACCTCATGAGAACCGTACAGGTGAACTCCACCCAGGCTTAGCTGTGGATTTTCATTCTGTTGCTTCAGCAGCGATGCGTGTTGACATGATGGAATTCATTTCTACCTGCGCTCTGACTTTGATTATCTTTAAAGAAATCTTCTCTCTCCAAACTTCTTCATCTCCCTGTGGAGAAAGAAGTGTTGGAAGAAAGTGAGTCATGAAGGAGCAACTTTTCCTTCAGTCATCATTTGTATTGGTAACTGGCTTTCTTACTCATGGGTGCGTCAGATGCTTGATTCTGATTGGTCAAAACTAGGAGTCAATTTATATATTTCTATGATCCAACTACATCGATCTGTGCTGGGCAAGTTGGCTTTCCGGACAACATAAATCGAATTTAAAAAAAAAAAAATGTAATAAAACTGATTGTTTTGATAGCAGGAAGTAACATGTTGGATTTCAAAACAGACGACCTTATATGGAGGTGCTTTTTATGCACTTTAAATAAAAAAAAAAGACATTAAACATTTCTCAAAAAAACAACACATTTCTCCATTGAGTCTGCCTGTCCATGACATCATCAACATGTGCTCAGTCTGCAGCTCATGGCTCAGCTTAGCCGACAAAAAAACAGTTTCCCCAACAAAACTCTGATTCAGGATTATTAAAGTTTAAAATTTCACTTCGGAAGCTCTGAAAAACTGAACACATGGAGGAACCTGTATTCAATACATTCAGCATGTTACACATCTGATGTACCAAAAACAATTTAAAAAAGAAGAAAAAAAAAAAGTAAAGCTAGCTTTGCTTTTTTTTCAATTCACTTTTCTGATTGGTCAAAAGTAGGGGTGTAACGATTCATCCGTTACATCGATTTATCGATCTGCGCTCCGCAAGTTTGGTTTCCGGACGACAAATCAAATTTCTAAAAAAAAAAAAAAAAAAAAAGGTTAAAAAAAAAAAAAAAAGTTTTGATAGCAGGAAGTAACATGTTGGATTTCAGCACAGATGACCTTATATGGAGGTGCTTTTTATGCACTTTTAATAAGACAAACATTTCTTCATTGAGTCTGCCGGTCTGTAACATCATCAGCACGTGCATGTATACATCGTCTAATGTACAAAAAAAAATTTTAGTAAAAAAAAAAAAAAAAAAAAAAAGTAAAGCTAGCTTGTGGCTAACGTATATGGTAAATCGCATTGATATGCTAGCAGTTAGCATACATCAAAAAAACACATTTCAACTTTCACTTCTCTCATTTTTTTTTACTTTTCAGTTATTTTGTTAACACTGAAAACTCTAAATGTCAAAATGTTCACGGGAAAATGTTGTTACGTTTCAGCAGGCACGTGACGTGAATGACAGGAGTCACCACCAAGGAAACTAACAAAAAGTATCTGACCCTTCTTACAAGCAAATATAAACAAAATATGAGGCCTCTGGGTTCTAAAAGGTGGAGTGGAGATACGTCTCCACAGCCACCCACTGATTCTTCTAAAAGAGTAGACGAACTTAAAAGCAAAAGACCTCAGACTAAGGTGGAGCTGCTTGATGGGGGGATAACTAAAAGAACAGAAAATCTCCACAGAGATCAACTCTCATAAATTCCAATAAACACCCTTTCCCCTCAATGCATACATGCACACACACTCAAAAACCACTCACACAAACCAAAAGAAACCAACTGATGGTGTTAGCTCTTTGGTGTCACACACCTAACTGAGAGAAAGAGCCTCCTTTTAAAGACTACCCAGGCTGACGAGCAGCAGCTGGGTGCAATGAGGCCAGGTGAGCTGAGTGAGAGCTTGTTAGGAGTTTCAAGCATCAACAAAACCACAGTCAATAATACATAAAACAATACAAACATCATACAGGTACAAAGTTATGTGAATTTAGCGGAGCTCATAAATTCACAAGTTAACGTCGTCATGGAAACTGTGGGTTTTTGTTGTAGTCGTATAGTTTTAGTTTAGATTATCGTTACTGATTAAAGTTCCTTATTTTAATTCAGTCGTGTTCTGCTCATTTATCTTTTGTTTGTTTGTTTTCATGTACAGTTTATATCCTGTGTTTATAACTGTTCTTATTTCATATATCTGCTGGTATATCAGTCACAGGCCAACATATCGTACATCAGATTTTTATTTATATCCGTTATTAGTTCATCCCCTTATAAGTAGAGCAGCCACATACGATTATTTTGATAATCGACTAGTCACAGATAATTTTTTGTGATTAGTCGACTATCCAGATCATATATAAATCACAGCTTATTGCACCAGCATACAGCTAACGTCATTAGCTTCCAGCTTCAAGTGTTTAAGGTATGTGCTAACTAAAAATGAAGACAGTTAATATCATAGTTCATTCAGCTTTTAATGAACTTTGCAGCTTGTAGCAGCATTTCTGACATTTTTTTTAATGTGCCAATTTTCTGTTCAAACATGACATCGCTATTAAGTAGGTAGCTCCCTGTTGACGTTAATGTTAGCAGCCAACTAGCCAATTAGCTTACCGAGATTGTCATTCTTCGTCAGAAAATAAATCAGCCACGGCGTGCTGTCTTTTCAGATGCTCGTGCGTCGCCGTCGTACTGTCATGGAAGGTCATTTCTGCTTTGCAGATTTTGCATTGCACACTTTTCTCCTTTATTTTGGAAAAATGCTCCCAAACTTTCCAGCTCTGTTACCGGCTAGCCATGATACTGTTGAGCATAACTTTTCCAGTGACATCACGGGTTACCCTGGTTACCACTTCTGCGCGTATGCGTCAAGGACAGAACGGCAGACGAGACAGGTGAAAGTACAGCGGCAGTTTTGAGGGAAAAATAAAGTTTAAAAAAGTATTAAAACGACGACGTCGATTATTAAATAAGTCACCGACGAATTTGATCGTCGACGTCATCGTGACTAGTCGACTAATCTCGGCAGCCCTATTTATAAGACACAACAGGAATCTGAGAAACTTCAGCTGCACCGTCCAGGATACAGATATTTATTCCACATTCTGACTTGTTGAGTTTTTTGGCTAAAAAGTTACGGAATCATTTCGTATTGTATTGTCCTTAATGAACCAATATCGTCCTTTGATCGTATCGGAAACCACGAATCGTTACACCCCTATAACTTTAATAAACATGAGAAACACTGGAGATGGACTGATCACACATCGCTTCAGGGATTAGCTTCAGTTAGCTTTGGTTAGCCTCATATCGGTAAACAATGTGGCTAAAACGTTAGCATGCTAATTCAGCAGGCTAAACAACAGCCGGTTAGAGAAACTTTGGGTTAAACCATGAGCGGTGGTGACGATGGCAGCGGGGTCAAAGGTTGTGACACTCCTCTTGTTGTTTGTGAAGGCGTGTCTGCCGCAGAGCTCGGAGAAGGAGAGCTGAACGAAGACGGGTTAACGTTAACTCGACCCCAACAGGCTGAGAGGAATCTAATGCTGAGGAACGAGAGCTGCCGTCAAATAACTAAGACAGCAGATATATATATATATAACCGTTGATAATCTCATTTTAAATCATGGATCCTGAACAGGCAAATATATATAAGTGTGAGGTCCAGAGTCCTGCAAACGAGCGTCTGCAGGTACATGTGTGATTCTTAATAACGTTGTCAAATCAGAGACCGTACGTGATTTTTAATTAACCTTCAACCTCTTTGTGTTTGATGAGGAGAATTCACATAATGAAATCAAATGGATGATGATGAGATAATTGGTGCCCTGTGGCTCTGTTTTTGAAGAGTCGTGAGATAAGTGAAAAAAAAATGTGTAAAAAATGGAGATCATCTGCAGCAGGCTCTGATGTTTTTATTATGATTAAAGTAGAAAATCTTTTTTTTTTTTTTAAATAACAAACCGTCCCCTCTTCCTGACTCTCTTCCCCTTCTTGTGTATGGATGTAGCTTAGTCATAACACATGCCCTCAGTGTAAGTCCGGGCGTGCACCGTGTGTGTTTCAGAGCGCATGTGGATCTGATTGTAATTGGTCCATGCTGGCAGAGGCACCTGTACCAGATCCATCTCCTCCACAGGCGCAGAGGCCGAGCACCGCAGCATCTCCCTCACAGATGGACCTCACAGCGGGCAACCGTCCATGTGAACCCCTTTACCCCTCACCAACGGATGGTGTATCACAGTGGGAAAGTCGTTTCTCATCCATCCCAATAAAGGCCTGGCCTGCCTTGGCGATGACATTTAGATGTCGTCTATTCTCGGGGTGAGAGAGGCAGCGAGGTTTCTTTTGTGTGCTCGCTCGCTTGTGTGGTGCAGGAATGAGCCTCTCGTGCCAATAGCACAGTTAAGTTTTTTTTTTCCTGAGAGTTTGTGAGTGTGTGTGTGTTATTTTGTGTATGCATGTCAGGACCAGAGAATGGCAGTTCAGTTATTCCACTGGTACCTGTAGTTCTGGCATGAATGCATGTTTTTGTTTAATCACCAATAAAATGACCCACAAAAAAAAAAAAAAAAAAATCATTAAAAAAATTTAAAAATTAAATCTATGTTACGAAGTCATGCCTGAGAGTCCGCTCGGGGATTCGCCTCATTCTCAGAAGCCCTTTGGTCAGAACTAATTTTCCGACTACTGGGCTCTCTGACTAAAGGGCCTTCTTGGTTTCTGACTAAAGGTACTCCTGACTTTTTGACTAACCGGCCCTCTGATTTTCTGACAGAGAAGCTTTTTGACTTGTGGGTTTTCTGACAATGTGTGGCTCCACTTGAGACATTACAGTCGATCAAAAATTAAAGAACACTTCACTCAGTAAACTGCACAAACATGGTGGTCTGGGATTTGGTAGGTTAGAAGCAGTGATGGATAAAGTCCTCAACTCCAGTACTCGAGTCAGAGTACTGATACTCATGGTCAGATCTTACTCAGCTACAGGTCCCTCAGTCAAAATATTACTCAAATTAAAGTACTAAAGTACTTACTTTTATAAATACTACTTTCGTAAATACTTAAGGACTGAATAGTACATGTATTTAAAAATACTGAAGTATTTAAAGGTAAAAAGTACAAAGTACATTTTCTAATATCAGTTCATTGCTGTATTGTTTTCTCATTGTTTTTACAGAACCCTGTAACTCTCTGAAACCTCCTCTCCTCTCTCTGAACTGACTTAGGCCCCGTTTATACGACAACGGTATCAGGGTGAAACGCAAAAGTTTTGTTGCGTTTCGGCCTCTCGTTTATACAAAAACGCAGTTTCAGCCGACCCAAAACGCAACTTTTTTAAAACGCCCTCCAGAGTAGAATTTTTCTGAAACGCTGCAGCCTCCGTTCAGTGAAAACGCTGATGTCACGCTCCGTTTTGCGTGTGTGACACCGGACAACAACAGCGGTTAAATGGTGGACTTACCGGGTTGATGACTGCCTTTAACGAAACGTTCATCTGTTGCTCCACTTCTGCACTCAGATAAGACGCGTTTAATACATACACCAGACGATCAGCCCGCCTCTATTTCAGCAGCAGACCACCAAAAGACTCTACAGTTATATCGCCACCTACAGGCCTTGTGTGCATACTACAGCGTTTTCAGTCCCTCAGCGTTTCCGTATAAACGCAGATTTTTTTTTCTCCACATTTTTTTGCGTTTTCGGGTGAAACGCTGAGAAGCGTTATTGTATAAACGGGGCCTAACATGTAAAATCACTCTGCTATAAAAACTCTATAGAAGCCCCTGTTAAATTATCAGCATAAAATGAAATCAAAAACAATAAGTACAGCTATTTTCTTTTTTTTTTTTTTTTTAAATATCTCCACCTAAAAAAAAAACAGGAGGCCTTTTTTCTCGCCAGACATTCACGCTGGGGGAGTTACAAGTTTACTGTTCAGTCCATTACAGTGAACAAACTACACTCTGCTTTCAAGAACTCCTCCTCCTGTTGAACCACTCGGCTACATGGAAACATAACACACGCCTTAATAAAACCTGTAAACCTCACAAAATCTACCCTGAATTTTTCCATGTCTGTGGAAAGTGATGGAAATCCCTAAAAGATGATGCACATTTAGTCTTGTAGACATATTTTTTAATTCATCCCAGGTGTGAGCAGTGACTGTGATTGGTGCCCTTCTGGTTGAGTGGCACAGCGTGTGGCCAATTACATTTTAGAACAGAAAAACAAGACAGTTGATGACGAGCTATGCTAAAAGGAAAAAGTAACGACAAGCTTCCTGTAAATGTAGTGGAGTGAAAGTCATAAGTTTCTTAAAAAAATAAACACTCAAGTTAAGTACAGATACTCAAAAAATGTGCTCTGTTCCTGTCCACCACTGGTTAGAAGTTGGGCAAACCCTTCCAACAAAAGCAGTGAGGAGGATTTTACCATCCAAAGTCCACGATAGCATTAAAAGAGTCCAAGTCAGGCAGCTCTGCATGAAAAACAGGCTTGACTCTGTAGTGGAAGTCACCGCATGGGCTTTAAATTACTTCTGAAAACCATGGTGTGTGAGCAGTTTGTTGCTGCTGAAGGTATCAAGTTTAGATTTTCCATATAAAGAAAAACCTTGGAGAGGTTTTATGAGTGCGTCAGCTTCAGAAAGGATCAGAAACACTTTGTTTACACAAGTCTTAACATGAGTAACGTACACGCCATCGCTAATGAGAAAATAACAGCATCCTGAGTTTGTACCTGCTGTGTGATCTCCATGATGAACTCTGTGATTATAAAACTTTGTTTGGCCCAACGCTGACAGACACGGCCACTGAGCAGGAGCGTGTTCCTCCAGCTCCTCTCACTCACTGTAAACAATAAAAGGAGAAGGAAAATGTTACTGTAAACCCCTCGCTGGTGTTGATAGACGAAAGTCACATGCAAACTCTTTCATAACGTTTATTTTTATTGGCTTCGCTGTTTGGTTAAAGCCTTCTTCAAAGCGTCATGCGGCTCCGTGACTGCGTCACACGAGTGGCCTCTGTGGAAATAAGATCACACTTCTTCCATGAATCAAAGGTTTGGTTGATCATCACATGAAGTCGAGTCATTGTCTTTGGTCACACCTCCACTGGAGTGATCTGGAGACGGCTGAGAAGGAAGCATGAAGACTAACTTGCATCATCACCGTGGCTCAAAAATAGCATCAATTATTCTGCCAACAATCGTTTTCTGAAACGTGCTGTATGTACGATTGCAGGAGAAGACATGAAACTTCTCATTACTGAGCTCAGTGCTCTGCACTGCAGCGTGACTCTAGCGCTGTCAATGGGCAGAAATGTAGCAGATAATGAGGCAGATAGTGGATTGTTGCACCCACAGAGCAACTGTCGGGGTACAAATCGCTTAGGTTGTAAAAACAAGCTGGTTGAAGAATGTTTCATGTTTCTGTTTTAGAGAGGTAATGAACAACACACACAATAACTACAAGGATGAGACTGTCTTTGTTTTTTCTTCCATTTATCTGGAACCAAATGAGACACAGACTCAGAGAGAAGCTGAGAGCTGGAAATCTGACCACACAGTGAGCAGGCTTCAGGTTTTCAATTCCAGCCAGGATACTTTTGTCCTCACCTCTGGTCAGACTTCATTTCATCTCATTCTCATATTTAATTTAATTTGCTTAACTTTTAAAGAGTCTGTGAGGACGACCTGTCTGAAGTGGATCACAGCGACACCTTTTGGCTGGAATCCAGCACACAGTCATGATGACATGATTCTAAACAAGTCGTGTGTTTGTTTTGGAAATGGATGAAGTTTATCCCAAACAGATTAGCCTGTGGTTTAGCCTTTAGCCCATGTTTAAGCCTTCAACTCATGAATTACACTTTGGCCCATGTTTTAGCCTTTAGTGGGTGTTTAAGCCTTAAACTGTTGGTTCAGCCTTTAGCCCATATTTAAGATTTTAACTGGTGGATTAGCCTTTAGCCCATGTTTTAGCCTTTAGCCCATGGTTTAGGCTTTAGCTCATGCTTAAGTCTTAAGCCTGTGTTTTAGCCTTTAGCTCATGCTTTAGTCTTTAGCCCATGGTTTTGTCTTTTGCTCATGGTTTAGTCTTAAGCCTGTGTTTTAGCCTTTAGCTCATGTTTTAGTCTTTAGCCCATGGTTTAGTCTTTAGCTCATGGTTTAGTCTTAAGCCTGTGTTTTAGCCTTTAGCCCATGTTTTAGTCTTTAGCCCATGGTTTAGTCTTTAGCTCATGCTTTAGTCTTTAGCCTGTGTTTTAGCCTTTAGCTCATGCTTTAGTCTTTAGCCCGTGTTTAAGCCTTCAGCTCATGGTTTAGTCTTAAGCCTGTGTTTTAGCCTTCAGCTCATTGTTTAGTCTTTAGCTCATGGTTAAGCCTTTAGCTCATGCTTTAGTCTTTAGCCCATGGTTTAGCCTTTAGCTCATGGTTTAGTCTTAAGCCTGTGTTTTAGCCTTTAGCCCATGTTTTAGTCTTTAGCCCATGGTTTTGTCGTTAGCTCATGGTTTAGTCTTAAGCCTGTGTTTTAGCCTTTAGCCCATGTTTTAGTCTTTAGCCCATGGTTTAGTCTTTAGCTCATGGTTTAGTCTTAAGCCTGTGTTTTAGCCTTTAGCCCATGTTTTAGTCTTTAGCCCATGGTTTAGTCTTTAGCTCATGGTTTAGTCTTAAGCCTGTGTTTTAGCCTTCAGCTCATTGTTTAGTCTTTAGCTCATGGTTAAGCCTTTAGCTCATGCTTTAATCTTTAGCCCATGGTTTAGCCTTTAGCTCATGGTTTAATCTTTAGCCTGTGTTTTAGCCTTTAGCTCATGGTTTAGTCTTTAGCCTGTGTTTTAGCCTTTAGCTCATGGTTTAATCTTTAGCCTGTGTTTTAGCCTTTAGCTCATGGTTTAGTCTTTAGCCTGTGTTTTAGCCTTTAGCTCATGGTTTAGTCTTTAGCCTGTGTTTTAGCCTTCAGCTCATGGGTTACTCTTTAGCTCATGGTTTAGCCATTAGCCTTTTTTAGCCTTTAGCTCATGGTTTAATCTTTAGCCTGTGTTTTAGCCTTTAGCTCATAGTTTAGTTTTTAGCCTGTGTTTTAGCCTGTAGCTCATGGTTTAGTCTTTAGCCTGTGTTTTAGCCTTTATCTCATATTTTTCAGATATGTGTCTTACAGTTGTTTAAAGTGTCTGGATGTAAAACTGAAGTAGCATGAATCTGTTTAACATAAACTGATCAGTTTTTCCCCTCCATCAAGGTTTTCTCCCCTTTCTCTACAAGATTTAACATCTTTAGGAAGGGCAGGCAAACAAGTTTGTTACATAAAATAAAATAATAAAACAGAATTTGTTTGAAAGCCTTTTTTTTCATGAACACTGCCTTTAAAATTAAGTGCATGCTCCAAGAAAATACTGTCAATGCAAAGTTCACCTTCCTCAGTGTGATCAGGTTGCAACAAACACAAACAGACAAAGAGATATTTTGTTTTGTTTTTTCTCCACATGCCAAAAAAATAGATCAATCTGAGACACTTCACCTTCAGAGTAAAGCCACCCAAAGCCTAACAAGAGAAGCAATATGTTGCAAAAAGCTCCATAAGAAAGAAAAAGGGCAGAAAGTTAGAAATCCATGTGGCGTGAGTGAGTGAGGGAGTGAATGAATGAGTCGACTCCTGTTACGCAACACAAACGCTGCAAAACATTGAGTAACTGCTCCCTGCTGTCTGAGTTCAAGCTCCAGACTTTTTGTCAGAGAGAGAAAGACAACGGAGGAATGTGTGTGTGTGTGTGTGTGTGTGTGTGTGTGTGTGTGTGTGTGTGTGTGTGTGTGTGTGTGTGTGTGTGTGTTTTCAACAGCCCACAGTTTCGAGTTCTGCATAATCAAATAAGCAGAAGGGAAAAGAACAACAGCAAATCAAAGTAAGATGAAACAAAAGGGAAGGAAAGCAAAGAGAGAGAGAGAGAAAGAGAGAGAGAGTGTGTGTGTGTGAGAGAGAGAGAGAGAGAGAGAGAGAAAGCCGCAAAGTTTGCAATGTTTTAAAAACAGGGGGGGAAAGAGTGCCAAAACTGAAAAGAGAAAAACAGACTTTAAGGGAACAGAAAGAAGAGTGGCGGGGAGAGAGAGAGAGACTGAGAGGGAGAGAGAGAGAGAAAAGAGGGGGGGGGTGTTATGTAACTTTGTCCTCAAGAAGCCTTGCCAAAACTCAGCTTGGCTTGCCTCGCTACTACGACGACAGAGATTTTCTCATGGAACGGATTAAACGGGGCTCAGGCGGGAGACCAGCAGATGCATGATGGATCCCAGCTCTCCCAGCTCCCTCAGACTGTAGTGAAACTCTGCACTGCTGCAACACTCTGATCCGTACCAGCACCGCAGCACGTACCACAGCACGTCTTCACTCTCAAACACTCAGATGAAAGTTTAAAAAGTTCCTCTTGAACTCAGAGCTCTACTTGGCTCACATGAAAAGCTCCTGGCCTCCTTTAACAGGTCGTCTGCTGCTCCTCTGCTGCCATGTTTCATGCTCATGTCGGGTTTCATGCTGTGAAACAACTCCAGCTACTTCCCGCGTGTTTGATCGGGACTTTTCTGTCCAAGTCTGCGTGTCAGTCGTGTCACTCTGTTCGCAAGATTTAGAGGGAAAAGGAGCTTCTCATTTAATGTCCAAGACACCAAACCAGAACCTGCTTGAGTCTGGGTTTGAGAGCGTCAGGACGATGAACACTTCCTTTACGCAACATGCAGCTGCTTGTTTTTGAAACCAGGAAGTTGGAAAGCGCAGTGGTCACAGAAAAACAAAAGGAGTCTGCTTTGGTTTAAAAGACTTTATTAAAGGCAGCATCAGGAACTGGTTTGGGTTTGTGTTTAACTTCAAGTGCTGTCAGAAAGAGTATTTAGAGCTGCATCCACAAATAGTGGGGAAAAAAAACATCTTTCTGATGGCAAAGTCAAGTGTCTCTGAAAATAGGCTAAAATTTGTGCCAGATCCAGTCCAGTCTGTAGACTAGCTTACATGCTGCCTCTCCTTTCAGTTTGAAGCTTTTTTAGCGTTGTGGCTAATACACTTACTGATGTCATTTAAGTCATTTAACTCTACTTCACCTCTAAACCAAACATGAACGATGCAGGGATGAGGTGAAGTCTGCCCGATTAAAGAACCAAAATTTGGCCTCAGTGTTGCTTTAACATCACAGGATGTTTTTCATTCCCAGGAACCACATGGTTCCTGTCGCCCACTGTTTGTCTGCGTTTCCACCAAGGCAGAAGACTCAGGTATGATTATGTAAATCAGACCAGTGACGTACAGAGAAAAAAAAAAAGCATTTGCAATAAACAGTCAGACCAGTAGAGGGCGGTAAGACGGCCATTTATCAAAAATCACACCATAACTCTGGCATTGTTGCGTGCAGCACTGCAGTTAGCCTGTTAGCATGGAGGATATTCAGCCTGTGCTGGATTTGATCCTGATTTATTTCACTGAAGATGGATTTGTTGACACACCAAGGGGTATCATACCCCTTTTCGACCAAGCTGGTTCCAGGGCTGGTTCAGCGCTAGAGCCAGATGTAGCACCAGTTCTTTGGTTTTCCACAGACTAAGCACCAACTCTTTGCTGGGCCAGCAGAAAGAACCACGTTACGTCGGGGGCTACGGGCTTACGTCAGGGGGGTGGGTGCGGGATTATTGACCAACCAAAGCAGAGTCAAAACACGGAAGAGAGCCATTTTTAAAAAGACGAGGTTGGGGTAAGAGAGAAACAGAAGAAGAAGAAAAGTAAAACAATGGATTTCAAATCAAAACAGCACGGCCGGCACCCGTTTGTGGAAAAGCAAACGGTTCTTAACCAGTTCGCACTTGAACCAACTGTGAACCGGCTCTAGCACCAGCCCTGGAACCAGCTTGGTCGAAAAGGGGTATGAGCGGGATGCATCCTCCACAAACGGTTTTAGATCCTCATTAAATCCTGATCTGATGAGCAGATTATGACTCGTATATCAAACTAAACCAGGATGCATTCAGAGGACTTCTTCTGTGTTTGAACAGCTGTTTTAACTGGATACCCACTGACACATTCAGCTGAAGGTCACCAGTTTACAGGGTCACTCTTTAAACTGGAACACCGGGAGCTGACAGAGACACATTCACACTATCAGGCTCAAAGAAGACCATTGATTAGGAGGTACTAAACCAAGTCTACCACAGCTGGAGGGGGGGGGGGGCTTATTATGGATGGAGGGAACACCGAGGCTGCTCCACCAATCAGAAAAGTTCAGCTTGCAAGTACTGCCCCCCACAGTCCCTGGACCTCTGGAAAGTATTATCCACCAAAGCAGAGCAGTTTTGAGGGAGAAATGACCCCAGTATTAAATTTTGACCGTCTGATCAAATAGCACATAGTTCTGAGGGAAAGTTCCTGACAGAGTTTCACATTGAAGGCGAGTGTTTCCATTTGAAAACTGCCTCAGCGGTTCTCCTCAGTCATCACTTTTAACCCACCCGTACTGGAATAACTGCAGCCATCGCTCTGACCAAAGTTAGGCTGGAGTGAAGTCTTTCCGATCACGCGGGAGGCCCAAATGTGTCCGCCAGAGCCAACGAAAACGTGCCTGCAGAGAAACCTGCCATCGATGAGTAAGAAACCAAAGCAGCTGATTCAGCAGTTTCATAATGCTGGTTTAGAGCTAAAGTAATCAGTGTAAGCCAGGCCTGTCATAACAACGGCTCGCTCCTATGACTCATATCCTCAAGACATGGAGCACAGAACACATCTATTGAAGAGAAAAGAAAGTGATGCATAAATCTACATTAACAATGGAAAACAGAGAAGTATCGCAGAAGGGGACAAAAAGGGAACCTGATGTTGAAAACTTTAACCACCAACAAGCTCAGACTCAGTCTGTATGCACTTCAAAGACTTTTTCTTTCATCAGGGTGTCATAGAAGTGCTTTTCCACAGCAGGAACTTTTCCCCAGGAACTAGTTTGTATACGTTTCAGAATCTCCTCATCAGATACGTATTTAAAGATGAGCTAAAGCAGCTAGAGAAGGATGCATCTCGTTGAAAGTTGTCAATCGGTGGGGTCACACTTTAAGCTGGAACACCGGTCGATCTCTGCTGTCTTCGTGCTTTAGACGCCAGAGATGGTTCACATATTGTCGGTCGTAGCTGTTTCTGGCTTTTTGAAACGGCTTCCACCGGCAACTATTTTGCCTCTCACACTTTTTTCCTTCCAAGCGTTGATTCAAAAAGCTAAATGCTAAAACTGATTGGTAGACGAGCAGGGCACAAGGATTTGTTTACGTTACACATTAGCCTACAGATACGTCTCAGAGCACCGGCTACTAAACTCCAGAACAAAATAAATATCTTACCTTGTCACGTTGTATCCAGTAAAAAGTCGTCTTGAACAAAGAAAAGTAGTGTTAAAAAGAAGATCTGATCTCCATTCATTTCCAAAACAAACACAGGCCTTGTTAAGAGTCATGACATCACGGCAGTGTGCGGACGATTCCAGCCAAAAGATGTGATCCACTTCAGCCAGTCCTCACAAACCCTTTAAGTCATCTGAAGGTGCAGATTTGAACTTCAGAGACCAAATCATGTGGTCCAAGTACAGAGTGTTTTCGTTATCATAAACTATTGCCATGTTTTTAGCTGCATGAATTGGTTGGACCAAGAAAAACATCTCGAACACAATGGACTACCAAAAATTATCCCAAATTGGGTGAGTAGTGCAAACATTTGTCGGAAGAACTGAGGAGATTGTGGCTAGCCTAACTCCACATTTCTTGTTCTAGGCACTCGGACACTGATGAGACTGAGACTTCATGTTTCATCATCCTTCTTGTCTCATGCATTGATGAGCTCGGGTCCAGAGAAGCCGGCGGTGTTTCTGGGTGTTGTTGATATATGTCTTTGTCTTTGCATGGTAGAGTTTGAACTGTCACTTGTAGATGTAGTGATGAACTGTGTTAACTGACAATGGTTTTCTGAAGTCCTCCTGAGCCCACGTGGTAATATCCTTTACACAATGATGTTGGTTTTTAATGCAGTGCTGCCTGAGGGGTCAAAGGTCACGGGCATTCAATGTTGGTTTTCAGCCTTGCTGCTTACGTGCAGAGATTTCTCCAGATTCTCTGAATCTTTTGATGATATTATTGACTGTAGATGATCAAATCCATCAATTCTTTCACATTGAGAAACATTGTTCTTAAACTGTTGGACTATTTGCTCACGCAGTTGTTCACAAAGTGATGAACCTCGCCCCATCCTTGCTTGTGAACGACTGAGCCTTTCAGTGATGCTCATTTTACACCCAATCATGACACTCACCTGTTTCCAATGAACCTGTTCACCTGTGGAATGTTCCAAACAGGTGTTTTTGGAGCATTCCTCAACTTTCCCAGTCTGGTGTTGACCCTGTCCCAGCTTTTTAGGAACGTGTTGCAGCCATCAAACTCATAAAAACAATAAAGTTTATCAGTTTGAACAATAAATATCTTGTCTTTGTAGTGTATTCAATTGAATTTAGGTTAAATAGGATTTACAAACCATTGTAATCTGTTTTTATTTACGTTTTACACAACGTCCCAACTTCACTGGAACTGGGGTTGTGGTAAAACCACCTGTAATGTAGCCGGAAAGAGAAGAGTTGCAACAATTTCATGCAAATGCAAAGAGAACATTTTGGGAAGAAATGTGCTGATATTATTAATTGTTTTGAGGTTTTTAGAGATGATCCCTCTGATATTAGAGCCAGAGGTGCAAAATGATCTTAATTCAAACACCGTAACACGGTCAAATTTCTGATTGGTATTACGCCACAGGGCACGGTCTCATACATATGTGCATGGTGAGAGAGAGTTAGTTATGGGCTGATAGTAAAAACAAGGTAGTTAACAATATCCTGATAGGATATGGAGGGCAGAACCGCATGTTCGTCATGTTTCCGTGAAGCTAATGCTAACTCATTGGGGTCTCTCCTTCATATCAGCCGTAGTTTCTCAAAATGTCCCTCTCCTTCTCACTGGATGAGTCCTTCTCCATAAGCGTTGGTGTTGTCTGTGTGTTTTTCAACATTAGTTCACAGATAAGTGCACTTCTATCTCCGTCCATTCTATCCATTAGATTAGCGTATGTACGGGTAGCTGCCCAAACTGTGACGTCACTGCACAAACACTCCATAAGAACTCGCAGGAAATGTGAAAAGCACAATAAATTTGTAGGACTGGGGTGTGATTGGATGCTCTTTGCTGCTAAATGCATGCAAAGATGTGTTTGTTTAAGGTATGTTTTGCTGACCTTCAATGTGAAGCACTTTGAATCGCCTTGTTGCCGAAATGTGCTCTATAAATAAAATAAGATGTCTCGCGTTGACGTAAATTGTGCAGAACTTTGTGTAATTACAGCGTGTTAACAAAATCTCCACATTTAAAACGTTACCTTGAACCTTCACACTCTTTAGCCCATCATGTCGTCTAATCATGTCTGCTTTCCTCTCTTCCACTAACAACTCAGCTCTCCCATTTACTGCCTAATTGGGCTCTCAAGGATAATGGCCTATTTGTTTGTTTGTGCGAGTGTGAGCGATCAAGAGTCTGTGGATGTAGCAGTGTGTGTGTGAGCGTGTGTGTCTGCGCTGCTCTATTTGCATGACTGGGTTGTGTGTGTGTGTGTGTGTGTGTGTGTTTGTTTTGGTGGTGGCTCCTTTCCTCAATGTTAATGTCAGCTGAGTGAGGTAGATCTATGGCAGGTGTGAGAACAGCTTGAGGCTCGTGTCATTAGCCCGCCACCGGTGTCACTCCGTCCTGTGCAGATCCAGCCTGGCACCCTCCATCCACCACATGCCACACACACACAAACACACACTCTTATTAAAGAGTAGGGGCTGTAAAAGGATTGAATGTGTGTGTGTGTGTGTGTGCCTGTTAAACTGATTAGGGAGGAACCTGAGGCGCTCTGCATACGGCGCTGGCTTCACTTTGTTTTAGATTTATACTCCTGAAGACCCAGCTGCTCTAAACTCTGATGATTTTTTTTTTTCTTTATGACTTGCTCACCTGCAAAATTTCTGAGTTTCTTTCCCAGCAAACCACTCTGTCACTCTCCATTTGGCTTCCCGTCACACAAAAGTCGACTACAAGCAAAAAAAATTCTCGTCTGGTTTCTGAGAGAAAGTGAAAAGTGAGAGGAGCGCGGCAGGTGCTGAAGTGTGACATCTCAAGCGTTTGACACTTTTGAATGTTCAGGAGTCGACGCGAGCTGAGGACGAGGCACAGAATCAGGACGGAGTGACAGACTGCCCCGGTAAGCCTTTGGCACTGTCATCACACTGCATTGTGGGTAACTCTGCGTGACACGACCACAGGAGTGGGAGAATGAATTTTCCACCAGGGGCGCATGGCTTTGGGGTGATTAACAAGGTAAATGTTGCTCGATACTAATTAAGACGTATTGATGTTGATTAATGTGCATCTAAGGCGCCATAAATGTTTAATTCTCATTTAGGAAACGGAAACCCTCCTGGTGCTTTCACCTTAGGTTGATGCTCTGATGCCTCCTGAAAGTTTGCAGCGCACAGAAGCTGAAACATGACAAAACATCTTAATATCACGTCACAGAAGGAGCCTCGTAAAGAGCAATTTGGCATCACGAACAGCAGCCATGCACACCCTGATTCACTGAAGGATGTTCTGCCTTTGCACCAAACTCATGCAAACCATAAACAGAACTATAATACGGATGTTATCTCCATGACACAACCTGTCGGTTCATGATACTGAGTTTTTAAGACCATCATTGGCAACGTCTGAGGAAACTCCATCTGGTCTGTTCATAGGCTGCTTGTATAAATCTAAAGCTCTGATCATTGAGCAGAAACTCAACAACTCAGACAGCTGACGTCTCTAAACGAATGAATTTATCAGGATGAGGAAACGAGAGAGTTCAAAAGAACGCATCAGAGGACATGAGATGAAATTAAAGTGTTCAAAATAGTCTGATCGTGTGCTTTTTTAAGTTCTGCCCCTGTGCTTCACTTTCAAATGTCCTCTGGAAACACTTCTGTTGTGTTGCAGTCTATTTGCAGTGCGTTTTTCTAATACGTTGTGCTGCGATCTATTTGCAGTGCGTTTTTCGAATGTGTTTTGTTGCGGACTATTTGCAGCGCGTTTTTCTAATACGTTGTGCTGCGGACTATTTGCGGTGCGTTTTTCTAATGTGTTGTGCTGCGGTCTATTTGCAGTGCGTTTTTCTAATGTGTTGTGCTGCGGTCTATTTGCAGTGCGTTTTTCTAATGTGTTGTGTTGCGGTCTATTTGCAGTGCGTTTTTCTGATGTGTTGAGTTGCAGTCTATTTGCAGTGCGTTTTTCTAATGTGTTGTGTTGTGGTCTATTTGCAGCGCGTTTTTCTAATACGTTGTGCTGCAGACTATTTGCGGTGCGTTTTTCTAATGTGTTGTGCTGCGGTCTATTTGCAGTGCGTTTTTCTAATGTGTTGTGTTGCGGTCTTTTTGCAGTGCGTTTTTCTGATGTGTTGAGTTGCAGTCTATTTGCAGTGCGTTTTTCGAATGTGTTTTGTTGCAGACTATTTGCAGCGCGTTTTTCTAATACGTTGTGCTGCGGACTATTTGCGGTGCGTTTTTCTAATGTGTTGTGCTGCGGTCTATTTGCAGTGCGTTTTTCTAATGTGTTGTGCTGCGGTCTATTTGCAGTGCGTTTTTCTAATGTGTTGTGTTGCGGTCTATTTGCAGTGCGTTTTTCTGATGTGTTGAGTTGCAGTCTATTTGCAGTGCGTTTTTCTAATGTGTTGTGTTGTGGTCTATTTGCAGCGCGTTTTTCTAATACGTTGTGCTGCGGACTATTTGCGGTGCGTTTTTCTAATGTGTTGTGCTGCGGTCTATTTGCAGTGCGTTTTTCTAATGTGTTGTGTTGCGGTCTTTTTGCAGTGCGTTTTTCTGATGTGTTGAGTTGCAGTCTATTTGCAGTGCGTTTTTCTAATGTGTTTTGTTGCGGTCTATTTGCAGTGCGTTTTTCTGATGTGTTGAGTTGCAGTCTATTTGCAGTGCGTTTTTCTAATGTGTTGTGTTGCGGTCTTTTTGCAGTGCGTTTTTCTAATGTGTTGTGTTGCAGTCTATTTGCAGTGCGTTTTTCTAATGTGTTGTGTTGCGGTCTTTTTGCAGTGCGTTTTTCTAATGTGTTGTGTTGTGGTCTATTTGCAATGCGTTTTTCTGATGTGTTGTGTTGCAGTCTATTTGCGGTGCGTTTTTCTAATGTGTTGTGTTGCGGTCTATTTGCAGTGCGTTTTTCTAATGTGTTGTGTTGCAGTCTATTTGCGGTGCGTTTTTCTAATGTGTTGTGTTGCGGTCTATTTGCAGTTCGTTTTCTAATGTGTTGAGTTGCAGTCTATTTGCAGTGCGTTTTTCTAATATGTTGTGTTGCGGTCTATTTGCAGTTCGTTTTCTAATGTGTTGTGTTGCGGTCTATTTGCAGTGCGTTTTTCTAATATGTCGTGTTGCGGCTATTTGCAGTTCATTTTTCTAATGTGATGTACTGCGGACTATTTGCAGTGGATTTTTTTTTTAATGTGTTGTGTTGCGGTTTATTTGTAGTGCGCTTTTCTAATTTGTTGTGTTGCGGCTGTTTGCAGTGCGTTTTTCTAATGTGTTGTGTTGCAGTGTATTTGCAGCGTGTTTTTTTTAATGCTGCACGTGTTGTCAAATTAATGAAGATGTTTAATTAATTTGCTTGTGTTTTTCTTATTGTGTGTGTTTTTTTTAAGCTGCAGTGCAGTGAGCTCTCAGAGCCGCCATACTTATGAGCCTGCTGCAAGATTTCTCTCTGAGCTTCGTGAATTTTCATGTTGGTTTGACATCTTTGTGCACTTTTATCACAGAGTTAACCGAAATACTTTGCTCAAAGGCACCCCGCTGGTTTAACTTGAGTAAACTGTTACTGCTGTCGTTCCCATTGTACTTCCCAGAGTTAAGTTCATGGAGGTCATGTCTGTACAGTCCTGCAGCAGCTGGAACACAGCACGGCTTGTTTGTTGGACTCGGCGGCTCTGGGGAGCGCCCTGCTGCCACACTGTTTGCCCCAACACACACTGGCCCCACACACACTCAAATAGCCTACACACACGCCCATGATCACAGTGTTCATTGTCAGCATGAGCCAGGGTGGCACAAACAAACACAAGTGGTTACCATTCTTGTAAGAGATCAAACATGCACACACAGACGTACACACAAAAAGCTCCCACATGCATTTGAACTGAAATACCAGCCCACATACTGAGAAGTACACACACACACACACACACACACATATACACACTCCCCAGAGCCCAATATAGAGTCCATTACTCTGGAATGCCACACTGCTGTCCTCTAAACACGAGATGTACTCAGACTTCTGCAGGCCTGACTGATGTGACTCACGCAGGACTCCAGCAAACCGACGTGACTGCCTGGTCCCCCGTGCGGCTGCATGTTTAAGGACGGAGTGAGTCACAAACGCCCAAGATTACCCTAACATTAAAACCCACAGCTTGTGTAAATACTGCTCTATTATTCCCGCTGAGCTCTCTCATTCACTGTTTGCAGTGGAGTGATTCATACGGTTGAAACACGTGACCAGAAGAGTGCCGCTGCTCTGTCCTGGAAAGCTTTTTACAGCGGAGGGGTTTTCCCACCGGAGTGGACAGCCGGGGTATCATCGTGCAGAAGTCATCCTATAATTTCCTGCAGAGATTATCAGTTTGAGGAGAACATTTCCATATGACCTCATGAGATTTCTTTCTTAGAAGTTTTCTTTACAATCTCACAAGCTTCAGATCTCAGATGATGAAAGAAGTTTCATCGTAAAGACGCCAGTTCTCCTGGAACGACTACCTGAGTCCTCAGACTTTAACTGATGCGTCTGTCACACACAGAAGTAACTGTAAGACACATGAACCGTGAAACAAAATGATCAAGATGCCCCTCGGACCAGAACTACTGCCCAAGAACGACCATGAAGAAGAATGAAGCCAGTACTGTTTTGTGAAAAACTGCAGTTCCTGAAGTGTCCACTTGGGGCTGACTCCAAAACATCTACAGCCACATTCTTACCAATCCAGAAACACTGTTCTTAACAGCAAAGATAAATATGTTTCTGATTGATTTGTACTTCTGTGTTGAGCCCATGTCATTGTGGCCATCACAGCGTATCCATGTTGCTCAGCGGGACTACTCAGACGGGCACGGGGGCATCATCCGATTTTTTTTTTACTTTTTTTTTTTTTTTTTAAATTCAACTTTCAAACAAGAGTAAATGCAAAAGCACACAAAGCTTAAAGCGCACAAAAGGTCATACACAAATAAAAACAGGTAATAAGTAATAAAGTGTACAAGACCCAAGAAGATAGGAGTTATACAATAAGACAAAACTAAGGGACAAAAGGAAAAAACGAAAGGGAAACAAAAAGACAAAAAACAAACAAACAAACAAACAAACAAAAAAAAAAAACGAGAGGCATCAGCGAATTACAGAGTAAATTGATAACATTTCCGTAAGCATAAATGTAATCATGAAGAGAAGTTGTAGAAGGTTTAAGCGCGGTCTGAGGGGATTTAAGAGAAGGATTGGTCGGAAGCCGTCGGCCATTTTTCAAAAAGCGGTTGCCATATTCTTATGAAAGCATTTTCTCTGTTAGCCAGTCTGTATCGTAATCTTTCCAAATGTAAAATGTTTCCAAGTTCTTTAAGCCGTTGTTGAAATGAAGGAGTCGTTTCAGACTTCCACACCTGTTAAGATGAGTCGTTTAGCCAGCGACGTACGTAAGGAGATAGCTTGGCTGAAGTACTCATCAACGCATGAGTCTGTGTTTACAGAACCAAAAAGAGCAAGAAGTGGGTCTGGGGTAATAGTTTTATTATATGCTTTTGATAAATAATCAAACACAAGGTTCCAAAAGGAGACTTTTTTTTGAACATTTATTATGTTATAGTTCGTAGCTGTCTTTTAAAGAAAGTGTTGTTTCTCTTTCCCTCCTGTCTATTTTCTTCTCTCTCTGTACACTCTTCCCTTCTGTCACTATCTCTCCTCTGCTGTCGCCCTGGTCCACTCGAGCAGTAAGAAAGAAATTATAAAGCACTAATAAAAAGTATCATTTAAAACCCAAGGGGAGCCTTTTACACAAATGGCTCCTTTTGGCAAAGTAAATGTGTTCCGCAAAAATTCTGTTGTCGTGATGCTGGACAGGACAAGTTAAAAAAATTATAATAATTTAAAAAAAAAGGAATATTGAGATTGGGGGTGGGGGGGTGGGTACTTTCAATGGTTGTCACCGTCCAGGCACAAAACTGCAAGACGACTCATTTGTCAGCCAACTAGCTTGCCGTCATAGCACGTACTCTACCCACACCTCAAAATGTTCTCACCAGTTTTGGGAATTTTTTGGTTTTCAACAAAAAAAAAAAAAAAAAAAAAAAAAAAAAAAACAAAACAAGGTGTTAGTGGACGCTTCTGTCTGCAGGAAATGCGGAACAACTGTGACTGCAAAAGGGGAGTAACACCACCAACCTCTTCACCCACCGTCGCCTCAGTCATCGCCTCATGTGGCTGTCATCTGGGCAGAATTTTTTCTTTCTCCTGATTGTTTGTTAGGCAGTGTCTAAGAAACGTGAAAGTGAACATATTTTGTACAGCTATAGTTACAGATTGTTTCTCAACCTCCTCACGCTGGTGTCCATGATGAGAGGCATTATTTCATTTTTACAAGTTGATTTCCAAGTTTTCTTTTCTTTTTTAATATTGCGATATTAACATCTGATTTTTTTTTTTTTTTTTGTCCAAGATAATCGTGAGGTGAAACCCTGGTATCAGGACAGCAACTGATGTGCAGCAGTTCTAGAAATTTTGTAAGTTCAGGAAACACGATCGTGCTCAGCAGTTAAATCCCAGGGCTTGGGCTCCACCTCCTCGGCCTACGACGTAGGCTACTCCGTCAAATCAAAGTATGAACCAGGCTTAACTGATGCATTGTCCCAGACCGCCACTCAAACAAGACTTTACAAAATTTGCAAATTTCCAGGGTTGCAATGAGCTTCTGGTATCACAAAAAGTTTGTGGTCCTGTTTCCAGCTTACTTCTTGAATGAGTGACCCTAACTGAGGAGACAAGTGTTGAAATACGCCGTCAGTGATTCGCTCAAGTTTCAAAAAGAGGAGGGACTCTGATGAGCACTGCTAAGTAAACTGGGAACCGGATTACCGAATCTTGCCTAATCAAGGTGTTTGTTGCCCCATGCTTGTGCACAGGTCATCTGGGCAGCTCACTAAGCCAAGAGCCACAGTCGGAGTGAAGGAAGCCAGAACTCAAGTCCTTGACCTGATTCAAAGGACTAAAATCAGTTCAACTCGAGCCTGTTTCAGTCTCTTTGGAGGTGACGAGCTCGATCGATACGCTGATGATATTTTGCTGTTTGAAACCAGATAACTCCAGGCTGTGATTATACAGTAAAATGTACAGGAAGAAGCAGGACGGAGTGGATTAATACCTCTCATCAGTCATCGCAGAAGTCACCAAGTCTCACCATGAAAAAGATTTTTCTCCGTGAGAGGCTCAAATCTCTCTGGCGAGCACGATTTGCATTTTTTTCACATTAATTTCTTCTGCGAGGCCCACGGGGATGTTTTCTGATCCAGACAAAAAACTGTGAATCAAGCTGTGGTGCAAACAAGCTCTCAGAGGGAGCAGTCCGCCAGCCATTAGTCGTCCTCCTCCCAACCACAAGCGTAAATTGCTTCAGCTTTAAAAACTGGCATCAAAACGCCCCCAACGCCCCCAAACCCTCTCAGAGTCTTTGGAGAAGATGCATACATGAGGGAGCCGTACTGCAGTGCCTCCAATTATAAATAGCTATCATGAGATCATAATGTGATTCACGCATAATTCGACGGTGCGTGACAGCAACAGTCGGAAAAGCGTTTATGTTTTGGAGGCTTCCTTGTCTCTGCGTTTTGTCGGGGATTTCCAGAACATTTGAGCTTGTTCATGATACCATCCAAACTTTACATGAATTAATAAGTCCTCTGTGGATCCAGGGAGGCTTCTTTTGGCTAACTCAGCACCCTGACATCCTGCGAGGCAACGAGGACGCCAAAGGTTTAAATTAAATAACAGTCAGTCAAAGAGTGGAAAGAGAGGTTTTCTTCCTGTGAATCATTTCATCACCTCTGGATTATTTCTGTCCTTCATCTGTATCCCATGCTTCACTTTTCCACGAGCCGTCTTTTCCCTCTGGATGAGTCAGTCAGACAGGATGTGGAATGCCGCTGTTCGGGTGGAGGATTCCCCTCGGAGTGGGGAGGAAAAGGAGGGGGGCTGGATTCCAAGTCTGGGTTACAGTGGGAAGGAAGGAAGGAAGGAAGGAAGGAAAGGGTCACGTTCCTGTTTGTTCGCATTATGGGATGGCAGCCGAGGTTGGGATCTGCATGGGGGCGGGCCGTGTGGGGGTCCTCTGGGGTCACTCGCTTCTATCATCACATTCACAGCTGCTGGGGCTCAGCTGAGTGGGAGAAAAGAAAAAAAAAACGTCCATGATGTGCGCTCCTCGAGCAGGCCGGACTTGGAGTTGAATGGGGACAATGAGGTGGATCCTGTTGGATGTTGCTGAGTGGAGCGCTGCGGTGTGGCTGCCCGGCATGAATGAATGGGTTTAAAAAGGGAACATGGGTGCTTAGCCAAACTTCCCTGAGTAAACAAAGGTTTAAATAAAACTCTGCAGTCAGAATGCTCTGTGTCTGCAGACTGGAGCCCTCTGCATAAGAACTAATACAGGTCCAGAGACACAGGAAGGCTCTCTTCACCCAGGAAACCAAATCCAGAACAGCTTTCTACTCCGGCGTTCTGAGGTCTTATGTTCATAATATTTTTTATTTTATTTTATTCAACCTTTATTTAAGCCGCACAAGTTACAGTTTTAACACAATGAAAATGACAAACAAATTAAATAAAAGAGTTACAGGTTAAAGAGGCCGTCTGAAGTGCTCTCAGTCTGGATTTGAAGTCATTCAGTGAGATGAGTTCCATTATTTTCCAGTCCTTTAGCAACAGGTTCCATGTTGAAGGGGCAGAGAAGACAAAAGCCCTTTTTTCCCCCCAACTCAGTGCAAACAAGTGGAACAAAATGTCGTTTGAACGCAGCCTGTAAGAATCAACATTTCTCTGTGTGATTAAGTCTGAGTCTTTCTCACACTCTGAGCTGAAGCGTTCGTGTCAAACAGGTCTCCAGAATCTGAAAGGGATTAAGAAGTTTCAGTTGACAAGACGCTTTTTAACCTCCAAAGAAAAATGAAATTTATTTCAGAAGTAAAAACCCAGTTTCAGTTTGAGTTTCTTCACCAGATTCTTAGTTTTGGGTTTGGAGGTGAGAGCGTCATCAAGCAAGATACCAAGATGTTGCCTTTAAATGTCCCTGATCTTTCTTCATACTGGGTTTAAATTTGGCACGACTGCAGGTGCATGTTTGGCTCAGTTGTTGGTGCAGCTGTAGTCCTTATAGGGATGGAGTGCATGGAAGTTGTCCTCTTTTGGGGTTTTTAGGATATGGTTCCCCCAGGTGAGACAAACGCTTTTGTTTAGCTTTAAATTTTGCAGCCTTCCTCAGAATTCCCCACAAACTTTGGTGATGAGAAAACCTTGAGCTGATCGCTTGCCCCCATGCGGACACGTCTCACCCCATTCACACAAACTCCGTCAGCGCCGCGGTCCGTGCCGCGGTCCGTCCGTGCCGCGGTCCGTCAGCGCCGCGGTCCGTCAGCACGAGCCACTTCACACTGCATCCGTCTGGAATCGTGTTTCGTGTCTGTTTTCCTGTTTGGTACGATCTGCTCTGCGGAGATTGACGCGTCTCTGCAGCGCACTCCGGCAAGAATAGACTCACAGCGAAACAGCCGCGAGCAGCCGTTGGTAGCACGCGCCAGAGACGGACCGCGGCGCAGGCTGTGTGAATGCACTGATTGACTTGAATGGCAGCGAAATACAGCGCAGTGCGCGGCGCTGACGGACCGCGGCGTTCACGCTGGATGTTTGAATTGGGGTTCAGTCTAACAACTGCAGACGTATTTTTTTCTGACGTTAAATTTTGTTTTCGTAGAGGCTTCTGAGCCAATGAAATAAACAAGCTGCATCCTCAGACTGTACTTCAAACCAGGCTTTAGACTTCTTTAATTCTGCTGTAAAACTTGAGTTTTTCCTCAATTTATAACTCTAAAGGTTGCAACAAATTAGTTGTTGTTTTTCCTGTTTTTTTTTCTTCTGGTAGTTATGAAGGTTTTTTCACTGGGATAACTGGCCTGATGAGACGTCAACCTGAAAGCCAACATTCTGCTGTTTAATACCAAACTAGCAGCTGTTTTGGCAACTCTCGGGAGGTTAAAAAGCTGCAGAGGTTCTCAGTATTCCGTGCATGTTTCAATTTGTGAGTCTAATCACAAGTACCAGTTAATACCATTCAGATTCATTTTTTTCTAACGCTAAAAAAAGAGCAAGCAGGCAGGAACGGAGGACGAACTTTAATATGAGCTGCAAAGTGGAGTGAGTTCAATCAGCCCTGAGTTAAACCCTGAAACCGTCGTTGCTGCAGAGATCCTTCAGCGTCTTTCCGCTCCGTCCCAGCGTCTGTACTCTGCTCCCATCTCCTCAGCTGCACCGTCTGTTTGTTTGCACGACCTGTTTTTTCTATCAGTTCATCCGTGTCCTCTGCATTTCCCATTTGTGAGGATACGGCGGCTTCCTTCCTCTCATGAACAACAGGATGTGTGCTGCTCGGACCATACGTGCAGGTTTTCCTAACACACAAATCAAACTGTAGCTCTCTTAAATACCGATGACTCTGTTTCCATTTTCGTTTCATACAGCTGCTCATAAAAGACTTCAGGAGGTAAAGACGACGAGCAAAAGCTCAAATTTTGACAGTGAAGGTGTAAAACTTCTAAAAGGCTTAAAAAAATCTGACAAAGCTATAAAAACATAACTTTCGGACTCCAATGAGCTTCCTGTTGGGATTGTTTCTCATTTCAGTTTGGAAGGCTGCTCGTTGGATATTTGCTTCCTGGTTACGTCTCAAGCTAGCAGCACTCAGCGCTCTTTAGCCTTGACCACCATGTGTTGGACGTACTCAGGGTGTCTTCAGGTAGCTTTGTGAATCCTTCCATGACCAAACTGTATCATTCTTTAACCAGCAACTCGATTAGGAACACCTGCTCAACTGCTCCTTAACGTCAAATATCTAATCAGCCAATCACACGGCAGCAAGCAAGTAGCGTGATATCTGAGCCTAACCTGTCAGATATGAATTGTGTGTTTTGATAAACTCGTATGCATTCAGTATTTTTTCATGAGACGCCTCATAATTGCCTCATTTTGTGCACGTGTTCTGTTACAGAAGCAGGCATTCTTACGTCTTCAAAAATAATTTTTTATAGTTTGAGGCTGTCGCTGGAATATCGACATGTTTTCATGATGCGACGCACTCTCCTCCTCACCGCTGCCTGACGAGACACTAAACCTGAATTATAGTGCGCCCCCCCCTGCTATCACAAAATGGTATAATCCTATATCCTCACGTTTGATTGGCTGCATCGTGGCAATCAAAACAAAGTTCTGCTGCAAGAGGAGGAAAACACTCAGAGCCACATTACTGAATTATATATATGTATATGTATGTGTATCCATTATTATTGCCATTATCATCATTAACTGCTCATGTACTGATTATCCTTTGTAATGTGAAAAATGTGCCAGTACTGTTTGAAACGGCAAGATACGTATCTATGTACTAACGATATTAACTGACACAATAAGGTGTATATATATATATATATATATATATATATATATATATATATATATATATATATATATATATATATACACACACACACACACAAAGATATATATATGTGTATACATATATATATATATATATATATATATATATACACACACACACACATACACACACACATATATATATATATATATATATATATATATATATATATATATATATATATATATATATATATATATATATACACATATACATATATAGATGAGAGGCTGGTGGAAGCTGTTCTTGGCAGCTCTTGTAGGTTGAAATCAAGACAGCATGTTTATAATGAATTCGTTATCACGAGAAAACAATCTTTGTTATATACAGATTAAAAAAAATTAATTAGTTATAATAAGAAACGATCTTTGTTATATCAAGATAAAATAATCAGTAGTTATCCCGAGCATATCCTTGTGCATAGAAAAAGAAAAATCCATGGCTGTTCTAGTCTTCTGTATTTACTTACATATATATAGAATCTCAGAGGACGGTGTACCTTGTTGAATGTGTGACACAAGATATGCAAAGATATTTTTTTATAAAAAGAAGACAGAAAGTCAGTCTGAGAGTCATTTATTTCCTGACGCCTGTAGGCAATGAAGCGGTGTAGCAGAATAATACAATCCATTATGGACAGATTTCCTTTAGTACATTAGCCGGATTAACAGACCCTTCATATAACGCGTATCATTCAGTCATAAACTCCTGAGGTGCAGTTTAGTCATTTCAAACCTGCTCTCATCTCCTCTCTGCTTTGTTAGGCCGAGATTCTGATGATTCGACTCATTAATTCAAGGCGCTCTCTAAGTGCAGCGCCCATAATGGAGATGAGGAACCAAGTCAAGCCTGTCTTTGAAATCTGGCCGCGCGCTGAGGAGACGACGAGCCACCGACAGGCGCCGGGCTTCATCACAGCATGACATGCACTTAACTGGTGATATTGGAACTGCCCTCTGTTAATTTGATGGAAGAAAACAAGTGAAAGGACAATGGTGTGTGTGTGTGTGTGTGTGTGTGTGTTGGAGAGCGTCTTAATAAGCAGAAACGTTGTTTCCAAACTGCCCCTCACTGAGGAGGCTGTCAGATGTTAAAGTTTGTTTAATTCAACAAACAAGAAGCTCCTGATGATTATTGATAAGCTGCTGTTCTGGTTTTTCTCCATCCATCATATTCGAAGGCGTAAAGGCATCGACTGATGTCTCACATGTATCTCACTGTGAGGCTAAGCTGCTTTCTTATTCTTCCACCAAGGATCAGCATTCCATTTATCTCCCTCGCTCACGACGATTCCACAGAGGTGATAAATCTGCAGCGCAAAAGCTAGAACAACCCAGCTCAGCGCTCGGCGATGATAACAGCTCCGCTCCCCTAAACTGAAATCAATACTTTATCTTTTTACATTTCTTTTCTTTTTTACATCTCTCACATTTGGCTGATGTAATCATGTGGAATAGATCATTCGCTGTCTGGCTCGGAGACGTTGACTTGTTCAGTTTGACTTTATTTCAGCATCAGATCCACTCAGACTGCTCGGGAACATCGTCTGGCTTCATATTTTAGGGATAATGTGCAGCTTATTACTCGCGGTGTGGCCTCGCTTCACTCTGCTGGTGGTTTCGTCCACACCACGTCCTATCAGTGAACACATTCTCAAACCTCAGGATCAAAATTTGAACATGTATAATTAATTTATTAGATGACTGGAAGTTTCTTTGGTGCATTTGATTGGTGAAAAAATAGAGATTGGTTGACTTGAGAACATCAAAATAGCACAAAAAGTAAAAAAAAATAAAAAATAAAAAGTGTGTTTGGTCGATTTTTTTCTTGGTTGTAACACTGCTTCTTGGATATCGTTGGAAAGCCTGTTTATGTCTTTGTTAAACGGAGCCATGTTTGTAAGGAACAGACATCTGTGGGACAAGCAGCAGAGCTGAGTGCGTGAGTAGGGATGAGCCGGATATTTCAAACGAGTACTCGTTACGGATAATGCATTTTTGCCGAGTCCGAGCACAACACAAGTTTTTTTTTAGGATTATTCGTATCCGTGCTAAAAGAATCCTCATTGGGTAGCAACAACTACTGTCTTCACTCTTCCTGCTCTGTGATTGGCCAGTCACACACAGCACACCCCCCCTCCCTGCACCCACATGCTGCAGCGAGGAGGTGCCTGCTCTCCTCTTTCACACACACACAGACAGGCAGCGAGTGACAGCGACTGCTTCTCTTGCTTGCTTGAGTTGACTGTAGTTTACATTGCTCTAATCTCTGTACTACTCACTCAGTTTTCTTCTGCTCGTCTCTATTGAGGTTTGTTTGGTATTTAAAGTTACTTCTTCAACTTATTTCCTGTCATACGCGATGCATGTGACAAGACGGGGCTGAAAACGGCTCGTGTCGCGCTGGTCAGTGCCTCTTGCTTCAATTCAGGACCGTTTTTTTATGGTTTTCGTTGTCTCGCATCTCTTTAGTTCTTTTTTATATTTAAAGTTACTTGATTAACTGTTTTGCAACGTACATGCAACGCACTTGAAGGCTTAAAGCTGTAAACTCCTGGTGTCACGTGTCCCCCTAGTTTCTCCATGCCAGTCTTTTTTTTTCTTTTTTTTTTTTTTAACTGGCTGCGTGATTTTAGTTTGGCTGGTGAGAAAGTTAGTTGGAAAGCTTTGCCCATTCTGAGAACAGTGTTTTTGAAAATACAGTGAACAACAAGGCATATTCTTTATTTTTTTGCCACTGAATGTTTGCACAAATCACCTATTAAATTTACACAGATCATAAATAAAGAGACAGTCTTTCACACCACTACATACACATTTTACCAGTTGTACATAATACATAGCTGGTCACACAAAAGCCTTTCAAAAAGAAGCCTGTTTCAAACTTAAAATAATGTTTGGATTTAAATCCCGCCCATTTTCGGACAAAACATGCATACTTCCGGTTTAGGCCCCGCCCCCTACGAGTACGGATACGGATACCGATAATATGGATGGGTAAACAGATACAGATACAGATAATGGTGTACTCGCTCATCCCTAATCGTGAGTTCCACTCGTGAAAAACTGGCCGAATTTTGGTTTCTTCGCAGATGCCAAACAGCTCCGTCTGAAATGATGTAACATCGGTTTCCTGGTGTGCGATTATCAAGCTAACAACCTCGAGGTTTTAAAACAGGAATCAACCTGGATGCCAACAGTTAATGAGGACGCTAAAGACCCGCCTCTTTCTCTCACTCTTGATTTTCCAAAGTTAGTTTAAGCTCAGTATTTCCAACATGGCAGCTACCGACGGGAGGCTCCAAAATCTGGATTTTGATCAGATTTAGGGGTCAGGAGGGAAAGAGAGGTGAGCCGCATCATCACCAGCTTTCTGAATTCAGGTCTTGGAGACGTTAAAACTGTCATACAGGAAGGCGGTTGAAACCTTTTGGCACCTGAGAGACCTTCAAAAACAGACGTTTTTGTTTCTGAATGTGTCTGATACGCCTCAGACTCTGAGCTCATTTTGTTTCTTGTTGTTTTCAGTTTCTCTGACTTGGTTCTTTGTCTCTGTAATGTCTTTTTTTTTTTCTCTCTCTGTGTCCGTGCTGTTTTTCCTCCTCTGTTTCTTGTTTTGTTCACGGTAGTATCTGATGTTAGATGGTTTTTATTTTTCACTTTCTAAGAGCTCCTTCATAAAAATAAATGTGATTGGATGTGGTCATGATGAGAGGTGCAGCAGCACAGCACTGGTTTTGATATACAGAAATAACAGACCACAGGATTACATAATTGGCCAATCGTAATCGAGAATTTACCAGAGATGTGTATCCAATCTGCTTCAACATTCAAACCATAAACTACGAGTCAGACGGAGTTAAAGCGAACCTGGTACATCCTCTCCTTCACAGGGATCACTCTTGTGACCCTCCGGCGGTTCTCGCTATAACCCTTTGGTCACCCTGCCGCCCGGTCGTATCTCTGACAGCAGAGCAGTATTCAGCAGAGGGATTTTTCCCCCTGGAGAAATTCAGCAAATTGACACACTTCACGGTTTATTGGTCAAGGTAAAGCGGAGGTTTGTTTCCAAAGAGCAGCCGGTCATGGGATGGCGATGACTCACAGTCAGCTGTGACTAGACCCTGCTGAGCATGATTCACTGTCAGTGCATGTCTCTTGGATTAAAGGGAGCTTTTGTGCACAGGTAAACATATCCTCTTACAGTACATATATGGATGTTTGCTCTTCAGGATTAGCAGCTGCATCCCAAAACTCCTACATGAGATTCAAACTGTGGAGTATCTCTCACTCGTAACCCTCCTCACATCTCCAGACAGCTTATATTCACTCTATTTGTTTTGGCTTCTCTAATCCCCCGTCATTAAGGATCCAGCCACTCCCTCCTCTCCTTACATAACCTCTTTCACACCATTTTCCTCACCTGACCTGCTCACCTGTTCATACACCCTTCATTAGCCTTGCAGCTCTAAACTTGTCCACATTTATGCATTTTCTGTCAGATTGCATGTTTTTTTAAGCTCTTGCTTCCAGGCTTTGTTCCAACTGTCTGACCTGTTTTCTTTGTATACATTTGCCAGTTTCAGCTGCTGGTTTTTACCACTGCCTGTTGGACATAAGTTCCAATCCAGAAACTATTCTTGTAAAAATATGAATGAATGAATGAATGAATGAAGAAAATAAAATTTAAAAAAAGAAACAGAAACAAGGTTAATAATAAGAACCCAACAAGTCCGAAAAGGAGTCAGATGAAGCATAAGCTTATTTAACCCCTTCCTCACTCAAATAATGTCACCAAGTAGGGAAACCCATATTCACATAACACATATTTACAAAGTAGAAAAAAAAATAGAGTAATTAAACAAATATTTGTGATCATTTCTTCCTCCCTGTACTTTGTGAAAACCGTGTGTTTGTACCGATTTTTAAACCGGGTTGTGGTTGGACGTTGTTTGAGCTCCAAACCCGATCAGTTCCCCAGCCTCACTCCACAAACAGAAACACAAAAACTTTTTTAATGTCGTACACGCCCACTGATGTTTTAAATTAAACTCCCCCCTCAGATTATAACCCCATCTCTGTTAAAAAAAAACTAGTTTTGAATATTTACAAGAAGTCTGATAAGATACAATACGATACGATACGTTGCAATACGTTACGATACGATACGATACGTTACGATACGATATGATACGTTACAATACATTACGATACGATATGATACGTTACGATATGATACGTTACGATACGATACGTTACGGTACGATACGTTACGATACGTTACAATACGATACATTATGATATGATACATTATGATACGTTATGATACGATACGTTACGATACGATACGTTACGATACGATACGTTACGATACGAAATGATACGTTATGATACAATATGATACAATACTTTACGATACGATACGATATGATACGTTACGATACGATACCTTACGATACGATATGATATGTTACGTTACGATATGATACGATACATTACGATATGTTACGATATGATACATTACGATACCTTACGATACCTTACGATACCTTACGATATGATACATTACGATATGTTACGATACGTTTCGAAACAATACGTTACGATACCTTATGATACGTTACGAAACGATACGTTACGATATGATACATTATGATACATTACGATACGTTACGATACGTTGCGATGTTACGATACGTTACGATATGATACATTATGATACGTTGCGATGTTACGATACGATACGATACACTTTATTGTCCCCTTAGGGAAATTTGTCTTGGCCTCCAAGAGCTGCACAGATGAAGCTGCAAGTTAATAGCACAGAAAAACAAGATAAGACTGAATCATCCTCACATCTTGCACATAATGATAAAGCACAAGACTCATACAATTAGAGCACCATAACATTACTGCACAATCCTGCCTCACATTAGGAGACAACATTTAAAACTCTAATAGAAGTGGACGCAACCGAGTTTTTAAAACGATTCATTTTACATTTAGGGACTCTGTACCTCCTTCCAGAAGGACGGAGTTCATGCTCAGAGTGAAGAATATGAGAAGGGTCAGATAGAGCCCTCTGTGTCTGCCTGAGAACAGACCGTTCATATAAAGACTGCAGAGAAGTATGTTCAGTCCTTCCTACAACCTTCACGGCGGTCTGCACCAGACGAGCAAGTTTAGATTTCAACTGAATGGAGAGATTACCAAACCAGGCTGACATCCCGTACTGAATAACGCTCTCTGATAAAACAGACACATGAGCTCCTGATCGACACCAAACACCCCGAGCCGACGCAAACCAGGATAACAACGGTGTGAGTGGAGGCTGATTCGTTTCAGAAACAGCACTATGTTCATATAGGTAGTCTGCTTTTCAACCCCGATCAGCTAAATGAAGAATCTGTGGTTTCTTATTTTAGTTTTCGTCTGTTTTTGGATCTTAACGTGTTCCCACAGCAGCTGTTTTGGGGTTCCCAGGCTCAAAACTTTGGGAACCCCTGAACTAGAACTGTAAATACATCATTCACGCGTCTTATCAAACTAAGCTGTATTTGATGTTGGCCTCTCTAGGAGAAGACGCTGTAACCATCACACTTAAATAGTGAGATGATAAATGATCTGTAACAAACGCCCCAAACGCCAAAGAAAGTGCAAACCTCAGCCATGTCCTTTTTGGCGCCGCTGAGGCGGCCATGTTTTAGAAGCTCAGCGCACATTTCTGCTCCTGCTCGCCAACACCCTCAGTCTGCCAAAGGGCACATGTGGCTCGCTCTTTTGTTACAAGTAGCTATTGGCAGCTCGGGAAGTCGTAACAGGTTGCCAGATGACATCACGCACTAATTAGCACATCAATACCTTTGCTACAACACTTGTGTTTTTTCCCAAGCTTGTTTAGTGGCAGGCTGAGTGTAAAGCACTGCCTCAGACAAAACAGTCATTCAGGTCAGCATCACTCGCATCAATGCTTTTTCAATATCCACAGACAGGCTTTTTTCCTGCTGATTGGGAAAGTGTTCCTCGCTTTTTTACAAATGACAACACCAACCAACAAAATCACACAAAACACGTTACGTCACTTAAAAGCTTTCCATACATACAGGAACTCACCCTGCCCGTGCATTAACCCGTCTCTCTCTCTCTCTCTGCAGCTCTCACTCCCTCGCTCAGTGGGAGAGCTGCTCCCCTGGGACGCTCAAACCTTGGATGTAACGTTCCAGCAAACCGTGAACATACAGCAGGCAGGTCATCTGCACCCGACCTCCATCTCTGAGATGAGCAGAGGACGTGTTCCCTGGACGGGATGAAGCCGAGTCATGACTCATCTAATGCACAGCTGATGGACGTGGAAAACACATCAGGATATGAGCGGACTGGTTCAGACGACCTCAAGTCAGCTAAACAAGTTAATGAAAAAATACCTACAGGGGTAGAGTATGTCATCAGGACGATCGGAGGCGCCCCGAAACAAATTTAAAAACAGATACAGATGTGACATCTATCATCTTCTATCAAACGTTAAGGATGGATTGCAGGATGGATTTTCCTTCCACTGTGATTCATGATCTACATTGATTTATCTGTAATCAGTTTAAAAACATTGAACATGTGATCCGTTCCGTCTGTTCAATTTGTGTCGTACAAACATGTAATCACCACACTGCACTGTTTCACCATCAGGCCCTCTCTCTCTCTCTTCTTGGTGTTTGTTTTGACAGCATTTATATACATTAGGGCTGCCACATACGATTAGCATACAGCTAACATCATTAGCTTCCAGCTTCAAGTGTTTAAGGTATGTGCTAACTAAAAATGAAGACAGTTAATATCATAGTTCATTCAGCTTTTAATGAACTTTGCAGCTTGTAGCAGCATTTCTGACATTTTTTTAATGTACCAATTTTCTATTCAAACATGACATCACTATTAAGTAGGTAGCTCCCTGTTGACGTTAATGTTAGCAGCTAACTAGCCAATTAGCTTACCGAGATTGTCATTCTTCGTCAGAAAATAAATCAGCCACGGCGTGCTGTCTTTTCAGATGCTCGTGCATCGCCGTCGTACTGTCATGGAAGGACATTTCTGCTTTGCAGATTTTGCATTGCACACTTTTCTCCTTTATTTTGGAAAAATGCTCCCAAACTTTCGAGCTCTGTTGCCGGCTAGCCATGATACTGTTGGGCATAACTTTTCCGGTGACATCACGGGTTACCCCGGTTACCACTTCTGCGCGTATGCGTCAAGGACAGAACGGCAGACGAGACAGGTGAAAGTACAGCGGCAGTTTAAAAAAGTATTAAAACGACGACGTCGATTATTAAATAAGTCGCCGACGATTTTGATCGTCGACGTCATCGTGACCAGTCGACTAATCTTGGCAGCCCTAATATACATGCATGATAAAACTACAACAACCATCCAGTAAAGTTAGGATGATTTCAGTATGCTGTGTTTTTGTTTCTTTGCTTTTTGGTCTTAGTTTTTGTTCAGTTTTTCCCTCCATGACTTTGTTTTTCCTGGGTGAGTTTATTTATTTTATTTTATTGATTTATCTATTTATTGACGTTGGGTCTTCTTCTTAGTTAGTTGCTGATAAATCTGACAGAACATGACAACCATGTAAAAACTACATGATGGTTAAACTATTGTATTAGGGAAAAAAAACAGGAATTTCAGCCTGATTTTAAAAAAAAATGAATTGAGACATTTATTAACCCTTTTAACAAAACATTAGTAACGATGGAAGTGTCCAGTTTTACGGCATCTTTTCGCAAAGTAAACTGAAGAACCTAGCTTGTCCTGTTTCAGGTATCTTCTCCCTGTGAGGTCACATATATATAGAAGCTTTAACGTGAAGCTGGTTTCTCATGATGTCGTCCGTCTTCCTTTGGTTTGGTTTTGCGTTGCAACATGCAAACATCACTTGTTTTCCTGCTGAGTTGTTCCTCCTGCTTCCTCTCACACTCTTTACTCACCCAGAGGAAGTGAAGTGAGTGTGATTACTTGTTTTCAGCTCTGCACATGCACTCAGGTCGTCCACCTTAACTACCACACTCAGCCGGACGGTGGGGAATTGAAAACCCTTGTTTGAAACCTTACGTTTGAGAAAGAGGGACTATGTTTCATTCAGTTTCTTAACTCTGCTGCTGTATTTAATAACCCCGGTCTTATGATTCTGATTCATCTTCAGTGCTGCAAAACCCAAGACCGCTCAGACATGTGATGTAAGGAACCAATTACATTAAATCTGCTGCTTTAGCTGCAGAGTCCCTCCACAGACGGTTGCTCTCAGCTTTTACCTGCTGTTCTTTTCTTCACATTCAGATTAGACTGAAGTGACAGGAAATGCATGTCTTACACTTCTGAGATGATCAATCAAAAATTATCGACGCAGTGACACGCAGAGGTTCAAAATCACTGTCATGTTGTTATTTCGCTATCCGACCCTTCACTCCAAAGGGCGGCGATGAAACTTTTTTTTAACCTCAGTGTGACGGTGGATTTTTAATCAAGCACAAGACACTGTTTGCAAATTAAGAACGAGCCATTATCTGCTGGACAGCTAATTAAAAGTGAGTGAGCGTATTCTGGCATCTTTTCCTGCTGGAGCGTTTTTAAAGTGTGCCTGCTGGAAGACAAACAGCAGTGCTTTGTTTTCTCTGCTTGATCTTTGACTTTTTCTAAAGGTTCACTCTCGTAGCTTTATTGCTTGTGCACGTTTCATGTTTCCTGCTTCAATTTTATTCCTACTAAAAAGTACAGAGCGTAAAACTGATGTTCTGCACAGGCTGGTTTTAGACTTGATTGAAAGACCAAGGCTCTGTTTATGCTAGCACCAGGTACTGACACTGTTTAACCCACCTGCGCCCCCCCATTTAGCCCCAACTTGACCTTGGAGGAAGTTCAACAATGTCAACAAGTACACACCTTCCCTGCACTGTTACTATTCATCACGCCCATGTTCGCAGAGAGGAAAGAAAAGGGAATAACGGAGAAAGACGACGTAAGAAGAAGGTGGAGCTGAGGTGAGACGTCTGCATACTCTACCTCCCCTGAATTCCCAGTTTTTCTTTGTTAGAAAGACGACAAAAAAGGTAAAGCAACCTTAAGCAGCCGGTTCATGCTGGAGCTCAAATTTTCTGCGTTGGGTTGTACGCGCTACCTTCCTCTTCTCTCCAGTTTTCATAAGGAAAAAGAGGAGACAAGTACGACAAACAAAAGGATTGGGGGTGCAGAGACAGGTAGACGAGCAACTTCGGGTCACTCCTGCTGGATTTGGCTGCATACTCTACCTTCTCTAATATTTCTGTTTTAATGAAGGAAGTGGGTTTAAAAAAAAAACAGAGAGAAGATTCAGTGGAGTTGTTGAAAAAAGGACAGCAAGGTGAAAAAGCCTGTTCCGGCTGCATGCTCTACCTCCCTTCTACCTCAAATGTGCATTCCTCTCAGTTCAGTGTGTATGCTCTACCTCCCCCTTCTCACTAGAGTTTATGATTCAAGAGAAAGACATAAATACAGAGATAAGTCTGGAGACAGATGTGAGAAAGAAGGTAGGGAAGGCAGAGACAGGTAGAAGAGCCAGTTCCGGTCACCCCTGCTGGATTTGGCTGCATACTCTACCTTCTCTAATATTTCTGTTTTAATGAAGGAAGTGGGTTTAAAAAAAACAGAGAGAAGATTCAGTGGAGTTGTTGAAAAAAGGACAGAAAGGTGAAAAAACCTGTTCCTGCTGCATGCTCTACCTCCCTTCTACCTCAAATGTGCATTCCTATCAGTTCAGTGTGTGTGCGCTACCCCCCCCCCTTCTCACTAGAGTTTATGATTCAAGAGAAAGACATAAATACAAAGATAAGTCTGGAGACAGATGTGAGAAAGAAGGTAGGGAAGGCAGAGACAGGTAGAAGAGCCAGTTCCGGTCACCCCTGCTGGATTTGGCTGCATACTCTACCTTCTCTAATATTTCTGTTTTAATGAAGGAAGTGGGTTTAAAAAAAAACAGAGAGAAGATTCAGTGGAGTTGTTGAAAAAAGGACAGCAAGGTGAAAAAACCTGTTCCTGCTGCATGCTCTACCTCCCTTCTACCTCCTATCAGTTCAGGTTGTATGCTCTACCTCCCCCTTCTCACTAGAGTTTATGATTCAAGAGAAAGAAATACAGAGATAAGTCTGGAGACAGATGTTAGAAAGAAGGTAGGGAAGGCAGAGCGGGAGCAATCTGCAGCACTGCTTCTGTACGTCATGCTGTGTTTGCCTTATAAGCTGTAAAATGTGTAGATGCATCATTATTTTTGCATTTTAGCTCCAGTAGTTCATCAAACAGACACACTGTCACACAGACAAAGACGTCCCTGTACAGTCCACTGCATGAACATAAACACAGCCTGCAAAGAGCTCTGCTGTTTATGCTTATTATTTTGTTGCTATGGCTTCATCCTGTCACATACCAGCATCCCACGTGCATCGCCACCAACATCAGTCCCCGCTTCTGGGCAACCGCAGCGATTCCATACAATCCTATGAGTCATGCTATCTCTGCATCGCAGTCAGGATGACTTTTACTACAATGGAGGAGAATAATGCAGGGATTTGATTTGATGACACTGGTTCTGAGAACACAAAGGCGTTTTTTTAGTGATGACAGAACAGAAAGCGTCTCTTTGGAAATCATAACTGATGAGTCACGAGCTGACAGGGACGTAGAGAACTCAGATGTAAACATGAGCAGCTTTAAACATGCACGTGTGAAGTGTCTCTATGCACGCTAATGGATCAGAGGTGGACATGGAAGATTTGATGAGGGGGTGTGCTCTGCCCACCTCAGGCTTTGGTATTCCACTTAGGAACGTGGAAGGGCAGGGAGCTCCCAGAACAGAGCCAAATATAACTTGTTGATAACTACAACCCCAGTTCCAGTGAAGTTAGGATGCTGTGTAATTAAAAACAGAATACAATGATTTGCGAATCCTGTTTAACTTTTATTCAACTGAAACGCGACAAAAACAAGATGACACAAAGCTAAGCGTGACTTCCACATCAGTGAACCTTATTTTATTATTTTATTAACTTTAAGATGCTGGGTGAACTCAGATTCGCTCGGTTATACTGACGCATCAGCGTTGGACTGCAAATTGTGCTCAGTGACGACTAATGTGAATAATCAGATAGGAGAATCGGCTAAAATGACGATTGCTGATCAATTAGAAAATGCCAAAATCAGACCCGATCCAATACTTGGGATCCGGATCAGGACATCCCTGACTTCAACATACCTCTAAATACCAAAACGAGAGCAAATATTCAAAGGGTCTGTGAGGACTGTCTGTCTGTGGAACGTGTGCACACTGTTATGATGTCATGACTCTTAACAAGGTGTGTGTTTGTTTTGGAAATCAATGGAGATCAGATCTTCTTTTTAACACTACTTTTCTTAGTTAGTGGTATTTATCAACAGTTACACAGCGCTGCTGTTTGAAACCTGACAAGTAAACTTTGTCAGTTTGTTCTGGAGTTTAGTAGACGGATATATTTAGCCCCGCTGGCAGCTCAATGCTCTGAGACGTATCTTTAGGCTAACGTGTAACGTTAGCTAATCCTCATGTCTTGCTCATCCACCAATCAGAGCTAACGTAACCTCACTCTTCATTTTATTGACAGACTCTCAAGTTTGATCAGATCACTGCAGAACAACTGCTGCATGTGGGCTGGAATGAACGTTAGCACAAACAGGTTAGCTTGTATTTTAGCCTTTAGCTTGTGTTTTAGCCTTTAGCCCATGTTTGGGCCTTTAGCTTGTATTTCAGTTAGCCTTTGTTTTAGCCTTTAGCTCTTGGTTTAGCCCTTAGATTGTGTTTTAGCCTTTATCTATTGGTTTAGACTTTAGCTTGTGTTTTAGCCTTTAGCTCATGTTTTAGCCTTTCACTTGTTTTAGTCTTTAGTCCATGTTTTACCTTTTACTCATGTTTTAGCCTTTAGACCACGTTTTAGCCTTTTACTCGTGTTTAAGCGTTTAGCACATTTTAGCCTTCAGCTTATGTTTTAGCCTTTAGCCTGTGCTCTATCTCTCTCCTGTTTATCTTTCTTCTTCTCTTCTGTCCTTCTTCTGTCTGTCAGTTCAGCTCCAGTCTCCACCATCTCTACTAAATTAATCACAGAAATCGTTTTCAGCAGAGACAAACTCAAACTGATAAACTTCAGTAGTCGGTGTGGTGTTGTCATGGAGACTTCAACGTGCCGTAAATCAATCCGGTCCTGTCTGACCCGATCAGGAAGCTCAGAAATATCATTAATCAATAACATATATTGGTGCTGATAATCTGATTTAAGTTGTGGATTAGGATCAGGCAGAGATCTAGAAGAGAGACTTTTCAGGATCACTTGAGAAGTCCACACAGAGACTTTAAACAGTTAATGCTAAAGTGTTAGCCTGATGCCTCCCTGGTTCCAGAGTAAATGCTAATACGATAGCCTTAATGTGCTCCGCTGCTTGAAAAGTGATCTGCCCGTGCTGCAGCAGTGATTTAGTGTTTTCACTTCACTCAACAGTTCAAAGAACACACGCGTCAGTCCAAAGGCACCTGTGGCATGTCTCTGTCTCTCTCTGAGTAAAACTGAAGCTACAGACAGCAGCGCAGATTGATACAAATACTCTATTGTCCCTCTGCACAGCTTCAAAGGTCAGCAGTGAATCATCGCTGCTTTAGGGAAGCATGACTCTTCCCGTCCAGCACTTATCATCCGTATCAGAGCAGAGACCTGTCCGTGTGCTCTCTGTCCCTGAACCCCGTGGACTCATGACAGAATGTGATGCTGCTGAGCGCTGCAAATGTGCCCACAGCTGAGAGACCCAACAAAAGAGACTCCGTTGTGGAGGCGCTCGACCGGGCCGATGGGTCAAACAATGGAGCTCTGTTCCAAATATGTTGTTTGTCACATCGCCTGCCTTTAACCGCTCAATGCCGCTGTTGTTCTGCTTGATTTCAACTTTATCCCACATCTTATGCAACTGGATCTGCAGTTCTCACTCATGAGTGATGTATGTTCGGCGTAACTGAGCTCAATCATTGGCCGGAATCAGTCCCGGTGACAGACGGACGGACGAAGAGAGAGAGAGACATAACACCTCACTTAACAAATTAAAAGCATGACTCTTTTACAAAGCAGATCACCTCTGCTTTAAATAAAGAGAACAACCAGCAGCTGAGCTGTTTTACAAATCAGACGTGACGTTTTACAAATGAAGCCAACAGCATAATTAAAGCACCGAGCACCATCACACATATCCAGGACATAAATCTCCACATATACCAACATGTGGGCCTATTACCTCTGATTAATATTCATGCATCCCTGATCAGGGCGAGGAGGGACGAGGAGAGGCGCTGATCACAGAGAAATCATCTGCGTTAAAAGGGAGGAACGTGTATTTCTGGAGTTGTGGCGGAGTTTATTTATAACACGTCATCCTGGAGATAAATTAGGATGGTATAAAACAAACTCTCACCGTGCATCACGGGTGGCCCCGCGCCTTTTCTCTCTCTCTCTCTCTCTCTCTCTCTTTTTTTTTTTTTTTTTTAAACCTCTTCTTGTTTTCTGCAGGAAGAGGAAACGAGAAATGTGGTTCACTGAGAGCGGTGAGCGCGCTTTGCTGCAGAAGTGTGACTGCTTTCAAAGAAAGCGAGCCACAGGTGACTCAGAGGGAAACACACACACACACAAACACACACACACACACAGAGTCAAGCAGAAGCAGATCTGCTCCTCACAGCTTTCCCTAAATAATCATCTTTATGGCACCTCTATTATAACTTAACGGCTTATTAAAGAGAGGCTCCTGATGCAATTCATGGATCTCTGTGGAGCCGTGAAGAGAAGAAGGCTCTCTGATTTGTTCCACAGACACACAGGGATTGGTCAGATCTGTGATGATGCCAGGTGTCCTTAAGGATGAGTGATTTGCGCTTTACGCACAAGTCGCGCGCTGATCTGAGTCATTCCGTGCATACTGTGTTAAATTAGAGGTTTAACTGTGCAGAAACGTGTGTGTGTCTGTGTGTGTGTGGTGATAATACTATCAGCTGGGAGATGAAATCCTTTCTGCACGCTCGCCGTCAGCAGCGAGCGCCTCACCTGCGCTCCGGAGAAGCTGAAACTCACATTTGAATCAGTTAGAAACTCCACTTCCTGCTTCGCTCCTCCAGCTTATATAGCGCTCTAAAAATAGCGCAGATTTGGCCCAATGGGAGCGGGAGTCGCTGCAGACCGCGCGCCAACCACAACACACAAGATGAGTCGGCTCTGGCTCAGCATTGGCCAGGGGTGGTCTGGTAGGCGGGTGGTGCGCTGCTGCGAGCCCATTGGTGGACGTGCCGAAACGTAATGTAATCACATGGGGGTGGGTTGTCTGTAATTTTGAATCGGGGGGGAAGTTTACAGTGCGCTGGACTTTTACAGAGTTCAGTGTTGTGCGCTCTCGGTGCGTCACACGCTCAAACCCTCCGCCTGGAAGCGCACGACTCCAGACTCCTCTACATGCAAATACAACCAAGACTCCAGCGTCTCCTCTCTCCACACCGCGGGCTCCGTTTCCTCTGCAAGCTTGATTTCGCTTCTACTTGTGGCTGCTGCACCTCAGGACTGAAATGGATGTCATCCCCATGTGTAGCATCTTCCAGGAGCTCCAGATCGTGCACGACACCGGATACTTTTCAGCTTTACCGTCTCTGGAAGAGTACTGGCAGCAGGTAAAAGACTCGTTCCATCCACCCGGTCCAGTTTTTGAACCAAAGCGCAATTTGACAGATCGCGCGCGGCGTGCTCACGCGCGCGGCGGTTGTGTAGAGAAGTGCAGGGAATGTGGGGAATTTCGGGAAACTTGCGCCCCCGATGACAGCTCGAGGGTGGACGTGCAAATGTCAAAGTTGTTTACGTAACTCCAGGTTTGATTCAGCGCAACAGTTAGCGTCAGTTTTCTGTTTGAGCAGAATCCTGACTTCTAAAGTCATCATGATTGACTTTTTCACCTTCTCTTAATTTGGACCATGACTCGCAGTTTTTTTTTTTTTTTTTTTTTTTTTTTTTTTTAATGTATTAAAAGCGGATCGTTTGTCTTTTTGTTTTTCTTTTTTTTTTTTTTTTCTATCAGGGTTTTGCTGTCACCAAAATATTGTCGCAGATATTTTAAGCCTCGTGAAAGCAGATCGGTTATCAGCTTGTGTCAAAATAAAAACACGCTCCGCTGCAGATTTAGCAACTGGATGACGAGCGAGCCGTGCGTCTTTTTGCGCGTATCTCCTCCTCCTCTCCTCTCTCTCTCTCTCTCTCTCTACCTCTGTGTATGTGTGTGTGCCTCACTCGCTCTCGCGCTCTGTCACACAAACACACGCACAGATGAGAGAGTGACAGACCGATAAAGAGAGAGAGAGAGGAGACTGATTTCTGTTCCAGTTTGGCTCCACAGAGCGGCCCCCTGGATGCCAGAACAGAAGAGTTTTATGCAGGAAACGAGGGGAGGGCGAAAGGGTTAGGAAATGAAATGAATTGGCAACACGCTCCACTCTTCTTCTTCTTCTTCCTCTTCTTCTTCTTCTTCTTCTTCTTCTTCTTCTTCTTCTTCTGTCTCTCTGTCGTCTGTTAGACTCTCCTCGGGCTCCGGGCCAAGTCGCCCTCCCAGGCATTTAAAGCTCGCCTGGGATTTCTCCAGCACTGCTGACGAGAAACATTTGTCTTCAGTCTGCTCTCTCTCTCTCTCTCTCTCTCTCATTACCAAATTACTACGATGTTTCCCACACACACACACACACACACTCAAAAAGTTGTGCTGCTGTTTCCCTTCTGGAGGCTTTTTCTGTCACTTCTACGATCACAAACGCACATTTCATTCACACGTTGCCAGGACTCCTCTGGCTCCTTCTGCTTCAAGCTTTTGTCGTCTGGTTTTCGTCGGTCGGTCGGTTCGCCGGTCCCGTTCGCATGCGCAATGAGTTGTGAGCAGCCGAAGCGGGACGTGCCTTTTCTCAGACAGCCTCGTTTTTTATATTTTCAGCAGCTTGAGGAACTAAAACTCTTAATCGGGTTTAAGAAAAGCCAGATTTCTCCCTCTCCTCTTACCTAACTTGCTAATCATCCTGCAGATTTATCGCCTGACCTCGGAGCTGGAGCCAGCGCTGCTTCTCTTATAATAACAGTTGGTAATCTGCTTCGTTAGCGGCGCCCTCGTATCTGGCCCGTGCGCTCCGTGAGTTGAGGAAGTGCTCCTTCACTTCCTTTTCAGAGGAAAACGAACCCACAATCCGCTGCGGCTCTTGCAGTATTCATGCCCGGCTTTTTATGGACCCCCGTGAACCAGACCTCCCTCCTCCCAGGTCCCTGGTGTGCTATGTTATTTCTAGCGATGCCTCTGAATGCATTATTAAATCCACATTATGCTGAATAATTGATGGATTTAAAAGATCTACAAGCACTTCCCTAACCCAGCGGGGGGGCTCTGTAGCATATGCAAATTTCATGACCATCCCCAACACACACCTACGCTGCAGCCGCTCACGCTCACGCCGGCGTCGGGGGGGTGAGAGCACCTTGTTCTTGCATGCTTTCAGGAGGAAATGTGCTGCCTGTAATCGTCCCTGATGCGGCCTCAGAGGGCATCCTCTGCATAGGACATTGTGTCTCCTCCTCCTCCTCCTGCAGGCGGAGAGGAAGCAGGGCCATCAGTGTTACCGTGTCACAGCGTTTCCTCCTCTCATGCTGCTGCTAAGAATAAACACAGAGCAGAGTAGAACCAGCGTAGACAAATCTTTGGGTATTTTAGGGACTTCCCAGTTGAGTTTCAGTTTTGTGTTTCAGGCCTGGGGCTGAAAACCTCATCCCTATCTCCTCTCCCCTCCACACAGACATGCCTCGAGCTGGAGCGGTACCTCCAGAGCGAGCCCTACGTCTCTGCCACCGAGCTCAAATTCGAGAGCCAGGAGGATCTGTGGAGCAAGCTGATGCTCGCCTGCGGGGACAAGTCCAACGAGCAGGACCCAAAGATCCCCCACATCAAGGACGAGGAAGACAATCAGGACATCCAGCACCTGGACGCCGGCGGCTTCAACTCCGACGCCAGCAGCGAGGCCTCCGACAGCTCGGAGGAGCTCTCCCCGACCCTCGACTTCCCCTCCGGCTCTTTAAATGACATACTGGGAGACGCAGGTGAAGACCTGGGCTCGGCCATCTGCAGCACGCCGCCGTCCTCGCCCGAGCTTGGGAAGGAGGGCTCTGTGGCCCAGGTGTGGAGTGGGATACAGACTGTGCTGCACTCGCCGGGCAAAATAAGGACTGGGGGAACGGAGCGGTCGGGGCTGACCAGCGGGGAGGGCTCCCCGGACGGCAGGAGGCGGGTGCACAGGTGTGAATTCAACGGCTGCAGGAAGGTGTACACCAAGAGCTCCCACCTCAAAGCACACCAGCGCACACACACAGGTAAGGGTGTTTTCAGAGCGCTCGTGTGTGTGTGTGTGTGTGTTCAGGAACAGAATGAGCTCAGGTGTTGTTTTTCTGCTCACAGAGCTGGAGACCCTCCCACATACTTTGAATAGTTTGTCAGGAGGAATGCCCTCAACTGTGACCTAATTCACAGAGAAGAACGTGACTTCATGCAGGGGGAGGGGAGAGAGAGAGAGAGAGAGAGAGAGAGAGAGAGGGGAGAGAGAGAGGCTCCCTTTGTGGTCGAGCAGCACCCAGAGGATGCAGATCCTGCAAACAGATCAACAGTTCTCAGGTTTCACCATGGGAACGGACTCAGAGTCTTTACACGAAATAAAAAAAAAAAACAAAACAAAACAAGCAGACTTATGGGAATCTGACATTTGCGGTGTTTGGTCTCGGGTTCAAATGTGAGCAGTTTCCCCGGTGACCTCTGACCTCTGCCAGGCTGTGCTGCCCATTAGGAGGAGAAGCCGCATTCCTCGCATCCTTTCGCTGTCCGTGTTCGCCACATGGTTAATGGCCTTCACGACCATCAGGAGCAGCCTCTGTTCTCTCTCTCTCTCTCTCTCTCTCTCTCTCTCTCCCCATTACATAAGCCGTCTACTCGAGCGGCTCCTTCCCGCTGCATACCACAGCTCTCAGACCCACAAGGCACGAGGTTGTTTTTCTCGTCAACTTACAGTAGTCAGCCCGATCTGCTCGGCTTAACTGGAACAGGATCCTGTTTCCCTGAAATCAGCATCGCGGAGCCTCAGAAGATTAGTCAGGGGCACGAATGTTGAGTACGTGCTTATTTTAAGGGCTGGAATTTAAAAAGTCAAATATTATGAAGGTTTGCTGGAAACGACAGTGAGTGAAAACACTGGAGGTTATTCGACAGGATGATGTCATCAAGTGTTTCCGTGCACTTAAAAATCAACATCAAGTACTTTTATTATATTTCTGAAGGTATCGAGGCAGATAAACCACGTCTGACCTCATCGTATTCGTACACACAGCAAGAAAAACTCAGATCTAAGGAGAGCTGAGCCACATTCAACCGACCAATCCAAAAAAAAAGTCTCACTTCAGGTTATTTAAAGACAAAAATGAGGTCTAGATCAGAGCGAACGGTTCATTTCACGATCGATTCATCAATCGATTATCCTCTCGATTAATCCAGTTGTTTGGTCCATAAAATGTCAGGAAATGATGAAAAATGTGGATGTTTCTGAGCGTCTAAGATGACATCATCACATGTCGTGTTTTGTCCACGAATCAAAAATATTCAGAAGCAAAAAAAAAAAAAACAGAATTTTTGAAGCTAAAATCAGAGAGTTTGGGCTTCTTTTTGATTACTCGATTAATTGTTTCAGCTATTTTCTTAATAACTTGTATCAAGTAAAAAAAAAAAACGGTCAGCGGGATAAGATAAAAGTTTCTTGTATTAAGAGGTTATTGCAAATTTTTATTACCCCACTGGCAGATTTTTTTTTACCTGTTACAAGCAGCTCTACAGAAGAGGACTAGAGCCACTGCAAAAAAATAATATCAAATATTTTTTATTATTATTATTCTGAGTAAAAAAAAAGTCAGAACATAAAAAGTTCCAAACATCCAAAAAATGATTGGACTTTTTTTTTTCAGTGGCCCTAATCTTCTTCCGTACAATTCAGACCTCATTTTTGTCTTCAAACATCTTGAATTACGACATGTTTCTGGACCAGAAAATTTCTCCTAAAAAAAGATGAAAACCGTTTCTTAGTTTTCATTTTTTGCAGCGTATTTGTCAGAAAGCGGTGAGTTTTTGAAGTCAAAGGTCGTTAATGCTTTGATTCCGCTGTTTTCTCTGCAGGCGAGAAGCCCTACAGGTGTTCATGGGAAGGCTGCGAGTGGCGCTTTGCACGAAGCGATGAGCTCACCAGACACTTCAGGAAGCACACCGGAGCAAAGCCATTCAAATGCAGTCACTGCGACAGGTGAGAGAGCTGGAAACCAGCGCAAACCCTCACTCCGTCCCCTCTCCTCTGCTCGTTCACTTAGAAAGACAAACACTTGTGTTTGCAAAGCCCTGGTGAAATGGGGTCAAAGGGTTCAGAGAGAGAGAGAGAGAGAGAGAGAGAGAGAGAGAGAGAGAGAGAGCTCAGCACAAAGGGTTAAATGAGGATGGTTAAGAAGCTGTTGCGATGAGAGGTGCAGGGAGTGAGCGCCGTAATGTCAGTATGAGCCATTAAAGGTTTATCACCTGCAAGTCGAGCTTGTAAAGGCAGGCGATGGCATCAGACAGAGGTGTGCTGGGACAGTGAGATGACAACAGATCAAAACAAAGACCTGTGGTTTATTTTATGTCTCATCAAAGGGAGAGAGAGAGAGAGAGAAAACATGATGCTCACACCCGTAATGATAAGGCCGTCGTCTTTATGTTGAAATTAGCGCCGTGTGTTAACTTTTTCCTATTGTGGTTCCCAAAGTCGGCCAAAACTACAAAAAAATGACGCAAACACTGCCCTCTAGTGGTCACTACAAAATGAACCCCTGCAACGAGTCGACTGGAGTTATTTAATATTATCGAACATCGATATGAAGGATGTTTTCCAGTCATTTAAACAGAAGGTGAGATTCCAGCTCACCAACTGGGCCAAAGGTTTGTTTACGTGACTTCAAAACTGGATCCCAGTCTGAGGGTAAACAACCCTGTTTGCTAAGTGTGCCTAAGGTTAGCAGAGCTAGCACCACCAGCCTACAGTCGTCCTTGCAGGTTAACCTCGGGGATAAAAAATGACAAATCATTAAAAAGGCATGAAAAACATATTTTATTAACATGAAAAAGAACTACAGATACATAATCAATGAAATAAAATAATGAAATGATCAGAAATTAAAAAAAAAAAAAAACAAGACAATGACGTTTTGACCCAAATATGTTATGACACAATTTGACACTATTTTAAGGAGGTGTTATTATTCTTTTAACTTGCGAATAATCAAAAAAATTCTAAAATTATCAATAGCAAACAAACTTCAAAGAACAAAAATTCCCACGACGACGACATTTTTGGTTGTCTGAGGTAAAAACACAAAAGAAACAACAGTGCAACATCTGCATGTTTGGGTGTTTTAGTTCCACTCCGAGACAGCAGGTGGCGCTGGTGCGTTGGTTTAAGTTTCTAACTCTATGGCTAACGCTCTCTTTTCCCGCCCTCCTCAGGTGCTTCTCGCGCTCAGACCACCTGGCGCTCCACATGAAGAGGCACATCTAAGATGGCCGCCGTGTTCAGAGCTCTGAGGGATGATTCTGGTTGATTGTCCTGACCTGTGGGAGATCAGCGAGGCCGGTGTGTCCTGGGAGCGTTAACAGGGGCACGGCCGTGTTCCAGTCAGGGGAAAAAGATGAAGCAACGCAGGCTATTATTTGCACCATACTTAGTGCCTCCAACACCTCGCTGTGGAGATTGCTCTTGAAAAGCTTTTATGGAAGAGACGGGCGAGAGACTTGGAAAAATCTGGGCTGGAGACGATGGGAAGAGACTCTTCTGTATGGTGTTCGACGCTTTTTTCCTGGAGGATTACGGGGACTCCTGCTAAAGGGGGGGTGCCCTTCTTCCCTCCAATGACAGTGTGTTTGCCTGTGCGCATGGGGACTGTGAGTGCCTGCGACTGGATGCCTGTGCTGGCTTTCTGGAGTGGATGGAGCTTGCATTGTGGAACCGCGAGTGAATGACACAGAGCGGATGAGGTCTTTTGGGCGTTGTTGGGGGGGGGGCGGGGGAGGGATATGTGTGGTCTCACTGAGAGTGAATGCAAGCATTAAAAAGGGGGTCGTGTTTGTGCCGTTTGAGTCTGTCAGCTGTGGCGTGGGGGGGGGGGTTGTTTCGTGGAGCAGATTTTTGCTTGAGAGAGCGCCCACTTTCTGTGCGGAGGAGGAACTGCAGCTCCATATTCAAACATGAGAGATCGTTTTGTTTAGTGCAGCTATTAAATGTGCAATGTATTATGTAGCCTGTCTCAAAACATACACGCTATAAAGCTCATTTTGTTGTCCACAGTGTAAGCTCTGTATCTAAAAAGAAAAAAAAAAAAAAAAACAATGGTTGTACACAAACAGTTATCGCCATTTTAACAGAAGTTGCATGGGATCTGGGGATGTGTTGCTCACCTGTTTGCTTATAGGACAACAAATTTCCACTCGAGAGCAGCTACTTTCATGTTACTCAGTATCATAGTATTGTACAAAACACATAAGGCAGTCGTTTTCTTTGATTTCTGGATAAGTTGGGGATACCACTACTGCTCTGCAGCTGTCTTGCTCATGGGATTTTCATTCCTTTTTCTTCACTTTGGCTCTTTTTCTCTTCTTTCTATCTGTAAATGCACTGTTAACCTTACTGATGCCTTATGTAAGTGGCCTTGTCCTGTTTAATAGATCCTTCTCTCTCACACAAAAAAAAAAACACACCAAACAGGAGGGTTTGCGAATGCACTAGTGCGGTAATGAATTGCTTTACGAAGGCTCTGATCCATACGGTCGCACATGTGTACGGAGGCCCTGAGAGCTCACAGCACTGCAACTAAAGGAAAAACATGCAACAAGACAAAAAGCAAGAAAACTAAAAAAGTCATCTTCATCAATTTTACAACACATGCAGCATAGAAAAACGCGCTGCAAATAGTCTGCAACACAATAAATTAGAAAAATGTGCTACAAATAGACCGCAACAACACATAAAAAAAAACGCACTGCAAATAGACTGCAACACAACACATAAAAAAACGCGCTGCAAATAGACCGCAACAACACATTAGAAAAATTCGCTGCAAATAGACTGTAACACAACACATTAGAAAAATGCGCTGCAAATAGACCGCAACACAACACATTAGAAAAATGCGCTGCAAATAGACTGCAACACATCACATTAGAAAAGTGCGCTGCAAATACACTGCAACACATTGCATTAGAAAAACGCGTTGCAAATAGACTGCAACACACTGCATTAGAAAAACGCGCTGCAAATGACCAGCAACACAACACATTAAAAAAATGACCTGCAAATAGACTGCAACACAACACATTATAAAAATGCGCTGCAAATACACCGCAACACATCACATTAGAAAAATGCGCTGCAAATAGACCTCAACACAACGCATTAGAAAAACGCGCAGCAAATGACCAGCAACACAACACATTAGAAAAATGCGCTGCACATAGACTGCAACACATCACAGTAGAAAAATGCGCTGCAAATAGACTGCAACACAACACGTTAGAAAAATGCGCTGCAAATGGACAGCAACACAATGCAATAAAATAAAATGCGCTGCAAATAGACCGCAACACAACACATTAGAAATAATGTTGCGGTCTTTGCAGCGTGTTTTCTAAATGCTGCTCATGTGTTGTCAGATTGATGAAAATGTTTTCTTAATTTTCTTGTGTTTTGTCTTTTTGCACGTGTTCTCATGAGCTGCAGTGCTGTGAGCTCTCAGGGCCACCGTACTTTCATCTCGTGACAGGCTCCTTCACACTCCGAGTTAATAAAGAAAAAAAAAAGCCCATCAGCTTCAGAATGACTGCCATCTGTACATGTCTGTGCATTATTTGCTGAATATATAATCTATCAAATCTAAGAAGAGCCAGGTGTGAGACAGAAATGTGGAGCACTTAGTGATCTGTTTGTAAAGGTTTACTACTGTGTAGTAGAAAGGTGTGGGTGCACTTCAGAGGTACAGAGTCTTGGGAATTTGTTCTCATGAAATGTGGCATGCTCAGTCCAATTAAGATCAACCGCAAACAAAACATTCACAGTACACTTAGTCCGCTCATATCAGCTGATGTGTGTGTGTGTGTGAAAGCTTCCAGTTTGAACAATGACGACACTCTCATCCATGAGTCTGTTTTCATGTTGTGTGTTTTGGGATGTCTCGCCCTCAGGGTGAGTCAGTATCTTTACTCAGACCTGGTTTAAACAACCCGTGATCTGACTAAACGGTACTAAAAACCGGTCGGACCGGCTCAGCCGAGCAGGTCTAGAGGTGGCTTTCTGTGTCTGCAGGTGAAGTGAGAGGAGATCTGTGTCAGCTTCACCTTTATGCATGTTTTGACTTAAGTTACTGTACATGACTTCAACACACTCCTCCGTGGGTTGACATAAACTTCTTTTATTAATCCTTCAGTTTCACAATTGGGCAAACTCCATCTCTGTTTTTCACATCTCTGTGTCAGATTGGACGTATTCTCGGAGGGTTTTAGTGGACAGCGTATCTCGTTAAGAAAAAGTGAGACGGATGGCGGTAATGCTGAGGTCAGACTGCACAATCTTTTCGGTCAGTTACGACAGACAGTGTGTCAAATTAGGCGACCACAGAGCCAACAGCTCTGGACGCTGGAGTCCCCGATTTGTTCGTTTGCGCTCGTAACTTTTGTGTACTTGAGTTATCTGCGGTTTCATTCGTCAACATAATTAAAGTGACGGAACCACAGACTATAAGTCGTTGACAGAGCCTGAATTATATCTTACTTGCCTGTCATATCCTTAATATCTTTAAAAATAATGAGTAGTAATTAAAAGTTGTTCCCTGATAGAGAAACAAGCTATGTAGACCAAAACTGTAAAGATCATCTTTTTTGAATGGGTGTGTATGTGGCTGTCCTTACTTTTGGAGCCAGCCTCTAGTGGACGTTTGAGGAACTGCAGGGTTTTTTTTGTACTTCTGCGTTGGCTTTCTCAGCGTAAATGGGGGAATAAAAGATTTTCATCCGCTATATTACCTTGATCTTTGCAGATATAAATGTGATTTAATTTTTAACGCGCAGTCTGACCTCGGCATGCGGCTCGTTTGAAGGTCACCAAACCTGTTGACGTCTAACACTCTGAGGACGGCCCTCATAGACAGCTTTGTTGTGACTCAACAACTGTACAGTAAACCCAGGTCAACATTAAAGGAGTCCAAACACTGAGAAATGTCAAACTTATTAAAAAAAAAAAAAATGTACATTGTAAAAGAGAATTTTGTAAGGAAGCTTCTATTTTGAAAGGGTGTGGGACCAAAACAAGTGTTGTTTCTAAAGATGAGCGAATAAAGACAAGAGGCTGAAGAGTCAATGTAAAATAATCAAACTCTCCTTTTTCAACTCCACGTGCTTCTGTGACAACTTTGTTTTGATTTCATGAACGAGAGCAAATGTTTGTTTCAAAGAGGCATCAGCTGCATACACACCTGTGGCCTATCATCTTTCAAGAAAACAAAAACAACAACGACAAAAAAAACTACTTTTCAGACGTGAATTGTTCTGGACACTTGAATTGTCTTTCTTTTTTTTTTTTTCTTTTTTTTTTTTTTTTTTTTTTTTGCATTCTGGTGCCCGTTTAGTATTATGTTTATGTTTTTTTTTTTAATTTGCCATGTGATTCTTTTCTTCTCAATTTTTCAAAGACCTGCGAGGACACCCTATCTTTAGCTAAAGAATCTTTATTGGATAAACATGGAGATAAAATATGAGGCTCTATTTTTGTTTGTTTTACCTTGCATAACAAGATTTTTTCATTTGAAATTGTTTTGTAAAATAGTTTCTGTATGAATGTATTTTTTATTGGAAAAAGGATAAAAAAGAATTTATTGGATCTACATGTGGCTTTTTGTTTTCTTTCTCCTGCAGCCCTCCCCCCGGACGCACTCGGGCCAGGAAGTGTGTGTTTGTGAGATATTCGCTAGAGTCCCAGAGGAGGAATTAGCTCTGTGAACCCATTTCCCTTTCCACACAGAGGTCAAAGGTCAGGGTCAACTGCAGCCCTGAACCAGACTGGCAGGGACTTTTGAGGCTAAATTCTCCAACACTAATATAAGCTTAGCTTGGCTTCATGGTATGTTGGCCCATAGAGTCCCAGAGAAACTGTGAGTTTAAACTCTATTAGGGGGCGATATTAGCAAAATATGTTAGCATGTTTTTATGGCAGGATCTGGATTTGATCAGGATTGGTTTCCATATTCAGACTATTTTGACCTGAAAACAACAATTTTCAGACCCAAATACCCCTTTTTCTGCTCAGTTTCATAACTGTGATCTGGTCTTATTCCCTCTGATGTGTTGACTGAGCTCTCACACTTTCACATCCTGATAAATACAATACATTCATTTAACCCTTTAAAGCCTGACCCATCGGAAAACAGCCACAAAGATTCTAGTTTATTGGAACTCAGATGTTTATTAACAACTTTTTAACAAAATCCACCAAAAAATACTGCTGTGTCGTTTTGTTTATGATGTTTATTTTTTGTATCGAGACATCAGGAGGTTATGGCAACTTTTTCAGTAAATATTTTTATTAAATGTGCATTCTTTAAAATTAAAAAAACAGTAACAATTCAGATGTTATTCTTACCACAACTTCTTTTAAATCTGAAAAAAAAAAAAACATCTCTAGAAAACAAGGAAAAAAAAATGTGTGTGGATGATTTCATGAGAGCAGCCATTTAGAAAAAGGCCAAAGTAAAACTTTAGCTGCTTGAAGTGGAATAATAACGGTCATTGGGGCGGGATACATTTTTTATTTTATTTTCAATTTAACCCTCTAACTTTGACCATTTAGCCCTTTAACTTTGACCTTTTAAATGCAAGGAATATGAAGCTAATTTAATTTTTAAACTTTTAACATTCCAACCAAGAAAATAAATGTTTTTAGGACACTAAGATCATGATCCAATCAAGTTTTACTCAGTTCAACACATTTTTAATGAGATATAGCAACTCAAAAAAAATGCTCTACCAAACGGCTGAGCTGCGATTTAAAGTGTTCACAAGTTTTTAATGAAGATATTGATCCTGTTTGATGAGATAAAGCAATGACTGAAATACACCAGATGCGTCTCCAGTCTGTCTCCACTCCATCATGGTTCTGGATCAGATGGTTTCCATTCAAGTCAATGTGTCGACTCATGCCTTGTCTGGCAGGTCACAGCTAATACACAGCCATCCTGCTTTTGCTGGACGCTGGAGCTGTGACACGTCATTTCAGAGTAGAGATGATCGAGTGAGACAGGAAGTAATGCATGGAAACGAGCCTGAGACTTTCAAAATAAAACAAACTGTGTAAAAAAAAAACAGATCGTATTTAGCTTTACCAATGCAAGAAAACGACAAAAATCAACAGGTTTGAAGGTTAACAGCAGTGTGGATCTGCTGTGCAGTTATGTCTAAATTATGACTGGTCACTGTTGTAAGTATTTGGATGGAAAGGACCAAAGTACATGAGGCTTTGGATTCTAACAGATATGATGTTAAGATCATTTTATTGTTGGTTTTGGCTTTTCACAAGTTTCTTTGACATCAAGTGAGATAGGATATTTATACCCAGCTGTGGTTCTCTCTTTAGTGAGGGGAAAACCCCGGAGCTGGAGAGAAATCTTCAGGGAAAAGGATCCCAATCACTCTGCCCCTTCATGAGATCATTGGTCTGTTCTTACAAACACCTTCCTCATCAGGACGTTTACATGTAAAGCTTTACTTCCTGTCTGACGTGAGACCGGCTTTGAAAGCTATTTGTCGAACGGACAATCTGTTCCTCCTGCTCCAGCCAAGTGCTCCGAGTTTTCATCTTACTCTCCAAGAAATTTATGCAAATTAAGTTGTGCCGCAAACAAATCCCCGATAAGAGCTCTGCACACTACACAGACAAATGGCTTCTTCATCTCCGATTGCAAGCACAAAGTGCTCCGGCTTTAACGCCGCTCCACCGAGCCTGCCACGCTCCGTGCCCCAAAGCCCAGAAATAATTGAAGCACTCTGAAGAGGTTTTTTTTTTTTTTCCTTTCAAAAGATATGTTTATTGGCATTTTAATTCAAATTGGCAGAACTAAAAAACTGTGCAATATGATAAAATAAACATGTGACAAGAGGAAATAAGAAAGGCTGTGAATGAGGAACAAGGGAAGGTGGAAAAATAGAACGCTTATCTTTTTGTAGTCATAGAAATAAATCTTCCAACAATGAAAACTATTAAGACCAAACTTTGACTGCTCTCACATGCCCTGCAATAACCCAGGAGACTTCCTGTTGGTGGCAGCTTTGGGGAATTTTGGGCAGAGTCTAAATTTTCTTTGCAGCTCCGTCAATTAGTCTGTGGACACAATAACACCATTTATATCAATTAAATATGCATGACTGTGACAGACTCAAATGGCTTTATTTTCTTTTACTCCGAAGCTATCAGGCTTCCCACTGTGTGCAAAATTAAAGACAAGCATGCTTCTCTGGTACGGACAGTTTAGTGGTAACACTGGATCCTTTTCCCCAAAGAGAGCTTGAATTAAAGTCCATTTTGGTGAAGGGTGTTCTGGGTTTCACATTAACCATGGCCCCCCTCGCCTGTGGCTGCAGAATAACACTCTCCTGCCACCAAATTACCTTCTCTAACCACTTGTTGTTAGGAGTTCCTCAAATATCTCAGTGACGCTGTGACTTCTGTGGCGTTCCAGGAAAAAAAAAAGAAGTCCACATTTGATTGGCAGTGTGTAGGAACATGTCCACGGTGAAGGATCGCTCCCTTTTCTGATCTCCCATTGGTGAGCTGAGGTGTGAACTTATTTTAGAGGCAAAAAAAACATCCAGAGTGCAACGGAGAAAGACGGACACACTGACTCGTCTCCATTTGAGCCAAAGTGTTTGTCCGAATGGACGTGAACCATGACCAGATAGAGGGACACGGTCCTATGACTTGGAATGATCACACTACGTCTATTTGGCTCCTGTTATTCTGACTCCTCACAAAAGTTTTTAAAAATAGACTGAAAAAAAACCCACAAACAACTCCAACAACAGGCCTGGAATGGACCCGCTTCAAGGTGGGACTTTAAGGAAGTGTAAGGCACCAACTGAAACAACCTTCTGTTGCTGTCTTACTCGCTTTTGTTGTTTCTACCAAACGTACAAAATCATATCAGACATAAGATAGACATTTTAGAGATGTAATCATGATACTTTTGCTTAAAGAGGGGGTATTCTGCTCTCCTGTTTTTTAAACATGGATATAAATTAACAATCCAGACTGAGCATGTGCAGATTTTCAAATCTTTACATATTCAGATGTGGTAGAAACTCCCGAACCCGTCTGTGAACTGATCCAAACAGTCCGTTCTTAAACTAGAAACCAGATCTTCACCAGACTTGCTGAAATGATGAGGTCATCACATGTTGTATCTTCTAACCGGTTTATGATATGTTGGAGGGTTGGACCTCAAACACCAAGGTCTGCACATAGCTCTGCCAGTGAGAGGGCTGGCCAATCAGAGGGAAGGGGGGTTTGTGAAGCAGGGAGCCTTAAAGAGACAGCAGCAAAAACAAAGTGTTTGAGACAGATGCTGAAAAAAGGATTTATAAAACAAGAGAGATTTTTCAGCTGTAACTCAAATAAAGCTGCTCCGGGGCGACCAGCAAAGAGGATCAACCAACCTAGTACGGACCACATGCTTTATGAAAATCAACCCAGCTGATCCCATGAATTTAATAATAAATGTAAATGATACTTTCTCTGGATTTAAACCTCAGGGATAAAATACTGATGGAGGATATTCTCTTTTTTATGATGTATTTGTGTCTTGGTTTGTTCTCTGACTTTAAACAGCTATTCGGTCCTCAAACAGCACTCTAGCTTCAAAAACAATCCATCCTCTGTAAACTGTGTTTACATAGGGAAGTTAGCTCTTCCCCAAAAGTCATTTAAAGCCTCACTGTCCCAAACAGCAGCTCAGAGGACACGGTTTCTACATCCTGCAGCCCTGACTGACCAGACCGGCCACAATAACCTGTTAGTCCAGCTCCTGATCCAACAGAGGGCTGGCTCTGTGGCCTCCATCAGTCTCACAGGTAAACCCACTCTCTTATTGTTCATTCAGAAGGTTTTATCAGATCAAAGATCTTCTTGAGTGAAAGTACATTTTTTAATTTAAACCATTTCACAGCATTTGATTGTAATAATGAAGCACTTCCTGTTGATATCAAACCCTAAAGCCTCTCATCATTTGACGCACTGCTCTGCCTGAAGCGTCATTCATATTCAGATCCATCAGTGAGACGAATGGGGACACTCAAGGTCGACCAGGAGAACGAGAACCCCCCCCCCCCCCCCGAGCAGGGTTTCAACACATGTAGATATGTATCCACAAACACACATTCACACTCCTCCCCCTCCTCAGAGTGTGTAGGTCCTGTGGCCCTGAGGTGGGAGGAGGAGAGGAGGGACAGGGGGGCTTGTTAAACCAGAAGGAAAGTGGAGGTCAGTGACCCCACATGAGGATGGCCGTCCATCAAGTCTCTGTCACTGGGGAACCTTCCAGCTGCTGTCATTCAGCACAGACTGCTTGTTCTTCAGATTCTCCGGTCTGACATGTTGGGAATTTTCTTGGTCCCTGGTGGTTTATAAAGCTGCGTTCACTTCACACAGCAATTAGCTGATGTTCTCTCCAACGATATTAGTTTCTCCATCAACACTAAACACCAGCAATCGATGGAGACTCTCACGCTGAGATGCCACCGTTGTGTCATAATGAAGCTTGAGTGTCACTCTGCCTTTGAGCTTTGACACCAAACTCCACAGCAGGCCTGTTAGTCAGAAGGTCAACTCGTCAGAAGTCTTGTTGGTACGAAGGCCCGTTAGTCAGGAGGCTTGTTGGTCAGATGGCCCGATACTTAAAAATTAGAAGGCCCTTTTGTCAGAAAATTAGGAGGTCTATTAGACAAAAAATCAGAAGGCCAGTTAGTCAGAGAGTCTGTTAGTCAGAAGATCAGTAGATCCGTTAGTCAGAAGGCCAGCTAGTCAATGGGCATTGTCAAAGTTTACAAAGTTTGATTGTTGTCATGTTTCAAACAAATAAATTCATTACCTCGTCGCTTTGCATCCTGGGAAAAGTTGCCAAGAGAGAGAAAAAAAAAAAGTAGTGTTAAATAGAAAATCTGATCTCCAGAACAAATCAATCCTTGGCAAGAGTCGGGTCTTTTAGACAGGAGGTGATGGTGCTCATAGAAAAGCACTACAGATTCACGCCTTATAGACAGTCCTCAAAACATCAGCAGAAAAAGCTTTGCAGTAAACTTCCCATCAACACTCAAGATAACTTAAAATCAGATGTCGGAGAAACCTTTTTGATGAAATATGGATTATTTATAGACGATATGAAGCCGTGTCTACCATCAAACCAATGTTCTGCTCTGTGTAATTCAGTAAGTCTTCTTCAACGTCGGCAAAGATGAGAGACTTCCCCTCTGTTGACAGACGCATCAGTGCAGGATAAGAATAAAGATAGACTTGGTTCACTGACGGGCCAGTATTCAGCGTATGTGGCCCTGACGGTATCTCTCAGCGTGGGCCACACTGGAAACACTGGCACTGAGCCACCTACGACTGCATTACGTAACCAGAAGCTGGAGACGGGGAGGAGCAGATTCCTTTGTCAGAGTTCAAAGTGCGCTGTGAGGAGATAATGGCCCCCTTTTATCAGAGCGCCATAGTAATGAGCTTGTTCATCACCTAGGGGAGGAAAGAGTAGGGAAAGAGGAGGACGAGAGGGGGAGGAAGGCCAAGGAATGCCCATCCATCAGGCACCAAACCCAGAGTCCGGCCAGAGCTGCAGCCCCCTCAAACCTCCAGACCTCTTCATCACTGTCTGTGTGCAGAGGGGTCGTAAAAGCTACCCAGCGCTCAGTCCAACAAACACAGACAAGAAGAGTATCCTCATGTGACTATAGAAGGACATGACTCCACTGTACAACACCCATGATTCACTTCTCTGCTGCAAGCTGGGGTCAAAGGGAGAAATTAGCTTTTCTTATTATTATTACGAACAGATCCCAGAGGCAGTTCAACATGTAAACCATGCAGCTTTGACCATTCATCTACCTTTACCGGCTAACAGCTAGCTTCATTCGCTTGCGCTAGTTTCTTCAAATCTAAATTTATTTCCATGAAAGAAAATTTAACGAGACTTGAAGAAAACCCAAACAGAAGCATAAAAAAGCCATCACAGAAATCACAATATAATAAAGCACGAGAAAAAAAAAAAAATACAGGTAAAAATGTTTTACGGGTCAGAGGAACAGCACATGGCGGACATGCTTAGTATGCATAGTTTAGACCCTTTTGGTGATTTCTTGAATGAATGAATGAAAGAAATTTATTCTAGTTCGCTTGCAACAATTGAAACAATTTACAAAACTCAAGGTAAAATTTCTAAATTTTTAAGGTGACCGAAAGGTCGAAGCTAAACGCTTATTTAAAACCTGCCCCTCCAATCACAAAATAAGTGCACAGCAAAAAAAAATACTGATCCACTGTTGTTGTCAACAACTTCTTGATGTTGTGTGACCTTTCTGTCCCCATAAATCATCAATGTCCTCCTGTGAAATGTCTCCTACTGTGACACCTTCCATAGCGCCTGACACTCAATGTTCATTTCTTGTCTGAGTGAATGGAGGGGGGCGGGGCTTAGCCAGAGGCCAATTATCAAACGTGTTTTGTATTTAAAATTCTTGTTTAGACTTCCTTCAATGGCAAAAACCAATACGAGGCGCCAACTTCACAGAAAGCTAACTGAAACACTGAGCTAGAAGAGCAGCCCGATGCATTAGTTATTTATTTCTCTTTTCATTATATGATGTCTTACACAGCCCGCCTCTTTTCTAAATAAAGGACTATGATTGGTCCAAGATATCTAAGCTCAGCACCAATTCTAGACCTGCCAACAAAACGAAAATAAGCTAGCTGATGGTTTACTGAGCTAAGCTAACTGTATCTTCATTATATACAGAGTCTGTCCAGACGTATAGCAACAAATCTCTGCATTTAAAAGGTTTGTTTTCAGTCTGAGAGGGAAAAGAGGAGAGAGAAAGTGCCCCCACTGCTGCTCATAAAACAGAAATTGCCGTGAGCGAGCAACAACACAGGAGGAGGAGTGTTTGTGCGTTCAATCAACAGAGATGTGAGTCATTGCATCCATAAAAGTGTTCAAGTTTTGGGGACAAACGAAGTTTTTGACAGATGTGGGCCGTGCTCAGCTCTTCCCCCCTCGTTGAAACGTTGCCCTTGGGACAAACTCCCACACGCTCAGGTAACACTCGGCGCACCTTTTGAAGGCAGCAAAAATTGAAAACACAATATTCTGAGTTTTTATCAAGGTCGCAGCAACTTTTCTCTCCTCTCTCCCCCGAAAAATCCATAAACAGCCTGAGAAAGACACACAAACAAACACACACACACACACACACACACCTAAAGGAGAAACTAAGTCACACACATTCACACCTCTCTCCCTGAAGGTTTGTGAAGCCCTGTTTGAATTCACCTATCACCATGACAACTACTCTCTCTTTACCGGCGGTGCCCGTGGGAGGTTTTCGCCCAGCCTTTTCTAATTTCACACTGTGTGGATATCTCCATTCAGTAATTACAATCCCATCCATTCTCATTTTCCCTGTCCAGACAATGTGCCCTGGATACACACACACACACAGAAAAATCTCCTGCCTCTGTACACACATAAACACACACTCACCTCACACGTACACACGCCAGTGTGGACCCCCTGTGTTCCTGGCACATCCAGAAACAGTGTGTGTGTGTGTGTAGCTTTGTGTGTGTGTGTGAGAGAGAGAGAGATAGAGGGAGAGAGACAGATGTGAACTGTCACGACTCCAAATTCAGCAACGCACACAATCGCACACGAGCACATCGCTCTGAAAATCCAATTACAAACCGACTTGCAGCCTGTAAAGTTGAGCTTATTGTTATAAAGTTCATAATTACAAAATGATATCAACACAGAGAGTGTGATTTATCTTACAGCAGATATACCTTTACATGAGTCTTCAAGGATGCGTTTATTCAGTTTGTAAAATGTTGATTTGAAACAGATACGATGGTTTAAAAACCATCAAACACTTTATTCAGTTAGAAACAGTGCAAAGACAACACCTCAAATGCTGAATCTGAAAAATGCTGCTGTTTGTTTAAAAATTTATACGCTGATTCTTTAATTTGACATCAATTTTCAAACAAGTTGGCACAAGGACAAGAAAACGTTCCAAAAGTTAGGTAGACCCACCATTACAGGCGCTACACAGTAATTAGATTTAGGAGTACACGTGCAAGATTTGAATTTGTTTGCTGAGGGTTTTCCAGGAAGTTCCCCTGACGTATGGCAGTCTGCACCTGCCCAGTGGCGTGCACAGACTTTTGCAGGGAAGCGGCAAAAAATAAAAAAAAACAAATTTAAAAAATGGCATTCTCACAACTGAAGAGGGCACGAAGTTCAGCATGTTTCAAGTGCACTTTAGCACATGTTTTTGCCTTCTAAGAAGGCTGTTTATCATGTTTTAACCAGGCAAGGAGGCAGTTAAGTTTGTCAAACAGTAGGGAACTTTACCTTACATTTTGGCTCCAAAGAGGGAACTTTAGCACATATTTTGGCTACCAAAAGGGAATTTATTAGCATTTTTGCTACCAAGAGGGAACTTTAGCACACAGCTTGGCTCCAAAGAGGGAACTTTAGCACACGTTTAGGCTCCCAGGAGGGAACTTATTAGCATTTTGGCTACCAAGAGGGAACTTTAGCACACAGCTTGGTTCCAAAGAGGGAACTTTAGCACACGTTTAGGATCCCAAGAGGGAACTCATTAGCATTTTGGCTCCCAAGAGGGAACTTATTAGCATTTTGGCTACCAAGAGGGAACTTAAGCACACGTTTAGGCCCCCAAGAGGGAACTTATTAGTATTTTGGCTACCAAGAGGGAACTTTAGCACACATTTTGGTTCCCAAGAGGGAACTATAGCACACGTTTAGGCTCCCAAGAGGGAACTTTAGCACACAACTTAGCTCCAAAGAGGGAACTTTAGCACATATTTTGGCTACCAAAAGGGAATTTATTAGCATTCTTGCTACCAAGAGGGAACTTTAGCACACAGCTTGGCTCCAAAGAGGGAACTTTAGCACACGTTTAGGCTCCCAGGAGGGAACTTATTAGCATTTTGGCTACCAAGAGGGAACTTTAGCACACAGCTTGGTTCCAAAGAGGGAACTTTAGCACACGTTTAGGATCCCAAGAGGGAACTCATTAGCATTTTGGCTCCCAAGAGGGAACTTATTAGCATTTTGGCTACCAAGAGGGAACTTAAGCACACGTTTAGGCCCCCAAGAGGGAACTTATTAGTATTTTGGCTACCAAGAGGGAACTTTAGCACACATTTTGGTTCCCAAGAGGGAACTATAGCACACGTTTAGGCTCCCAAGAGGGAACTTTAGCACACAACTTAGCTCCAAAGAGGGAACTTTAGCACATATTTTGGCTACCAAAAGGGAATTTATTAGCATTTTTGCTACCAAGAGGGAACTTTAGCACACAGCTTGGCTCCAAAGAGGGAACTTTAGCACACGTTTAGGCTCCCAGGAGGGAACTTATTAGCATTTTGGCTACCAAGAGGGAACTTTAGCACACAGCTTGGTTCCAAAGAGGGAACTTTAGCACACGTTTAGGATCCCAAGAGGGAACTCATTAGCATTTTGGCTCCCAAGAGGGAACTTATTAGCATTTTGGCTACCAAGAGGGAACTTAAGCACACGTTTAGGCCCCCAAGAGGGAACTTATTAGTATTTTGGCTACCAAGAGGGAACTTTAGCACACATTTTGGTTCCCAAGAGGGAACTATAGCACACGTTTAGGCTCCCAAGAGGGAACTTTAGCACACAACTTAGCTCCAAAGAGGGAACTTTAGCACATGTTTTGGCTACCAAAAGGGAACTTATTAGCATTTCTGCTACCAAGAGGGAACTTTAGCACAAAAGTTAGCTCCTGAGAGGGAACTTTAGCCTAAATTTTGGTTCCAAAGAGGGAACATTAGCACACGTTTAGGCTCCCAAGAAGGTACTTTGATATGTTGACTCTACACTTTTTGTAATGAAATTTATAGTTGAAAAGATTTGCCAACTTTCATTTTCTGAATAAATTCCACAAAGCCCCAACTTTTTTTAATCAGTCCTACACACACACACACACAGGCCGACAACCTTACAGTGAGTAAGGTGTAAGAATCCAGATTTGTAGACGTGTTCGTCCTCTGGAGATTTAAAGACAGATGCGCTCTCTGCCAGCTCATTTATTCGGCCTTAGATTAACTTTTTTTTTTTTTCAGCCTCTTGCTGAGTCTCGTTTTCTTTCTCTTCTTCGTTAGGGTCGTTTCCAGTCTCTTTATATCCGCTACGATTCCCTGACTGAAATTTTGGAGTGTGTCAGTCAGCGCTAATTAAAAATACTTCATCACTGGAAGTTTCTTTTGTGCGTGCGGTATGACAGCTTTGAGAAATGCCTCGCAGGTAAAAACGAGTGCCAGACAACACTATGTGTGTGTGTGTGTGTGTGTGTGTGTGTGTGTGTGTGTGTGTGTGTGTGTGTGTGTGTGAATGTGGGTGTGTGAGGGCGTAAGTCAGGTCAGGTCAACACTGACGTTGATATTCTTAAATTCTTAAATTCTGAACCAGTTTAAACGTCTTTATCACCACATATCAAACGTTTTCAGAACACTTATGGTGTTTAAATGGACACATCACTCCAAACCTAAATGAGGCTGATTGAAAACTCTGCTCATGAAAAGCACGTGATGAGAAAAGTTTGTAAAATCTCATTTAAAGTTCATGTTTGCATCGTTTGCAAACACTGGAGCAGGTGGGGCCTGTATTTTGAGTTTCCATGGGATCAGAACATTGCAATGTCATTGCTTTCCATGAGTGGGTCCTTTAGGTAATTCCTGCTCTTCCCAATGATTTTCCCTGGAATTAGCATTCAAACTCTTAAATCTGTATTTGATATACATAAGCCTGAGTTAGCTTCAGATGCTATATTCCCCCATCGATTAGCAGCGTCACTGAGGTCAAATACTTGAATAATGGCTCATCCTTCAACCCCATCGAGTAATCCTCTGAATCACACAACACAGACAGATATGACCTCCGTTTATCAGCTTATTTTCCCAAGATCCCCCTCTCTTCTTGTTTACAGCCTCACTCGGCTGTTCTCAGGACTCCCAGGAGACTCATGTTGCAACAAACCGCAGCGCTGCATGTAAACACTGGCCCGGCTTAGCTCCAGTTTACCCCACAACTCTTTTAGGTCATCGCTGTGCACATCCCCCTCCCACCCCCCCCCCATCCTCCATCCAATGCTTAAGCTGATATCAACACTGATAGCACGCTGGATGACGGCTGTGCAACACCGTCGGGGATGAAGGAGGAGGATTCGGTGACATGAGGTCATTTTGGTGCTCAAAGCTGAACAAGTTGGTCATAAAGTAAACTGATGTGGAGACGCAGCAGCAGCAGCAGCAGCAGCAGCAGGCTGCTTTCAGCTAAACACAAAAATCGATCGTAAACAGGACAGCTGTAGACCTCAAAACTTTGTGTGCGTGTGTCGGTGAGTGTTTTGTTTCTTGACCTCGGTTCCCTCACTACACATGGGATATCAACAACTCTGGATCTGCACTTTTTCTCTTGTAAACAAAAGAACCTCAAGCTCAAGTTGCTGCTGCTGAACTGTTTCTTAAACTGATTGTACAAAAATTGGCCAGCATGCCTTCATCTCCTCCCTTTACGAAAAGTGAAGCCAAAATATCACTCCTTTAACCCTTCAGCGAGATCAAAATACCACTTGTTTTTAAATGACTGGCATTCACAAACCATCCGTCCAATCAGATTCTCACGTTTCCAAAGGTACCTGAATGTATCACATGAGATGTTAGCAACATGTCTAAACAGGACACAGAAGACGTGAGAATTTCATTGACTGGGTGAGCGATACACCGAGGTCAACATGGTTTCCAGGGTTGGCTTTGGTGGAGGAGGAGCAACAGTCTGGGCAGACATGACCAGTCAGCTGAAAACAGATTTGGTGATTGATGGCTCAGTCCCTGCATGTTCTCACCTCAGAGACATCATAGAACCCATCATCATCCCCCAATTCCACCAGCACACCCCCAACTTCCTGTTCATGGATGATAATGCTCCACCACATGGTGCCAGAATTGTCACAGCTGGACTTCAGGAAGTGGGAGTGCCTCATATGGTATGACTGGCAATGTCCCCTGACCTGAACCCCAAAGAGCAGGTCTGGGACCAGCTGAAGCAGAGACTGGATGCTCTTACCCCACCCCCACGTGACCTGGCAGAACTGTATGTGGCACTTGTGGAGGAGTGGAACGCATTTCCTCAGAACAACATGAGGCTAGTGAGGAGCATGAGATGCTACTGTCAAGCTGTCATTACGGCAAATGGTGGAAACCATTTTTGTCAGTTTTGGTTATTTGGGGTTATCTTTGTTATTGTCTAAATTGTTGGGGTAGGAAATACTGAACTAATGAAAATGGTGTTTTTTCTCATTCATTAACAGTAATAACAAAGGGAACTATTACTGATTTCATTAAAATTCAGACAAATAAGAAAAAGAACTCGTGTAAATAACAATATCCTTAACTTACTGTAAACAGTGTAATTGTGGAAAGAATGAAAACACACACAGAGGTTTAAACTTTAAATGTAACATAAGACGAAGTGTAAGTTTATGTTTATTTTTGTGCATATTGTTTAGAAATGTGAATAAAATGAAAGTAGAGTGTAAGTAAATCTGAAATACATAAGCATATGAATAAAAAAGACAGACAGAAGCGAGGAAAGGAAACAGGAGGAGATCAATCCTCGCTTAGCATTATGCTAACAAATAACATGGGAAATCCCATAAAGACACAACGAAGCTAGCGGGGTTAGCGCTGCACTTTTTACATGAAAATAAGTACAAAATATGAAAACAAACAGTCTTCATGAACACATGGTTATTTCAAGAGAGATGTAGGAGCTAGCAAAACTAGCAAAACAACACAAGCCATGAGCTAAGCTAGCGCTCAAAAAACAAATCCTGACACACACTTAAGGACGAGGTTTCTGCTTGTACAAGCTGATGTACATCCCTGATTGTAACCTGAGGTCGGTTTTGGAGGCATCTCGTATTAAATAAAAACCATCGTTAAACCTTCAGTCATCTGTTAATAACTGGAAGAGTTCAACCGCACGCTCACGTGCCGGAAGTTGAGACCAGTTATCCTGAAACAGTTGAACCACTTGCTCACGCAGTCCTGAACCTTATTTCTCCCTTTGCTTCTGAGAGTCTCATGTTACTGATCTGTTGATAATTAACCTCATTAATTGGGTGATGTTCCTTCAGGTGGGTTATCTTTGTTTTTTTTAATGTGTCGCTTGCTTCATGTGAGCAGATAGTTCTCAGAAAACAAGAACCTGGTTCAGTTCCATCACTTGATGTTGATTTGATTATGTTTTTAGTACAGTGTAGTCTTATAATGATTGAAAACCATCAAAACTTTTTTCCTCAACACTTCACAGAGTGTGTAACATGTCATGTTGATGCGAAGCCTCCTGGACGGGTTCAGTGAGAGAGTAAACGTCACACATGTGGAGGGTTACACAGCGAACAAGAGCCCAAGTCACAGACATATTCATACATGTTTGTAACAATCGACCTGTAATTTTCGATGTTTAAACACTTTAAGGGAGGTTCTTTTAAGAAATTACTTAAATCACATAATCCTCTTTTTATAATCATCAAAACCAAAACACGAGTCACATTTGGATATCCTGTAAGACATTAGGAAAACTTCAACATACCCTCAAAACTGGGCACTGCACACCGCTCGTCACACACCAAAATATATTTAATTGAACAAAAAAAATCTCTAATTCGTCCATTCATGTACCCATTATGTTCCCGTTTTGCTTTAATTCTGTCCACCCGACCGCAGCGATCTTTTGTCCAATAATCCTCCGTTCCAGAAAGGAAAAAAAAAACAAGTAATAATCCAATTCTCCAATGCCGAAAGGTCGGAAAAATAATCCAGCCCAAAAAAGAACGCAAAAGTCCAGAGCCTCACCCTGAGTTATAATCCCAAAGGAAAAATACGTATTTTCCCCTGACGTGTCCGTCAACGCGCTCCTGCGCGAGGAAGATCCAGGAGGAAATCCTCCCGTCAAACTTATTGTAATCGACACAGCAGTTCAGATTTTTGTTAGTTTACAGACACCACTAGTGTCCACATTTTACCTTTATTTCACTTATACTCCCTGTTGTCTGTATCGCTGCAGACACCAGCCTGGCGCGTCACACTCATTTCTTCCCAGCGTTTTTTCAAAGAACTTCCTCTCCCCCTAAGGCTACGCCATATCCTCCTTAAATAGATATTTTTCTCTCTCTGAATTTAATTTCATAATATAATAACGCCACCTTTACCCATTCTTTACAGTGGAAACAATTTTTCCATTTTTTAACACAACACTGCATACAGATCTGTTATTTCATTCTGATTTGAACCCCCATGTATTTCACTTTCTTTCATTTCTCTTGACACCAACGCTCTAATGTGGCACTGTCACACGTTTATTATTGAAATCAGAGGTTTGGATTCTGCCGTCTGGGATCTTTACCGTGAATCCAAAAATAAAGTGGTTTGAGAAATATTTGTTATCAATGTTGACAAATTTCTGCAGAGGTCCATTTGAAACCCCTCTGATTGTTTGCTGGCTTTTCATCCCATTTAATCCAACACTTACAGATCCAAACAGCAGGACAGCGCCATTGTTGACGGGTTTTTAAGTGTTGGAGACCAGTTGAGTCTGAAATGCAGGGCTCTCACTGATAATACTCTCATTAAGCCAATTGGATAAACTCAAGCTGTTAAAGATCAAGGCTGTTTTTTTTTTTTTCTCCTGAGTGATGTTACTGATGATCTTTACACCTGACAGGAGTATATTTATATTTATATGTATATATATATATATTTATACGCGGTCTATGTGTCAGACCTGCGTGCACATGTTCAAGCGCACATATGCAAACACTCAGCTGTGCTGCATTACCAGATGATCACACACATAAACACACACTTCGCTGCATTTCAAAATCCAATTAAGCCGGGGCTGTGGGATCTCAGCTCTACATGCCAAATGGCTCTGAGTGTCTGCACGTCATCCACAGCGCGAGACAGCTGACAACAAGATTACGGCCATGAGCGCCGCGTTTGTGGTTCGGCCCGGTGATAGCGTATTATTAGCACGGCGGAAGAGAGCAAATTTGTCCGCCGCCGTGTGACGGCTCGTGTCATTTGATCCCAGACAGGAACATTGTTGAAAGGTTTTTTTTTTTTTATTGGCTGTTGATGTGTGAGTGATTGCTGTGTTTGTGTGCATTCATGGAAATGTCTGTACATGTGTATGTGGGCGCCGGAGTGTTCCTGTTACTGCAGGTTTAGCCACACGGACAGAGACACACGGACACGTCTTTTAGACCTCAGAGTAGTTCAAACATTAGCTTTGTGCTGACAGCTTCAGGCCTCCTCTTAAACCAATCGGCAGAGTTTCTACAGCCATGATCCTGGTATGACACAACTACTCATACTGAAGTTTTTAATCACTCTGAGTGTTTACACACTTTTTGAAATCAATGTAGACTTTTTTGAGACTTTTTTAAGACCTCAAAATTGATGAGTTTTTTTTTTTCACAGCCTTCATTATTTCTCAAGTTGAGTTGATAAACAAAATGTTCACACACAGACAAACCCAAGCAGAGAATCAGAGGTGGGCCAGGTATTGATTAAGAACACCTGTTGAGCTGCTCGTCGACTCAGCTTTCTAATCAGCCAATCACACGGCAGCAGCTTGACACGCTGCTGAAGTTCAACCTGAGCTTCAGAACAGAGAGGAACGTGGTGTGGCTGTTGGTCTTAGTGTTTAATAAACTGCTGATCCACAGGGATTTGAACCCACAGCCATCTGTATAGTTTGAAGAGAATGGACCCAAACAGGGGAAAAAATATCCAGCGAGCGGCAGTTCTCTGGGACTAAATGCCTTGAGAATGAGAAGGACGGTCCAACTCAGGGTTGCAAAATTCCAGGAAGTTTCAAAGTTGGAAACTTTTTATGGGAATTTTCAGGAACTGATGAGAATTTTCTGGAATTCACAGTTACTGTATCAACCTGATCATATACATGTATAAACTTCAAACATTTAGTTTTCAATAGAAGCAGACATACGTGTAAACGCATAGTCCATAACCACGCCCCCTCTTACCTCAAAGATTGACTCCACTCCTACACTCCTTCCTGTTCCGCACTGCTTTTAACTTATAACCTCTCTTAATTCTCCGTGTTCTGTTCGACCTTTTTAACTTTGCTTTTCATCTGCAATTTTAACTGTTGTGTTTTATATCTGTTTTATGCTTGATTTGGTTGAATTTGTTAGTTTTTTTGCATGTCTGTATTTGATGATTATCTGAATTTTATCTGAATTTTATCCCTGTAAAGCATCTTTGAGTCCTTGAAAAGCGCTATATAAATAAAATGTATTATAATTATTATTATTATTATTATTATTATTAAGTTGATAGCAAGAAGGAAAAAAAAAAAAAAAAGAAAATCCAAAATTTCAGAGACAAAATTTTCCTGGGAATTTTTAGAAACTTGACTTGAGTTGACGGAAACCAAACCCTGAAAACTTCTAATCATCCTGAGTTAAAATGCCCATGGACCGCTTCCTCCCCTTTGTAACTCAAGTGAAACTGTACCATACGTCAGCATTGATGTCATGATGTCATGATGGGTCTGGATTTCTGCCCCACATTCAGATGGTGGACTCAGGATTTGGAGTGAATGACATGAAAGGATGGCTCCATCCTGCCTTGGATCAGCTCTTCAGCCTGCTGCTGGTCTAATGGTGTGGGGGCGGTTTTCTTGGCTCACTTTGGACCCCTTAGCACCACCTGAGCCTGGTTTAAAGTCCACAGCCTTCCTGAGTCGTGTTGCTGACCAGGTCCGTGCCTTTATGGGCACAGTGGACCATCTTCTGATGGAGACTTCCAGCAGAAGGAGCTCCTTTGGGATTGACCTGTCACCAGTGAAAGTAAGAAATTTCAGGTCTTTAATTTTCTAAGCCTGAATGAGGACTTTTGGAGGATCAGCAGGAACCAGGATTACTTGGGGTTAGCAGCTGATGGGTCTCAGCAAACGGCTCAGTCAGATACCATCAGCTGAAGGTGTTGGACTCTGGCTGACTGCACCTTTCCCCGAGTTGAGGAGCTCATTGTTTGAAGCGAAAGCTGCTCTCCTCAGCATCAGCTCTCACATCTTTCAGCATTTTTTAAACAAAGGAGTCTAGAAAGGACCTGGTGTCTGCTGCTGGAGTCAGGTCTGGGTTGAAGCTGTCAACTACGACCTGCTGCTGCTCTGAGTTAACTGCTCCAGACGGCGACTGACTGCAGCATTAAGACCGACTGTATCTGTGCGTGTGTGTGTGTGTGTGTGAAGGAGAAACGAAAATTTGAACAATGAAAGCATAAAAGTAGCGGAGGAGGGATTCTTCTGCAACAGGAGAATGCCCTTAAAACCCTCGCTGTATGGGCCTTTGAGTGTGTGCAGCTCTCCACAGTTCCCTCGTGGTGGAGCTTTGTAGTTTTTTTTTTTTTTATTCCTCCATCGTGCGCTCCCATTGCCAATTAGCTGACAGTTGTTTTATTATTCTTTTTCAAACCCTCACTCCTAAAAAGTGAAAGAGAGAACGGAGAGGGAAAAACTCAACTTATTATAACAGCAGAGCATCGCCCCTGCACCTAAACCTCAGGAGGTTCACGCCGAAGAGCTGGATGATCAAAAGGCATGAAAATGACATGTTATTTACTCGGCTTTGGTGTGGAGGTTCGGAGGGGGAGGTTTGGCCAAATATTTGGAGCGTTGAGAGTTGAAAACATGTCAGAGTGTGGCAGGGTTTCATGAACAATTAATCCGTCCTCCATACATGTTTGTCAGTCAAGCATGCGTGTTGTGTTCAGAGCAAATGAGTGTTAACAATCCGCTCGGTGCAAAACAAGAGTCGCAGCGTTTGACCTCTGAGAAACTGAACCACCCAAGTGAAAGACGTTACTCTGTTGTTTTTCAGCTGCGAAATGTAAAAAAAAAAAAAAAATTAACAAAAGAGGCACATTAATGACGGAACAAAAGGAAGCTTTGTGTCGTTTGGCTGCTGCAGCTCGTTGAAGAAGATTCAGTGAAATCCTGTTCGGCTCTCAAGGAATGAAAAAAAACAACAACAACAACAACAACAGATGCAAAGAGATGGAAATCAACAACGTAAACCTGCACAAACATTTGAATTAGGTGATGTCGTACGAGCAGGAGTCAGGTTTATGTCTGTTATTTATTCCCTCATGGTGCCCTGAAATCCAGGCACACCAGATGGACCAGTTTCAGGAGTTATAGTTCAATAATTCTGAATAAATAAAAGGAAGATTTAACCGAGGACAGATGATATGATGCTTCCTTCAAAAAAAAAAAAAAAAAGGAAATTATAAAGTCTTTTCCTGTACTTCTTGCTCTTATAAATAGTACTTATCAGATGCTGTTAATGAGATTAGCCAAAAAAAAAATGTCTTATTTACTGAGACAAAACTGAGTAGTTTAAGTAAATTAAATATGAAAATGTAAAACCTTGGGAGCGATTATGGAAATCAAATCATTTCCTGTATAAAGAATAAACACGGAATTTCAGTTTTTGGAGCAAAGGCCTGTGCAGAAGTGACCGGCTCAATGCATTGTGGGATTGATCGTGATGGGTATGGATAACCGGTTCCTGTTAAGAATCGATAAGAAACGGTTCAATCCATTCACTTCATTAACCTTTGTGCTATAATGATTCTTTTAGCAGCCAGACCTTATGTCGACTCTTCTGCCCCTGTTAGCTTAGCTTAGCAGACGGATAACAGCTTCCCAAGAAAACTCTGATTCTGGATTTTCTGCTTGAAGTTTGACTTAAGAAACTGAACACATGCAGAAATGAACATCACTCTGTGACGAGAGATTCATATTCAACACATTCAACATGTTAAACATCTCCTAATGGGGCAAAAACCACAGAGAACACATAGCGTTAGCTTGATGCTAACGTATATGGGAAATTGCATTGATATGCTAGTGGTTAGCATACATGGATATAACTTTGGTTGAATCACGGAAACAGATCACAGTTACTCTTTGTAAACAACACTGAAAACTTTAAAAAACATATAACAAAAAAAACACATCGAGGTCACGTGACCTGAGGAGACTTTCAGAGTCAAACTCTTCTAAATATTCTAAATAAGAGCAATAACTGTGTTATACTTGGCAAAAACTTCTGTAGGCAACAAATCACATCTCTAACGTCAGCGCACTATGTTTCAGTCAGGAACAAACAGCTACGTTTTGAGACGTATATGAAAAGTCCGGTATCTAAATGTTTGACATGGAGCATAAACATACATGTGACGGGATTCTTCTGCTTCCAAATAAGGAAAAGGATTACACATCTCTGTGCAAGATTGAGAAAAATTCTGTGAGGAGATGTTTAGATTATCCGAAACGTACCGTGTCACTCAGTTTGAAAGAGTTCATGAAGAAGTCACCGTGTGCAGAAGCAGGATATTAAACACGAGGCGGGTTTAGAATCGAAGGAAGTTTCTGTGATTTCAAAACAAGGACAGAAACCAAACTTTGAAACCTGACTGTAGACACAGTCCCTGAGGAACTTTCATGAAATCATCTAAATTGAAAGACCGTGCGTTTTCACTTTCCTGTTTCCCACGTGCATGTGCTCGCTCTTGCATGCATGCGAGTTCATAAACCCTAAAATGAAAGGTATGAGATAGCTGGGTGGAAGCCCGCCAGTGTGTGAGATAGAAGTGGACGCTCCACTGCCTCTCGGAGAGACAAGGGAGCCGGCGTCTCGTCTGTATTCACCCAGACAGCCATACGCGGCCTCTCCGGAATTCACCGTCCCCCCTTGTTGACTCCAAACAGAGTGGCGTGCTGGTGAGGAAGGAGAGCTGCGTCAGAGACAGGTTCTCAGTCTGCCATCAGTCAGAGTGTGGAGGAAGAGAGGAGAGAAGTGTCTAAAAAGTGAGACGCTTACACCACAGACAAGTTTTCTGCCTGAAAAGCTGCGTAGAATCCAAAGTGAGGATGTCTCACAGGAAGTTTTTTTTACCTGCCATTGTTAAAATTAATTCAACAAATGTAAAATATACACTTAAGAACAAACAGATGCACAGAGGAAAGAATTCTTACACACCTCATTAAAGACTTTCTCCACAGCGGCAGAGAGACAATCAGAAACTTTTTAATTTGTGATCTTTACAGTAAAAGGAAAGAGGCCAAGAATACAGCATGCAAATGTTTCCATAAAATCAGGCGTGACTGTGAGAAATAAACCAGAGAAAACTAAAAGTCTCTGTGAGGACTCTCTGTCTGAAGTGGATCACAGCGACACCTTTAGGCTGGAATCACACGCACACTGTGGTGATGTCACGACTCTTAAAGTGTGTGTTTGCTTAGGAAATGAAGGGAGATCAGATCTTTTTTTAACACTACTTTTCTTTGTTCAAGACATCTTTTTACTGGATACAACATAAGGCTAACGTGTAATGTTAGCTCATCATTAAGTCTTGCTCATCAACCAATCAGAGCTAACGTAACCTCACTCTTCATTTTATTGACAGACTCTCAAGTTTGATCAGATCGCTGCAGAATAACTGCTGCATGTGGGCTGGAATGAACATCATCACAAACAGATTAGCTTGTGTTTTAGCCTTTAGCTCCTGTTTTAGCCTTAAGCTCGTGTTTTAGCCTCTAGCTTTTTGTTTATCCTTTGGCTCGTGTTTCAGCCTTTAGCTTGTGTTTTAGTCTTTAGCTCGTGTTTTAGCCTTTATCTTTTTGTTTAGCCTTTAGCTTGTGTTTTAGCCTTTAGCTCAGGGTTTAGCCTTTAGCTTTTGGTTTAGCCTTTGGCTCGTGTTTTAGCCTCTAGCTTGTGGTTTAGCCTTTAGCTCGTGTTTTAGCCTTTAGATCAGGTTTTAGCCTTTAGCTCGTGTTTTAGCCTTTAGCTCATGTTTTAGCCTTTAGCTTGTGGTTTAGTCTTTACCTAGTGTTTTAGCCTTTAGCTTGTGTTTTAACCTTTAGCCTGTGCTCTATCTCTCCCGTTTTTCTTTCTTCTTCTCTTCTGTCCTTTTTCTGTCTGTTTGTTCAGCTCCAGTCTCCACCATCTCTACTAAATTAATCACAGAAATCATTTCCAGCAGACACCAGACAAACTCAGATCTCTCTTCTCATGACTAAACTCCATCAGCTGGCGTGGTGTCGTCATGGAGACTTCAACGTGCTGTAAATCAATCCGGTCCTGTCCGACCCGATCAGGAAGCTAAGAAACATCATTTATCAATAACCTATATTGGTTCTGAGTTGTGGATTAGGATCAGGCAGATATCTAGAAGAGAGACTTTTTCAAGATCACGTAGAACAGGGGTCTCAAACTCACGGCCCGCGGGCCAACTGCGGCCCCCAGAACAATATTTTGTGGCCTCCTACCTGAAATCAAAGCTTTGTGTTTGTGTGGCCCGCATGTTTTTTTCACATGCATCCTGGCGTTTTATATTTTTCTAACACTTGTGGGCTACCGTAGCTTAGGCTCATGACAACAAGGCGAATTAGCAATTGGTCAACTTGTGGGTCTCAGCTGCTTTCTCCCTCAAGCCAAATGTTCTGAAGAACTGTTCATGTTCTGCATGTTCTGACCTGGTAAGACTGAGAAGATCGGATCAGTTGGATTTTTTTTTTTTTTTTTTTTTTTGAATACTTGAAGCCCTTTTTTTTGTGGAACACTTGATGCAGCCCAGCCTCACCCAGACACTACTTCCAACGGCCCCTTGGTAAGTTGAGTTTGAGACCCTTGACTTAGAAAGTCCTCACAGGGACTTTAAGTCGTCGATTGATAACTGCTTCTGCTACACCGATGTGTCTGAAACGATCATTTAAAGGACGATATAAAGATTTATTTGTCACATAAATAAATAAACATGCAGGTGAGCTTTGCTGCCTGCAGCCAAAGTAGGTCAGAAAAAGATCATTTCAGTCATGTGAAAACTGATATTTTCACGTCTTGGCACCTTGGTTGAGCATGATCAGGTAATATTTTACCGTCTTACAGAGTGAGAGAAAGCAGAGGGTTAATAAAGTCAAGTTTTGTCTCTGCATAAGAATCAAACTGCAGAGAAAAACACCGAAAGACTGGAGGAGTCTGAGACAGGGACAGAAATAGATGGAGGGATAAGGGGAAAGAGACGGCGACAGACTTTTCCCGACTTTCCCAGAAGCCATCTGTCTTTGTTTGAGGAGTATGACTGCTGTCAGGTTGCTGTGATAGAGACGTAAACAAACAGGAGGATCACAGCTCCTTATCTGTGCTCGTTTCTCCCCCTAACAAGACAAACACCAGCAATCCTGTCATGTTTACTGTGCGCGCATGTGCTGGCGAAGGGGCTCCCTTCGTGTTTTCGTTGGTGTTACTGTGTAGTTCGGTAAAGTTTGACCACAAAGACGTGCTTATTTTTAAGAAGCGGGATGCAGATCTGAGGAGACACAGAGTCGAGCAGGGTGAGCTCAGACACTGAGGGGTCTGCAGTCAGAGCGAAGTGTGCTACAGAGTGTGCTACAGAAAATCACCCTTCATCCCAGGTATGGAGGTTCAGGTCGCTTTCCATTCAAGTCGGTGTGTCAGCTCACATTGAATCCGCTCCGTTGGGGTCTGGCTGCGTCCCTGCTCCAAACACAGCAGAGGGAACGCAGCACATACACAAGCCTGCACGGAAAACCACCTGAAAACACAGCAGTGACTTTCAAAATAAAACAAACCGTCTCAAAACTAGGGACGGGCATTTCAAGCAGGAGCGCTGTTCCATTTTCGCTGCTAACTATTTGAATAATATGTGAAGATCGCCCCCCCCCCCCCCCTCCCCTCAAGCCACCGCCAACATTAGACTTTAACAAAGAGGGAGAGGGCCGTCGCTTCCTCTGCATGTCGATTATCAAACTGACTCCTTCCTGTGTTGAAGCTTGCCACTGACAGTTGATCAGGACAGCGAGGACAGCGCCCCACTTTCTGCGGCATGTCTCGCTTTCACGTCGGTGCATTTTTATTTTCTGGAAGGAGCTCCTGCGCTTCCCAACCCATTGATGAACCTCTCTTCCTTCCCTTCTGAGCTGTAAAACCTCCAACCTGTTGACTTTTGTTTGTATTTTAATCCGTTTTTGTTGTTGTTAAAGTCTCACTTTTTGTCCCTCCCATGTTCTCTCTCTCTCCTACAGCATCCATGACAATTACATACAGATGACCATTTACGCTAGTTAGGACATGACGTCATGTAGCGACTTACTGGACAGCCAGTGACTCAATTCTTCACTGAGGAGTTGGAAACACTGATCCTAAACACTACCTCTTCCAGATTCAAGCCAAAACCATGCTCGTGGTTTTTATTTATTTTTCTCTTTACTGTGTTTTGTTTTTTTGTTTTGTTTTTATTTTTCTTGTTTTGTTTTGTTTTGTTTTGATTTGATCTGTTTTTCATTTTGTTTTGTTTTGTTTTGTTGTTTTCTGTTTTGTTTTGTTCTTTGTTGTTTTGTTTTGTTTTGATTTGATTTGTTTTGTTTTTTGTTTTGTTTTTGTTTTGTTTTTTGTTTTGTTTTGTTATTTTCTGTTTTGTTTTGTTGTTTTTTGTTTTGTTTTGTTTTATTTTTTCATTTTGTTTTGTTGTTTTTTGTTTTGTTTTTGTTTTGTTTTTGTTTTGTTTTGTTATTTTCTGTTTTGTTTTGTTGTTTTTTGTTTTGTTTTGTTTTATTTTTTCATTTTGTTTTGTTGTTTTGTTGTTTTGTTTTTGTTTTATGTTGTTTTTTGTTTTGTTTATTTTGTTTTTTGTTTTGTTTTGTTTTGTTTTATTTTTTCATTTTGTTTTGTTGTTTTTTGTTTTGTTTTTGTTTTATGTTGTTTTTTGTTTTGTTTATTTTGTTTTTTGTTTTGTTTTGTTTTGTTGTTTTTTGTTTTGTTTTGTTGTTTTGTTTTGTTTTATTTTGTTTTGTTTTGCTTTTTCGTTTTGTTGTTTTTTGTTTTGTTTTGTTTTGTTTTGTTTTGTTTTTTGTTTTGTTTTGTTTTGTTTATTTTGTTTTGTTTTTTTTGTTTTTGTTTTGTTTTGTTTTATGTTGTTTTTTGTTTTGTTTTGTTTTTTTATTTTGTTTTGTTTTTTTGTTTTTGTTTTGTTTTGTTTTATGTTGTTTTTTGTTTTGTTTTTTTTTCGTTTTGTTTTGTTTTGTTTTATGTTGTTTTGTTGTTTTTGTTGTTTTATTTTGTTTTGTTTTTTGTTGTTTTGTTTTGTTTTGTTTTGTAAGGACTTTGGTCTACTGAGCAGTACCACTGGCACTGTGCTGATGATCCACTTCCTCCGTCCTTTAGTTTTAGAAGGAACCACACAAAGTCCGCTTCACTGCCAGATTTATTCCCGCCACTTAAGTTTCCTCGTGCTAATGACACAGCGCATTCTCACAGATGTGCAGCACATGTAGCACCATCCTCAACCTCTCATGCTACAAAGAAGCAGGTGTGCCGCAGCTGTTTGTAACTTCCGAAACGTCTAATAAGGAAATGACAAAGAACGGAGAGAAGAGGCCGTAACGTGGAGCATCGATATCAGACGCCGCATTAGACCAACAAACTGCACGTCAGGCTGTGTGATGGGTTTACGTACGGATGCTTTGGTTTGTGTGTGTTTGTAAAAAAGAAAAAAAGAAAAAAGATGGATGTAATGAGACCTCACTCAGCCTCAGGTCTGCTCGCTCTCAGAGCAACAAGAGAGAAGCCAACATCTGCAATTCAAATGAGCATTTTACTGATTAGTTAACAGAGAGCCAAGAGGTCTGAATACAGTCAAGTAATGACTGAGACGCAATTTCCATTCAATCAATGTTTATATTTATAATGAGCGATATGGAAGTCTGCCGCAAAGCGGAGGACAGATGGAACTCTGCAAATACTCACACACACATGCAAATACACACACCGTTTTGCTCTGAATGTGGGATAATTGGCGAGATATGGGGGAAAAAAAATGTATTTTGCTGCTGAGCCTAATTAGGGAGAGAACATTTCCAACGCTGCCAAACAACAGCAGACAGACCAAAGGTGCCCTATAAAGCATCCCTGGCTTCATTATAATGTGACAACGGTGAATTCATCTGTTGCTGCAGAAGCAAAACGAGCAAGTGTGACAACTGTGACAGGCAAAGATCAAGAACGCTAATGTGAAAGAAGTTCTTTAACAGACGACAACTCATAAACACCAAGAGGCAATATGGCAGGAAAGTGGCTGCAGAGGGAACATCCAGGGAGATCAATACGCTGACGCTGGCTTCGATCCGTCGGAGGCGGAGCGGAGGAGTTTAGATGAAGCACCCGGGGTCAGAGGTCACTGTTTGCATTGATCTCTAACAGCTGAAGATCATCAGAGAGCCTCTGCTGGAATCAATGGGACATATTCGAAATAATGATATATGGAGGACATTTTTCTTGTCAGAGAAACCTCCTCCTTTAAGACGAGGGACTCGTGACAGGAGCACGCAGCCTCCCAGGAAAGAGTAACGGATTTAGAGGAAGTGCTGGAAACTTGAAGAAAAACAAAATGTTATAAAACTCAGTGGGAGCAGAAGTGAGCTGCGTGAGATGTGCTCAGAGTCCAATGACATGCTGGTAATTAAGATCATACCATCTGTCTCAGCGGTTTGGTTTTTGTTTTGTTTTGTTGTTTCTTGTTTTGTTGTTTTTTTGTTTTGTTTAGTTTTGTTTGTTTTGATTTTTGTTTTGTATTGTTGTTTTTTTGTTTTGTTTTGTTGTTTCTTGCTTTGTTTTGTTGTTTTGTTGTTTTGTTTTGTTTAATTTTGTTTTGTTGTTGTTTTTTGTTTTGTTTTGGTTTGTTTTGTTTAATTTGTGTTTTGTTTTGTTGTTTTTTTGTTTTGTTTTGTTTTGTTGTATTTTTGTTTTTTGTTTTGTTTTTTTTTGTTTTGTTTGTTTTGTTTTGTTTTGTTGTTTCTTGTTTTGTTTTTGTTCTTTTTGTTGTTTTGTTTGTTTTGTTTTTTATTTGTTTTGTTTTGTTGTTTTTTGTTTTTTTTGTTTCTTGTTTTGTTTTGTTTTGTGGTTTTTTAGTTTTGTTTTGTTTAACTTTGTTTTGTTGTTTTTTGTTTTGTTTCGTTTTGTTTAATTTTCTTTTGTTGTTTTTTTGTTTTGTTTTGGTTTGTTATGTTTTGTTTGTATTGTTTTGTTTTGTTGTTTCTTGTTTTTTTTTGTATTGGTGTTTCTTGTTTTGTTTTGTTGTTTTTTGTTTTGTTTTGTTTTGTTTAACTTTGTTTTGTTGTTTTTTTTTGTTTTGTTTTGGTTTGTTTTCTTTAATTTGTGTTTTGTTTTGTTTTGTTGTATTTTTTTTTTTTTGTTTGTTTTTTTTTGTTTTGTTTGTCTTGTATTGTTTTGTTGTTTCTTGTTTTGTTTTTGTTGGGTTTTTTTTGTTGTTTTGTTTTGATTTTTGTTTTGTTTTGTTGGTTTTTGTTTTGTTTTGTTTTGTGGTTTTTTGTTTTGTTATGTTTTGTTTTGTTGTTTTTTGTTTTGTTGTTTTTTGTTTTCTTTTGTTGTTTTTTGTTTTGTTTTGGTTTGTTTTGTTTTGTTTTGTTCGTTTTGTTTTGTTGTTTCTTGTTTTGTTTTGTTTTGTTTGATATATGGAGGACATTTTTCTTGTCAGAGAAACCTCCTCCTTTAGACGAGGGACTCGTGACAGGAGCATGCAGCCTCTTAGGAAAGACTAACGGATTTAGAGGAAGTGCTGGAAACTTGAAGAAAAACAAAATGTTATAAAACTCAGTGGGAGCAGAAGTGAGCTGCGTGAGACGTGCTCAGAGTCCGATGACATGCTGGTAATTAAGATCATCCCATCTGTCTCAGCTGATACTGCACAGAACTCTGAAGAGCTGCAGGGACGTGATATGATATTTTTCATAATGAATTACATAAAGCTGCAAGTCACCGCTGTATGAAGAGTCAACAGCTCATCGATGAGTGACGGAGTTATTCAATTTATCAGGTAATAAATCGCTCAGCTACCTTACAGTCCGTATGCCCTGCTGTTGCTTTGGAAGGAGAGGAGGCAGCAGAAAGGTCAAAGTGGAAAAAAGTCATCTGCATAAAGGTTTTAGTGAGAACACCGACATGGCTGACAAAGGATCAGTCGTTCTCTGGTCACTTGCCAAAACTCCTTTTGTTCCGATACACGGCTAACGTTAATTACATACTGATACAAGCTTTCTTCTTGCTAACATGAGCTAACTTAGCTCCTACCTCAGAAGGCCCTCTCAGTTACACGATAGCTTCATGTATTCATGTGAACCTGAATAACTTGGGCTCCACATTTCTGAAAACAAAACTTGAAGCTTTCAGAGAAATTCAGCTTACAGTGTTGTGAACATGATAACAAGGGCATTCAAAAGGTTCTCCACTGAACAACAGGACAAACACGACCCTGTTTAAGGGCACCATAAATGTATACTGTTAGGTGAACGTCAATACGCCTCCTCCTCAAATGCTATCACATACTGATGTGTTCTGATGATTTTCAATCGTGCAGGCAAAATTTAAAGATGTGATGGAGATGCATCCATTGTCTAACCCTAACCCTAACCCTGTGTTTAGTTTACCTGAACCCGAACCCTAACCCTTTACAATCACTGTTTTAACTTACCCTAACCCTTTACAGTCACTGTTTTAACTTACCCTAACCCTCAGCAGTCACTGTTTTAACTTATCTAACCCTCAGCAGTCACTGTTTTAACTTACCCTAACTCTTTACAGTCCCTGTTTTAACTTACCCTAACTCTTTACAGTCCATGTTTTAACTTACCCTCACCCTCAGCAGTCACTGTTTTAACTTACCCTAACCCTTTAGAGTCACTGTTTTAACTTACCCTAACTCTTTACAGTCCATGTTTTAACTTACCCTCACCCTCAGCAGTCACTGTTTTAACTTACCCTAACCCTCAGCAGTCACTGTTTTATCTTAACCTAACTCTTTACAGTCCCTGTTTTAACTTACCCTAACTCTTTACAGTCCATGTTTTAACTTACCCTAACTCTTTACAGTCCCTGTTTTAACTTACCCTAACTCTTTACAGTCCATGTTTTAACTTACCCTCACCCTCAGCAGTCACTGTTTTAACTTACCCTAACCCTCAGCAGTCACTGTTTTAACTTATCTAACCCTCAGCAGTCACTGTTTTAACTTACCCTAACCCTTTAGAGTCACTGTTTTAACTTACCCTAACTCTTTACAGTCCATGTTTTAACTTACCCTCACCCTCAGCAGTCACTGTTTTAACTTACCCTAACCCTCAGCAGTCACTGTTTTATCTTAACCTAACTCTTTACAGTCCCTGTTTTAACTTACCCTAACTCTTTACAGTCCATGTTTTAACTTACCCTAACTCTTTACAGTCACTGTTTAAACTTACCCTAACCCTCAGCAGTCACTGTTTTAACTTACCCTAACTCTTTACAGTCACTGTTTTAACTTACCCTAACCCTTTACAGTCACTGTTTAAACTTACCCTAACCCTCAGCAGTCACTGTTTTAACTTACCCTAACTCTTTACAGTCGCTGTTTTAACTTAGCCTAACCCTTTACAGTCACTGTTTTAACTTACCCTAACTCTTTACAGTCGCTGTTTTAACTTACCCTAACTCTTTACAGTCACTGTTTTAACTTACCCTAACTCTTTACAGTCACTGTTTTAACTTACCCTAACTCTTTACAGTCACTGTTTTAACTTACCCTAACTCTTTACAGTCACTGTTTAAACTTACCCTAACTCTTTACAGTCACTGTTTTAACTTACCCTAACTCTTTACAGTTCCTGTTTTAACTTACCCTAACTCTTTACAGTTCCCGTTTTAACTTACCCTAACTCTTTACAGTCACTGTCTTAACTTACCCTAACTCTTTACAGTTCCTGTTTTAACTTACCCTAACCCTCAGCAGTCACTGTTTTATCTTACCCTAACTCTTTACAGTCCCTGCTTTAATTTACCCTAACTCTTTACAGTCCCTGTTTTAACTTACCCCAACTCTTTACAGTCCCTGTTTTAACTTACCCTAACTCTTTACGGTCCCTGTTTTAACTTACCCTAACTCTTTACAGTCCCTGTTTTAACTTAACCTAACCCTCAGCAGTCACTGTTTTAACTTACCCTAACCCTCAGCAGTCACTGTTTTAACTTACCCTAACCGTAGCAGTCCCTGTTTAAACTTACCCTAACTCTTTACAGTCACTGTTTTAACTTACCGTAACCCTTTACGTCTCTGTTTTAACTTACCCTAACTCTTTACAGTCACTGTTTTAACTTACCCTCTTTACAGTCACTCTTTTAACTTACCCTAATCCTTTACGTCTCTGTTTTAACTTACCCTAACTCTTTACAGTCACTGTTTTAACTTACCCTCTTTACAGTCACTCTTTTAACTTACCCTAACCCTTTATGTCTCTGTTTTAACTTACCCTAACTCTTTACAGTCCCTGTTTTAACTTACCCTAACCCTCAGCAATTCCTGTTTTAACTTATCCTAACCCTTTATGGTCAATGTTTTAACTTATCCTAACCCTCAGCAATTCCTGTTTTAACTTATCCTAACCCTTTATGGTCAATGTTTTAACTTATCCTAACCCTTTATGGTCAATGTTTTGCACATCTAACATGCAGAGGGATAGTAATGGTTCGGGTCTTTCCTCCTCAAACTTATTTTGATATGTTTCACTCACTTGCTGCTTCTCAGTTTTGCATCAATCGATCTTAATTCAAAGAGAAAATTTGTCATCAATATCACGTTAACAGAAAATCTGCTGGTTTGTTTAAAAGACTTCTCAGTTCTACATAACGATCAGTGCAACCATAGGCGTAACTCAGGATGGTAATACCAAAGGAAATGGAAAAGCTACACTGCTGCAGAGAAACTGCACATTGCTGAATGCACACAGAAATAACACCTCCTGAGACCCTGCTTACTCATATGAGGACATTACATTTCTGACATCACAAAACAGACAAAGATAAAAAAAAAAACTACATCCAAATTTTCTGAATGAAACCAGTGTATTTATGAACATTAATGACAATAACTAATAACTTATCAATGACTTAATAAAGAAACTAGTAATAACTTAATGTACACAGATAAATTTTAGTCACTATATTGTTTGGTCTCACTTATCCCACATAGCAAGGAGAAATAGAAAATGTACACCAGACACAAGCTTGGCTCTCAGGAGGTTAAAACCTCCCAAAAACAGACCAAGCCTTGTATTATGAAGCAGCTTGTAAGTGATTTTTTGGAAAAGTTACTCTCTCCCTCAAAACTTTGTCAACCAATCAGGTCAAATTTAGCAGGAAATTAAGTAACAGCAGAAAGTTTAAGGAGCTGTAGCTGCGTGTTAATAAATTCTAAGATAAGTTTCCTGCGTCTTCTATATGTTCATTCATCATCATCAGAATATTGATGCCTGCTCAGCCTTGGCAGAGGCGATGTGGTGCTAAGGCTTCTGTATTTTTTTTTTTTCTGAATCTGTTTACAAGAGACGTGTCAAATATTTGATTCCTCTGCTTCTAACGTTTACAGTATTTAACAGGATGAGTCCCATTCAGAGCGGGCTTGCCAGGCCTGTCCTTGAAACCAGCGGCAGATGCGGCGACAGACACGAGGAGCGTGGACCCGTTTGGTAACGAAGGGGAGACAATTAAAGACACGGAGCCGGAGGAGAGAGAGAAAAGGAGTGACGGTCGAGAAATTAGAACAGAATAACATGCATTATTCACTTTTCCACGAGCGTGCACAGAACAAACATGCAGCGCTGGCTTCAGGTGCAGGCTGCTCCTGATTGAACGCTTTTTATAGCAGCATATTGTATAACAATGAGCAATGATAAAAGTGCATTAGTGAGACGGATCTGTCCTGGAAATGAAGATTAATTAGACAAAGAAACGCTGCTGGAGACGAACATGCTCTTGATGGAGCAGCTTTTGGCGTTTTTCTCCTCAGCCTGCTTAAAATTCAGCGTCAAACAGCGCTGCTTTTGGCCTATAATTACAACATCAGTCATTATTGATCATTGTCACTTTAATAAACAGCTCTCAACATTTTGAAGAATTCTCCCAAGATAAAACGCCAGGCAACAAAGCTGGTCTGCGCGTTTATCTCGAGGACACTCGGTGAGCGGAGCAGACCAAAACAAGGAATTGTTGTCTTCGCAGCGCGCTTGAATCAACATTCAAATGGTGCTTTTAGAGACAGGGAGAGTCGCCTTGGCCTCAAGGATACACTGCTTTTGTTTGCATTGTTTTGTGGATGCGTGTGTGCTTGCAATAGCTGTGGGGGAAATGTCAGTGTCATTCCATTATGTATCAAGGCAAAACACAGAAGGATATGAATTCCAGTCTGAAAACAGTGTGTTTGAGCGCACACACACACACACACAAACACACACACACAGTCAGTGCCTGCACCTGTTCTGAAGCACTCAGACAGTATATGATTCACAGCAGAGGATTTTCTGTGCTTCTGTTTTTGGAATGATTGTCAGTACTCAAACCCAAACCATGAGCATGAAGAAGTTTTAAGGCCTGAATTTACAGCAATGACGTCCTCCTGTTCTAATACACTGGTCTAAAGTTAACCTGTTAATTCTGTCACATGTTAACAGAAGTTAACGTCAACATAATGATACAACCTGTTGGAAAGTTGAGACCCTTTCTGATGCAAAAGGGAGGCAGACCGTTAGATATTTAGGTTCAGTATTTGGGTGTTGGAAATAAAGGATCCTGGCCAACCAGTATAGCAACATTAACTCTATACCTGGAGCTTGGAATGAAGAGTGTCACCTTTATGATAAATAATGATAAAGAGGACTCATCTCTAACTCACGTAATGGGGACTTGATTTGGATTCGAGCTTTGGTGACTCTGACCCTGCTTCTAGTGTAACGAGGGGATTCTGAGAGTGGTTGGGAAGTTTGGACTAGATATTTATTGTTCAAACTGATAAACTTTATTGTTTTTATGAATTTGATGGCTGCAACACGTTCCTAAAAAGCTGGGACAGGGTCAACAACAGACTGGGAAAGTTGAGGAATGCTCCAAAAACACCTGTTTGGAACATTCCACAGGTGAACAGGTTCATTGGTAACAGGTGAGTGTCATGATTGGGTATAAAAGGAGCATCCCTGAAAGGCTCAGTCGTTCACAAGCAAGGATGGGGCGAGTTTCACCACTTTGTGAACAACTGCGTGAGCAAATAGTCCAACAGCTTAAGAACAATGTTCCTCAACAATGTCAAAGAATTGATCATCTACTGTCACGAACAAGGCTGAACCCAAAAGCATACAAAGGCAGTGCTGATCTTTCAAAAGGAGTTTATTGATAACTGAGGTGTTGAGTTCTGGTGAGGGTCTGGTGATCCGGGCTGGGTGAGCGGCAGGTTAATCCTAGGGACAGGAAGAACAGGCGTCAGGAGGGGTGAAGAGCAGATTTCACAAAACTGGCAAATTCTTAATTTGAGACTCAAAATGAAAGCTGGATTTGGCCACATAGGCTGACAAACCATTTGGCACAACGATCCGGCAGGGACTGGATTTCGGTGCAGGGTATTTGTAGGCTGGTGATTGGTGATAGCTTGCAGGAGTGTTGATTGCCGATCCGGTTCAGGTGTGCAGAGTGAAGGAGACAGCAGGAAGGGAGAGGGGGAAACAAAGACACACCAGGCACTCCTCACTCACACTAAAATTTTGAAAGTAAATAAAAAACACACACTTACAGGCACACAGGTGTCACAGGACAAGGACTGTGACATCTACAGTCCATATCATCAAAAGATTCAGAGAATCTGGAGAAATCTCTGCACGTAAGCAGCAAGGCTGAAAACCAACACTGAATGCCCGTGACCTTTGACCCCTCAGGCAGCACTGCATTAAAAACCAACCTCATTGTGTAAAGGATATTACCACGTGGGCTCAGGAAGACTTCAGAAAACCATTGTCAGTTAACACAGATCATCACTACATCTACAAGTGACAGTTCAAACTCTACCATGCAAAGACAAAGACATATATCAACAACACCCAGAAACACCGCCGGCTTCTCTGGACCCGAGCTCATCTGAGATGGACTGACGCAAAGTGGAAAAGTCTGCTGTGGTCTGACGAGTCCACATTTCAAACTGTTTTTGGAAATCATGGACGTGGTGTCCTCCAGGCCAAAGAGGAAAAGGACAATCTGGATTGTTCTCAGGTCAAAGTCTCAAAGCCAGCATCTGTGATGGTATGGGGGTGTGTTAGTGCCCATGGCATGGCTAACTGGACCATCTGTGAAGGCTCCATTAATGCTGAAAGGTACATACAGGTTTTGGAGCAACATGTGCTGCCATCCAAGCCACGTCTTTTTCAGGGACGTCCCTGCTTATTTCAGCAAGACGATGACGAGACACATTCTGCACCTGTTACAACAGCGTGGCTTCGTAGTAAAAGAGTGCAGGTACTAGACTGACCTGCCTGCAGCCCAGACCTGTCTCCCATTGAAAATGTATGGAGTATTATGAAGCACAAAATACAACAACAGAGACCCCGGACTGTTGATCAGCTGAAGTTGTTCATCAATCAAGAATGGTAAAGAATTCCACCTCCAAAGCTTCAACAATCAGTGTCCTCAGTTCACAAACACTTATTGAGTGTTGTTCAAAGGAAAGGTGATGGAACACAGTGGAAACATGAGCCTGTACCAGCTTTTTAGGAACGTGTTGCAAACATCAGATTCAAAAATATTTGAAAAAAACAAAAAAGTTTATCAGTTTGAACAGTAGTTATCTTGTCTTTGTCGTGTATTCAGTTGAATATATGTTAAATGTGATTGTACAATATAAACAGCAACGGTCCAAGTACTGAACCCTGTGGCACCCCACACATAGCTTTTAACAGGTTTGATTTACGTTGTTAATGTGGACAGATTGATGCTTGTCCTCTAAATGGGGACATATATCACTCCCTGTTTCCCATTGAAAATGTATGGAGCATTATGAAGCACAAAATACAACAATGGAGACTCCGAACTGTTGATCAACTGAAGTTGTTCATCAGTCTTTGTAGTGAATTCACTCAAATATACGTTCCCAGCGTCTCTGGAGTTGGGGTTGTAAATAATCCAACATTGTTTCCTGTCTTCAGATTTTGCCTTTACATGGTGACCCCTCCTGCACTCAGGCCCTGATGCAGAAACCACCTGCAGGCTTCTGGTGGCACTTTGTCACGCTTAGTTTGAAAGCTACTGTTGAGCTTGGGGGGGACCCATATGGATGCGTGTCAGGGTCTGGCTGGCTGCCAGTGTGTTATAGACAAGGAGCCCTGCATGTGGAAGTAACAACCCTATAGGAGACACTGACGCGTGATGAGTTTTGCACTGACAAAAAGTGAAAAACTAACCCGTGTTTTTGGTTTTATGAGATCACACCCTGCAGAGGGGGTATATGGAGAAAAAACCTCAGTCTGTGACAGTCATGTGAATGTTTTGACACTTCAGTCACCCCTCTTTCAGACAGACTTGTCGGTGAACAAACACCTCGTGGCAACAGGTGAGTTTCACTGAGATGTGTTTTGACATGTGACGGATCCACAGAGGAACATCTGCGGGTTGCTTCTGGTTTGTGACGCTTGTGATTTATGGGCAGAGGAACTAATTCTCTTAGATAGATCTCCAAAATTACATCTTTGGTATTTTGCAGGTTCACGGCCTCCCAGGGAGTCACTCAGCGAAGACCTGCGACACTGTCTGCGATTAGAGGAAGCCCGGTTTGTGAGACAGCGCAGCGTTAAGATGAGCCAGAGGCTCAGCAGAAAATGACATCCATGGATGATGGAGGGAAGCTGTTCTGTCTGAGCGATGATTGTTTCTGGCCAGACGCCACCGCTGAGCAGGATTTCCTAGAAAACTGGACGGGCAGTTAAATAAGGAAATAAAAGATTTGTAGGATTAATTGGATTGGCAGAACTTCAGAGGTGCAGCTGTGGAGAGGCTTTTTTTTTCTTAAATCCTTTTTGAGGAGTGAACCGCTGACTTCAGAGAGCAGAAATACTTGAATATTCCAAACAAGTGAAACTTGTAGCAGTTTACATCAGAGTAGCACATCAACAACATGGTTTAAACGTACATCTACTCCATTAACATATGGATAAAAACACCCTTTTTTTAGCTTCCTCTTGTGACTTTCCGTAGAGCCTTTATTCAGTAAAGGGAATCTAGACAGAGAAAGGGAACGTTGGGAATTATTGGGAAATGACATGCACCAGATCATGGTGGGACCCACAACCTCAAGCCTCAAGGAATGAAGCCACTAAAGGAATGAAGCAGTTCATCGAGTGTCCACTGAAGGCTGGGTCAGACAGTCCGGGAAACCACCTAAACCATCATTTAAAAAAGCTGCAAAAAAAAAAGAAAAACATGTTTACATCCTGGACCAAGGAGGCTTGGATTTCATCAGACATCCCTTAGAGCTGCTTTTGGTTTGTGTTGATTTTGGCGCCCCCCCTGTGGAGAACAAAGTATGTCTGCAGCTTGTTGAGAATCATTGCTGCTGGAAATTATAAATAAAGGCTAATGTATGCCAAGAGGCCACTCCCACTCGTATACAGTTAAAGCTATGTACATGCACTGAGCATTATCATTACACAATCTGAGTAGCATTTGTATCTTCTGTTGAATATATGTTCAAGTTTTAGCTACGCTTGTGCTCTTTTTTGGTCTCCACCAATCAGAAACTTCAATAAACATTTTCACAGCCTGGTTCCATAAAAGACTTGGGTCTGACCTCCAAGTAATGCCCGTGTACCTTGATGTGGGGGAAAGATATTCCAGATTTGGCACCTACATTTGAATGGGAAACAGTATGGAATAATGTTGGTTTAGCATCTAGAAATCCTGATCACCAGCAGATACATTACAATTATATACACAGGATACATCTTACTCCAAGGAAACTCCATTTGATGAAGGTTATTAATGATCCTTTATGTACTTTTTGCTCTTCCCAAGCGATTGGTAATTTTTTTCATATGTTTTGGGAGTGTCCCCCAGTACTTAAGTTTTGGAAGATTGTAGCCTTTAACCTCTCTAAATTGTTTAAGATTAGGTTGCCATGTCGGCCTGTTATATTTATTTTGAATGACTTACCAAAGCTGGGTCTGACCCTGGACCAAAGAAGAGCATTACTAGCTGAACTTACTGCTGGGAAAAAAAACTAGTCACCACACGTTGGAAACCTCCAAACTCTCTTTCTTTTCCAGCTTGTATTCTGTCATATTTGGACATTGTTTATTTGGAGTTATCAATATCCAGAGTTCATGGAGCCAAAGACTCTGTTATTAAAGTTTAACAGTCACTACTTATTGATCTCTGTGGGTTTCAGATATAACAGATCATTGTAGGTATGGATCCAGTTGTTTATTTAATGTATTTATTTTTATTTTCTCTTATGTGTTATTTTTGTATAAGTCATTGTAAGGGTATGTGTCTGTTATATTTTGCATTGCACTTTCCTTGTACACATACACATTTGTATTTGTATTCTCTCCTGTTGTTGGAAAAAGTAAAATAAAAAGTTGGTCAAAAAAATAATAATAATAATGCCCGTGTACACGTGCAGTTTGATTGACAGGCGGGGGATTCTGCAGCTGTCTTTGTCAAATCCATACTCAGATGGAGCTAGGTTGAGCCTCCGTCAACAACGGGCTTCTAAACTCTGTATCAGAAACAGATGGATGATGTCACAGAGACTGTGTCCATATATTATGCGCCAACTCATCCAACCCATCCTTCCATCTTCTGCTTACTGTGGCCTCACCCTTTTCTCCAGTAACAACCTGGAGGTGCCAGGAAAGGGACTCGGGAGGCATCCTTATCAAACACCTGGACCACATCATCTGGCTTCTTATGGTGCAAAGGAGTACCAGATCTACTCAGAGCTCACTCCATATGTCCCCATTGTTAACCTCTTAAACCCTGAGGTCCTCCAGTTAGGGGACTTTGAGGTGGTTCTGTAACAAATGCAGATCAAATCCAGTGACGTAAATACCAACACTGACACCTTTGAGCAAGTTTCACAAGTGTTCCCTTTATTTTGACACCAGAATGATTCAAACAGACCTTACAGATGCAGAGATAAACTCTTTTCAATTTGGGTTTGTCATTTTTCTAGCACAAACACCAAAAAAGAGACCAGGACTGAAAGGGTTAAGGAGGGAACTCAATCTGGATGCTTGTATCTGTAATCTGGTTTTTATGGTTCTCATATCCCAAGCTGAGGGTTGGCTGGTACTTTGAAAGCGTCACCTTCTGGTCCCGCTCCCCCTTCATCACCGTTGGTCCGGTCTAATGCCTGAAATACTGCGGTGGCTGCAACCACAGAAGGCTCTAAGGAAAGAACCGTCCGTCCAGAAAGAAGACACTAAAACAGATTCAGAGTCTGTGGTTTCAAAGAAACCCTCAGGAAGTTATCACGCACGCTGGTTAGAAGTTTCCTCTGATATGTTTGTTCTCAAATGTTCTTGGCGAAGTTACAGTAACTGCTGAGGTAAACTGCCCACAGCGAGCGATCTGAATCCCACGAATCCTCACGACACGCAGCAATGATTGAAGGAAAAGCTGCGTCCTTACTTTGTCGGTGAAATCAATGAGTCACATGTTGAGACAGGCGTTTGGCACAGAGCTCAGGGTATCACAGTTAGGACTACACACACTGTCATTACTGGGAGTTTATCTGAGAAGACTGAGAGCGATCTGCTGCTACCAGTACCAATCCTGTGAGCACATTAACAAAATGACACCATAAATTCAGTTCAAAGCAAACTCATGTCAGATTTCTACATTCCTCTTCTTTGTCCTGGTCTCGCTCTGCGCTCCGCTCCTCCCAGAGTAAACTCTTCGTGGCTTTCTGGCAGACATCACCTCTCAGGTCTTGCATAACATCCCACTTCTGGCTCCTTTCCAGCTACACTCCTTTACATCAACATGATTCATCGTCAGGTCCTCCTTGATCCCTATCAAAGATAGGCCCTTATCAGTCGAGAACCCCCCCTCTCTTTAGAAACCCAACCTTCTTTCTTTTTTTTTTTTTTTGTTGCACGCCGCTCGCTCGTAAAGGAATCCCAATAAGGCGGTGTAAATCAAGGCTAACGCGCCCCTGTTCTCAAGGCTCCAGCAGAATCAACATGAGCCTGGCGGTGAGCCTGAAAGCAGGACCGTGTTGTGAAGCGGCGCTTGTAAAAGGAGTTATTTGATTTGGCTGGCTAGGCACAACCGGTATGGTTATGTTCAACATTCTTTAGCTAATGGGCCGTGTTACAGCCAGTCTGCACTCGGGGGGGGGATTAGGAGGGAGCGGATCAAAAAATGGAGGCACTTGAAAACTCTTTATTCCGCTGTATCAACCTGCGTGTTGACCTGTGGAATAATAAAGTACGACGAGTGCACAAAGATAACTGAGTGAGTGTAAGTAATATGTGTGTGTGTGTGTGTGTGTGTGTGTGTGTGTGTGTGTGTGTGTGGTGAGGAAGAACCTTTCATTCATCAAAATCACAGAAATGAAGTGTGAGATTTCTCGTTTTTACTCAATCTTTACCTTCCTGCTTTTTCCCCCCTGATTTTATGACCGTATCTTTTTTTATATATAAAATCCAAAACCAGTTCACACAAACTAAACAATCGAGCTCATCTTCCTCCTTTTTTTTTGGCAATCTGCACTTTTTTCCAGTAGTCTCCTATATGCTCCACCCCCGAGCCTTCAATCACAGATATTTCCAAAACAAAATCAAAATCAGAATCAGAACAGCCTTTATACGCCAAGTATCTTCAAAAAAAAAAGCATACAACGAATTTGACTTTGGTTTGAACTGTGCTCTCTCTGTACAGCATGTATGAATAAACTCTAAATATCACTAATTAAAGAAATTAAGTAAAAAAATCTAAAGGAACTTCTGTAAAAAAAAGAACAATAAAAATGACAAATTTAAGTTAAATAGTGCAATGTATGAAGAAGCCATTAAAGGAATATGTGCAATAAACAATAAAAAGAATGTGCAAAAGGGTACAGACAACAAAAATGCATCAGTTATCCACTTTAGATTCATGGACAAATATTGAGTTTAAAAGACAAGAAAATCTACAGCTTCCAAAACACACATTTTGTGTTTGTTTTGGAAATGAATGGAGATCAGAGCTTCTTTTTAACACTACTTTTCTTTGTTCAAGACGACTTTTTACTGGATACAACGCGACCAGGTAAGGTATTGATCAACAGGTACACAGCGCTGTTGTTTGAAACGTGACAACAAGTAAACTTTGTCAGTTTGTTCTGGAGTTTATTAGTTGGCTATATTTAGCGCTACTGGCAGCCCGTAAGCTAACGTGCAACGTTACCAAATACTTATGTCCTGCTCATCTACCAATCAGATGAAACAGAGTAAGCAGGAAAAACATTTTCATGAGCAGTTTATCTCATGTTTTAGCCATTAGCTTGTGTTTTAGCCTTTAGCTTGTGGTTTAGCCTTAAGCTCATGTTTGAACTTTTAGCCTGAGCTCTATTAGTCTCCTGTTTATCTTCCCTCTTCTCTTCTCTTCTGTCCCTTTCTTCCAGTGTCCAACATCACTACTGAATTCAAATCCAGGAAATTGTTTTCCGCAGAGAAAAACAGAGTTATGCTGCTGATGAGATATGACACACTGAATTTGAAAGCAAACTGAGTTAAAACTGTATAAAAAAAAAAGAAATGGTGTGATCTTTACATCAGTATGAAATCATGAAATCCTGGATGGTTTTTGCACCACATTAGACACTTTTCCCCATATACAGCAAAACTTTTGGAAAAAACCTAAGTCTGTTTAAACTTAGGATCCAAAATTTTTGGTTTCCAGTAAATCAGCAGGTTTAAGACCCAAAAACATGGAGATAATACTGATCTGCGCGTCTACAAGTTGAAACAAGAAATGAGTTTTGAACATTTATCTTAATAATGTGAAACAACTAAAAGATTAGATTCCTTTAAATAAAGCATAACAACATTTCAATAATCTGTTTCTCCAAAACATAAAAGGCCCAGGACTCTCCTGAGGCTGAAGTCTGTAACGTGCCCGGCTTTCACAAAAGGAGGGACTCTAACCTCTGAAATCAGCCGCTGTGGTGTTTCATTCAATTGAAAACGTGCAGCCTTCCAGGCTCTGACCGCTTCAAACACAGCCATCACTCCAGCTTTATTTCTTTGTATTGCAACTCTGCCAACAGCAATCTGATTGTTGTCACTTTCAGACACCATCTATTACTGCTGCAGCACTTTGGCAGAGGCAGTATTAGACGGATTCCCTCTGCTCCGCGCGTTGACAACCAAATGCAAGAGTTGGCCGCTGGCCAGCATCGCTCATTGAGAGTAAAGATTTGTGAAGCACACCTGTGCTTATCTCACATGTAGTTTGTTCAAATATCATTCATCATTTGGACGAGTCTTTCAACACTCCATTGTTTACAGAGGAGGGCAAACAAAAGTAGGTGAACGGCGCAAGAAACAACAGCCTTTACTCTGGAAATACAGAGGCTGTTGTTTCTTGATCTGTGACGTCCCCTAAAGGAGCCTCGGCTCACCTGTTTCAGGTGTCACTTTCACACTTAATATGTTACACCCAGGATTCACTCTGGCTTAAAACACATGAAGTAGCCCCAGTTAATCTGCCTTTAAGTCTCAGTTTCACAGTCAATGTGTTACACTAAGGCCTCAAACTGGCTTTTAACCCCCGGAATGAGACCCTATTTATCTCTCTTAAAGGCCCAGTTTCACCATAAGGTCTAAATCAACCCCTCAAGGATTCCCTGGTCACGTATTACTAATGAGTCTCAGTTTCACAGTCAATGTGTTACACTAAGGCTTCAAACTGGCTTATAACCCCCCGGAATGAGACTCTATTTATCTCTCTTTAAGGCCCAGTTTCACCATAAGGTCTAAAACAATCCCTCAAGGATTCCCTGGTCACCTATTACTAATGAGTCTCAGTTTCACAGTCAATGTGTTACACTAAGGCCTCAAACTGGCTTATAACCCCCCGGAATGAGACTCTATTTATCTCTCTTTAAGGCCCAGTTTCACCATAAGGTCTAAAACAACCCCTCAAGGATTCACTGATCACCTATTACTAATGAGTCTCAGTTTCACAGTAAATAATAAGTTACACAGAGGCTTCAGTGTGGTTTACAACCCTTAAATGAGCCCATGTCCCTCTGTTTCCTAGTTGCCAAATTCACAATTTGGTCTTTGACAACCACCTGAAGTAGTTCCTGTTCATTTGTTCTTGATGAGTCTCAGTTTCACAGTAAATAAGTTGCACAGAAACTTCAATCTGGTTTACGACCGCTGAAGGAGCAGTCTGCTCTTCTGCCTTTAAGTCTTAGTTTCAGAGTATGGTCTTTGAAAACCATTGTGGAGGTCCCTGTTCATCAGTTTTTGATCAGTCCCAGTTTCACTGTAAATAAGTTAGAAAAAGTCTTCATTATTGGTTTTAACACACAGATGAGCCAGCTGTCTCGGGGTCTAATAACAAGTTAGACAGAGGCTTCACTCTGGCTTACAACCTCTAAATGAGCCCCTGTACTTCTGTGTTTAAGTCTTAGTTTCACTGTTTGATCTACAACAACCCCAGAGGTAGCCCCTGTTAACCTGTTTCTGGTGAGTCTAAGTTTCCCAGTAGATAATAAGTCTTCCTTCTGGCGTATACATCCTGAATAAGCCCCTGTTCATCTGCTTCTAAGTCTCAGTTTCACAGTATGTTCTACAACAAACGCTGATGGAGTCTCTGTTCATCTGTTTCTGCTGATTCTGAGTTTCACAGTAAAAAAAAAAGTGTAATTTTTTATTGTCAAATGAAGGTCAGATTGATCATACTGGACGCGTTGGGAATTGGGGAATCTGAACACTGATTGGTTCTTGCAAAGTTGAATTTTTACATTCATAAAGTTTGTTAGCTGCAATGAAACAAAGATGAAAATTCATTTATCTCTAAAAACGAATATCAGACTAATAAAAATGGGAGCTGGATGTTTTACTCTACTTCTGCTCGCTCCTTATACAAACTGTTTTTCCTGCTCACTCTACAGACTGCTGATGCATGAGACTTGACCCAGACCCTGACCTCAGATTCTACATTTTTATGTAGAGAGCTCAGTTTTGGACGAGAGGTAAAGTCTGTTGGACTTAAATCCGTTTGGATTTAACTCAGAACTGGCCCGTCCTGGATGTTTGAAGATCCCACACTTAAACCATCGTTCTGGAACAAAAAGTCTTCAACCTGAGATTGCTCGAGGCAAGTTAAGAGCAGGTGCATCAACCGAGCGCTGATTTGCATTTTCACAGTCTCTGCTCGAAGCTGCACAGATGACGTGATGTAAATTCAATCAACGGTTCAGAGGGGTTTAGCTGACACACAACATGTTGGACTTCTAATAGTCTGTATTTTAGTATAAAGTTACCAAAGCTTTTACTGGCGTGTTAATGTCTCCACAAGCTGAACTGGAACTCTGTCAGCTTGGAAATGAAGACGAGAGAGATCGGCCTTTGTTTCATTATGGATTAAAAATCTTCTCACACCCCAACCAGACAAAAACTGAACGTCTTCCTCGGTTCAAAAAAAAAAAAAACAATGTATCTGTAGCTTTCAGTAATGGGCAGAGCTGTAGTGTATCAGCACTCACTCTGAGAAAAAGCCCATCTGAACAAAGAATCTCTTTTTTTTTTTTTAGATTAGTCATACTTATCTTTTCACAGCGTGTCTTCAAACGAGAGAAGGATTTCAAACTCTTCAAAAACTCGAGGGTCACGAAACTCGCTCAGCACATTAACCTCAGCGTATCTTTTTATTTAACCGAGAGGCTTCATTCAAACCTCCATAACAGCCAGCATCTGTCCAGCTCAAGTGTCCTTGAGCGCCACATGAATCTTAGCTAACTGCAGCGGCGACCCCTGCTCCAATTTCTCCCCAGGCATTGATGGAGAGTTACAAAAGAAGGGACAGAAACACCAAATCGCTGCAGATAAGAAACATTTTCAAACCGACGCGACAGAAATGAGAGCTCGACTGGACAATTTGTCAACCCTCGAGTTTTATAGATCCGTCATTTATGACAAAACACTCCCAGATCCTCTGGAGAAAGGGCTGTTTATTTCTGGAAATATGACGGGTCTGAGAAAAGGTCTGAATATGTTTTCTACGAACGTGAGCAAAATCATTTTACAGGAGCGGTGCCATCTGCTTGTTTTAACTCTAAAAATGAAGTTAAATTTCTTTTTTTCCAACACTAGGACGAACATGGACCAACACGAGCCAGTGCACAAGTTGGTGTTTTCAGTAGTATATACAGGTACAACCCGAAAAATTAGAATATCAAGTAAAAGTTGTTTTATTTTGGCAATTTAACATAAAAGATAAAACCAACAAATTTTATTGAGGCATTACACGTAAATTGACACATCTCAAGCAGTTCCTTGTTGTAACTTTGCTGATTAAGATTTTCAGTTTATTAAAACCACAAACCAACAAGCTCAGAAAATCAGAATACTGTGAAAAACTTCAAAGAGTCAAATTCTAGTCAGGCGAGTAATCCTAAACACCTTCAAAAGGGTCCTGAGCCTTTAAAAAGTCAGTCTTGGGTCGGCTCAGAAGAGTTCAGACATGAGGAAGACTGCTGATCTGACAGGTGTGCAGAAAACTATCACTGACTCTCTCCACAAGGTGGGAAAAACACACCTGAACCCCACTGAAAATCTGAGGGGCATCGTCAAGAGAAAACTGTACGGGAAGAGACCAAACAATAAAGAAGAGCTAAAGGCCTCAACTGAAGCACGCTGGTCTTCCATAACTCCTGAGATACGCCACAAACTGGTAGCATCCATGACACGCTGGATAAAGGCAGTTATTCGGGCAAAAGGGGCCCAACCAAGTACTAAATACAGGTACAAGAGTTTAGTGTTGGAGGCCTCACATTTTTGTATTTAAAATCCTTTTTTTACGTTGACTTTATGTAACATTCTAATTTTCAGAGCTTTTGAATTTGAGATTTTTTTTTAACTGCAAACCCTGATCAACAAAATCCAAAGAAATAAAAACTTGAAATATGTTGATTTGCATATTATTTGTTTATATAATATGTTAAACTCACATTTTAAGTCGAATTGCAGAAATACAACAACCTTTTCAGGATATTCTAATTTTCTGGGTAGTACCTGTATATATATATATATATATATATATATATATATATATATATATATATATATATAGATAGATAGATAGATAGATAGATAGATAGATAGATAGATATAGATATAGATATAGATATATACACACAAATATATATATATATATATATATATATATATATATATATATATATATATATATATATGGTAGGGGGGTCTAATGGTGTGGGGGATATTTTCTTGGCACACTTTGGGCCCCTTCGTACCAATTGAGCATTGTTTCAACACCACAGCCTACCTGAGTATTGTTGCTGACCATCTCCATCCCTTTATGACCACAGTGTACCAATCTTCTGATGTCTACTTCCAGCAGGATAACGCTCCATGTCATAAAGCTGGAATCATCTCAGACTGATACTCAAATGGCCTCCACAGTCACCAGATCTCAATCCAATAGAGCACCTTTGGGATGTGGTGGAACAGGAGATTCACATCATGGATGTGCAGCCGACAAATCTGCAGCAACTGCATGATGTTATCATGTCAATATGGACCAAACTCTCTGAGGAATGTTTCCAGTACCTTGTTGAATCCATGCCACGAAGGATTATGGCAGTTCTGAAGGTAAAAGGGGGTCCAACTCAGAACAAGCAAGGTGTCCCTAATAAAGTGACCAGTGAGTGTATATACTCATTTTAACACACTGATGAACCACAATCTGCACATATCACAACAGCGTGGCTCTGTAGTAGAAGAGTCCAGGTGCTGAAGTGGCCTCGCTGCAGCCCTGACATGTCACAAATGAAAACATTTGAGGGCATCATGAAATGAGAATCTGACAAAGGAGACATTCACTTTGAAAACTGGAGAATCCGGTCCCCTGGGTTCACAGGTGTTTACAGAGCGTTGTTGTTGCCTCTCAGAATGCAGAGGTACGTGTGCTACATTCGCTCTGAAGGACTTTCACGTTTGCCGGCCTCTATCTTAGCAGTGTGTCTCCCACAGACCTTTGTCGAACAGCGTCTAAATGCTGCGTGACGAGTTTAGAAACTGCCTCTGGCTGACTTGAGAGAGGGGTCGAGCTCAGTTTGAATGAATTTCCTTCAGGCGCTTTGGATTCTGCCGTGTGATTGATGGCATTTCTCAACTCTGTGAGGACCAGGAAATTGCATCACAAAGCGAGTGAATGGAGTCGCTGTGACGACGGGTGTCTTATCTGCGCCTTGAGCGTGTCGTCTTTTTATGCGTTTGCGTGTGGGTGGGTTGGAGTGTATGTGTTTAGGTTTGTGTGTGTGTGGAGGTTTGTGCTCCTGATTCTATGTATACACGTTCGTACAGTGTTCGTGTGTGTGTGTGTGTGTGCGCTGGGAGAGGAGCTGAGGGTGGAAATGGGTCATGCTTAATCAAGGGGAAAGACATCTCTATCAGTGTCTGCTCTCGACAGATGATAACCTAAACAATGATCTCGCCTGACGTCTCCTCATTCATTCGTAATGCTGTTTGCTCACTCGCTCGCTGCGGTGGGGGAGCGTGGGATCTGATCTGGAGATAAATCGCGCAGCAGAAACAGTTGGTTTTACAAAGTTTTCTCCAGGGTGAAGATCCCACGTGGTGCACCAGCCCAGCTGAAGGCGTTTCACATTTGCATTTCAGGGGTTTAGCTGATGCTCTTATCGGCTGTGGGTGAGCGAGCGCGGCGGCGGAATATGCGTAAATTGGATCTTTAAAGAGCAAACGGTCAGGTGAAAGGGTCAGGACTGAGGCGGGCTGATAATCAAGGTAACTGATGATTAGAGAATATCAAAGGAGGCGCTGAAGAGAGGAATCAGAAACAGCAGAAAATGTAACGTTAGTTTGGAGGTTTGCAGAGTCTGATGATAATAAGAGAAAAAAATCACTGATATGAAGCATAAATTTAATGTGCTGAGAGCGTTTTGAGGTGTGTTTTAATCTTCTGCTGCTTTAGATTACCCTAAGATTTTATTCAAGCGGTGAGTTGATATTTTAAAGGATTGAATGTGAGACAAATATAAAATTCATGCCTCTTTCTTCGCATCCAACCTGTCCCTGTCCTGGTTTCAGGGTCTCGTTTTTATTTGGCTGCTTGTTTAAGCAACATTCATGTTCAAAGACCTTCATCTGGAGGATCTAATTCAGTAAAATAAGAGATGAGATGAGATGAGAAGAGATAAGAAGAGATGAGACGAGTTGAGACGAGATGACAAGATGAGGGGATGTTATGAGACAAGATGAGATGAGACCAAATGAGATGAGATGAGGAAATGAGATAAGACGAAATGAAACAAGACCAGATGAGATGAGATATGATAATGAGATGAGATGAGATGAGATGAAAAGAGATGAGAAGAGATGAGAAGAGACGAGACGAGACCAAATGAGATGAGGTGAGCAGAGATGAGACGAGATGACGAGATGAGGGGATGATATGAGACAAGATGAGATGAGACCAAATGAGATGAGATGAGGAAATGAGATTAGACGAAATGAAACAAGACCAGATGAGATGAGATATGATAATGAGATGAGATGAGAAGAGATGAGACGAGGTGAGAAGATGTGAGACGAACTGAGACGAATTGAGATGAGATGCTGAGATGAGGGGATGATATGAGACAAGATGAGATGAGACGAAATGAGATGAGATGAGGAAATGAGATGAGACGAAATGAAACAAGACCAGATGAGATGAGATATGATAATGAGATGAGATGAGATGAGATGAAAAGAGATGAGAAGAGATGAGACGAGACCAAATGAGATGAGATGAGCAGAGATGAGCAGAGATGAGACGAGATGAGACGAGATGACGAGATGAGGGGATGATATGAGACAAGATGAGATGAGACCAAATGAGATTAGACGAAATGAAACAAGACCAGATGTGATGAGATATGATAATGAGATGAGATGATATGAGAAGAGATGAGAAGAGATGACATGAGACCAAATGAGATGAGGTGAGGTGAGGTGAGGAGATGAGGGGATGATATGAGACGAGATGAAAAAAGACCAGAAGAGATGAGATACAATAATGAGATGAGATGAGATGAGACGAGACCAAATGAGATGAGATGAGATGAGATGAGGTGAGGGGAGGTGAGGAGATGAGGGCATGAGATGAGACGAGATTAAACATATAAGTGCATTATACAGATTACAATATACAGATTAGGGTGTAGTTAACGTGCTATGCTAATACACATATGGGTATAAAAATATAAATGATATACAGATTACAGATACAGGTTATGGACATATTATACAGACTGATAGCTTATTGGGGTGATATAAACAAGCGAGTCTATGAGCCGAATATCATACTGGTCTGAGTATGGGGCAGACCTGATTTTAAGACAGCTGCTGCCCCAAGACTCTTTTTTTTTTTTTCTAAATATCAGATTCAAACAGATTCAATGTCAGATCAAAATGTGATCATGTGTACATTTGAAGAACCTGTGGCACTGATACTTTTATTTCATTAGAAAAATAAAATACTCTGCAGTTGTTGTTTTTTTTGTTTGTCTGTTTTTTGAATGGATATTTGGATGAGAAGGGGCGGGAAATCTCAGATACATTTCAGGAAAGTTTCCTGAAAATTGTCCACAGAATGACACTAAACTTAGCTACATTCTTCGTGACTTCATGTTGTGTCACAGTGATTACCCATGTGCCCCTGATTAAGCAGAAACCTTGGGTGCTGAAAAATGAAACCAACATGGCGACCACCATCGCTTCGCCAGAAAAAGCTTCTTCAGAAACCAACGTGTGACATCACTGAGACTCTGATCCTGCACCTTGACATTATCAAACCCCATCAGGGGAATTATGAAGTGGTTTCCTGTGGATCCAGCCATTCTTCTGAAAGGTTGTATGATGGTGACCCTGTTAACCCACCTCCTCGGCGGGCTGTGTAAAAAGAACAACACAAACAGTGAGTGAGGAATGACTTTCCCATCATGATTACTCTGGCTTTAATCTATCAGAGGACAGCGAACGCCTCGTCCTGAACCAACGCATCAGCACTTTCCTCCGAGGTCCTGACTTTCTGCATGCCATGTCAGCAAAGCAACGCCAACTGTGTCAGGGATTGCACGCTGTGTGTGGCCGTCGAACGCCACGAATTCTCAACAGGCGCTACGAGACTTTAAAACCCCATCCCCAACTCATCTGACACCACCCACCCCTCCCCCTCTGCAGCTCCCCTGGCGAGGCAGCGGCACTATTTTCGGCCTCTGGGTCCAATGCTTGACATACTAATTATATAACAGCGATGCAAGCTCACTTTTTGCTGCTCCATTTCTTTTCTGTGCCATAGTTTAGTGTTACACTCACTATTTCTTGGTCAGCAGCGCAGCCCTGCAGAGCTCCTTGTGGGCTTCTGCTCCTCGTGGGGATTTACAGACTTACACTCGCTGGCTGCAGAGGTGTGTGTCTCTGATGGAGTCGTACTGAAGCTCTGTGGCCTTTATCCCTCAGCAGAGATCTAAATCTCTTCATGCATAGACGTCTGTTTATGAATAACACCAACAAAAACATCACTACCTTAAAAAAAAAAACAGAAAATGCAGGAAGCAGAGTCTCAAAGCTGAAACATCAACAGCCTGAATGTATGCAAATGTCTCACTATCATATATAATCTTGTAAATATGAATCCAGCAATCCTTTCATGTGTTTGTTTACAGATTGAAAACACAGGATTTGACGTAAACAGCAGCCAAAGAGTTGTGGGTATTTTTCAGAAACAGTCCAGCAGCGAAAAGTAAAAAATTGGACCATTTCAGTGCGAGTACATGATGACAGGTTCGGTTGCAAATTGCAGCACTTTTATCTCTCCAAGGTAAATGTGCAGATTTCTCTCTCTGCTGTGTCTGGGAGCACGATGCGTCCTGAGAGGAGGAGGAGGAGGAGGAGGAGGAGGAGGACCCTACATGCTGGGGGATGAGTGCGTTCTGCAGCACTGCTTTACATCCAGTTGAAATGGTGTTTTTTTTTTTTTAAATATTCCAAATTTTTAGGCAACCAAAAAGCAGCTGGTTGACGGATCAGTTTGAGGTTTCAGATGTAAAAATGTAACCATCTCAGAAAACAGCATAACTTTGGTGCAGTGGTGTTTGTGTCGTTTGGATAGACACATTTTCCTTTGGAAAAAAAAAAAAAAACAGAGATTGGTCATGTGATTAAAGGAGGTGGAGCTCTACAGAGCGAGCTTAGTTTGTTGAAAGCCAAATCTATGGAGTTAAATTAGTGCCAAAACCTCACAAACACAAAAACTGTGTTTTATTTGCAGCCAGTGATTCACAAACAAACTTAACGTGATTTGCAAAAGCAAAACAGAAAAATGTATTTTCACTTCAATGAAAATATCCTTGAGGCGCAAAAATAAAATCTTTCAAGTACAAAAAAAAATATTGTTCAAGATTTAATTTTTTCTTCTCGAGTTCAAAAAAAAATTCTGCAAGTCGGAGAAACAGTTTTGACATGATTCTACCACGTCATGTGACTTTTGGCACGATCTTCCCGCCGTTCTGATCCGCATCCGCAGGACTTCGATTAATCATGAATGCCAGCACACGACTCGAGCAATGTTCTGCAGTGTTCACGCCACAACAGCAGGTGGCACTGTTGATGCTGTTTAAGACCATAGATCTACATCATAGATACGGCGAGGAGCCCAGGAAGAGGACGCCCTGGACCGCGCAAGATCACGGCAGCATGAGCAGCCAACAGGTGAGTTTGGGACCAAAAGTCACATGACGTGGTAGAATCATGTAAAAACTGTTTCTCCGACTTGCAGAATTTTTTCTCCTACTTGCAGATTTTTTTTTAACTCGAATAGAAAAAATTAAATCTTGAACAATATTTTTTTTTGTACTTGAAAGATTTTATTTATGTGCCTCAAGGATATTTTCATTGAAGTGAAAATACATTTTTCTGTATTTGTGAAGCAAGATGTTTTTGTTAGAGAGACATTTTTTTTCATTAATAAAACTAAACACATTAGTTGTGAATTATGTTTTGCTTTTGCAAATCACACTAAGTTTGTTTGTGAATCACAGGCCGCAAATAAAACACAGTTTTTGTGTTTGTGAGGTTTTGGCACTAATTTAACTCCATACAAACCTGCTTGAAATGTTGCTTCATGGATCTGAAAGACTGGAGCCCAACAGTATGCAAGCTGTCTTTGAATTTCTGGTGTTCCTCAGGGCGCGATACATGGTCCTCTTGCATTTTGAACTTGCAAAAAATGCTCCTATTTTTTTTTTTTTTTTTTTTTTTTTTTTTTTTTACAGCAATCTCCACTGTAAAAAAAAAAGAATTAAACATTTGACGTAAAAAGTTTGGAAACGCACCGAAAAAACTGCGTAGAGTCTTCATGCATATTTTCATGTTGTGTTTAACCTTCTTATAACGATGCTGTAGTGACAGAATATGACCTACATTTTTCTAAACACTGTAACTCATCAGCCGTTTACGCGACCGACGTAATTCCAGCGGATTCTGAGAGCTAAGAAGAGCAGCTTTGAGCTGATGTATATATGTAACAGTCGTGGCTGTCTTTATTCTAAATAGTTCTAGTAGGAGCACATACAGTACAGCCACTGTATATTTATATTTATATCTATGTCTCTATACCTTTAAGTGTGTGCGTGGCTGCCAGAGTGTATTTCCATTCCAGTGTTTTCCAGTCCAGGTCTGCGTTAATGCCTGTCAGAGTGCATTTGAGAGCTGTATACAGCTATATATAATCCATGCATGCAGCTGATTGTGTTTGTGTATGAGCGTCTGTGAAGTCTGTGAATATGTGCAGCTAACAAGCAAGGCAGCAGCTGACAGAAAACATTATTCAAACCATGCTTATCCCCTTCTGACTGCTAAAACCTGACATTTATCTGCAGCACGAGCCACCGCTGGAAGCAGCAACGCTCTCATGTAGCGACACACACACACAGACACACACGTTTGAGGAGAGGATATGGACTGCTGTTTGTGTACCCAGCGGCTCCTGTGGGATCTGACTCTGGACCCCTACAAGGTGTTATTATTGTTCCTCTTATTAATCAAACATTTGCTGTGGACTGGCGCCAGATTATTGGCACAGGCAATGAAAGCTGCTGATTTCAGTGGAGCTGCTGGTGGATGAGTGTCCTCTGTCCTTTCCTCTGTGTGCCGTCCTTACTTCTGGGACAGCGCTCAAGGATTTTGGAGTGTTTGTTGAACACCCCCTCACCCCTCCACCCAGCATCCCTCTTGCTTTCACATGGCTGAGCTACAAGGACAAATGGCTCTGAGATGGAAGTGAAATTGAAGTCGTAGTTCATATCAGCCCTGCAGGGATTATTCTGCATGTGTGTGTGTGTGTGGGGGGGGGGGGGGGGGGATGTATCACTCATGTGCATGAAACTGAAACTTGTATTTGCAGAGTGGATCTTTCAGACATTCACTCCTGAATTTTTGCAGATATTCTCAGTAGCTCCGCCCCCAAATTTTTCAAAGTGAGTCCAGAGGGGCCGGACAACGCTACGTACTGAAACAGACGGATGTTCATTCGTTAGCCTCAGGTGTTTTTATTCATCCTTGTTGTGTGACGTAAACCTCACCACCCCGACAAATTCTCCTCCTTTTATCCTGCTGTTTTCTCACTTTGGCCACCAAACCTTCGCTTTGGGAGTTTCACCAAGAAACTAGCAGGAAATAATAAACAATCTGAGATATGAGATAAAAATCTGAAATTAGGAGGTGGAAAGTTTCTAACGTCTTGATTCGGCACAGTTCTTGGCAGTGCTCTCCCTGTGGATCCAGTCTTGGGACTCTCACTAATGAGAGCTCCGGCTTGTGACCCCCTACGGCAGTGATCGTCAACCGAGGAAAATAAAAGGAAATAAAAAACGCCCTCTGAAAAGTAGCCAGCCTTCAGTCAGAAATAACCACAAACCAGTTGCATGCAGAGACGCTCCCTCTCTTTGATGCAGAGGTTTTGTTTATGTTTAACCCTTAGAAGCCTGACCCATCAAAAAAAAGCTTAAATTCTATTATTAATTAATTAATTAATTAATTAATTAATTTATTTATTTATTTATTTATTTATTTATTTATTTATTTATTTATTTATTCATTCATTCATTCATTCATTCATTCATTCATTTATTCATTTCTTTATCTGTCTGTTTATTTACCTCTTTATTTATTTATTTATTTATCATTTATTTATTTATCATTTATTTATTACTTTTTTGTTTATTTATTTTTTATTATTTATTTATTTATTTTATTATTATTTATTTATTTATCTGTCTGTCTGTTTGTTTATTTATTTATTTTTATTATATATTTATGTATTATTTATTTATTTATCTACTTATTTGTTTGTTTGTTTATTTTTATTATTATTTGTTTATCATTTATTATTTATTATTTATTTATTTATTTATTTGTTTGTTTATTTATTTGGAACTGGGATTTTTATTGACCCCTTTAACAAAATCCAAAACAAAACAACAAAAACTTTTTTGGGGGGATATCATTTTGCTTACATTTTTTTGTATCATATTTGATAAATCAGGTGGTTTTGGCAACTTTTTTTTTATATAATTATTTGTGTTGCTTTCATGCTTTTCCATCAATCATACTTACAGATTTCTATCAAACAAAGCCAAACCCAATCATTTAACTTAGTTTACACTCTTCAAGAGTGAAATCAGGATCACAAGATATTTACCTTTTATCCCAACCCACAACAAACAAACAAACGAACAAAAAGATATATAGGTAAATAAGAAACTACACAGCTCTCGACCCTTATATCCCACACCAATCCTCTGCTACATTAACACACACACACACACACACACACACACACACACACACACACACACACACACACGTCCTTGTCCTGTATTCTCTCCCCTCCGCCTCCTGCCAGCCATGTCATTTTATTTGTCAGATTATTTCATGGGTTTTAGTTTGTAATGCTCCTCTGATGCATTTCCACACAGCCTTGAATTGTTTAACCTTGTTGTAATCTTCAGGTAAAGCTCTTTCACTTGTCAGATAACATCTCATCTGGAGTTTGCATGTTTCGCCCTTGTGCACAGTTCTCTTAGTCTTCCTCCTCATGAGGTGGACCCGTGACCCGTTCGGGGTCTGCTTTGCTTTGGATTGCTCCAGCTCAGGGGTGACGGTGATGTTTGCATGGAAAATGGCTCTAAAGTTGTACTTTAAAGATGGTTTTTGGGCTTTTTATGCCAAAGCAAACTTCAGTAAAGAGCCTTGAGACAGATTTGAACCGTTGAGCTGAACCAGCAGGTGAAGCCTGGCAGATCCTGAATAACAGAGCACCTCAGATTTATCTTTCAGAGCCTGAACGCCTTCAGAAGTCGTGTGTAATCATAGCTGTAACACTGATAGCTGTCATTTTAACAGTGATGGAGTGTTGTAGTGTGGGGTTTACCTCTAATGCCTGATGAATGAATGTGATGAGTGCAGGATAGATGAAGATAAAGGACGCTGAAGGATGATGATAGATGTAGCTCCAGGGAGGGGGGGTGAGTCAGGACCGGAGAGTACTAAATAATCTGCCTGACAACTTCACGGTGAGAGCAGATTTTTTTTTTTTTTTTTTTGTTTAGTGGTCGTAGCGTCTCATATTGTTCACATTCATTGAATCTTCAGTGTTTTGATGTTGAGACGTGTCCGCTGTTATCAGGCTCATATTTGGAAAACACGCCTCGCTCTGCAGATGATTCAGAAATCACGTCTGTGACAAGGACCACACACGATCCGCTGCTGCTGCTGCGGTGCTCACCGCCGCTCAATACCCGTGAAGAATGTTATCTGCTCTTATCTATTCATAACTGAAAAGCTACAATGAGGCTCCCGGTCAAGGCTGAGGGGGCGGCCCCCCTCCCTCCCCCCCTCCCTCCCCTCCCTGCACGCTCACAGCGGAGCGCACCAAAACAAAGGATTTTGGTTGTAAACACAGTGGAAGCAGCTGACTGTGAGGAATGGCTTTCTTTGTGTGTGTGTGTGTCCTCTTGAATGAATGAAAGCATGAAAGTGGAAACAGACCATGTGTGTGTGTGTTTTCCTGTGTGTTCATGCAACAGGACAAACAACTGTTAATTATTGCAGAGATCGGAGACAGATTTTGTGCAAACACAGCGCGCACCTTCACGTCTCGTCATCGATTCGCTCGAATCAAACACGTTAAATATCAAATCCGTAGATTTGATTCGCTGCAGTCTCTGGATTTTAACAGCTCTTCACAGATCGTCCTGCAGATGATGCAGATACCCGAGGAGGAGCCAACCTGATAATCTGACCTGTCTTCATCTGCAGTTACCTCACAGGTTTATTATTCAAAAAAAATAAACGTAGGAGACAAATAAAAACGAGCTGCAATGATAACTACCCATCATTCCTGTTAGTGAGGATATTAAAGAGGAAATGAAACATGTTATTTTTGGCTCTGGTTTTGCTCACGAAAAACAATCTGCTGAAAATCTGTCGTTAAAAAAAAAAAAAAACTAAATCCACAAATATGACCGATTTTATGTCGTAATTTGACCGAACTAGAGAGTCAGTTAGCCTATGGCAAGCCGTTTTAACATTTAAAAGCTGAGTTCGACTATCCGAAATTGGAATTACAGATATCTGTAATTCAATTTTGCCAAGGCGAAATTACATCACATTTGCCATTCATGTGTATTGGATGACTCATTGCGGATATCCAAAACGTCATTTCGGATATCCAAAATGTGAATTACAGATATCTACAGATGAATTTTGGATATCTGTAATTTGTATTCAAGATATCTGTAATTCAATTTTGCCTAGGCAGAATTCAAATTACAGATATCTTTAATTCGCCTCAATTTAAGATATCTAAAAATGTATTTACGGATATCTTAAATTAAATTTCGCCTAGGTGAAATTCATTTGTAGATATCTGTAATTCACATTTTGGATATCCGAAATGACGTTTTGGATATCGCAATGAGTCATCCAATACACATGAATGGTAAATGTGACGTGATTTCACCTATGCAAAATTGAATTCAAGATATCTGTTATTCACATTTCGCCTAGTCAAAATTCAAATTTCGGATAGGCGAACTCAGCTTTTAAATGTTAAAACGGCTTGCCATAGCGAGCCGGCATTTTGGAGTGACGTCATCGTCTACGTAGGCGGTGACTTGGAACCTGCTGACTTAACTTTACCTGTCTCTTCTCCGCTTGCCTGTGGCGTTTTGGCGCCCTGTCATGGCGGTGGACAGATGCTGCTGACCCACTGTTAGAGTGTGTTGGCCGGTCAGTAGAGCCCTGGCTGTAGGCACTGGAACTGAAAACACTCGGGGCAGCTTCCGGCTTTAGTTTGTTGGTCCGGTGGACCACTAGCCTGCTGAGCTCAAAAGTCATCTGCTCTATAATCTTCCTCCAGAAAATGCTCCCTACACACCCTCGAGTCCGGGCCCATCGGTGGGTTCTTCCTCTTCCAGCCAACGCAGCAGAATTGTTTTCCGTTTTAGCGGAAGTTTGTGAAAGTGGACTGTTTTGTCCTCGGCCTTAACTTTACAATACAGTAATGGCCCCCCAGTTTGTTCTTTCTTCCGCTTTGGCTCCTCAGTCTCCATCTTTCACTCTCGTCTCTTGCTCTTCTTCCACTCCCAAGACCGCGAACCCAACCCCATGACGTCACAGCTCAAAGAACTGCAAGATGGCGGCGCGCTTGTCACGAAAGACAAAACGTTTCTCCGTTTTTCTTTTAAGTGTTTATATTTGTCATGTTTTTTTTAATAATTATTGCTAAGAATAGGTCTCAATCTAGTAAAAAAATGTTTATTTGGTTGACTGTTTCATTTCCACTTTAATGATGAACAGCAGTTTGGTTTCAAAACAAATTTATCCTCTCGGGGCAGAAAAATGTTAGATAAAGAAAAAGGAGGACAACAAACGGTCTAAACGTCATGTTCTTTAACAAGTTTGTTTATTATCCGTCCTGCTAGCTAGCTCAGCTAGCCTCGAAGCCTAGCCTCAGGATGTGTATGCTCATATAACTTTAGCGTTTGCTAGAAACGGCCCTGCAGATAGCAGCTACAGACATGAACAAGTTGACACAAGTTGTTGCGGCTAAAATCGCTGGTTTTGCGGCAGCTTTTCGAGAAAAAAAAATTTGCAAAGCACGTTGCCGTGTTTTTAATTTTTTTTTGCAATCAAAATGCGAAAATTAGCAAAAATTGCAAAACCAGTAAAAATCAGCAGAGAATAAAACAGCACCGAGTGTTGTGTGTTAACTCTCACTCTGTGATGTTTTTCTCTCTTCTTGCACACCCCTTTATCCACCGAGCTGGTGCTAGTGCCAGTTTGGTGCCAGTTCTTTGGTTCTAATCCTGTTCTTCCAAAGAACCGGTTTGGTTTTCCTCTGAGCTGAGTCGAAGCCGCGCTTACAGACGGCGCTGGGAGCTCTTAAAGAAAGGCAGAGACTTCCTCTTTATCTGCGTGTCTCGTGGAAGTTGATGTGATTTGATTCAGACATCTGCAGCCGTCGAGCCGATCAGCTCCTCCTCGGCTTTGTTCTGCTACCATAAAGAGTTCGGTTGAGGAAACCTCTGGGCTGTACGGCGTTGGCGGTCAATATTGACATTTCTAATGGAACCACAGCGAGCTGCAGACGGTTTCCTCCCATAGTCACTCCGATCAGCTCTGAAAATCCCCGTCACCAACATTTCTTTTCCATCTTAAATAAAGAGTGAAACTATCTGAAAAAAACGTCACTATTTGTGCGCTCTTTCTAACAACGCTGGCTCTGAGTCATGAGTGAGTCACACTTGCCAGCATTTTACTCTGAAACTACAAACTTCAAATGATTCCTTTTGCAGCTATTCTTGGTTAAAAACAGTCATTACCAGAGGAGGAGATGTGTGGAGGTGAAGCAGAAGCAGACAGGAATCAGTGTGGGGAGAGTCTGGACGTAGAAAGATGTACGTCAGAGAAACTCTCCTGAAAGTGGACTCACAACTGTTGGAGAAAAGATAAACAAAGAGGAACTTTGTGACGTGAGGACCCCCCCTCCTCCTCCCTCCCCCCTCCGTCACTGTCCATGTTCCTCTATCTCCGCCTTTTCTCATCCTCAGTGTGTGCCCACTCACCCTCTCCATTCTTCTTCCTCTTCTCTTTCAACCCACTCCTCTCTATTTATCTCATCCTCACAGCTGGTGTCCATTCATCTCCAATCAGTGGCTAAGTGCAGCGTAAAAAAGGACGACAACAAAATAAAATTTATTAAAAAAAAAACAAAAAACAGGACGGCATGAAAACAACTGGCTTCACGCTGCTTCTCCAGATGATATCGGCTTTTATCTGTGAAAGGAGGCATTAAAAATCCACTAACTCCTCAGCCCCCCCCGCCTCTCTCTGTGAATCTTCTGTTTCTATTATAAGACTTTCATTCTCACAATGAGCAGAGGTAATCACCTATCATATTTCCTGCCTGCATTCCTCACCCCCGGTGTATTTTAAGCTGCATTGCCTGTTGCTGGCTCCCGTCTCCTTCCCACTCTCTTTCATTATGTTGTTGACGTGCCTGTTTAACACAGACTGTCATTGTCACCGCAATAAAAAAAAAAAAAAAAAAAAAAACAGACAACAAAATTATTTTAAATAGGTCATTAGTTATTTGTTACTTACTCCTGCAAACAAGCCTCAACGGGAAGCTCGAGCAGCCAGGACTCCTCTGATTCTTCATGTGGTTTCTCTCTGAATCGACGGCACAGACGCGTTCGTCTCAAACACAACGTGTCTCTGATGATGGATAATTGCAGTTTAATGCTCAACTCAAGTCAACCTGAACCTCACAGAGTGATATATGTCCCCATTTAGAGGACAAGCATCAATCTGTCCACATTAACAACGTAAAATCAAACCTGTTAAAAGCTACGTGTGGGGTGCCACAGGGTTCAGTACTTGGACCGTTGCTGTTTATATTGTACAATCACATTTAACCGAAATTCAACTGAATACACGACAAAGACAAAATATTTATTGTTCAAACTGATAAACTTTGTTGTTTTTTACAAATATTTTTGAATTTGATGGCTGCAACCAGTTCCTAAAAAGCTGGTTCAGGCTCATGTTTCCACTGTGTTCCATCACCTTTCCTTTAACAACACTCAATAAGTGTTTGTGAACTGAGGACACTAATTGTTGAAGCTTTGGAGGTGGAATTCTTGCTTTTCATAATACTCCATACATTTTCAATGGGAGACAGGTCTGGACTGCAGACAGGCCAGTCTAGTACCTGCACTCTTTTACTACGAAGCCACGCTGTTGTAACAGGTGCAGAATGTGTCTTGTCATTGTCTTGCTGAAATAAGCAGGGACGTCCCTGAAAAAGACGTGGCTTGGATGGCAGCATATGTTGCTCCAAAACCTGTATGTACCTTTCAGCATTAATGGAGCCTTCACAGATGGTCCAGTTAGCCATGCCATGGGCACTAACACACCCCCATACCATCACAGATGCTGGCTTTGAGACTTTGACCTGAGAACAATCCAGATTGTCCTTTTCCTCTTTGGCCTGGAGGACACCACGTCCATGATTTACAAAAACAGTTTGAAATGTGGACTCGTCAGACCACAGCAGACTTTTCCACTTTGCGTCAGTCCATCTCAGATGAGCTCGGGTCCAGAGAAGCCGGCGGTGTTTCTGGGTGTTGTTGATATATGTCTTTGTCTTTGCATGGTAGAGTTTGAACTGTCACTTGTAGATGTAGTGATGAACTGTGTTAACTGACAATGGTTTTCTGAAGTCTTCCTGAGCCCACGTGGTAATATCCTTTACACAATGATGTTGGTTTTTAATGCAGTGCTGCCTGAGGGGTCAAAGGTCACGGGCATTCAGTGTTGGTTTTCAGCCTTGCTGCTTACGTGCAGAGATTTCTCCAGATCCTCTGAATCTTTTGATGATATTATGGACTGTAGACGATCAAATCCATCAATTCTTTGACATTGTTGAGAAACATTGTTCTTAAACTGTTGGACTATTTGCTCACGCAGTTGTTCACAAAGTGGTGAACCTCGACCCATCCTTGCTTGTGAACGACTGAGCCTTTCTGGAGATGCTCCTTTTAAACCCAATCATGACACTCTTGTAGATGTAGTGATGAACTGTGTTAACTGACGATGGTTTTCTGAAGTCTTCCTGAGTGAAGTGAACCGCAATTCATTCAGTCATTTAAAATATTTAACCACTTTGTTTTAAACCCACGAGAAGACGCATTCGTCAGGATTACTGTCATGATTTTAAAGCTTTTGTAACTGCAAACGTTTGGCTGAGAGTCACCAGTGAACACGGTCACACTAAAAAACCAAAACACTGGCTGCTCTGAAACGGTCATGATCCCGTCAGGAATCTGTAGAACTTGAGTCCACGGTTGGGTTTTGTTTCAGACAACCAAAAAACAAACAGACATTTTATCGCTCCTTACAGCTTTAATTCAGTGTTTCAAGCTCGGTCTGAATAAATGGAACCACTTTCGTTAACACGCACGAACATCCAACTATTATCATCATCGTCGCACAGAAGTTAAAAAAACGTCAGATAGAGAAGAGGAGAAACAGGGTGAGTAAGTGTATTCAGACAATATGTACAACAATAAACCTGTGATGTGATAAAAGAGTGATCTGAGCTGGTGTGTCACACAGATCATCTGAATGTTAAGGACACAGTAAATCATAGAGGACAGTTACTGATAAAATCAGCACCATTGTCTGACTGTCCGCCCATCACGGGGCCCTTTCACACCTGATGGATCCGTTTCTTCTCGCCTCGGCCTTCTGAACGTGTTTCACGGATGGCCTCACAAGCTTTTGGCGGTGAACTCTTTGGATCCCTGCTGCCACCAAAGAAAAAGATCAAATACTGGGTGCACACAATGCAGTCGACGATAAACTCCAGCCAATTATTATCTTTGTTTCTCCGCCTCAGGGGCCCCGGTGGGTTCCAGCAGAGATGGGTGAGGGGCTTGAAGCGGGTGTATGGTGATGTGTACGTCTTGTTGAAGAAAGGGGGCGGGGGGGGGGGGGGGGGGTGCAGGGAATCATATGCCTCTGGGAAAACATCAGCCGCCCGGCGCTCCAGTCACCATAAAAACATCATGAAGCTCAGTCCTGCTGCTTCTTTTCTTTTTTTCATATTTCCATGAGAAGAAGCCGGCTTTTAACCATTAAGAGGCCGATCCGCCGAGCAGGCCGTTGCCTTAGAAATGAGCAATAAAGGAGTCTGGGAGAATGAGTCCTCTGGGGGGGGGAGTGCAGGCGAGGTTGCGCTCAAGGTTGAGTCTGCGCTGACCCCGAGGCCTTGTTACAATATATATGACCCATTTATGTCTCCATCCAGTGTTGCCGCTGACCTTGGTGTTTACGAGGCCGCCGCGCCAGAAAAGGCCATCATGCAATTGGCCTGATTCATGTGACATGTCGGCTAAACAACGGGCTTGTTACCCCCAACATGCCGGCCCCGCCAGCTCGGAGTGGCTGCTATATATCTGCTCGCAGAGATGTATTAGCTCTGAGCTCAAGGCGTTATTTTGACAGGTAGATTTAGTTACCTGTTAGGATCGATACAAGACCTGGTAACAGTTAACAGACGCAGTGCTTCATATGTGTTGGTGACATTTTCCAAAATGACTTTATGGATTTTGTGCAGCTCAAGCTCCATTATGAAAGTTTTTCATGTTAAAGGGCTCCTAAACGAAAAGAAAATACCATAAATCACTCCTCAGAGTTTATCTGCGAGCCTCCTTTCATCTTTAAATTCTGTTTTATTTTTCTTTTCCACCGCTGCGCCGTGTTTTCTTCCGTGCAAACCCCTTCCTGCGACCTGCAGTAGGCCGGCTGTGCACCCAGGAAGCGGGAGATAAAAGGCCGGCAACGTCAAAACGATCAAAAGCGGTGAACATCAACGCTGCCTCCTTTTTTTTTTTTTTCTTTCTTTTTTTTAGGTAGGTGCAGCGTCTGCTTCCTCGACGCCCGTGGAGGCTCTGTGGATGTCGGTTACCTCAGCCTCGGGCGGGACGACAGCTTGTCAAGTTGACTGACAAGTGTGTGAAGGTGTAGGAACTCCAGCGATACACTCCTTATCTGAAGTCGTGAAGTTGGATGTGGTAGTTTGAGAGCGCGAGACACCTCGTGCAGCTGCAGAGGAGTGACTCTGCTGCGTTTGTTATTTTGGTCTTAATTAAAAAGAGCCTCTCTTTGAGTAACCGAGCTGTGATCAACCTGTGCGCCCTCAGGAGGTGGGCGTCGCTGAGCAAATAGTCGCTCTTTCTCTCATTTAGAGGTTTTCTGGGTGCAGAGAGCAGCTGGTGAGTTTAATGGAACTCTTCTTTAAATATAGTAAGAAAACTGAGTCCTGTCTTGCAGAGTTATAATTTTTTTTATATATGTAAGAGCAGCTCAAACACTTAAAGCACCACCTTTGAAAATTGGTCCCTAAATGTGTTTCAATAGATGGTTTCAGGCTGCTTAAAAATCCAAGCTGTGCACTTAATAAGGAACACCTGTTCAGCTGCTCGTTAACACAATCAGCCAATCACACGGCAGCAACTCCACACGCTGAAGACGAGCTGCTGGAGTTCAAACCTAGCTTCGGAACGGAGAAGGAAGGTGATTTAAGAGACTCTGAACGTGGCGTGGTCTGAGTGTTTGACAAACTGCTGATCTGCTGGGATTTGAACCCACAACCATCTCCAGAGTTCACAGAGAATGGTCCCAGAAAGAGGAAATATCCAGTGAGCAGCAGTTCACTGGGATGAGATGTCTTGTTGAGGTGGCTCAAACAAAGTGGGGAAAAAATCCAAACTGCACTTCAAAAAATTATTTTCTTCTTCGATAAAAATACTCAAAAATAACAAAAACACTTAGAAGTTAAAAGAACAAAGAAAGTACAGCAATAAGCTAAGAAAATGAGGGACAGAGATCTACACATGATCCTTAAAGCTCGACATGCTTACATACAACACGGATCGATCTGAAATATCAACATATCAATACCAGCGTTGGCATGAGCATTGATCAATGACTGTGAGTGTAGCCGCTCAGTCACGTCACTCAGACGCACACTGCTGGCTGCATGATGGCAGAGAGGATCATCGTTTGGGGTTATTTTACAGCTGCAGCTGTTTTCAGAGATCAAATGAGATTCTGTGGAAACACCACAAACTGATACAAACATCTAATAACACAAAAAAAGACACTCTGAGTCAAAGTAAACAGAGGGAGGAGGAGAAAACTACAACCAGACCCCCGGACCAGAGACAGAAGTCATTCATTGAGTCCTTCCAACATGACCAACAACATCCAGGGAGCTGCTCTATGAAATAAAAGTAAGATTAGTTCATGTTATTTTTCAAAGTGTAATTGTTCCTCATAGTTGTAGTTTTAGAAAACTGACTATGGAGACAGTCATTTTATATGTTCATCCATTGAAAATAATCTGAATTATTTTACTGTAACTGAAATTATGTAACTACATAAAGATATAAATGTTATATATGAAGTGCTTTACAAATTGATTTGACCACCACCACCAGTGGATGTTTGACACCGCTGCCCCAAATGATCAGTATGATACAGTTTTTCTTTTATGGTTAATCCAGCAGAATTTGCAGCTCTTTAATCAAAATGATATATTTAAATCTAAAATATAATAACTGTTGTTATCCATGAATATTTAAATGTACTATTTTACAACATAGCAGAAATAAATAAATAAAGCACATTGCTATTTACTGATTGGAAAAACTAGTTATTTACTTTCTTTTATGAACATGTACATTAGTTTTAGTCCTTGTTTGTTATCCTTGATTAATCTAAAAAGCTGCTTATCTATGTAAAGAGTATCTGTATATGTATCTATACTGGCCCACCTTCTCCAGGTGTGGAACTCAGTCAAACTCTTCCAGATGGAAATCTGCATTTTTTTTTCTAAAGGGATAAAAGCTTATGGCGATTTATTTATTTATTTATTTATTTATTTATTTATTTATTTTATTTTATTTCATTTATTTTATTTATTAATTTTATATTTATTTTATTTATTTTCTTATTTTATTTTTTTTCTTATTTTATTTATTTTATTTATTTTATTTATTTATTTATTTTATTTATTTATTTAATTTTGATTATCTGCCTACTTACCTACTTATCAACAGTGCAAGATTCTTAAGATACGGTATTCATTTATTTATTTATCTACCTAACAGCACATGTTTGTTTATTTAGAATTTATTATTAAAATAGGCATATAAATAAGCTGTTTTCTTATGTAGAATATTATTCAGTCTTACTTTAGTTAAACTGTCTTTAAAGGCTGTTTTCTTATAAATCCAACATTAAACTACAATTTGACTTAACAACTCTACCTGGTGTAGCACGTTTCTCATTTCCTTTTAAATGCGCTCTGAATGCCGTTCCTTCTAAACGTCAGTGTTTATGAGGTGTAAGATATCAGCATGTAGCAGATTAGCATGTGTCACAGGGTCCTTTCAGCTCTCTGCCATGACAGGAAGTGCAGAAAACGTCCTCATCAGACTGATTCCAGGAGCAGAAATTCTCCCTCCAACATGAGGAATGTTTCTACCTCTGATGTTTGGTTCACTCTGCTGTTTGGTGATAAAACTACAGAGGAAAAATGCAAACGGTTCCCTGAACGTTGCATTAAAGTGGTTTAGATTTTCTCGAAGCGTTAATTCGCTCTCTTTCTGTATGTATACGTCTCTGTGTGTCAGCTACAACATCCACAGAAAGTTTCACAGCTTCATTTTTTCACTGCTGTAGTTTATATCTGAGGGGCTGCGTCTGACTGGAAGCTTCTTGTTTCCTGTTTAACTTTAGTTTCAGTCCAACTTCTGTTCAACACAAAAAAAACCATCAGAGAGACATCCTCACACTGAGTCATGACAGTCGGTTCAATACATTTAAACCCCACTTCACGACCCCCACCCCCTGCCCTGATCCCCCCCCCTCCCTGAGGGTGAAGCGCAGTGCGGGTCCCAGCTGTGCAGAGAGCAAGCCTGAGTGCATCTCGCCGTTACCATCGCAACCTCATAAGCCACAGGCGTCTCTGGGCACCAAGCATGAGGATATATGTTGTGTTTACAGAGAGAGACAGCGATGCCATGATTAGAAAAAAAAAAAAAAAAACATGAAAAAGAGCAGAGAAAATGACAACACTTCATTTGGAGCGGGTAGGCGCAGCAGCCCGGGTGTCATTTTGTATGAATAATTCCTTTTATTTGATTATGTGCTTTCAAAAGTTGGTTCTTTTGATCAAACGGTGTCAGGCTGTTCACCAGGTGCGTCCTTGTAGCCTGATTTTCATTTGGATGCTGCATTTGAAGAGTTTCAAAATGCTTTAAATTCACTCTGGGGAAACCAGCACAAAAAGTTATCAGAGAAACCGGTTTGTTCCAAACAGCCAGGGCCACACAGCTCGCGATACGTGTTGGTAATAAACAACAGTCATTTAAACCTCCGTGAGGGGCGGGTTTACAGCAAGTTTTCTGTTTAAAAGACAAAACACAAAAGAGCTCTCAGAGTAAAGCATGAGAGGCGCTAACAGAAGATCTTCAAGGTTTTACTGATGAGAGTTCCAGCTGACCTACATCGTGTGAGCATCCTTCATGTGATGAGTCCTTGTGACACACGAAACAAGGGAACAAGAGTGTGAAGAAGTGTTCTTATTATCCTGCCTTGAAGAGGTCCTAACACCTTGCTTTTTAAAGCTCCTGTGCAGATTTTTTGGACAGTTGTGAAATGGACTGAAATCAACACTGATGCAAACCAGACAGTTAGCAAAACCAGAAAAATTAGCTATATCCTAAATTTTACTGGTGATACCCTTGACGAAGGGGGTAGGTGCCAGTTGGGGCATGTGGAAGAAAACCTCTTGTTTGTTTTCCTCCATGATCAGTGACTCAATAATATAAGCAGTGTCAGAAAACATGTGTAGGATGAATTAGTAAAGAGGCATCCCTTTGTCCACAGGGGGGCTTCAAAGTAATCCCAAACAGAAGGCTCCTCACAGGAGCTTTAAGTTTGAAAACTGATGTTGGAGAAACCGTGACCTCCTCTAACTGGAGAACTCACTGAGTCTGGACTTGGCGTGTGTTTGATTCCTCTGGTTATGATAAGCTGAGATTTGAACCCTCAAGAGAAAAACTTCAATTTTGTCTGATGGAGAAAAATCTTTAGGTCATCTGCTGAATCAACAACCCGGCAGCTTAGCCAGATTATGATTTTATGACGGAGTCAACACTGACTATTGATCTCAATCTGAAATTGAACCCCGTACTCCTCAATAAAAGTCCCGTGTTGGTTTGACCCATCCGTTGACCTTAACAGACGCCCAAAGTGCTCCTCAGACTTCCCCTCCTGACTCTACAGAAAATCGATACCAGAGCTCATCTGCTGCCATCAGGAGATGATGAAGTCTGAGGCAGTTTTTCAGGGCTTCAGGTGAAGTAATGCAAAGACAGTAGACAGTTGGAGGAACATCTTACTAATGACTGGGTATCAAAATTAGGGATAGCCCGATTATCGTTGCATATATTTGTCATTTTGACCCATATCGGCATCGGCCTTTTTTTTAATACGATGTTCGATAATAGGTCACTTCAAAACTTGGCAAAGGAAAGCTATTCTTAACTAGTTTGCTTTGGTTAGTGAAAGTCTGTTAGCTTAATGCTAACATGAATGGAAAATCCCATTGACCGGCTAACGCAATTAGCATCGTGACTATCTGACAGTCTATGAACTTATTATAACTTTCACAGCTTGCTTGGCTCTTGAAAATGATATTGTTATTGTTATTGTTTGAAGTTAAAAAAAAGAGATAAACATTTTAGTTGTATTGAAATTTTGAAACAGTTTATATACTGTAGAAAACTTAAGGGAGCTATTTATTTGTTTAAATTGTTATTTACCTTTAGAAGACATGCTGCTGAGCCTGGAACATGTTAAATAAACATGTGCTGAAAGGCATTTAAACAAAGTGAAGGATCAGAGTTTGTATTATTCAAAATGTTGATGTCAATATATTCACTTTTACTGCAAATGAATATCGGCTGCAAATATCGGTTATCGGCCTCCTTCACGGCTAATAATCGGTATCGTTATCGGCCCTGGAAAAAGCATCTCGGTCTATCGCTAATCAAAATGACACTTCAGAGGGAAAGCTGAGGCTCATCACTCTGTAAGAGACTGCGTGAGCAAATAGTCCAACAGTTTCAGAATGTTTCTCAAAGTAAAATTACAAAGAATGAGTGGATTTCATCTACAGCCCATAGTAGAGCCTGACTTGACTTTTTAGACTTGACTCTAACCCTAACCCTAACCCTAACCCATAACCAATATGTTGGTCGATATATGATATAAGAACATCGATAAACACAGGATATATACTGTACATGAACACAAATTCTTATCCCTGTGATTGGCTGGAGACCAGTCCAGGGCGCACCCCGCCTCTCTCCCTAAACTGGGATTAGACTCCAGACACCCTGAACAGGAGCAGAGGGATAGAAGATGAGCGAACTTGAACTTTAATTCCCAGCTTTTTCACAAAGATGCAGCTTACCCCACTTTAAAACTGTATAACAGGTGGATGTGAATTAACAGTTGCATAAATCTTTGTTCACAAAGAGAATTTGCACAACTCATGAATTCTCTGGATCCCAAATCTGCCGAGGGAATCGAAAAACACGTAGTTTTAAATGACTGGCTGCTGAGCGACAGAATCTCTGCACATCAGTTACAGATTTGCTGGTATTGATTTAATCAGGATACACTATAATCGGCCTGATTGATTGGCTAGCCGATCAGCTCACAAATGAACATACACTTTTTACTTTCACCATTTGAAGTGTCCAAACTTTTGGGGTGTTTTATATATTTCTATGGGCTGACGGTGCTCCAAAGACTTCTTCTGATAACGGCTCTGAATTAACTCGCCAAAGACATCCTGGATCTCTTTCAGACATTTTTTTTTTTCCATCAGGGCTCCTTGTTATGACTTTATTTGGTTTATAAAGTGAATGTCAGCAGACTACTCTTCAATCCCACCAATTAACCTAATTGTTCAGCATCATTCAGACGTTTCAGGCCTTTGCCTCAACCTTTAAACTGTCTCAGCAGTCACTGCTTTCTGTGATTAATTAGTAATTATCAAAGACATTAAGTCGGCTGTAAGCGCTGACATGATTTCTTATCAACACCAACTGAAGAGATAAATTAAACACACTTCAATAACTGACGATGAACATGTTGATGATAAGCTACTTAGCAATCAGGGCCTCTTAATAAGTATTTATTGGAAGCTAATAGGCTGTGGGCTTGTGACTCGGCAGCCATTAGCAGGTAATTGCTAATTAATTAGCTTTTCCAACTCATCCAATTAGAGAAGTATGAGGCCATTAAGGAATAACCAAACGATCGTTAGTGTCAAGTATGCAAATAAATGTTTACTCATTAGAGGGGAATCTACCCAAGGAAATGATGGGGTAGTGTTGGGGTTTTTGTCCAACTCTCACTGAACCACACGGTCATGTTTTGTTTTTGTTTAGCTGCAGATTTTTTTTACTTCCAGTTCAACATTCCTGAACACCTGAACTGAGACGAGGCTTCCTGCCATACCAACGAGGACAAAAACACCACAAGAGTTTTGGGAGTCCAAGAGGAGCTCGGTGTGGTGGAAATGTGACAGAATTCTTTAAAGAAGTCAACTTTTAGGTCACATGCAATAATAAAGTCCTCCAACTCAAGAGTTTCCAACCATCAGATGGTCGTCTGACTTCAGTTTGTCTGGTTTTTAATTAAAGCTTGGTGAGATATAATTTTCCTTCAGTTTCTGGAGTCGGGGTTGCTCTAGAGAGTTCAAACTGCGTCGGGCAGTTCATGTGGAGCAATAAAAGGCTGGCTCCGTGTGAAGGTCGGGGAAATGTGGTCTTAAAAATAATGATAATAATAAAAACATAAAATGTTTTGGTTTCAAGGTGAAAGCTCCGATACGAACAGTTTTACGAAGGCAAGAGGACAATGACAAACTCCTCTGACAAACAAGGCTGATGGGAGGAGTTTGCTTTCGGGCAAACCACTTAAGTTTCTGACCAATCAGAGATGAGGGAATTTTAACTCCAGTAATAAAATAAACAGACGATGACGCCGATGTTGAAACCTGTTAAAAGACTGACTGACTGACTGTCCCCGTCTGCTACTACAGAAAGGATCCACATGATCCAAGTCCAGTAACGTTTAAAGCAGACAGACTGCATCCAGATCCTCACATGACCTCCAGCTGTCTGGAGTCCATCAGACCGTGTAAGAGCAAAGTTTGGGCTCTCAGTGAAGGGACGGTCTCAGTGATGGGAACTCAGGCTCTTTTGGCTGATCCAGAGAATCAATGAATCTTTATTCAATGTTACATTACAAACAAAGAGCACCTGTTGGGCTAAGGTATGCTGAGCCAAGTCACACAATAGAATAGAATAGAAGGTGCAAGAGGGAGTAGAGTGCAATGACAAAGGTAAAAACAAAAGACATGAGGTAGTTATTATCTGATACAGTAATGATATGAGGTAGTGTATTTCCATAATTATGATGACATGGTAGCGATATTAGCCTATGTTCAGGATCCTAACTGCTGTCGGGTAGAAACTGTCCCTGAGTCGGTTTGTCCTTGCAGTGATCGACCTGAACCGCCTGCCTGACGGTAGCAGGTTAAACATGTGGTGTCCAGGGTGTGAGGGGTCCTTGGTTACCTTTCCCGCCTTTCGGAGGCAGCGGGGGCGGTGCAGTTCTTTAAGTGGGAGGAGAGGGCAGCCGGTGATCTTTTGGGCCGTGTTGATGATCCTTTGCAGGGCCGTCTTCTGAGCCACTGTGCAGCTGGTGGACCATACACACAGACAGTACACCAGGATGCTCTCGATGGTGCACCTGTAGAAGGACACCAGCAGTCTCTGGGGGATGTTGTTCTTCCTGAGCACCCTCAGGAAGGCAAGGCAAGGCAAGGCAAGGCAAGCACCCTCAGGAAGGGAAGGCAAGGCAAGGCAAGGCAAGCACCCTCAGGAAGGGAAGTCTCTGCTGAGCCTTCTTCAGTAGCTCAGAGGTGTTCACAGTCCAGGTCAGGTCCTTCTCTATGTGGACTCCTAGAAAGCGTAAGACCTCTACCCTCTCCACACAGTCCCCGTTGATGAGTAGGGGTGGAATGTCTGTTTTAGCCCTACAAAAGTCGATGATCAGCTCCTTGGTCTTAGCTGTGTTGAGACCAAGGAGCTGATCATCGACTTTCGTAGGGCTAAAACATATATCATATAATATCAAAATATAGACAAATCATAAAAAGGGGAACTGGTTGAGATGGCTGAACAGTTTTCAGTCTTATCTGGCATAAAGAAAACATACATGATAAATATATCAGGAAAATAAGAAGAGTCCCAGCACAGAGCCCTGAGGCACACCACATGAAGAGTCCGTAGAGAGTTCATCCCTTTCACCAGAATCAATAAACCCTCACACGCTACCGGAACTGCTACAAAAGAAATTACAAACTGGTGAGTAAACGTGGAAGCTTTGAAAAATCTAATAATTTTATGCTTTCAATCATCCTCCAGAATAAAATCCAAAACTCGGGGCTCAGTGATATAAAACCGAGCCTCCAGCATGCCGTGCAGACGAACGACAGCAAAGTAAAATCTGCTGATGTTGTCCTCGACTTGCCATCGAGCTTTAATAAAAATAGAACCAGACTGATCGCAATCATTTGCAGCGAGCAGCAACACGACACACAACACACACCTCCAGCAGCCGCAGCCTGGGCTCACAAACAAAGCTTCAAACACACCTTTAAATTAACCCGGCACTTCAGCATGTCCTGAAAATAAAACGTGCTTTGTTTGACTTTTTCAAACATCCCCCTCTGCTTTCAGTCTGTGGGCTGAGTGAGGGAGAGGAATAAAGATGCTCCTGTCCCACTGATGCAAATAAAAAGCAAACAAATGTACTCTTTCATCAAAGCAATATGTAAATGACAGCACTCTCAGGATAGGGTTCCTCCAGGACTTGCTACTGTAGCACACAGTGGGTTTGCTGCTTATTTATTTATTTTATTTTTTTTTTTCATCACCGTTGTCTTCATTCGGGCTCGGCTGAGGCGAGAAGAGAAAACGCCCTGTAGTTCTGTCACGGAGAAATAGCATGAAGGAGAAATTTATGCCTTTAATTAAGAAAGTTGCGCGGCCTTAGAGGGATGTTACCACATACGAGTCAACCCGGGAGCAAGCGAGCGGTACTCAGAGTGTAAGCGCGGTGATGTGTGTGTCACTGGGGTCGAGTGTATTCATCGCGGTCCTGTAGGAAGAAGGAAACGGCAGATAGAGAGCAGAAAAATGTTATAAATGTTGTTTCTCAAGGTGCCAATATGGCAAAGGGGGGAGAGAGAGAGATGGAAGACGGAGAGAGAGAGAGAGATTTAAGTACGAAGGAGACACAAATAAATGAATAAGGCGAGTTTATATAAGTGAAACAAAGCACAGACAAAAAAAGAGATTTTATCAAACTAACTGCAACAGGAATGTGTTAAAGGCTAATGTATAGTGAGCGGGTTGTTATGTAGGTTAGAATCCTGAAGCCTATCTTTCAAATACAAATGACTTATTAAGAGATGCTGTTCTGCTGTTTGCCGGGTTGCAGGACATGATGAGATATTTGTATATCTTTGATGTTTAGCCTACCTTTTTAGCATGCTAACGGAAACTTTAGCTCAGCATCTACATGCAGGATAAAAATCTTTTCTGATGATTTATTTTAGTCAGTGTTGGTCGTGATGTGCAGAATTAACGACCATTGTTGAGGGGTTTTATCCAAAGCTAATGCCAAAGTGCTAAAAATTGCAGTTCTTCAAGTGTCCACTAGAGGCTGGCTGCAAAAGCACCACGGACCACATACACACCCATTCAAAAAAAGTTGATCTTTACAGCATTAATCAAAATGTTTAAAGCCTGGATAAAAAAAAACAGTTTGGGTCTGAAAAGCTCATCACTCAATCAGCTCCAGTGATGGGAGTTCCAGCTCTTTTCAGAGAGCCGGCTCTTTTGGCTCGGCTCACTGTTAAGAAACGACTCTTTCAGCTCCTTTGTGGCTCCTCCTCCAGTTTTCTGTTGCTGACATCAATCTATTGCCAAAAAGTGATATAAAATTATGAGAAAATGAATTATTAAAGCATCAAATGTTTGATTAAAAAAATCACATAATATACGAAAACATACATTTTATCAAATTTCTAGATTCTTTATATATATATAAGGCTTTTTAGATACTCAGCAAAGAGGAGAGCACAACAAAAATAAATTAAAAGTAAAAAATCAAAAAAGCATCTCAGCTAAACTAAAGGTTTATTCTCTGACTTCAAAGAACCGGTTCTAAGAGCCGGATCGTTTCCACATTGCACATTGCCCCTATCAACTATCTGATACGGTCTATGATTTTGACCAATCAGAATCAGGCAAAAGTCTGGTTGTACCTTGGGAATTTTAAGATTAGATTAGATTTTGTGTTGTTTGTAAACATGCATGATCTATACTTTATCCAGACAGCCAGCAGGGGGGCTCTAAATGTTTTGGCTCCACAGTCAGTGAAGACCTGAATAAAGTGTTTTTTTGGTTTGAACCTGATGATAAACAGAGTTTTGGCTCTTTTATGTCAGTTTTATGTCACAAACTTACAACTTACTCATAATTTAAATATATAAACACCTTCACAAAAATTAAAGCGTTGTCTTTTTTATCATTCATGGTGCATCGTGTTCTTTTTGTTTACCTGTTTGATGTGTTTGTTTCCTTAATCTGACATCTGTGTTCGGTGAAATCAGCGAGAATATATCTGAGACTGTCAGCGGAGCCGTTTGAACTGAAGCGACAGAGAAACAAAGAGGAGAAGACGTGAGGATGAGAACATGAAAATGCCATTTTCTTATCTTTCATCTTTGTTTTATTTAGATACTGAATTATAAATCTTTAATGCACTGTCACAGCTGATGTTACTGTACCGTACTTTAAAATTATGAATTCTTTTTGTTGTGTCAAAGTTAATGTGAAGGTTTGAAAACAGCAGCGTTTAGTTCATTTTATAACTTTGTGTTTATTTTTCTTTTTAACAAACAAACTGTTTTAAAATATTTTTTTTTTCCTCATAAAACCTGAATGTGAGCGAGAGGGAGACGGAGAAACTGTGTGTGTGTGTGTGTGTGTGTCCGTGTGTGTGTGTGTGTGAGGGAGAGAGAGAAAGAGAGATAGATTTGTGTGAGCGAGATGATGATCTCATCAGGAATGATCTCATCGATGTGCATCCCCAAAGACTTTGTGAGTGTGTGTATGTGTGTGTGTGTGTGAGGCAGGCTGGGTGACTCCTAAAGGGGGGGCTGGGGAGATGGCATTAAAGAAGTGTGTGTGTGTGTGGGGGGGGGGGGGTGCCCTCTCTCTTGTCTCTCCCTCAGCAGCTCTGCCGCCCCCCCACACTGAGCTTTTGTGTTTGACTTTGATCCGCCACTGCTGCCGACATCAAAAGTCCTCTGTCACTGGGAGCTACACGCTGTACACTGGAAAAGAAAGAGTGTGTGTGTGAGTGTGTGTGTGTTTCTTGAAATACAGTAGCACCCGTGCTCACAGCAGGATGGCTGGGGGCTGAGTGTGGTTATTTAAAGTTGGAGGAATTTATAATTTAACATTGTTGGAGGTAAATGATTAATAGAGAAATACGATAAAGAAGAATAGGTCGAGTGTTTTTTGTTTCGACTTACAGGACTTTTATTGTTTTAACTCTTTTCACTCATCGAAAATGTAACAAGTGTTTGAAAGATCTACATTTCTAAGGTTTCAGTCTGTCACTTGTGTCATGGTTCCTCTCTCTGGGTCTATAAGTGAAGTTTGTGTTCTGTTTTTATTTATGTTTTACACAACGTCCAATGATTTTTAAATCCTGTTTAACCTTTATTCAAACTGATAAACTTTATTGTTTTTATGAATTTGATGGCTGCAACACATTTCTGTAAAGCTGGGACAGGGTCAACAACAAACTGGGAAAGTTGAGGAATGCTCCAAAAACACCTGTTTGGAACATTCCACAGGTGAACAGGTTCATTGGAAACAGGTGAGGGTCATTGTGACGGAGCGGCACCGTCACTAACCGCGGGGAGTGCGCACACACACTCACACCAAACATTTCCCGTTCCAAACAGCATTTCATTCACCCGGTCAACATACCGTTATCTCTCCTTCCCTCTCCGTTCAGAGCTTTTGAGGGTGCACACTTTAAGCATTCAAACGTTCATTGTCTGGTTTACTTACCTGTCCCAGGTTGCGTCCATGAACGCGGAAACCGAGCGCCTCAGGCATGCGCAGAATATAGTGGTGTATGGTGGCCAAAAGTGGCCATGTGACCGAATGTATTTAATGTTTTTGTTTGTTTTATATTGTTTCAGCGCTTGATTAAGGTAAAGAAAATGTCAGTAGAAATGTTTAAATTATTCATTGGAATGCATTTAGGGATAACGAGGTTAAGAAGGCCTGAATCCAAGAATATTGTGGTTTTGTAAAAACTATGTAATGTCTAACGCCCAGTGGGAGGGGCTAATCCCTTTAAAAGAGGCCATTTTGAGCAGTTTTGAGCGAGGTTACTCAGCAGGTAACATTGTTGTTCTTGTAATTACTGAACTGTACTTTTTTTTTTTTCCTTGCTTGTTTTTGGGGGTTTTTTTTTGTTCATGTGGATCTATGAATTAATGTGGAATTCAGACCACACCGATATATTTTTTGTAAATTTGTAAATAGTTCTTGTTGCACTCGGGTGGCCGGCAGCCAAATTGAACAACACCAAACTCAGTTTCTCCGACTACGCCTGTGTTTTCCACATTTTCTTTGAGTCCGGGAAGATAACCGCACGACAGTCATGATTGGGTATAAAAGGAGCATCCCTGAAAGGCTCAGTCGATCACAAGCAAGGATGGAGCGAGGTACATCACTTTGTGAACAACTGCGTGAGCAAATAGTCCAACAGAGGCGTTGAACGACCAATGGCTGGGTGGGGGTATCGCTGGACAAGAGACTATCCTCGCCTCCCTGGTTTCTGATTAGTCAAGTCTTTGAGTTATGGGACAAGGGTCTTGTGAACAACTGCGTGAGCAAATAGTCCAACAGTTTAAGAACAATGTTTCCCAATGTACAATGTCAAAGAATTGATGGATTTGATCATCTACAGTCCATAATATCATCAAAAGATTCAGAGAATCTGGAGAAATCTCTGCACGTAAGCAGCAAGGCTGAAAACCAACACTGAATGCCCGTGACCTTTGACCCCTCAGGCAGCACTGCATTAAAAACCAACATCATTGTGTAAAGGATATTACCACGTGGGCTCAGGAAGACTTCAGAAAACCATTGTCAGTTAACACAGTTCATCACTACATCTACAAGTGACAGTTCAAACTCTACCATGCAAAGACAAAGACATATATCAACAACACCCAGAAACACCGCCGGATGCCAGAGCTGTGATGCTAAAATTCACTGGGGGGGGAGGGGGGGGGGGGGGGGGGGTAGGTCAAGCAGGACAGAAAGTTGTTCACAGAAACTATCTAGAAAGAGCCTGAGACTTTCAAAATAAAACGAACTGGTTTTGACACAAAGACACGCCAGAGGTCACCAGGTCAGAAGTTAATCAAGGGACAAACAGCGACAAACATGAACGAGGGTCAACTCACCATGTTCCATTTGCCGCCACTGCGTCCTCCATCTTTGATTTCAAATTAAAGAGACTGAAAGTCTCTCAAATACATAAACGAGAGACACAATCTGTGTTTGGACCGTGGTGGCTTCAACCAAACAGCAGTGTTTGTTTACAGCCTGATACAAGAGAGATCCTTCTCTTGTTCTGCGCGTCCCCACAGGATGATGATGACATAAAACCAAGGACTTTCTTTCTGAAACCCCCTCTTCATCATTTGTGCGAACAGTTGAAGCTGACACGCATCAACACGGCGAGATAAGCCTCTTCAAACATCCCCTTGCTGAAAGAGAAAGCAGGGAGGCAGAGAGGAAATGAGGTGTAGCGGCAGCCTCTTCATCCTCGGCTGCATCAGATGTGATCAGAAACGTGCGGGAAGGTGATCAATAGATATGATCAGAGCGGTTATGATTTGTGCAGGGAGCCAAGGTAACCACGGCTTCATCCAACATTTGGAAACAGACGTGAACGTTTGACGCTAAAAAGACTCAACAGCAACAAAACAAACAACAAACCTCTTCTAATCTTTACAGAGGGATGCTCTCCCTGAAGAAAATATTGAATAAAGAGAAAAACTCATTAAAATGGAGCTCTCAGAAACATAACGTTTTTTAAGAAGAAAAAAAAAGACAAAAAATGTTCTTTTAAGTTTTGTAGAAACAGAATGAACGACAAAGTGAGTCCAACGGCTGTGGGAAACACTTGTTAAGGAGTGGATAAGTGGAGAACCAGCTCTTATTCTTCCTGCTTTAACTTTTTATTACAGCTGAAACCAAACTTCAGCCGAAGATCTGCCTGAAATGAATAAAACGTGCACTGGCTCGCTCTCTCTCTCTTTTCCCCTCGCGTTGTCTCTCCTGCGCTGTAATGTGCTGCACGAGGTGCTTGCAGGTACGAAACAAAGAAGCAGGTTCAGCAAGGGTCGAGCGCTGCACTGCAGCAGTGCATCATGGGATATGTACTTGGATCTAATATCATTAAGTAGTGACTGCAGCGCCCCAGAGACAGACAAAGGACTGTTCCTCCCTGAGTGTAACCTCGTGTCACTTCACATCCCAGCACTTGTCTCTCCAGAGCGCCGTGGCCCCGGGGCTGCAGACTTCAGACCGAGCGCACGCTGCGGTGTGACTGCGTAATTAGAATAGTGAATGAGGTCAATAGCAGTGCACACCTGACCTCCCTGCAGCTGAGCCTTGTATAATAACCCAGTACCCAGTGTTATATAATGTAAAATGACTTACTGCAGTTATTACACCAGCCCACCAGGGCCAGAGAGGGCTGATATTTTTCTGCTGGCCTTAATTTCCTCTGTGATGTATGTTTGTGCCGCCGGCGGTATGACCAGGGAGTCATCCGGAACAAGGCAATGTCATGGACCAAAAAGGTTAGTGTACATAAAAACAGAAACATACCTTTGAAGCAAAAACACTCTCAAAGAAGGAGGGAGACATGAAAAACAACTTTTTTTTATACCTGACAGGAAAACACCACAGCACATCAAGGGTTAATTTGATCAGGGTTTTTTTAGCTGTTTTAAAGAAATTGTGACTCCTGGGGGAAAAAATAGAGTCAGTTTTTTTGCAACGTGGACCTTTTACACTGAAGTTAAACTGACGGACAGAAAAAAGACGTCAGAGTGGAGGAAAGCTAAACAGGAGAGTGATAGAGCACGAGCTGAAGGCTAAAACACAAACAAATGCTAAAATATGAGCTAAAGGCTAAAGCACAGGCTGAAGGCTAAAACATAAACTAAGGGCCAAAACATGATCAAAAGGCTAAAACATGGGCTTATAAGGCTCAAACACAAACTAAAGGCTAAAACACAAACCAAAGGCTATAATATGGGCTAAAGGCTAAAACAAACTTAAGGCTAAAATATGGGCTAAATGCTAAAAACACAGGCTAAAGGCTAAAACATAACCTAATGGCTAAAACATTGTAAAAAGGCTATAATACGGGCTTAAGGATAAAACACACACTAAAGGCTAAATACTGGGCTAAAGGCTAAAACACTAACTAAAGGCTAAAATATGAGCAGAAGGCTAAAACACAAGCTAAAGGCTAAAACACAAACTAAAGGCTAAAATATGTGTTCATGGCTAAACACTAACTAAAGGCTAAAATACGGGCAGAAGGCTAAAACACAAGTTAAAGGCTAAAACACAAACTAAAGGCTAAAATATGTGTTCATGGCTAAACACTAACTAAAGGCTAAAATACGGGCAGAAGGCTAAAACACAAGTTAAAGGCTAAAACACAAACTAAAGGCTAAAATATGTGTAAATGGCTAAAACACAAGCTCAAGGCTAAAAAACAAACTTTATACTAAAATATGGGCCAAAAGCTAAAACAAACTTAAGGCTAAAATATGGGCTAAAGGCTAAAACACGGGCTAAATTCTAAAACATAAACTAAGGGCTTAAACATTGTAAAAAGGCTATAATATGGGCTAAAGGCTAAAACACAAACTAAAGGCTAAAATACGGGCAGAAGGCTAAAACAAGCTAAAGGCCAAAATATGTGTTACTGGCTAAAACACAAGCTCAAGGCTAAAACACAAACTAAAGGCTAAAATATGGGCTTAAGGCTAAAACACAAGCTAAAGGCTAAAACACAGGCTAAAGTGTCAAACACAAACTTAAGCCTAGACAGAGAAATTGTTTGTCCAAAATCTCACACTAAAGCATTACAGAAAGAAATGCAAAGAAAGTTCAAGCAGCACTTTCAAAATCAACAAAAGTCTACACAGGAGCTTCATGTCCACAATATTCCCCGAGTGGAAACTCAAGGAACTGCACTTTTTAACACTTCCACATGGGGTTCATTACTGCAACACATAAGGAGTGTTTTAGATGCATAGATTCAATGCAAGAGTTCAATCAGTTTTTGTCACAGTGTCAACAGGCAGACCCTGATTTAATGTGACGTGTATGATCAGGTTGTCTCTGGTGTTGCTATTAAGTTTTGACCGATGAGGTAAGAAAACAGCACGATCACCTGTTTGCTTTGGATCATCTGTTAATTCAGCCTTTGCTTTCTGTCAGTTTCCATCTCAACACTGCCGAAACTACACACAGATCTTCACGTGTTGATATTTGTTATAGCCGCTGACTGAAGTGAATAAAAATCTGACACTGCGTCTGATCGCTGGAGATGTCAGATCCTTTTCATCTTAAGCCCAGCAAAGAGGCAATTCCCTTAAAAAGCCTCAAGCCAAATACATGTTGGGCAAAAAAAAATCCATTAAAGAAAATCCTGATTTGAAGTGAAAAAGTGGGGGAGGGAGGATGGACTTCAAGGCCGTCTCAGCTTCCCCATTCACTCCCGTTGGCAGCTAACAGGCTGGAGTAATTGGGACGTGGGTAAGACAGTGATCAAACGAAACCTTCACACCTCCATCACACTTAATGAAAGCTCAACAGGCAAATACACAACCGCCAGCGCTTTGTAGTCCCCTCGCCTGTACCGCAGTCTGTGTTTGAATGTGTCTGTGTATATATATGAGCATCTCAAAGTGTGTGTGTGGCGCTGCTCTGATTGCTTGTGTTATTTTTAAGGCAATTATTTTGGTTTCTGGACGCGTCAGTCAATCTGGCGTTATCCAGACAGACACGAAGCACATTCAGATAAGTCGTCTAATGGCACTGATATAATAAGTCAACACTGAGACCAACCCTCAGACTTCTGTGTGTGTGTGTGTGTGTGTGTGTGTGTGTGTGTGTGTGTGTGTGTGTGTGCGTGTGTTTGCTTTGTCTTTCTGCAGCAACATAATACCTCTGGAGTATTGAATTCAATTATCTACAAAATTATGGAGGAAAACAAAATTCGTAATGTGTGAATTTCATGGAAAAGTAATTATTTTTGTCTCTGGGGAGTTTTGACATAGAGCAGATTCCTCTGCCTGCTCCTAACAGCGTTAGCGCGGCTGCGTGTCTATCTGTGTTTATCTGTGTCTATCAGTGTTTGTGTGAGGAGAGATCGCCAGTAGATGTAGGAAACGGGGTTGGAAACATGTTGACAGTGGATTATCCCAGCCCCAGTTCATCATGTAATCATTGTTTTGTAACAAGAGATTTTAAAGCCCCTCGAGCTCCAGCTGTTTTGTTTTTAGAGCACATTTACTGTAAGGATAAGTCGCAACCCTCTCATCGACATTCACAAATCCGTCTCTCACCAATTCAAGTCATTTCCTGTTTTAGCAACAGCTGGCTCGCCACTGGCTACAATAATGAGCACCCACAAAAAGAGGCTCTCAAACAGCCCGAACCACGAGACACAAAGATAGAACACAGCATAACAATGCTGCAGGGGACTAAATCAAACAGAATTATTATCCCTTATTATGAATGAGACATTAACAGTTAGTTTAAAAAAAAAAAGGTACCTTAAAACAGACTTAACCACGATGGACAACGTGCAGACTTTGTGATGATCTGGTTTTTGGTTTAGTGTTTCTTGTGGTTCCTGATGTTGTTTCTCTTCTGTGTGTTTTTGTCTTTTTGTTTCATAGTTTAGTCTTCAGTGTTTCCTGTTTTATTTTGTAGTTTCTCACCCATGTGTTTCTTTCTTCTAGTGGTTCTGTTACATTCTTGAGTTTCTCTGTTTCTTGTCTTGTTTTCTCCTGGCCTTGTTTCCCTCCTGTGTGACTGCTCCTCATGTGTTTCACCTGTGTCTCATCGCTCACCTGTGTTTGATTGCCCCTTTGTCTGAATAGTCTCTGTCTTGAGTTCAGTTCATTGTTGTATGTTAAATGTGTTGTCATGTCACTTTTAGGTCCTCGTTTCTCTTATGTGTAAGTTTTCTTGAGACTGGATTTTGAGTTTGGCCTTTTGGATTTTGGATTTTAGATTTCTGTTTTGTTGGACTTTGAGTTTAGCTAATAAACCCTTTTTAAGTTTGAATCTGTACCTGGGTCCTCCACCTGTGACAGACAGACCTCAAAGGTGCCAAAGAGGACACTGAAACTAACTTCACCAAAAAAAGGAAACAAGCCTTACGAGAGATGGAAAAGGGTTCCTCAAAAGAGACCAAAGCTGGGTATCAAGAAGAATAAAAGGACCCAAGAACAGCTATCAAAGGGTACTTAAAAAACTGACCAAATCCGGGGTTGAATAGGGAGTCAGTCTCATTAAAAAATACATTTTAAAAAATCTTCATTGACACCAAAAACAGGTGTAATCTGGTGTTAATGGACCACAAACCGGATGCTAAAGGGCACCTCAACACAGCCCATACAACAGATGTTTTAAAGGTACCAAAAAAAAAGAAGCTCTGATTAAGTATGAAACAAATTTAAACAAAAGGAAAACAAAGCATCAAAAGACACCTTAACACAGTCCTCACACCTAACCCGGGTACCTACACCTGTACTGAACAATTATTAAAACTGATCAATACAGACACCAAGGTACCACTGTACGGACCCTTGCACATGTGGAAAGTAAAGAAGTGCTTGACACTGAGGGCCAAAGGGTTCCTTGAAACATACTCTATAATCCAAGAGTAGGAGGGGATTCAAATCAACAGTTTTAAGTGATATGAGGTACCACTCCTCAAAAGACATTCAAAAGGGGGCTTTGAGACAAACTCTCTCGATTTCAAAAAGGGTACCCAGGAACAGACCTTATCCCAAAAAAAAACCCAAACCACCTCGCTGTTAAAGACAGAAAAACAGCCTGTAATAGAGGCCCTGGAACTGGTGTAAGAAGAGCGAAAACAGAATTGTGGCGTCAACACTGAATCCACAACAAATTTCCCTCAGGTGACAATAAATTAAGATTTACATTTTGGTGAAAAATCGTCACTTTTGGCTGTTGTTTGTGGCCACGCCCACTGAGTTACGAAAAATCAAAGTTCAATCAAATACGTACCCTAGAAATCCTCAAAATTGTACGTTTAGCTCCAATATCCGAACTTCCTGTTCAGAATTCCACGATGGTCGTTGGAGACTTTTTTGTAGGTCTTGGCGTGATGGTGATGCCCACCAAGTATCAGGTCTGTAGCTAAAAGTAGCCTGAAGGGCTGCGTTTTTTTTCTCACCTAGGGGGCGCCGTGGAGCACGTATCAGCACAAAAACACTGGATTCATTAATATTTCACAGTGATGGAATTTTTGTGCAAAGTGTGGTGAGTTTTGTTGCATGATGAAGGCCGGCAGTTTGGGGGTTTAAAGGTGCAGAAAGAGTAATTCTTCGCCCTGATGCTCAGGTTCTAATGAGGAACAGAGGCTGATGGGTACCTTAACACTAGAGACAGACCGATATGCTTTTTTTTTTTTTTTTTTTTTTTTTTTCAGGGCCAATACCGATTCCGATCATTAGCCGTGAAGGACGCCAATAAAAAAGTGAATATATTGACATCAAAATGTTGAATAATACAAACTCTGATCCTTAACTTTGTTTTAAATGCCTTTCAGCACATGTTTTATTTAACATTTTCCAGGCTCAGCAGCACGTCCTTCTAAAGGTCAATAAACATTTTAAACAAATAAATAGCTCCCTTAAGTTTTCTACAGTATATAAACTGTTTCAAAATTTCAATACAACTAAAATCTTTATCTCTTTTTTTAACTTCAAACAATAACAATAACAATATCATTTTCAAGAGCCAAGCAAGCTGTGAAAGTTATAATAAGTTCATAGACTGTCAGATAGTCACCATGCTAATTGCATTAGCCAGTTAATGGGATTTTCCTTTCATGTTAGCATTATGCTAGTGGACTTTCGCTAACCAAAGCAAAGTAGTTAAGAATAGCTTTCCTTTGCCAAGTTTTGAAGTGACCTATTATCGGCCGTCTATTAAAAAGAAAGGCCGATGCCGATATGGGTCAAAATGACAAATATATGCGCCGATAAAACTGTATTCAGGTACTTTTGACTGTCTATTGTTTAAGGCCGTGTTAACAAGGGATAGCCGGCCGATTATCGGCCTCAACAGTCAAAAGTACCTGAATACAGTAGTAAAAGGGACATCAAAGCAAAACCTTATAGGTGACATATAACAGAGTGTGGTACATTTTCAAGAGGCTTCAGTGGGTACCATGAAACAGACCAAAGCACAGGTGAAAAGTTTGGACGTACCTCAAGATGATGCCAAAGAGGAAACTAAAACTGATCCAACCACATGTTTAAAAAGAGGGATTCAAAAAGGGTACCTTAACAGAGACCCAAACACGAGACACCAAAACACTTTAGTTTAGCTGCTAATAGGTACCTAGAAACACGTCTCATCAGGAGTTAAAAACGAGAAAGACCAGGAAACAGACAAAAATAGGTCAGTAAAAAATAACCAAGATGCTTAAACATGTGTAAACATTGTTGTGCTGAAAGGGAAGATGTTTTCAGGGTTTTAAAAATAGCTCGCCGCCGGGTTTGAGTCTAATTTAGTTTTGACAAACAGCACGCCGCTTTCCATCCTTGAGTTGAATATAATCATCGCCTCAGACAGTCCCAAATGTTTATTGTGCAGCCTGAGGGCAGATTATTTCATGTTTGTGTTTTATGTCTCGTAACTCTTGACATATTTGACCTGCATCTCCCCGCAACACGGCTCCATCAGCGCCGCTCCGGAGGGACTCTGGTCTGTAATAACCAGCGAGATGCTGCAGCTGTCACACTGTATCTGCAGGAGCGTGTGCCTGCTCGTTTGTGTGTTTCCTGTACGTATTAATTTGCGTGCTCGTCCCTGCGTGCCTGATGCCTCACTTGGGCGACACAGAGAGGCGCTTTTGTCGCACACAGTTCAAGCAGTAAGTCCTTCCTGCTGCGCTGCACCGCCATCTGTTTCCCAACTCGCTCCCGGTGTCGACATGTGTTGGAGTGTCACAAACTGTCGCTCCTGCAGTCACAGTGTCTCCCAGCTCCCTCGCTCTGTGACAAGAAGACGTGGATGTGAGCCGGATGAGTTGCTCTCAGCTGTCTGTGATACCTGTGTGAAGGTACGCCTCTGATATCTGCAGAATTTCAACGATGTAACTCAACCGTTTCTTATAATCCAGCAGGAAGCAGAGCTGGAGGGCTCCCTGGATGGTTATCTACCACTAAAGAGTTAAACGAGCAGGGAACTGTCCTCTAAAACTCACACACACACACACACACACACACACACACACACACACATACACACACAAGAAAGACCTTCACTCATTGATTTCTTTTCAGTAAACTCAGTTTGAAGATGACTTACTTTGCATTTATATAAGAACTTTATTTACAGACGCACAAAGATGCCGACGTGTTGCTTTTGGAAGTCAGACTTTTTGATTCATGCTGACTGCTTCACTTTCGCTGCACTGCCAGGAGGAACAGATTGAGCGAGAGGAAAAAGCTTCTCTCTCTTTTTTTAGCCAAGTGAGGCCAAAAAAAAATACAACAAGCGTTAGACTGCAGGACGAGCTGACGGCAAAGTTTCCTCTTTAAAGAGTTGGTGCTGGTATCACTTCCACAGTGCGGCACATGTTGGTGCTGGTTTCTCAAGCGGACGTCAATCAGACAGTCTGGATCAAAGAGCGGATAAATCAAGACAAACTGATGGATCAACATCCAGATCCTGTTAAAATGGTTGCTTGTTAAAGTAAATAGATGTTACAATAGAACGTATATTTGTACATATGTTGATTTCCTCGTTAAAAATATTTGCGAATGTGGTTTAAAAACTGTTTCATAAGGGGTTAAAATACTGTTATAAATAAGTGAAATAAATATGTTTAACAGGCGTTAAAAGATGTAAATGTACCTTGAGAAATGTTTCATTTTATTTTGAAAAGTTCATGGAGACTTCAAGGTCTGATCATCTATTGGTTGAAGTGATTCCTGAGCAGAGAGACAGTGAATGTGTGAGGATTCGAGTGAGAGACGGCTGAGCTACATTTTGATAAAGCGTATGTAGATTGATTTGAAAGAAGTGTGTCGTTTTAGTACCGAAAGACTGTCGGCTGGACATTCTGAGAACGGATACTTTCTCTACACCCAGTTTGTGAGCTGCTAAAGACATCTCTGAGTGAAGTTTGCCTTTGTAGCTGCCCACATGTGTAATTAGCTCGTATGCTAATTCAGTGTGCGTCATTAGCATTCGTTAGCGAAAACGAACAGACTTTTATCCACTGCCTAGCTAACCCAGCTGAAGCTGTGGGCTGTCGATCATCGTTTCTACACGAAACCCTGAGGAGTCGTCAGACGAAATGTGAGCCACAAGTCATCACTCGGACATCGCTCGCTGCCTGGTTGGAGATCAGATCGGAGACGCTGACTGGTAGGCCGCCGCTGCTGCTATTTGGATCCTTCGCCCTGTGGTTTTTCTTTTGTGTGTGAGAGCGTGGGCCCACTGGATTTAGTGCTAGTGTGTTTAGAGACTTTAAACAAGGTTAATATCACGTCAGATTTGTTAAATTGGTGATAAGACGCTTGTCCTTTGTCTGCCTTGAAATTCTCAGTGAATAATTGAGTTTATTGTTCCTACAATTGTTTTTGGTGTGATATTTACTAGAATTTACAGTAACTTCTTCAGTTAAAATGTTTATTGAACTAAATCTTGCTGTGTATTCTGCTCCTAAAAGAAGTAGTTCAAACCCAGGATAACTAATCATGTAGACTTAACAAGAAGTAAAAATATTATTGTGAGCAATGTTTTATTACGGAAATCATATAGTTTTACAAACTCAGGGCCCTTCTCTATTAAAATAGAGAGAAGTGGGCTACATATTATTTCCTCCACCTGAAATATGGTCATTTTTTTTCCTCCAAAGCGAGTCCTTCAGAGGCGGCAGAGTCCGTGACCACCAATGGAAAGTCTGCCCTTCGGATTATTTCCTGGTTGCGTCACCAGATGCTCCCACCTTTACCCTTAGGTCTAACTAATCATGACCCTAAACTTAATTCTTAACTCACTCAAAATGTTTAACTTTGTCCGATTTTCATTTTGCAAAATTTTCTGACTTGTTTTTTTTTTCTCAAAAATTTAACTTAAATCTCAGATTTTTAAGGGTTAAAAAAAAAAAGTCAGCGCTCTGTCTCGAATGTCTAAAAATCTTAAATAAGTGAGGAATCGAGCCGCCATAGTGTCTTCTGAGGGAACTAACCCGTGGGGCCGTGAGCCGCGCGCCCGATTCGTACGGTTACCACGGTTACCGTGTCAAAAGGAGGGAACGACATTAAGCTCGTCAGATGTTTCAGAGTTTCCCCAACGTGATTGTTCACATGATTGTTCACGAGTCCCAAAACACGAGTCCGAGTCGAGTCTGTCGAGTCGAGTCGAGTCATCTCTGCGTCATGGGTGTGATTCCCGTCACGGATCCAGCTGCTACGAGTGCGCTGCGCTCCAGAGACGCATCCAGTGTGGACTGACGCACGCTGAAAACAGACCGCGGCGCTGACGGCTGTTTGTGAATGAGGGGTTAGATGGCCCCGCTGTTGGGCCCCTCCTGCACATCCTCTGAAGTTACTGTTTGTTTGTTTGTTTGTTTGTTTGGTGAAGTATTTTTTCCCCCAATCATCATGTGTTTTTCATTTAGTGTTTAAATTTCTGTATGTGCAAAAAAAAACAACAAAAAGAAAGAAGTCAGAAAATCAGAAGGCTTGTTAGTCAGACAATTAGTTTGGGATCCCCCATAGAAGTGTGTGTGTGTGTGTGTGTGTGTGTGTGTGTGTGTGTGTGTGTGTGTGTGTGTTTCCTCTGAGAGCTTCTCTCTCCACTCAGCAGTAATGAGCTGTGCAGGCAACATTTTGCTTATAGGCCCATAAACAACACACTTATTAAGATGGAGGCAGCCGCAGGCTACAGGGGCTAATTCAGATACGTGTGTGTGTGTGTGTGTGTGTGTGTGTGTGGAGCGAGAGGGTCTTTGGAGGAGTGTGTGGAGGCGGGAGGAGGAGTCTGAGTCAATCAGGTTACACACAGAGGGAGAAAGATGATAGACAGAGGAGGCTGAGGAGGATTCGTGCCCATACTGGGAGTTCACAGAGAGAGAGAGAGAGAGAGAGAGAGAGAGAGAGAGAGAGAGAGAGAGAGAGAGAACGGGTGGAAATGAGAGAGACAAAAGTAAACGCAGACAAACAGATGGATTTGGACACAGAGACAGAAAAAGAGATTCGGAGAGAGATTAAAATAGAGAGCGAGTGAGTCAGACGTGGAAAAAGAGAGAGACCAGAGGAGAGAGTGAGTCACAGAGATAAAGAGAGAGAGAGAGAGAGAGAGAGAGAGAGGAAGTGAATCAGGCAATCAGACAAAAGAGAGACTTCATTATGGTGAGAAATTAAAGTGAAAGGACAATGGGCAGAGAGAGAGAGAGAGAGAGAGAGAGAGAGGTATTCAGAGTTTAAGCTTAAAAAAAAAAAAAGTCGGAAAGACGCAGAAGAGTCGTCAAATAAGAGGACAGGCCGCAAAATCAGACTGTCCGACCGGTTTGGTTCAGACTGAAGAGATTTAAAAGTGTTGGTGGAGGAAAGAGCAGCTCTCAATGACAAGGAGAGAGAGAGAGAGAGAGAGAGAGAGAGAGAGAGACCAAGAGGACGTGGAAAAAAAGAAAAGTGACCTCAGTAAGAAGGAGAAATCCAGAGACGTGTGTGTGTTTGCATCGATGGAGACTCTGACTCCACATGAGCCCCACTTTTCATTTCTCCTCCTTAAAGCAAAGATTTGGCGGGACTGAACCGTAGAGGCGTGCGTTTGTGAGCTGTGTTCGCACGGCTGTCCGGCTCAGTCGGATCGGTCAAATGAAGTTTCTCCAAGAAATGTCACAGGAGAGTCGTTTGCGTCTGCTGAGCGAGATGGCACAGAATGCTGCCGCCGCCGCCGCCGCCGCCGGATGCTGAGCTGGGACGGTTCAGTCCCGATACGATGGAGAGATAGAGTGAGAGAGTGAGGTCCGAGGTTTCAGGAAGATGATCAAATTAATTTTTTGGCTATTTTTGCACCACTGAACATTTCTTCCTGACACATTTACCCATCGTGACCGTGCACCCGGTGAGGCGATCGTCATGTCTGTGAAGTTTCCTTTATTTTTGACACACTCATGTTTCATGTCTTGTCTTTCCTGTTTTATTTTGAAATCGCTGACCCTTGTCACGGGCTGTTTCTCGGTGTGCGTACTTCAGCACCTGCGTTCACTTCTGGACTCACGGACTCCTGATACGTCACCAATCAAAGCCAAAGTTTGAAACCCTGAAACGTGGGATGAGTTGGGGAAACGTGTACGTGGGCCACCGGTCTTCACTGATGACTTTCCTGCCCCCACGACGAAAATTGAGCATGGCGTGAGTTGAAAGTCAAGCTCGGCCTTTCAGGACTCTCTGGACAGCAGCGCCGCTCCCTTCCACGTCGGCATGTGGAAGGTCAGGGAGGACAAGAACAGAGCAGCACTGTCAAATATAACTGGAGTAAAAGCAGGTTTTTAATGTCTGCTTTCAACAACTTGACGAGCAAACTCACTCAAGGTGGATGCTTTTTATTCAAGTGTTTAACACACACACACACACACACACACACTCACAGAGTCACACACCTTCACACACTCACACCGGGGTGTCAGCAAACAGACCCATGAAGCTGCAGACACACAAACACACGCCTGCAGTTCCATCGTTTGCTTACTTGCACAAACAAAACTTATGATGCAAATATATTCAGCCATGCAAATGAGTAAGCAGTCACCCAGTCACTGTCACACACACACACACACACACACGCCACATGCATGAGAGCGCCGTGAAAACACACGTGCAGCCGCAAAACGTCGTCACACACGTTTTTTTTTTTTAACGCAGTGACACACTCGCACGGGCTGCCATATGCTACCTCTCCCTCACACACAGAAAACACACTCGGAGTGAGAAGACACACCATCTTCCCCCCTTTCCACTCATTCACATGTGTGCAACTGCCAAGCTTGTTTCCATGGAAACCTGAGGGGCAAGGTGTCAATGAAAGACTTTGTGATTGTGTAACCACGGGGAAATGTTCACCTGTGCGAGGATCCTCTGAGCCTGATTGGACAACCTGAGCACACTATTGTTTCAAGACGCTTTAACTCAACGTTCATTCGCTCACGAGATTCAAATAAACGGTCAGAGATTTGTGTCAGCAGCAAGAAGGACAGACTGTGGCCTCTGTGTGGTTTGTGTCTTTGCAGATTATTAAAGATCATCATCATCATCATCATCATCACGACCTTTAAACAGGTTCCAGGGTTGTATCTCAAATGAAGGAATCCGTGTGGTGATGGTTCTGTTTTCAACTTTCACAGAATTCTGGGATAACAGTCAGGATAGAGTCAACATTACGGGGATAAAGTCAGAATTATTTTAGTGTATAAAAATTTTATTTCATAAGACGGAGGATGAGGGCAAGTTAAAAAAAATAGAGTCATAAATTTACAAGAAGAAAAGTCATACATTTACGAGAATAAAGACAAAAATTTATGAGGGAAAAAAGTCAAATATATGAGAATAAGGTCATTAATTTACAAGAAAAAGTCATGAATTTTAGAGAAAAAAAGTCGTGAATTTTAGAGAAAAAAATCATGAATTTTTGAGAAAAAAGTCATGAATTTTTTAGAAAAAAAGTCATGAATTTTTTAGAAAAAAAGGCATGAATTTTAGAGAAAAAATCATGAATTTTAGAGAAAAAAAAGTCAAGAATTTTTTAGAAAAAAATCATGAATTTTAGAGAAAAAAATCATGAATTTTAGAGAAAAAATCATGAATTATAGAGAAAAAAGTCATGAATTTTAGAGAGAAAAAAGTCATGAATTTTAGAAAAAAAAGTCATGAATTTTAGAGAGAAAAAAGTCATGAATTTTAGAAAAAAAAGTCATTTATTTCTGAGAAAAAAATCATGAATTTTAGAGAAAAAAAAGTCATGCATTTTTGAAAAAAAAAAGTCATGAATTTTAGAGAAAAAAAGTCATGACTTTTAGAGAAAAAAGTCATGAATTTTAGAGAAAAAAGTCAAATGTATGCGAAAAAAAATGTATGAGAATAAGGTAATCATTTTATGAGAAAGTTGTAAATTTATGAGAAAAAGTCATAAATTACAAGAATAAAAGACAAATTTAAGAGAAAATAGTCAGAAATCTACGACAATAACATCAGATTTATAAGAATAAGGTAATAAAATTAACACGAAAATTTACGAGAATAAAGTCAGAAATTTAGGAGATTAAATTTATGAATTGATTTAAATTGTGTTTAAAAATTTAAAAATTCAAACTTTATACGATAATCGGCCTATCCCTACTACAGACTGGGCAGAGGCAACAAGATCAGTCCACATCAGTACGGTTTGCTTCAATCAATCAGTCTTTATTTATATAGTGCCAATTCATAACAAACGTTATCTCAGGATGCTTTCCAAAAGCGTTAACAGGTCTAGACCTGTAAATGAGCGGCCCTTTGGTTCAGGATCAGGTTTCTTGTTAAAAGGATTAATGTCTCAGTCTGAAGAAGCTTAACGTACATTTCTCTAACCCCACTGATGGATGTTTTCACTCATTCCAGTCTTCTTTCCTGTTATATTTCCTGTATGAGGACATTTTTACTTCTTTTCAGATGAATGTGGCGTACGTTAAGTGTACTAAGATGTTTTTTTTCTAGAAATGAGACAAAACCTCTTGCTCGGACTTGAGTTTTTGCAGAGACCAGGAGGAGGAGGAGGCTTGGGTTCCTGTAGGAGTGAATGGACTTGCATCATTCAGGCTTAAAGACAGGGAGACTCTGTTTAATTTGTCATGTTTATCCCTCTCTCAGACACATCTCCTCTGCCTCCTCCTCTCATATCTGACACCTCTCAGAGTACAGACCTGATGCCCAATCAAAGACATTCTTGAAATTGACTTTTTTTTTTTTTTTTTTTTTTTTTCCTGTGTGGGTTTCAGCTCTGGAGGAAGGAGCTCAGTGAAGCTGCGAGCCCCTTCAGCCTCACTCGTTTTTTCCTCTCTCTCTCTCTCCTCCTTTTTTTCCAGGTGAGCGAGCGTCGGGCGGAGATAAGCCTGTCACCGTTTCCCTCCAGACTGAAGCACGGAGAGCACATCTCAAACAGCAGGACGACTGGCCAGCAGCGATAGCCAGCCGACATCTCCATGAGACGAGGGGGGGAGGCAGAGGGAGGGGAGGGAGGCAGGGGGAGACGCATCAGAACCCTGGCATAGTTTCACAGGAGCTGAGGCACTCAGCAGACCTATCTGTGACAGAGCCTCCGTAATTGTTTTGCTTCCAAAGCAGATTCACTTTGTTGTCTGAGCGGAGGGAGAAAAAAAACCAGATGATTGATGGAACAGAGCGGCGAGCGATGATGAATGTGAATGAGAGGTTTCACCACAGACTGAAGGGTGAATCCAGCTCTCTGCGCCAGCTCTGCTGGATGTGTACGGGCTTGTTAAGCAGCCACACACACACACACACACACATCTGATAACACACAAAGAAGTAACATCACAAAAAAACAAGATCAAGAGGTGCTTCAGACTTTTTCAATGTAAACAGTTAATTTGTTGTTGTTTTTTTTTTGTTGTTTTTTGTGAAGTTAAACTGACGGCATCCAAACATCTGATCTGTTCATTTCAGGAGAACTTTTAAAAACAGATCGATGGTAATAATATTAAAGTCTGGTTTGTGTTTGAAGATCTGTTACTGACGACTCGGGGAATGATTGACGTGCAGCAAACTCTCTGATGATTAACAAATCAGTGCCGAGGTTTTTGTTTTTTGTTTTGTTTTTCAGGCTGTTCCTCTATTTCCATAAAATCCATATTTCCCTTCACGCCTTTGGTCTCATGTTCCCCTTTAATTACACGTCTTTATGCTGCAGATATGAACTTTTATCTCCGCTTTTTTCTAACAATCTCTCCTCTTTGTCAGAGTTTCCTTAAACATCCTAAACCTCTGTCTCATCCCCTCTTCCTCAAAGCTACTCACAGGCTGTCGTTTCACACGTTTCCACACAGCAGCCGGGTTATCCTGACCGCTCGTACAGAAATCTGTACGATTCAAAATGAGCTGTTCTGATCTGGTGACTGTACGTTTGTGGGGGCGACTGTGTCCATGGTAGCATGACGTCATAACCAGGCAGCACATTAGAGAAGCTGGAGGTCAGGCCTGTGGTCTGAGGTTAAACGGTTTAAAGGGTCCTCTCGTTTCAAACAGCAATAAAGGTCAGAATCCTGGAACAAATGAATGAATTCTGGAACTGGATTCCACAGCTGAAGACAGAATAATGAACAATGTGAACAAAAGTCAGATTCTAGAATAAAAGAGAATTCTGGACCCAAAGTCGGAGTAACAGATCTAAAGTCAGATTCTAGAATTAAAGAAAGACTTTAAAACTAAACTCAGAATTCTGAAACTAGAGTCAGAATTACAGAACTCAAGTAAACATTCCGGAACTGAAGTCAGTTCTAGAATGAACGACAGAATTCTTGAACATAAAAACAAACTTTTGGAACAAAAGTCATAATATTTATATCTAAACACCTGATCCTGTCACTAAAGACAAAACTCTAGAACTGAAGACAGAAATCTGTGACTAACGTCAGAATTCTGGAATTCAGTAAAGTAAGAATTTTACAGTTGAAGGCAGAGTTCTTTAACTCAAGACAGACTTCTGGAACAAAGCAGAATTCAGGAATAATTGTCAGATTCTAGAATTAAACACATTCTGGAACTAAAGTCAGAATTCTAGAATCAAGCACCTGATCTTGTCATTAAAGACAAAACTCTAGAACTAAAGACAGAAATCTGTGACTAACGTCAGAATTCTGGAATTAAGGGAGAATTCAGAATAAAAGTCATAATTATGAAACACAAGTCTGGATTCTGGAATTGAAGTCAGAGTTTTAGTATTGGAGTTCTAAAAGTTCTAAAAGTAAAGTAAGAATTTTACAATTGAAGGCAGAGTTCTTTAACTCAAGACAGATTTCTGGAACAAATCAGAATTCAGGAACAATTTTCAGATTCTAGAATTAAACACATTCTGGAACTAAAGTCAGAATTCTAGAATTAAGCACCTGATCCTGTCATTAAAGACAATATTCCAGAACTTAAGACGGAATTCTGGAACTAAACAGAGAATTCTAGAACTAAAGATCAAATTCTGGAATTACGTTCATGTTTTGAAGAAAAAAAAAAGTGTTCCTCCATCAGGGTGATAAAAAAAAAGTCCTTTTACACTTTAACTTTGACTCATTTACAGCTCGACTTTTCCTGACCCAGAGGTCGTTTCTAAGCACACGCCCTGTTTTTCTTCTCAAACTCTGGAGCCCACATGCTCACCGCAAAGGTTAGTCTTCCTAAACACACACACACACACACACACACACACACACTGGATTACACACATACCCACAAACATAGTCCCTCATGCACCTCCACGTGCATGCGGTGCCGTCGGGGCTTATAAATGTTCTGTGGGTTAATTATGCGTGCTGCCCGTTACATGGCTGCCCAGGTCAGAGCCGACATGTGTAATTTCCCAGACGTTTATGAATGGAGGCCAACAGCCCACCAGAGGCTCATGGGAAGCAGGTGGCTGCTGGACGCCGGCTCTCAAACGGGCGACTGGGGACTTGTTGGGACTCGGCTGCATTTTGAAACGGTCAGGTAGCAAAGGAGCAAAGGCAGGGGTTGAATCTCCAAACGACACACCTGAACTGTGAGAGAGAGAGAGAGAAGGGCACTCACTCAAATGTCACTGTTTGGGGGGGTCCATCTGTGTTAATGGGAATTATAAACTTTTTTTAAAGTGTCAAAAATAAAACCAACCTGAGTTATGAGGGATTCTAACAGCAACAAAGACATGACGTTAAACTTCAGATGAAATACTTCCATCTGGACAGATTTATACAGGTGTGACACACGGAGTAACCTGTGTGTAACCTGTTGACTGAAGCAGGCTAATGAATGATCCATGGGCTCAGCAGCGGTGAGATCAGCTTTCATCACAAACTAAACTCTGATGCAGTGCAAAGAACGCTGCGGCGTCTCCGGTTCTCCCCCTGTCACCACTCGCTCTTTAAACCGCCCCTGTTTCAAGGCCCGTGAGGGTTTACGTCTTCAATCAGGAGAGCCGTTACAATTTAATATTTCACGCAAGGAAGTGAGGAGAAAACCTCTCTGCTCTCCCCGCTGTGCCGTTTCGATTCTTTTCCTTTCTGAGATCGAGAGTCTCCAGAGTTTGGGAAAAAGTCACGTTAAAAAAAAAAAAAAAATCATTTGTACTTTGTCACATGGCTCCAAAGTGGAGGAGTTGCTTGGAGGCTGGAGTGCCAACGAAAAAAAAACTCTCTGCAGTGTATTTAGAGATGCATCAGCATGGGATCACTTATCCACCCATCTCCCAGATGAATGTAAGAGCAGAGACTGTAAGAGTGAGGAGCGGAGAGCTGTGAGAACAAAGTGTAAAGGACTGTGTGTGTGTGTGTGTGTGTGTGTGTGTGTGTGTGTGTGTGTGTGTGTGTGTGTGTGTGTGTGGTTAAGAGGAGCTGACTGCTGAAGTTTTATTTTGGTTGTTGAACACCAGCACCAGACTGTTTGGTCTCCCAGAGAGGTGCAGAAATATTGCATATTGCCTACAACGGCGATAACGACGCGCTGCACGTTGGGATTATTCTGCTGTATGAAGTCTTGGCACCCAGCCGATTAAATATGCATGAATGTTTGAAATGAAATTTGGAGGATTTTTCCCCCCTCTCCTCTTCTGCCCCCTCCTCCCCATTGTCAAACTATATAATCATATTCCTGTCTATTAAAACTGGGATGAATAATTTAAATGTATGACAACAGCCAGGCTGTGAAAGAGGAGGTTTGTGCTCAGCAGCTGGCACACAAGGTTGTGTTTGATGAGCAGTGCATGCTAAATTGACATTGTTGTGGTAGAGAAAAAAAAGGAAGCAAAACAGTAAAAGAAAAAAAAACAAAAAAAAAACAATCCGCTCAAAATTTCACCCCTGTGAGATCTGACGCCACGACTTCAAATGTGTGACACAGAAACATATTGGCAGGTATCAAATATTTAGCAAGGTTAGAGCGAGGCTGCAGCAGATGGAAGCACGCCGTTATGTTTGCAAACACCTGTCAATCTTTGGTCTTTTCTCACAGTTTAATTCCAGTCAATTACTTTAACGGTGTGACAGTTGTTCAGTAACAAGTCTGCCAAGTGCAGAATGTAGACTATATTTGAACAAACATGAAAACAACCAAACACTCGTACACAGTGAGGGACATGTGGAGTTTGACGACGACAGCCGGTGTAAGAATGTTGGTACCAAATTTCACCATAACCATGAGGATCTGCTCAATTCTCAGAAGGCCTGTTTGTCTTAGGCTCATGGGCTTTCTGACAATGGGCTTTTCCTATTTTCTGACTAACAGACCTTCCGATTTGCTGACTAATAGGTCTTCTGACTAACAGGCCTTTTGACTAACAGGCCTTCTGACTAATGGGCCTTCTGACTAACAGGCCTTCTGACAAACAGGCCTTCTGTCTCACAGGCCTTCTGACTAACATGCCTTCTGACTAAAGGGCCTTCTGACTAACAGGCCTTCTGACTAACAGGCCTTCTGACTAAAGGGCCTTCTGACTAAAGGGCCTTCTGACTAACAGGCCTTCTGACTAACAGGCCTTCTGACTAAAGGGCCTTCTGACTAACAGGCCTTCTGACTAACAGGCCTTCTGACTAAAGGGCCTTCTGACTAACAGGCCTTCTGACTAACAGGCCTTCTGACTAACAGGCCTTCTGACTATAAAGGGCCTTCTGACTAACAGGCCTTCTGACTAACAGGCCTTCTGACTCACAGGCCTTCTGACTAACAGGCCTTCTGACTAAAGGGCCTTCTGACTAATAGGCCTTATGATGAATGGGACTTCTGATTTTCTGATTAACGGGCCGTCTGACTTAAGGGCCTTCTGAGTAAAGGACCGTCTGACTAATGGGCCTTCTGACTAATGGGACTTCGAACTAACGGGCCTTCTGGCTAAAGGACCGTCTGACTTAAGGGCCGTCTGACTTAAGGGCCGTCTGACTAAAAGGCTTTCTGACGAATTAGCCTTCTGATGAATGGGCCTTCTGACTAATGGGACTTCTGATTTTCTGATTAAAGGGCCTTCTGACTAATTAGCCTCCTGACAATAAGGTGGGCTGACCATGAGGTCTGGGCTGTCACCAGAGAACAGAATCAAGGATTCAAACACCTTCCTCTAGTGGACACTCAGTGAACTGCAGATTTTTACACTTCTACCTCAGCCTCGTGTCTTTTTAGCCAGCATCTAAAAACCCTGTACCTGTTGACATCTGATCATGTGTATTAATAGTTGTCTGTCTCTACGCATTAGACGCATTATGAGGGAAAAGCTGTTAAAAAAAAATGGATATAAAGACGAGAGATTAACTTTTGGATACTATCCAGACAAGTTATGACCCAACAAAACTCTGGTGAAGGGAAGTTCCCAAGATATCCCTCATGTGTCTTCTTGATTTGGGGGTAGGGGGCCATTAAGGGGCCATGTTTCAGGGCTGACACCATCAGTGGTGTCCCTACCTGGAGCGTGTCTTGGTCTGTTGAAGGTGGTTTTACAGATTAAGGCTTGAAGACGTTCCACACGTGCAGAGTTGGTTCTTCTAACTGAGCCTGAATGGAATCATATAAACACTGAAATAACTCAGCGTCAAAGGTTTCAAGTTTTTCAAGAGTTTGTCGATATCTGACCGATTCCATTAAGCACTGTGGCACCACACACACACACACACACACACACACACACGGAAGGACTATTATCAGCCTGCAAGCAGCTCAATCCAGCAGCCACAGCACCTGAAGAAAAAGCCTTCAACCCAGCAGCCTCACGTGTTATTGATTTCCCCTCCATGTACACACAACAAGTGGTTCACCTGTGCTCAGACATCCACTCCTCTGAATGTGTGTGTGTGTGTTTGTGTGTGTTTGGGGGGGCTTGGATACTAGTGTCTTTTAAGCTACAGTTGACTTTAGTGAGGTTAAGTTTTCCTTGTCCCCACTGGGACCAGTATTTGATGGAGAACATCCGTCTTTTCACCTGAAATCTGAAACATTTCATTCATACCAGAATAGCAAACATGCTCACCTTGTCCGATGAAGTTGGGACCTTGTTTGAAATGTCTCCTCTTTTTATTTCCATCCTCAAAGCAGCCGTTTCCAAGAGACTGACGGGAGAGTGTGTGAGTTTGTTATTGGGAAACGATTTTCTCAGAATTTCATTTAAAAAAAAAAGTTTCTTGAAACAAAGTGAGTTTTGTTCATCAGAGTCAGGAAGATTGTGGGTCCAAACGGCTCTTTGTGTGCTAAAGGTTGTCGACTCCTGGGCTCCTCATTTATTCACTATTCATTCATTCGTCCGTTCATTCAGTCAGTTTGTAAATAAAAATTGTGAGAGTGATGAGGACAGCTGACAGCATTTTCAGAAGCTCTGCCCGGCCCCCGATCATCCCAAATCCTTGAAACGCCCCTGAAGGCAGGTCTGTATGTTTCTGTCTGGATGTGCAGAGAGTGAAGTGAATATATGTGTTTCTGTGTAAGTCTGTCTGTGTGTGTGTGTGTGCACCCTGTGTCTTCACACATTCAGCACTAACTGTTCCTCTGGAGTCTCTGCTCAATAAGTTGGCAACAAATGCAAAAACCTGCGAGATCAAAGGGAATATCACCCCGCTAATCCGACTTCAGATCAGAGAGCCATCTCCAAATTAAGTGCGAGGTTTTGAAGTAAACGCTGTTTTGCCACCGCGTTTCATTTCTTTTCAGCTCCAGCGCCCTAATTGGCCCCAGAGGTGAGGAGGAAAGTGGATGGGATGGGAGCGCAGACCCCGGGCCAACTATCCATCTAAAATGTGCGCTAATGAAACGGTCTGGGGAGAAATTGACATTTCGGTGCAAAAAGAGCAAGGCCGTGTCAGAGCGGCTAGTCGCCAGGCAAGGTGCCCTGTGGGAACCGGCTCTGTGAAAGCAAGTCAATATTTCATATCACGTCAGTATTAATTAGACTCTGCATAACAGATTTTCACACCTACTATCGTTACGAGCGTCCAGACACAGAAATTGACCTCAGCATGTCTGCAGACTCCTCTCATCCTGTTAAAGCATCTGCAGAGAGGACACACGGGGAACATCGAAAGCTGCTGATGCCTGAAACAAAAGGAGCACGTGAGCCAAACGTCTGACGTGACTGCATCACAAAAACATGTTTCCAAAAGCAACTCCAGGGAGGCAAAACATTCAGCCAGGTACCGCTCGGAAACAACAGCTCATCCCATCCTGGGAAATATCAAATGTCAGAAAACTAACGTCTGAAATCGAGGCAGCTGAACTGAGAGAGGAGTGAGTCCTGCCTTCCAAAATGGACCGAGCTTTGAGTGAACAGCTCTCTTTTTTTTTATTCCAGACACCCAACCTTTACCTGCCCTTTGGGAGCGCCGTGATAGAGGAAGGGGAGGGTGCCGTGTTTGATAAACATAAAGACTGATCTGCAAAACAAAATGCCATCTCGTGTCGTGTCGCTGCGGTTGCATCATGTTCACGTTTGCTGTTTCTTCTAAAAGAAAACGTCTCTGTGATGCTCTCAAATGATCAAAACCCTGCAGCAGCATCAGGGACAACACCTGCAGTCAAACACCTGCTTTAATTAACACATGCACACTTCTGGATGAATCAAACCCCGTTTCTGTTTCAGAAACTGAATCTTTCGATGTAAACTGATACCGAATGTGTTTACGCCAAACACGTATCGCTCAGTTCGCACCAATCAAACACCAGAACGTTTGCTGTTTACTCGCTGTATGAGTGCAAATAGCTCACTCCTAGTTCATTTCAGTGTACCGAATCAGTAGATTCAGTTCAGTAAAGTGATTCGTTCAAAAGATTCGTTCACTGAATCGTTCAGTACATCTCTGCAGCTCTCCCTGTGAATCAGAATTTGATGAGCAGAATTTGGAGTCATGAGGACGATGTAGGAGTGGGTTTGAGCGTCACAGGGCTCCTGACCGACTCTGTCCTTTTGGTTCAGGGAGGCGGGGCTTAGGAGACCCTTATGGTATGGTACAGAAAGAGACGCGAGACAGGAGAGAGGAGAGCGATTAAAGCTGATAAATGAACAACTCCTTTCAGTTAGCGATTCCATTCAGTTCGTTCACCCAGATGATTCGTTCGTTTTGAATGAATCGTTCATGAACGACCCATCACTACTCACTCCACTGCTGAGTACCAACAGGACCTTCAAACGCCACTTGATTCTGTTTAGAGTTTAAAGTTAAGGTGAACTACTTTCTAACTCATCGTGAAATATTAATTCCGTTATTAACCCTTTATTGCTGAGTGAATCACATTTGATACATGAGTTTCAAAGACCTCTGTCTCATCAACATGATCAATATCCTCATTAAAAACCTGTTTTCATCTTTTTTTAAAAAAAAAACATTTTTTACCCACTTGAGGATCATCATTCCAATACATGCAGCTGACGTCGTATTTTGGCCCTTTTCAAAATGGCTGCTCTCTTGAAATTATCCACGCACTTTTTCTTACGGAAAATTTTTGATAATTTTAAAACAGTTACAGTAAGAATAACATCTAAATTGTTACTCATTTGTGGAAAAATAATAAGTATTTTCCGCATAGAAAGAACCCATAGTTGCTAAGAAACCGTACTGAAAAAAAGGTTGCCACAACTGTTTATCAAATATGGTACAAAAAATAAACCATGAACAAAATTGAATGGCAATATTTTTGGTGAATTTTGCTTAAGTTGTTACTAAAACAGCTCTGTTCCAAAAAAATTTACAATTTTCAGACTTTTTTTGACGGGTCAGGTCAAAAATCTTTGTTCTTCTCAACATGAACTTTACATCATCTTTGTATCGACTAGTTCACTCGTACAGGTCATTTTATTATTATTTATCATTTGTGTACCTCATACAACACTCCCCCCGTCCTTTACTGCTCTGCTCTCCAGGATAATAGAATAAAATAGAATAAAATACAATAGAATCCAATAGAAAACAATAGAATCCAACATACCTTATTGATCTCCGAAGGGAAATTCAGGGGTCACAGCAGCAAACAAAGTGTAAAGTGCAAAAGATCCAAGAATATATAAAAAGTGTAATATAATAAATGTCAACTAGAAAAAAATGTCCATCAGAGACGTTTGGTCATAATTATCATGTCAGCCACCACCTCCACAGGGTCCACAGGGTCCACAGGGTCCACAGGGTCCACAGGGTCCACAGAGTCCAGGACTGATCTGGTCTTCTTCACCATGTCTCTGTGAATAGCACGATGCTAATCTGCTGGTATTCTTTCTGGTGCTGCGTTAGCACAGCTAGCTCGTCCATCTCATTGTAGACAGATCTTACATTCTCCAAAACGATGGATGGGAGGACGGGTTGAAGTGGTCTCCTCTTAGCTCGCACCGCAGCACCAACACCTCGTCCTCCAGTTTAGTGTCAATCGCCAACAAATGAGCCATAAAAAGGAAATTTAAAAAATAATGACAAGCTCAAAATATGAAGGTAACAAAAAAGATAAGAAAAAAAAGAACAATGGAGAGAGAGAGCTGCTGAAACAAGCTGCCACTCTTACAGGCGCTAAGCAACAGATGAAAAATAAAAAGATGTGATAATGTTTTAAGATCATCACAGGCTGTTTGGAAGGTATCGACTCACCTCCTCCCCAAGAGAAGACTGCATTTTTCTTACAGGTAAAGTTTTGTTTTCAGTAATTATAACTTCGAAGCATCATAAACTGTGGTTTCATCTCATGGCCAATCAAAGGGCGAAGCTCCATCAGGACGCTCGATGAGCTCTGAGGCCCAACAGGAAAAGACAAACACAAACTGTTGATGCACAATCCAAAGACCAACATTTTCCAAACTATCTCTGTATGCAGTCGCATTAAAACAAAACCGCCCTGGAACCAAGGAGCTCGGACAAATGTGGACTTTTGCTTGTTTGATGTTTATATCTGTAAGAACGTGTGAATGGTTACAGAGGGAAGAAACATCACAACCAGAGTCAGATAGAAACCAAAACCCAGGCTTTTCAGGCTCGCTCTCTCTCTCTCTCTCTCTCTCTCTCTCTGTTAGATGACTGGGGCCTGGATGAGGCCGCGTCTGGACGTCCAGACCTTTGAGAAATCCTGTGGATTAGCCGGAGGAAAGAGCACATCAACGTCCCTGAAAAGACTGGACACACTGAGTGTACGGAGGATTTTACAGCGCAGTAATATGGATAATAGTGGATTTGTTTTTGTTGAATTCATTGTGACGTGTTAAACTTCCTCATTTCAAAGCACATATAACAGCAGCCCCTCGACCTGTTATTACTTTATTCAAATGAGGGATTAGAAAGCAGACAGTTGCGGGGTTTGCTCCGCCGTAGAGGCACGTGTAATCCTTCAGTTGACCTTAAAGTCGCCATGAAATGAAACTTTTTTAACTTCTTTGTTCCTTTTTTTTTTTTTCACATCATTGTGTAATCCTTTGAAACAATGCAGACCGAGTTTGTTTCTGCAGCTGAAAGAGAAGAAAATGTTGCTTTTAGTGAACTTAAGCTTCACCAGTCGAGTAGAATTAAAATCCAAGCAAAATTAAACGTCCAACTTTTCATCCATCATCCTTCCTCATCACATCAAGTTGACGAGGCAGGATGCATGCTGCTGACAGCGCCTTAACCGTTACGTTTCAGATCTGATGTTTGTCGTAAAACTCGTTTTTTATGTGCCACAGTGAAAGAAGTTTATGAAGACAAAGCCTGGAATCCCTGAAGATGATTTAAAGAAGGTGAATTCCTCTGAGATTACATCATCTTAAGGCCACGTTTATCTTTCAAACAGTCACGCTTTTAAGGATAAACATTTCTGCTGCGTGACTGCTTCACCTCACTTTGTGCGATCAAGGTTTTTTTTTCCCCCTGATAATGAAAGCGCTGCTGCAGACTGGAAGCAGCCATCATGTTGTAGGACGACGCTTGTGCTCTGTCAAAAACCTCTTCTGCCTCCTCACCAAGGCCTCCTATTCATGCTGCTGGAAGAGCTCCCACATGCTGTCAGTGGAAACACAAGGGATGACCGTGGGTGCCTCAAAAGGAATCCAGAAAAAAAAAAAAAGGTGGGAAAAGGAACAGAAAGCTACCATCACTGGGAAGAAATGAGTTTCACATAAAGGTGGGGGGGATTAGGACAGTGTATTTGTCCTAATCCCATATTAAGATCTCACTGTGTCTTAGAGCAGTCATATGGAACCTTAATAACCTTTTTATACTCTGTTTGCTGACTCATTTTCACAGTGTCTCTCACATGCATGACATTAACAGCAGAAGAAAAAGGAAAAAAAAAAAAAGTGACAATGACTGAAGCTGAAATGTTACGAGATAAAAGTTGTTGTAATAAAGTCAGAACGGTAAAAGATTAAAGTTGTAATGTTTAGAGCAGAGGTCCCCTCGATTTTCCTTTCTGCTTAAAAAACTGTGGCCATAATTGTTCTTTATTACATATCTCCTAATTTAAGATTAATGCCTCCATTTGGCAAAGAAACAAAACATAGGGGGATGAAAAAATACCCGTTAAGGCTTTATTTAGCTTTATGATGCTCCTTTTTGTTTATTGCACATTTTGTTTTAATAAACTCTGTACAAAAACTGAATTATTGACTGGGAACACCAGGTGTGCAGCCCCCCCCAAGACTCCCAAAGGGTCCTTAAACTTAAGGGTGCTCCTAATAAGTGATTTTACAGTTTTTGTTTTGTTTTTTTGTTTTTTTTCGTTTGTTTGTTCGTTTTTAAATAACTTAACCATTTTTTAAAAAAGACATCATTCTACAAATACAAATCATTCGTTGAAAATAACTCATTTGTAATCACCTCCACTCAGTCAATATTTGCAGTGTCATGGTAAGTAGAAGTTGCTAAGCAACGCTGAAGGACAGACTTTCCACACATTTATCTGATTGTGCAAAGAAAAAATAAAGTAGTAAAAATAGAATAAATGAACTGCTAGTGCACCATTTTTCTTAAGTACGTGATGTGTTACGTTTAACTGACAACTTTTCTCGATTATTGTTGCACTTTTAAAAACACGGAATAAAAGATTCAGAAACCAAAACACCGAAACACGATCCAGCAGCGACATCTGCTGGACGGTGGTTTGAATCACTTTATCAAGAGGAACAATAACAGAAAAATCATAATATATTACATTTATATTTAAATGTAGATGTTAAAGTGCTACATTTACAGTCGAACTTTCAACAAAGTCTGTTTTTAGGTAGTTTTACATTTTTATTAAAGCTTAATCGCCCTTCAAATTCGACCCATGCCAGTCATGGTTTAGTAACCTTAGTGATGTGACGTAACACCAATCACAGCCAGTATTCTTCACGCTCCAACCAATCACAAACAAGAATGTTTCTACGTTGAAGTTTGGCTCGCGAGCGTCAAAATTTGCTCAGATCGTGCTACTAGAGCTATAACGTATAAGGATGGGTTAAAGTCCATTTTGTGATGACGTTGATATCTTCGATCTGCGCAGGTGTAGCAGCCATTATCTCACGCGCAACTAACCCAGCGTGTCAACGCAACACACACGGCATGAGAGGACACCAAGCTGGGATGCGGGTCCAGAATGAGAATGATAACGAGGAGTTACTGACAGCGCTGGATTAAACGCGGTTGTTTTGTTACTAGACGTACTGTGAGTAGTTTTAATTTAATATTTAGCAGCTGACAAAACCATGTTTCGGCAAACGAAGGCAGTGCTCCAGAAACTTCGATATGTGAGGTAAGTCAGCTAACGGCTCAGCATGTCAGCTGAACCATGTTGCTGATGCCTAAATACATTTTTGAGTGATGTTTGAACGCCAGATATACATCAAATGAGCGGTTTTGACTGTATATTGTGTGTTTTTCTAACATTAAAAGTGCTTTGGTGACGGAAATGATACAACTTATGTTTAAACCGTTATCCTAAGGTTCTGCAGCTTGTTATACATCAGCTGATATTTGAACAGCAGGTGACTGGAGGGCGTTTCATACTGCCAACACACTCATTTATACTCGTGTAGTTCGATAAAGAGAAGAACTAGTTGGTTTAAGTCTCTGTAGAAGCATCTAACGAGATTACAATGAGGTTAAGGGTATTATTTCATCATATCACCTCCTTGAATAATGTCATTTATAAATCATAGTGTTGATACATTTCTGTGTCACACACAGGGGCGGATTTAGCAATTTGGGGGCCCAAGGCGAACTTCGTTTCGGGGGCCCTCCACATTCTTTTTTTTTTACCACAAAAAAGTAGCAAGGGTCACCCCAAAGGCACCTGTTAGTATGTGCTCTAAATAAAGAGTGAATGGAATGCAAGAAATATTTGTTTTTTTCCAAACATCTTACCAGACGTGTGTGTGTGTGTGTCTGTTTGAGAGTGTGAGAGGAGAAAAAGATTGAATGAGATTGCAATTATGACATTACAATAACTATAATTACTGTGCTACTATATAGCACTATAAGTACTGTGATAATACGCTTTATGCATTATTATCATTTTTTTAAATCTTTATTTTCTATTTTGAAGTACGCAGTTTTATGTTACAAAGACAACGGTGGGAAGCTACTGGCCGGAGGTCCCTACTACCCCTGCTGGTTGAGGGCCCCTACAGGTTAGGGGGCCCAAGGCAATTGCCTACCTTTGCCTTAATGGTAAAACCGCGCCTGGTCACAAACCTGAAGGATGGACAGCTTATAAGACACTGAAACAGCACAGTAACAGCTTGATGTACTGCTGCTCCCTCCTAACAATGATCATCTAAAATTGGAGCACTTTTCATGTTGTTTACATGTTGTCTAAGACAACTGCCTGTTAGTGCAAAGCTCAGATATAACTCAAAGTGAAAACAGGATATGAACTAAGCCAGGGGTTCCCAAACTTTACCATGCCAAGGCTCCCTAAGGAGCATTAGCTTCTGGTCGGGGACCCCCTTCGCAACATTTTCGCAACACGAACATTTTAAAATACTTTTTTCTTACTTTTATTCACTTTTCAATAACTATTAGATTTGATAAGCATAGAAAATTATTAAAAAACATGTTTTTAAGTTCTGTATTCCCAATGAATAATAAACTTTTCAATAAACTGTTAACAAATGAGACCGAAACAAAACAAACAAAACTTCTCTCTCGTGTGTGTGTACGTATGTGCGTGTCTGGGAGTGACAAATTACACCAGTGGGAGGGACGGGCTTGGTGGCCTCATATTTTTGAATTTTCGTTGGCCATGAGTTCTTAGGTTTTTCTGCTGTAGAATCCTCCGCAGCTGGGCTGTTGGACTGCTCCCTTCGTCCTTTTCCTGTCAAAAACCTTTTCATTTTTTGCTAGCTAGCTACAAGCGAGCTGTCACCCGAGGTGCGGTTAGGTACAATCAGAAACTTGAGAATCTACGCGGTTTTATGAAAAGAATAACAAAATAGAAAAATAAAAATGATATTTTTCCCCCTTACCTCCAATTATCTGAGGCCCCCTTAGTGTCCCCTGGCGGCCCCCAAGGGGACCCAGGCCCCCACTTTGAAAACCGCTGAACAAAGCAATAGTTCCATCATTGTTCATTAAAAAGTAATCACTACCATTTATACATGAAGAACTAAAGCCAGTGTTTAAATTCCTTCAGTAAAACATGGAATAAAAACTGAGACTCTTACATGTAAACATGGGTTAACACTTAGTACACACAGTCCTTTGACATCCAGATATACGTGATACCTAATTTTGTCATTGAGAGTTGAAAAAATAACAATAATAATAATGTAGAGACAGATAATCGTCAGCTCCTACTTGTAACTGTCACGTGTTGTATATCTGTAACTTTGTAGAGCTGCCACATACGATTATTTTGATAATCGACTAGTCACCGATTATTTTTTGCGATTAGTCGACTATTCGGATCATTCATAAATTGCAGCTTATTGCACCAGCATACAGCTAACATCATTAGCTTCCAGCTTCAAGTGTTTAAGGTATGTGCTAACTAAAAATGAAGACAGTTCATATCATAGTTCATTCAGCTTTTAATGAACTTTGCAGCTTGTAGCAGCATTTCTGACATTTTTTTAATGTACCAATTTTCTATTCAAACATGATATCGCTATTAAGTAGGTAGCTCCCTGTTGACGTTAACGTTAGCAGCCAACTAGCCAATTAGCTTACCGAGATTGTCATTCTTCATCAGAAAATAAATCAGCCACGGCGTGCTGTCTTTTCAGATGCTCGTGCATCGCCGTCGTTCTGTCATGGAAGGACATTTCTGCTTTGCAGATTTTGCATTTCACACTTTTCTCCTTTATTTTGGAAAAATGCTCCCAAACTTTCCAGCTCTGTTGCCGGCTAGCCATGATACTGTTGGGCATAACTGTTCCGGTGACATCACGGGTTACCCCGGTTACCACTTCTGCGCGTATGCGTCAAGGACAGAACGGCAGACGAGACAGGTGAAAGTACAGCGGCAGTTTAAAAAAATATTAAAACGACGACGTCGATTATTAAATAAGTCGCCAATGAATTTGATCGTCGACGTCATCGTGACTAGTCGACTAATCTTGGCAGCCCTACTGTGTTGTTGTCAGTCTTGGCTGCAGCACTCTTGTAACAGAGATCTTCAGTCTCGATGAGGCTTTCTTGGTTGAATAAATCTAAAATCCAAAAAGTCAGAGATTTGCATCTGTTTGCACATCGATGGATGGTTTTTATTTTTATCCTGACAGTTTCAACGGACAGAGGAATACATGGCGTCGTCCAAAGAGCACTTCAGCGGTAGAGAAGGCCTCTCGGTACCAACCAGGACAGAAGATCCACGGCTTCACCGTCAGAGAGGTGTGAGGCTGTCTTCAACGGGGAGTTAACCCTTTCATCAGAGCTCAAACCTTCATTTTGATCATTGGTTCTGTTTCTTCAGGTGGTTGCCGTCCCTGACTTGTTCCTCACTGCAGTGAAGTTGACCCATGATAAAACCGGAGCTCAGTACCTCCATGCAGCCAGAGACGACTCCAATAACCTTTTCAGGTTGGTCAGAGGATTGTGCTCGTGATCATTAATCGATCGATTTAATCTCCAGAATCTCTCTGATTATCTCGGGAATCTCTAAAACCCCTTGTTTCAGTCCTGACTGGATTCAGGAACATTACATTCTAGAAGCCTCCTCACTGTTGCCATGCTATGAAGTGGTATTTCTCTTTTGAAAATGAGAAATTTGCCCTTTTAAGTCAATTTACCAACTGGGGATGTCACAGGTTAAGCAAATCACACGTTGATCTCGCCGAGATCTTGAGCAGAACATTTATCTTTGACTGATCAACTCTTCTTTCGTAAATATCACGATATGACAGATTTTTATCGTAATTTTTTTTTTTTTTAATACGGAATGCTTCTCAAGCTTGAGTCTGTATTTTTCAGCGTCCAGCTCAGAACGACCCCCATGGACAGCACGGGAGTCCCTCACATCCTGGAGCACACAGTGCTGTGTGGATCTGAGAAGTATCCCTGCAGAGACCCTTTCTTCAAGATGCTCAACAGGTCTCTGTCCACCTTCATGAACGCCTTCACAGGTCGGAAACATCCCCTCCCATTAAAAGAGAAGTTGTATCTTTCTTTTCGTCGTACACGTCAAAGGTCTTTTGTTGTTTATTTATAATTCTGACCGCTCAGGAAAAAAAATGAACTCAAATGCTTGTGGCTGATTGTGGTTTGCGTTTTCAGCCAGTGATTACACCATGTATCCCTTCTCAACCCAAAACGGAAAGGACTTCCAGAATCTTCTGTCCGTCTACCTGGATGCAGTTTTCTTCCCTTGTTTGCGTGAGCAGGATTTCTGGTGAGTCTCGACCGCATCCTCGTGTGGCGATTTAAAAACGGCATTTTCCGACATCGTCACGTCAACAACAGTCTGGGTCCAAACGAGCGTTAACTCTTTGGTTCATCTCTACCATCCAGGCAGGAGGGCTGGAGACTGGAGAACGAAAACCCAACAGATCCCAACTCCCCGCTGGTGTTTAAAGGAGTGGTGTTCAATGAAATGAAGGGGGCGTTTGTGAGTCAACTCTTTTTGAAGCTGCTGTTTTTTCTGAATTAAATTGTTTAATATAAAATTAAACATCCAAATAACTCATTCAAATTATAGAATTTTTACTCTAAATCGCTAAAATGCGCCGAGTTTTAGGCTGTGACAGCGTCTAATTCACGTAACACAAACATTTGCGTCCTTGTTTGTATTTTCACAGTCGGATAACGAGCGTGTGTACGCCCAGCACCTCCAGAACAAGCTGTACCCAGACCACACCTACTCTGTGGTGTCAGGAGGAGAACCTCTGGCCATCCCTGACCTCACCTGGGAGCAACTAAAGCAGTTCCACGCCACACATTACCACCCCAGCAACGCCAGGTAGACGTGACTGAAACACAACTTAGAAGAAGGCAACGCAACAGTTACTCACTTCCTGTTCAGGGTATGTAGTGTACTCGTACGGGTTCTTCTGGAGCGCGCGCCATGTTCTGGTGTTTTGGTGTTTTTCCGCCTCTACATTCGTCTGCACTGACCTTATTTCTTGCTTTGATGAAAGAGACGCAGCCTTTTAAATAGTGTGTATATTTTTACAAAATGACTTTGAGAAAAGTTTATAACATACGGAGCCCCAGACATGACATGGTCAATAATAATAATAATAATTCGTTCCCATGAAATGAGTATAACACGCCTTCTAAGGTCTGAGACTGCGGTCACGCCATCTACGCTTCAGAAAAGCGCTGTCGTGCTATCTACGCTTGAAAATCGATGGCCCGTCTACATTGCTTAGTACGGTAATGAGTGTGTGCGGCTTCATGGTACATTCAAGTGCACCTCGTAAACTCAGAAATCAATACTCGAATGGCCAAAAGTTTAGTTCCAAGTTCCAAAGGGAGCGTTGCTTTTTTGGTCATATTTTCATTTGTTGGTAAACAAACATCTGTCATTGCTTTCATGTAATATAACAACAAACAAAATAAAATAATCAATAAAAAAGAAAAAAGTCAAACCAGGTCATTGATATATTGGCTGATTTGAAAAATTCATAAAAAAATCAATCTTAAATTGTTTTCAGGAAACTGCTTTTTCCCAGGGCCGATACCGTTTATTGGTATTGAGGGAGGCCGATAACCGATATTTGCAGCCGATATTCATTTGCAGTAAAAGTGAATATATTGGCATCAAAATTAGGAATAATACAAACTCTGATCCTTCACTTTGTTTAAATGCCTTTCAGCACGTTTATTTAACATTTTCCAGGCTCAGCAGCATGTCTTCTAAAGGTCAATAAACATTTAAACAAATAAATAGCTCCCTTAAGTTTTCTACAGTATATAAACCGTTTCAAAATTTCAATACAACTAAAATGTTTATCTCTTTTTTTTAACTTCAAACAATAACAATAACAATATCATTTTCAAGAGCCAAGCAAGCTGTGAAAGTTATAATGAGTTCATAGACTGTGAGATAGTCACCATGCTAACTGCGTTAGCCGGTCAATGGGATTTTCCATTCATGTTAGCATTAAGCTAGCAGACGTTCGCTAACTGAAGCAAAGTAGTTAAGAATAGCTTTCCTTTGCCAAGTTTTGAAGTGACCTATTATCGGCCGTCGTATTAAAAAAAAAAGGCCGATGTCGATATGGGTCAAAATGACAAATATATGGGCCGATGATCGGTCTATCCCTATAAAACACACACACACACACACACATCTGAAACTGTCTTCAATGTGGTCCTCAGGTTCTTCACTTATGGGGATTTGCCTTTGGAGCAGCATCTGAAGCAGATTGAAGAGGAAGCTCTGTCCAGGTTTGAGCGCATCAGTCCGAACACAGAGGTCCCGTCTCAGCCTCACTGGAGCAGCCCCGTAGGTTCAAGGTTCAGACACGTTTCTGTGAGCAAAGAGCGAGGAGGTTATTACAATACTCGCTGTGGTTTCACATCTTTGGTTTCCACAGAGAGAGGATCATGTGACCTGCAGCCCGGACGCCCTGGCTCCAGATCCAGCCCGGCAGAACACGCTGTGTGTGAGCTACCTGCTGGGAGAGTAAGATCACTTCGTCTCTTTCAGAAGTGAAGCCTTTTTCCTTCTGTTCAGAAACATCTGGAATCTTCCGTTTGTTTGTTTGTTTCTCCTGTGCAGCATCACCGACACATTTGAAGGATTCACTCTCAGCCTGCTGTCGTCTCTTATGATCTCTGGACCCAACTCTCCTTTCTACAAAGCTCTCATCGAACCCAGCATAGGGACCGACTTCTCCTCAGTCGTAGGGTGAGTGCCGCAGAATTTAAGACAAGTTGCTGTTGACTTGCTCTAAGTGGGGATGTCCACATCAGCAGTTTTTGCTCCCGATTATTTAATATAAAGTATAAAGTAAAAGAATAACAGTTCAAATATGTCTTTAAAAATGTGTTTTGCAGATATGATGGCAGCACCAAAGAGGCTTCGTTCAGCATCGGTCTGCAGGGGATGGCTGAAGAGGACACGGAGCGAGTGAAACAAATCATCAGTCAAACCATCGATGATATCATAGAGTGAGTTCCAGCGCACCTCACAGGTTATTCTGTTTTTATCGGATGGGTTGGACCGATGGTCGTCAGCTTTTCCCCACACATGAAGATTTTTGGTTGTAAATATTGAACAAGTTAAATATTTACGATTGTCGACTTCAACCCGTTTCACAGCCGATTATCAGGACAAATTCACTCTGAACACACCTTCTGAGGCGATGATCTGATAAGTTTGCCGTCCTTGTTTGGGAACGAGGAAAGTCGGGACAAAAGCAGCTCAATAATCTTTCAGTGTGTACCCTGCTTTAGACGAATTGCCGTATTGGCCCGAATATAAGACGACCCTGATTAGAAGACGACCCCCTCTTTTTCAAGACTCAAGTTTGAAAAAAGACTTTTTGAACACCAAATTTAATTTTTATATGGAAAACACCATATTTCACAGCCGCTTTGCAATTGTTTGAAGACTCTGCCTCATTTATCACCATCATCTTGTAACAATCGACCTATAATTTTTGATGTTAAAACGCTTTAAGGGAGGTTCTTTTTAGAAATTACTTAAATCACATAATCCGGTTTTTATAATCATCAAAACCGAAACACGAGTCACATTTGGTTATCCTGTAAGACGTTAGGAAAACTTCAACATACCCTCAAAACTGGACACCGCACACCGCTCGTCATACACCAAAATATATTTAATTGAACAAAAAGAAACCTCCAATTCGACCATTTATGCACCCAAAATCAACTCAGAATTGTTCTCAAACGAAAAACAGTTTAATATTCCCTCTCTGCGCATCGACAAGTCATTTTTTACCTCAGTTCCCGTTTTGCTTTAATTCTGTCCACCCGACCGCGGCGATCCTTTGTCCAATAACCCTGCGTTCCAGAAAGGAAAAAAAACAAGTAATAATCCAATTCTCCAATGCCGAAAGGTCGAAAAAATAATCCAGCCCAAAAAAGAACGCAAAAATCCAGGGTCTCACCCTGAGTTATAATCCCAAAGGAAAAATCTGTGTTTTCTCCTGGCGTGTCCGTCAATGCGCTCCTGCGCGAGGAAGATCCAGTCCGCTGATCGGAGGAAATCCTCCTGTCAAACTTATTTTAGTCGACACAGTAGTTCAGATTTTTGTTACTTTACAGACACCAGCTAGTGTCCACATTTTACCTTTATTTTACTTATACTCCCTGTTGTCTCTATCGCTGCAGACAACAGCCTGGCGCGTCACACTCACTTTTCCCGGCGTTTTTCAAAGAACTTCCTCCCTCCCAAGGCTACGCCATATCCTCCTTAAATAGATTTTTTTTTTCTCTCTGAATTTAATCCCATAATATAATAACGCCACCTTTACCCATTCTTTATTCTTCGTGACAGGGGTTCGCTTTGGCCTGGGGAGTTAAGTTCAGCATTCGCTTTAAATATATCTGGCGCCATCTAGCGTTGTGAATGGGTATAATGTCTAGACCCCGAATGTAAGACGACCTCCACTTTTTCAGTCGTATTTCAATGCAAAAAACACCGTCTTATATTCGGGCCAATACGGTATATCTTCCTTGGGTTGCAAAGGGGAGGAACATTTCAAGAAACCTTCCTGAAATGTTCATGGGAATTTTAACGCAGGAATGCTGGAAACCTTCAAGGTTTCGTTGCCGTCAACTTGAGTGAATTTTTCTAAAAAATTCCAGTGAGGGTTTGTAAAGAGGTGTAAAAATACTGCATGAGACATGTTTGCATGCATGTCTGCTCATAACAAACAAAACAAAATGTTAAATGTTTTTAAACGTGTGAGACCAGGTGAATGCAGTTAACAAAAACTCCCACGGAAAGTTTCCAACTTTGAAAATTCCCGGAATTTTGTGACCGTGTTTCCTCCCATCGTTCTCAGGACGGGCTTTGAGGAGGAGAGAATCGAGGCGCTCCTGCATAAGATCGAGATCCAGATGAAGCATCAGTCCACTAACTTCGGCCTCTCTTTGGCCTCGGTGAGTTCTCCGCTGCTCGTCTGTAACCTTCAGAGTTTCCATGAACCCGAGGACGCTTCATGTTTTTGTATTTTGAGGTTGTGTGAGCAGCTATATGGATGAATTCACATGGATTATGGAGAACGTGAACAAGTTATTGTGAAGGGTGTTTATTTTTAAAGTTGCAGTTTTATAAGTGTTTTATTTATTGTGACAGTGTGTGTGTGTGTGTGTGTGTTTGGTGTTTCTAGTACATTGCATCATCGTGGAACCACGACGGTGACCCGGTGGAGCTGCTGCAGATCAACACCAGCGTTACCAGGTTCAAACAGGCTCTGAAGGACAACCCTCGCTTCCTCCAGGACAAAGTCAAGCACTACTTTAAGGTGAGAGGATCAACTTTCTCACCTGTTCCTGCGTCTTCAGCGTCATTTAGCCGAGACAGCAGGACAGATTTTACCATCACGTAACGTACAACAGATCTGTAATTTATCCTTCTCTCCCCCGTCAGGAGAACACGCACAGACTGACCCTGTCCATGAGCCCAGATGAAGTCTACCTGGAGAAGCAGGCCAAAGCTGAAGAGGAGAAGCTCCAGAAAAAGATCCAAGTTCTGTCAGAGAGCGACAAAAAGGAGATCTATGAAAAAGGTGACGATTATCCTAGTCTTTATCTAAGACTTTAGTGCTGAAGTCGGCTCCGTTTATCTCTCTGCAGTAAGCTAGCAAAGAAACATCAAAGATTGTCTATATAGTGTGGAGCTCTCACTCTGACGCTTCTTTCGAAAACCAAACAAATACAGAGCTCTCACTCTGTCACCGTTTCTGAAACCCAGCTCTGGATCGCATTAAAGACAACACGCACGTCATGTGAAACCGGACAGATTAACCACCCCTAGAAATCCCGGCTACACTGCCCCCTGGTGGTGCTGCAGTGTTCAGTCTGTGTTTTTCTCTCTGGAAGGTTTGGAGCTGCAGGCTGCACAGAGTAAAACCCAGGACGCCTCCTGTTTGCCCGCACTGAAAGTGTCCGACATCCAACCCACGATTCCCATCACACCTGTTCACATCAGCACAGCAGGTAGGACACAGAATCCAGTCTGCCATCACATGAACACCACATGAACCCCATTAAAAACCTTCCTCTCTTTGTCTCCTCAGGAGGGGTACCGGTCCAGTACTGCGAGCAGCCCACTAACGGCCTGGTTTACTTCAGAGCCATGTGCAGCCTCAACACGCTGCCAGAGGACCTCAGGCTTTACGTCCCGCTTTTCTGCAGCGTTATCACCAAGTAAGGCCAAAACAACACCCAAGAGTTCATGTCTGTCCTCAGACTGACAGGGGTCCCATGTGTCCTGGAAAACCTGGAAAATGATCAACCAATTTACCAGTCATGGAAACTGAGAAAAAAGGTCCAGAAAATGATGACCTTGTCCTGGAAAGTTGTTATTCTCCCCCTGCTTTGTGAGCGAATGTAAACGGGTTTAAAGTTGTGCTCATGCATGATCTTCAAAAGTCTCTCCTCCAGATATCTGCCTGATCCTAATCCACATCTTCAAATTAGATTATTAGCACCAATATAGGTCATTGATAAATGATATTTCTGAGCTTCCTGATCGGTTTGAACAGGACCAGATTGATTTACAGCACGTTGAAGTCTCCATGACAACACCACGCTGGCTGATGAAGTTTATCAGAGAGAAGAGAGATCTGAGTTTGTCTCTGCTGAAAACGATTTCTGTGATTTATTTAGTAGAGATGGTGGAGACTGGAGCTGAACTGACAGACAGAAAAAGGACAGAAGAGAAGAAGAAAGATAAACAGGAGAGAGAGAGAGAAAGAGCACAGGCTAAAGGCTAAAACACGAGCTAAACCATGGGCTAAAGGCTAAAACACAAGCTAATGGCTAAATCATGAGCTAAAGGTTAAAACACAGGCTAAACCACAGGCTAAAGGCTAAGACACAAGCTGAAGGGTAAATCATGAGCTAAAAGCTAAAACATGGGCTAAACCACAGGCTTAAGACCAAACACAAGTTAAAGGCCAATCAATGGGCTAAAGGCTAAAACAAGAGCTAAATAATGAGCTAAAGGCTAAAACACAGGCTAAACCATGGGCTAAAGGCTAAAACACAAGCTAATGGCCAAAACACAGGCTAAAAGCTAAAACAAGAGCTAAACCATTAGCTAAAGGTTAAAACACAAGCTAAAGGCTAAAACATGAGCTAAAGGGCAAACCATGAGCTAAAGACTAAAACATGAACTAAACCATGGGCTAAAGGCTAAAACACAAGCTAATTGCTAAATCATGAGCTAATGGCTAAAACACAGGCTAAAGGCTAAACACAAGTTAAAGGCTAAATCATGAGCTAAAGGCTAAAACACAAGCTAATGGCCAAAACACAGGCTAAAAGCTAAAACAAGAGCTAAACCATGAGCTAAAGGTTAAAACACAAGCTAAAGGCTAAAACATGAGCTAAAGGGCAAACCATGAGCTAAAGACTAAAACATGAACTAAACCATGGGCTAAAGGCTAAAACACAAGCTAATGGCTAAATCATGAGCTAAAGGCTAAAACACAGGCTAAAGGCTAAACACAAGTTAAAGGCTAAATCATGAGCTAAAGGATAAAACACAGGCTAATGGCCAAAACACAGGCTAAAGGCTAAAACACAAGCTAATCTATTTGTGATAATGTTCATTCCAGCCCACATGCAGCAGTTATTCTGCAGTGATCTGATCAAACTTGAGTGAGTCTGTTGATAAAATGAAGAGGGAGGTTACGTTAGCTCTGATTGGTCGATGAGCAGGACATAAGGATTAGCTAACGTTATACGTTAGCCTACAGATACATCCCAGTAAAAAGTTGTCTTGAACAAAGAAAAGTAGTGTTAAAAAGAAGATCTGATCTCCATTTGTTTCCAAAACAAACACACGCCTTGTTAAGAGTCATGACATCACAACAGTGTGTGTGTGTGTGATTCCAGCCAAAAGGTGTCGCTGTGATCCACTTCAGACAGAAAGCCCCTTTAGATGTTACATCTTCATCTGAGCCACTGGCATGTATTATTTCTACTGTGTTAGCATAAATGAATGTGATATAACACGGCCAAGTTAGCATTAAAGCTATCAGATGCAATTCAAAGGGCTTGACGGGTTGATCAAACAACAAAAACAGGCAATAATAGAGAGTGTCAGGAGATATACCTGATACACACATATAGCAGGAAGTGAACCCTGGACTGTCTGTGTATAAAAACCACATGCTTCACATCACACAGGGTGCATTAAGACTTTGATTGGTTGATTAGGATGGGCTGTGGAGTTCTGGACTACAGGCAACAGTCGCAGCAGAAGGAGCTGAGGACGGGAGGCATGTCTGTCTCCACTCAGGTCCTCCCTGATTCCGCCCAGCTGGACATGTACGAGCAGGTCAGTGTCTGAAATAAAGCAGGAAGGTGTCATGATGGATCAGCTGATGCTGGAGAGTTCTCTCTTTGCTAAGACTCGGTCTCACCTGTGGTCCCTCTTTCAGAGTGTCCTCCTGTCGTCTTCCTGCCTGGAGAGGAACCTCCCTCACATGTTTGATCTGTGGAGCGACATTTTCAACAAGTCAGTCCTCTAATCTTTAACCCAGCCGTCTGTCGTCGTTCCAGTCAGAGTCTGGGGTTTTAACGGAGTCAATTATTCTCCCCAGCCCTCACTTGAACGAGGAGGAGCGCCTCAGAGTGCTGGTGATGATGTCAGCGCAGGAGTTAGCCAATGGGATCTCATACTCGGGTCACTCGTACGCTATGACCCGCGCGGGCCGCCTCCTGACCCCAGCAGGAGACCTCATGGAGACGTTTGGTGGGATGGAACAGGTAAGCAGAGCCAAACTTACCTTTCAGAGCTCATTGAGACGTTGTGATTTTTCCTGAGACGGCTGATTGATTCTGTTATTTGAACCGAAGGTGAAGTTTATGAAGAGGGTGGCTGAGATGTCCGACCTCAGCCCAGTCAGCCGAACACTAACCAGGATCAAGAAGCATCTCCTCAATCCTGACAACATGAGGTGGGTTCATCCTGAACCAGTTTTTATTAATGAAGCAGGAAATGTTTGGTTTGACTCTTTACTTACTCTTTGTTACGTTTCAACAAGATATGATTACAGCCTCTGGTAGAAGGGACAGAATCAGGAGTCTTTGGTGGACGTTCGTTCAGAAAACTTAAAGCAACATGTCTTAAAAACAGAAAATGCAAAACAAACGAGGCTGCATGTCAGGTAGAGGCACCGAGGAGAGCGCTGTCATCACATCTCCAATAAACGCACACCTTTATAGACACTGTTCTTCCTCCATCCACTGAGAGGATGTTTCTTCATGACGTCATTTTTCAACACGATACTGAAAACTTTCCTATAAGAGAAACCCAGAGGTCAGAGTCCTGGCCTGCAGACAGTCTGGATCTCCATCCAAGTGAAACTGTGGTGGAAACTGAAGAACAGTTTCAGTTTGTTTTTGTTTTGTTTTTGTGTTTGTTTTGTTTTTGCTTTGAAATTTTTTTGTTTTTGCTTTGTTTTGTTTTGGTTTTGTTTATGCTTTTTTTGTTTTGTTTTAGTGTTTGTTTTTGTTTTGAATTTTTTTTCTTGTTTTTTCTTTGTTTTTGTTTTGTTTTTGTGTTTTTTTGTTTTGAATTTTTTTTGTTTTTTGCTTTGTTTTTGTTTTGTGTTTGTTTTTGTGTTTGTTTTTGTTTTGAATTTTTTTGTTTTTGTTTTGTTTTGTTTTGGTTTTGTGTTTGTTTTTGTTTTGTGTTTGTTTTTGTGTTTGTTTTGTTTTTGTGTTTGTTTTTGTTTTGTTTTTGTGTTTGTTTTGTTTTTGTTTCAAAATTTTTTTTGTTTTTGCTTTGTTTTGTTTTTGTTTTGTTTTTGTATTTGCTTGTTTTGTTTTGTGTTTGTTTTTGTGTTTGTTTTGTTTTTGTGTTTGTTTTTGTTTTGTTTTTGTGTTTGTTTTGTTTTTGTTTTGAATTTTTTTGTTTTTGCTTTTTTTGTTTTTGCTTTTTTGTTTTGTTGTTTGTTTTTGTTTTGATTTTTTTGTTTGTTTTTTCTTTGTTTTGTTTTTGCTTTTTTTTGTTTTGTTTTTGTTTTGAATTTTTTTTTGTTTTTTCTTTGTTTTTGTGTTTGTTTTTGTTTTGTTTTGTTTTTGTTTCGTTTTCCCACATTTGTTCATGTTTTTCACCAGATTTTCTGTCCTGAAAATTTGAAAATTTGACATGAAACAAACGAAGCTGAGGATGCAGACATCGTTACGCTCATGTACGACCTGATCCAATCTAAATGTTTGTTCCTCTCAGGTGTGCCATCAACACGACTCCACAGAAAATGTCCGACACGGCGGCACAGCTGGAGACTTTCATGGCAGACGTCGCTGAAAACAGAAAGGAACGCAAACCTGTCAGGACTAACATCATTGAGGTAAGATGTGGAAGACCTCAGACCTGTTTAGTTTCTGCTCAAACCAAGTTACGATTCGCTCTCACTCGTTTTCATCTTTCTTCAAAGAGGCCGCTCGACCCTCTGGACGACTCCGGTCTGAGCAGGAAACTCATCGCTGTAAGTTCTTCGAAAGTTTCCTGCTCTCCACATTTTCCTGACATATGAAGTTTAAAACAATGATCAAAACCAGAAGGCTTTTAGAAATACGGCTGAGGTTGGACTTTAAACTCCTGATCTTGTGTGTAGGAGATGTTTTCAGAAACGAAGTCCTGCACGTGTAAAATGTTCTGTTTTTATGTCTGGTTTTAGGAGATGAACTTCCAGCCGTGTCAGATGAAAACCTTCTTCCAGCTTCCTTTCCCCGTCCACTTTGTCAGCGAGAGCATCCGTACTGTACCGTTCTCACACGAGGACTACGCCAGGTAACCTCACCTGAACACAGAAGTGACCAGTGACAGAGAGACCCGACACTCCCTTTGTGTATGAATGTGCTACACAAATAAAACTGTCTCACCTTGAGTTATATTCACTTTATTACCATCCTGATACAAACTAAACAGGAAGTAGTTAAATGGCAGTTTCCCCTTCATCATGTTGGGAAGTCATTAGAGAGGTTTCCTCTCTGGTTCTTGTATCTAACAGACTAAATAAACTTCTGTTATTTATCTTATGTATATGACATGATGTCATCTCTGTCTCTATATGGACGTACGTTCATCCTCCTTTGCTCTCTGTATCGCGCACGGCAGAGTTCGGCCCCACAGACACACAGAGAAGAGCACACTGTGTGTAGTGGACAGAAAGTCGGGGAAAATAATGTAGCAACCAATCAATCAGACTAACCTTCATTGTTGACGTGTTGTTACTCTGACATTTCATTCTTTTAGTTTGTGCATCTTGGCGAGGATGATGACGGCGAAATTTCTTCACGGAGAGATCCGGGAGAAGGGAGGAGCGTACGGGGGCGGGGCCAGGATGGGAGGAGGTCTCTTCACCTTTTACTCGTACAGGTGAGGAGTCCTTACACGACACCTGTCGCATTTCTGGAGCCAAAGATCACTTAACGTTATTAAATCACGGAAAAAGAGGAAGAAATGTCAAGTATTCTGTCGGTGCAGCAGGAGTTTGAGCTTCGTCTGACCCTCAGGAACTAACAACAACTGTCAACAGAAACCGACAGCAACGTGTTCTCAGCCCACAAATCTGAGCGTTTAGTTCTTCATTTAGTTCAGGAGAATTTTTTAAATTTCTGACTTTTTTTTTTTCAAGGAATAACGAACATCACATGTTTGTTGACTTTGTTTACTTCTCTAAGGGACCCGAACTCTCTGCAGACCCTGTCCGCGTTCCGCCGAGGTGTGAGCTGGGCGAAGTCCGGGAAGTTCACGCAGCAGGACATCGATGAAGCCAAACTGTCTGTGTTTTCGGCTGTAGACTCACCCGTGGCGCCCGCAGACAAAGGTGAGAAGTCTTCATGTGCAGGATCACCTCAGGAAAATCATTTTGTCTCCGTCGTCCTGATTCATCTTTAAGTTCTGCGGTTTCTTCACTCCGATTGGATGATTTAAAGTCGTCACTTCGATCATTCCGACTCTTCGGCTGGTTTGTTTTGTGTTTCAGGGATGGGTCGCTTCCTCAGCGGAGTCACGGATGAAATGAAGCAGAATCACAGAGAGAGACTTTTCGCCGTCACTCAGAAAAGCCTGGTGGACGTGGCTGAAAGGTAAAAAAAACTTCACCCAACCGAGAAAAGCTGAAAAATATTCAGCTTTTTAAAAATGTAAACGTCTAACGCCAAGCGCCCGTTTCTCCCCGCAGGTACCTCAGCGTCGGTCACCGGACGTGTGGCGTCGCTATTTTAGGACCAGAGAACGAGGCGATTAAAAAAGATCCCTCATGGATTGTAAAATAATCCCATCAGTGGATGTTTCCTGATTCAAAGCCTGAACTTTAAAGCATCACAGTGGAAAAACTCTGGACTGAAACTCTTGTTAGGATTTTAAAATCTGAAGCGCACAAAACGAGGACTGAGAGCTGGAAAGTGTTTCATTTCTCCATCAGTTTCTTCTGTTTGTAATAATGAATTATATTAATATGTTAGAAAACGACAGAAAGAAAAGAAAGAAAGAAAAGACGCTTCACAACTTCTTCTTTTTTTTTTTTTTTTTTTCTCACATTGAAGGTTTTATTCCTCTGACAGGACGATCACTGCCGGCACAAAGAGTTAATGTTTCCTCCACTTCACCGCCAACACTACAGCAACAGCAGGACCCTACTCACAAACACCACTACAGAGATGTCACACACACAGAAGCCCAGAGTGGATACAAACATCGAAAGCAACACCGAAACACACACACACTCACACACACTCTCTCTCTCTCTCTTGATAAGCAGCTTCAGACGAGTACGGATAAATATTCGAGCGGTGCTCAAAGTGCTGTAGAAAATAATTTAAAATCACAAAAGCTAAACTCAAAATGTAGCTTAAATAAATTTGGACACAGCTACATTTTCAGGACTAGAACTTGCATACTGGTACAGAGCGTGATGAGGAGTGCTTACACACGTGTGAAGGTTTAGAGTAACTTTGATGAGAGAGCTAGAAAATACTACATCCGCTATGCTGGCTTGTTGAAACTACATAAAGAGCTCGTTGATCTGGTTAACGTCCCTTCAGAGCAGCTCCATGATTCAACCTTGCAGGAACTCTCTTTAAAATCGCCTATGGTCTCTTTAAATCTTAAACTAATTGCAGTCGGTCGAGCAGTCGAGCAGTCGTCGTGTGAGTAGCCGTCACCCTGAAGTGAAGCCGTGTTCGTGTCGGAGTGAAGCTCCGCCCCCCGGGGCTTCAGATGGCGGCGGAGTTGTTGCTCTCTCTCGGGCGGAAGCGGGTCACGTGTTCCAGCTGGCCGGAGTCCGACACGTCGTAGCTGGTCTTGTACTTGGCCAGGATTTTCATCAGGGGGCGGAGCTTCAGCCACCACTGCTCCTTAGGGATCCTGTGGCTGAAAGGAGGAGGAAGAAGTGTTAAAACAGAGTCTCTGAAAACTACTCTGAACCTTTTTAAGATCCAAGGGTTCAAAGTGATGATTCTTGTATTTTTTTTTTAACTGGTCTTAAATGTTTGGATCAGGTGTGTATTTGACTGATCTTAAAATTCAGGATTTGATTCCAGATTTCATTCTTTGACGTCTATCTCTGGACTTTTGTCCTCGGTCGAACAGAACTTTAGGAAGAAGCGTCGGACCACGATAAAAAACTGTTTTCAGCAGCGCTAATCTTCTGTTGATGTCAGGGCCGGTTCTAGGCAGGCATATATGAGGGGGCAGTCAGAAATCTGAACACAATAAGGTGGAAATCCCTCAGGGGGGGGGGGGGGACTGAAGAATTAAAAATAAAATAAATGAATAAGATAAAATAAAATCTAACATCCTTCATCCAGATTTCAACCAACAACATAACATTCATCTTCACTGAATGGCCTAATTCTCAATTAAATTTTAACCTAAAGGAGAATTTCACAAACTATAGTCAATATTTACAAAAGTGAAAGCTACTCTTATGAATAATAAAAAAAATCCTCTCAAATTAATTTATAAAACACAACAGAACTTTTTTGTTGTTTTTGCTTTTTTTTTTTTTGTTTTTTTTTTGTTAGCAGTAGCATCGTTGCTGCTACATGCAGGAGCAGCACTGCTTTTAAAAGCTCTGAAAAACGGATGCATGATACAGCATCAACTTTCTCTTCATGAACTGCTGGAAGCTGGAGCGGAAAATAAGTAAGCTTGTAATTTTGTAAAAAAAAAAAAAAAAAAAAAAAAAAGGAAAAAAACATTCAAACCAAAAACGCTGTGATTATATAAAAAATCTGGGGCGGGGCTTTCTGTGGGGATCCGTCAGACAGGTCACTCGTCGCTGCGCTTAAACCGCTGCTGCTAACGCACTCTGTGACTGTGCTGAAACCTGACACTACACTGCCAGGCTACGTCTTGGCTCATTTGCATACTGCAACAGTGATTGGGTGCTTACTGAGGGCTGAGAGGTGTGTGTGTGTGTGCAACCTGTGAATACACGCGCAGCGGAGGGACAGAGACATAAGAGGGTGTCTATCGTGTCTTTTTTCAGCGGATTTCTCCGCTACTGCAGATAATTTTGTCAACTTGTACCGAATGTTAATTTTGTGAGTAGATTAAAATGTGTTTTGTCAACTTCTTAAATTTTGATTTGAGGGGGCAGGACATTTATTTAAGGGGCCTCTGCCCCCTCTTGCCCCTGCGTAGAACCAGCCTCGGTTGATGTCTAATAAGCTGATGTAAAGAAGCAGTTAGCTTAGCTTAGCACAAAGACTCGTAGAAAGAGCCTGTCTGTCTTAAAAACTTAAAGCTCATATGTTTATAAAACTTTCACATGTTGATGAACTGAAGGAGTTTTTGCTTCTGTGAGTTTTTCTTACACAAAGTCGGTCTCATCACGGAGCTGAGATACGGGCTGAAAGACGAGGGCTCTGCGACGCATCCCCAGCAGGCAGACGGTTTCCTCTGAGTTGGCAAACACTCGACCTGCGAGAAGAAACACGGCAAAACAAACCGTTTCAAACCGTAACTCCGGCGACGAGTCATGTTTAGCAAATCACGTGGTTACTCCGGTTCGGTTTTACCTCCTTTGTAAGATTCTTTGAGTGTCCTGGTGATCCACTGGATGGCTTTAGCAGCGACTTTGGTTCCAAAGTTTCTATCGAACGGTGAAGGAGCTCCTCCCTGTACACGAGAAGAAACTCTTATCGTTAGAGAACCAACTTCTAAGATTAAAAAGTATTTTAATGATGGAAAAAAAAAAAAAAAAATCGAATCCAATGTCAAACGCGTGTCCGACCTGCTGCATGTGTCCGAGGATGTTCTTCCTGCAGTCGAACACGCCGCGTCCCTCCTCGCTGTACAGCTGGTAGATGAAGTCGGTGGTGAAGTTCTCGTTGCAGTTCTCATTTCTGAAACACACACACGTTAAATACACATCAGCAGCTGGTTAGAGGGAGTCGCCCTCAAGTGGCCACTGGAGGAACTGCAGCTTTGTTTTTTTTTCCCTCACTTCTATTTTGGTTTCATTTTTCAACACACACCACATCCTCCAGATGTGGAGAACTGCCCTCTTCAAGTGTGAGTATCACACCTGACTGGACCGGAGTGTGTTTTAATAATGAAGCTATGCAGGTGCAAACACACAATGTCACACACACACACACACAGTCCAGAGTGTTTGTCCTATTTCCAGAAACCTCCGTACAGCTGGGAGCAATTTAACCTACATGATGGTGCAGAGGACTAAAATAACCACGACAGACGACACGAAGCGAAACCTGAAACCTGAAAGATGTTTCAGGATTATATGAATTCATCTTTGATCGTTTTTTAATCCACAGCGAAGAGAAACCCGTGTGTGAGGTGTGAGGGGGAGAGCAAATAAAACAGAGGTGTAACACTTCAAACGAACAGAGCAAAGTCTCACCTGAGCACCAAACCCCTCTGGATGGACGTCTTCATCTTCTGTGTCAGATGCTCCACGTTGCCCTGAAATCACAGAGCGAAGCCTGGCGTCAAAACGGGAGCAAAGGCAGAGACAAGAGACCAGAGACCAGAGACCGCCACGAAGAGCAGCCGATCCAGCCTGGAATCACACGCCTCTGTCTCAGTGCTTTCCAGGAGTGCAGGTTGACGTTAACACCAGCAGAGGGCGCCAGAGCTACTCAGATCAAGAGCTTTTAAAGCACCACGGGTGACTTTCTGTCAGACCAGGACCTGCGGTCACTAAACATCTTAAAGCTAAAAGAAGCTCCTAAACCTGAGAGAAGAGGACTCCTGAGTCCGTCCTCAGTCCCCGAGACCAGTTCAGAAGAGTCTCAGCATGGCTGCTGCTGGAAATCCACCTCATGATCACATGATCAGTCTGGTTTTTCTCTGCCGTGGTTACTCCTGAATCCCATCATTAAAACTCAGCTCATCTGTAGATCTGCTCCTCCTTCAACCAGAAACAGCTGCTCACAGTTAGCTGGACACACACTGGACCAGCCAGTTTATCACACTTAGTTTGTTTTTGTTGTTTAATCAGTCGCCTACTTTTTATTTATTATTTTAACCTTCAAAAGCCCGACCCTTCAAAAAATCACCTGAATATTTTTTTTATTTTAGGCTTTTATTGATTTATTTATGTTTTTTTTTTTGTTTTTTTTTTATTTAGAATTGAGATTAATTTGACAAAATCAACAAAAAATATTGCTGTATAATTTTGTTTATTTTTATTTTTTTTATTTTTTGGTATGAAATTTGATAAATATGGAAGAGCATTAGGTCCACTGAAAAAAATTAATAAAATAAATAACGCCAAATAAGTTTTTTTAATTATTATTATTATTATTATTATTATTATTATTATTATTATTATTATTATTATTATTATGAGAAAATGAGAAAAGTCAGACCTCAGAGTTCTGACTTCTCTCATAATAACAGTAATTAAAAAAATTATTGGATGTTATTTTTTTCCAGTGGCTCTAATCCTCTTCTGTAAATAAATTTGGGCGGTTTTGGTAACTTTTATTTTTTAGTGAAGTTTTTCGTAAATATTCTCCACGCAGAAAATACTTATTTAAAAAAATAAATAAATAAATATGATCCTGAAAAAAGTAAATTTGAAAAAAAAACAGCTGCCTGAAGTGGAATGATTCGCCATCTTTTTTTTTCCAGGTATTTCATGAATTTTTTTCTCATGTTGATGAGACAGAGGTCTTTAACTCATGTATCAAATATGACACATTCGGCAGTAAAGGGTTAAAATCTTTTTTGAATATGCCAACATGACACCTTCCTCCAAACTGAGTGATTTCTATGCAAAAAGTTGTCACAAAGACACATTCACTGTCAGCCAATCACAGTAGGCATAGGAAGTCATGTGGTTCCTGAAATATGACATCGTCTACAACAGTGGGGGTCAGCCCCGCCCCTTTCTGTTAGCTTCAGAGTTCTATGAATTCCTCAGTAAGAGTCAGTCTGAGCAGCTCTGTGAAAAGGTTTGAAGAGGAAACTCTCAGTGAGGAACTCTTAGCGTCATTTAGGAGTCGTCCAGGTGGCCCTGCTGTCTGTCTCAGGTGTTGATGGGATCTGTCAGTGATGCAGCTCAGAGGTTATTAATAAACTGTATTATATGCAGGGTTATAATCTGGGTCACCTGACACTCCTGGAAGCTGCTCACGTGAACAATGAAACAGCTCAGAGATTCAATCAGCGATAACACAGCACTGATGTCATTTCCTGTTTCTGACCTGCAGGTCCCGGATGTCGAACGGCTCCTCGTAGATGTACACGGTGTCTGCGCCTGCAGCCAGACCGCCCACGGTGGCCAGGTAGCCGCAGTAGCCCCCCATGGTCTCAATGATGAAGACCCTCCGCTTGGTGCCGCTGGCTGACTGCTTAATGCGGTCACATGTCTGAATCACACACACACACACACACACACAGAGTAATTAAGGAGCAGGAGGGTAGATTTCTGCAGCAGACAGCATGCAAACAGGCTTCAAGTAGAGCTGAAATGATCAGGAGCTGTGCAATCTGCAGGAAATCACTTCTTACGTTAAATTTAGGAGCTTCTTCATAAACATCACGTTTGATGACTAAATTATTGAAATGCAGTGAAAAGAGCGCCGATAGTGATCAGCTGCAGCTCTACTTCGGTAAATAATACGCTGTAATAAACACACGTGCAGCCGTAGTTACCTTAAGCAGTCCATGCTACAGGAAGAGTCTGATAAACAAGATGAGTTTCATTGAACAAGATAACTAAACACACGGTCTGATCTACATACGCTCTTTTCATCCTCACGTTTGGCCCCCTTACCTCCACGATGGCGTTGAGGGACGTGTCGGCTCCGATACTGAGGTCAGTGCCGGGCACATTGTTACTAATGGTGGCAGGCAGCATGCACATCGGGATGCAAAGCTCCTCGTAGTCGGCCCGGGCCTCGTACAGCTGCAGCAGGGACTCAAAGGCCTGATGGTGGCCATAATATGATGTTAGAGCACCAGGGGGAACATATCTGAGACTGTGTGTGTGTGTGTGTGTGTGTGTGAGAGAGAGAGACCTTGAGTAGTGTGTCTACAGGCTGCTTCATGGTGCTCAGGAGCTCCTTTGGCTTGTATCCTTCTTTGCTTTGACAAACCCTAATTTTTTTTACACTACGCATTTATTTGCATAAACGATTCAGCCGTCACTGAGGGGATAAAAAGGTTTTTATATGGAGCCTGTCCAATAAATCTCTTAGGTTGTAATGGGCCTAGTTTTCCCTCAACACAGAAAACAATGTCTGGAGGACACACGATGTGGTATGATACGATACAATTTCAATACCGTACGGAAAGTTATGGTACGGTTCAATACTACACGATATTATACAGTATGTTACAGAACAGTTTGGAATGGAACAGTATGGTGAGGTACGAAACAATCTGATATGATATGATAGGGCGACTGTGGCTCAGTGGTAGAGTTGTCGTCTCTCAATCGTAAGGTCGAGGGTCCGATTCCCAGCTCCTGCAGTCACATGCCAAAGTGTCCTTGAGCAAGACACTGAACCACCAATTGCTCCCACTGTTGGTCAGTGTATGAATGGGTATGAATGTGTTAGTTAAAACAATAGATCTTTCTACCATCAATGTGAATGGGTGAAAAACTAGCAGTGTAAAGCGCTTTGAGTGGTCAGAACGACTAGAAAAGTGCTATATAAGTACTGATCCATTTAGAATATGGAACGATGCAATCCTAAACCATTCGATCATACATTATGCTTTGATACGATATAATTCACTATAAAACCAATGCAGTTCTACACCATATGGTTTGATATGGAACATTATGGTACATTAAGGTACGATATTGTACAATACTGTATGGCTCATCAATATAAGGCGCTGTACGGAACCGTTTGATATGATACTGTACAGTACTGTACGGAATGAGTCAGTATGACATGATACGGTACGGTACTGTACGGCTCATTAATATACAGCACTGTACAGAACAGTTTGATATAATACTGTACGTTACGGTACAATATGGTACGATATGATGAAATGTGATGAATGCAATCCTACACCATACGATACGGTACAACATGATTTATCACCACGTGATATAGTATGGTATTGTACGGTACCTTTGTATACTGCGCTGTACAGAACTGCTTGTTAGCTATAGGAAGGTACGGTACGATTCGGTACAGAACGGTACAGTACGGTATGGTACTGTGGTATATGTTAAGGTACGCTATGGTACACTGATATACTGTACGATACGGTATGTACCAGTACAGTACAATGCAGTATGATACGATAGAATATGAAACAATGCAATCCTGGTGTGATACTGTACGATAAGGTATGGTATCATGGTGTCAATTCAATACCATGTACTTACATTGTAGCTAATTGGTTCAGGGGGTTAGGATGGGGTTCTCTAAACTGGTTTCCAGCCATCACAAAACTGATGGTAAAAAATTAGAGCAAGAGATTCAGGAACAAGCTAGCTAGCTAAACTTTGGAAGGGATGATAAGTAAGGGAAGTTTATGTAGAAACCTGTCACTCTGTGTTTAATAATTACCACTATCATGAAATAACCAAGGACGCTATAGTCGCTATAATTCAGACGGAAAACCTGACTTATTTGGCGCTTCAGTTTAAAGTTTAAGATCTGTTTGCAAAAGCTGTTTGAAGGATAGACCTCAAGAGTTCCTTTGAATACACTGAGACCATGAAGACACAGCTCTGTAACACGTGTGTGTGTGTGTGTGTGTGTGTGTGATCTGCGGTGTGTGTGTGTGTGTGCTGCTGGCTGGCTCTCTCCAGGTGACGAGGATTTTGGCTTCCCATTGGCTGAGAGGAGATGGGATGGGGGTGGGGTGGGGTGGGGTTTCACCCTAGCTGACATATAACAGTGTTGACGCGACAAGATAGCGACTGGGGTGGGCCCTCCAGAGGCTCTCAGCGATTTTTGTTTCCTTTTATGTACAAGATCCAAAGCGACTTTTTCTGCTGTTTTGAAGTCTGGCATGCAGATCGAGGGCTTCAAACAGCAACATGGCTTCAGTTTAAAAAACTACAGAGATGTTGGACTTCATGCTCACACAGCATGCAGACTCACTCTCACAGATTCTTGTGTTTTTTAAATGAGGCTGAACAAGCAAGAGAGTCCCTGTTGCATTGAACCAGACCGCTATTTGGTCATCTGCTGTTTCCAAAACAAACACAGCAAGAGACGCACTAACACGCCAGGGCCACGCGCCAAAAACATGCCACAACACGTCACTGCATGCCCCGACACTTACCTGGGACCTCCGCTGACCAGCTCGCCTCCAACAACAACCAATAACAAGGTGTCTGTGCTACAGGTGTCCTGGTGCGGTGTGTAAGGGTGCAGCTACTGTTTATTAGCTTGTGTGCTAACGCTAACTGAGTCTGTTTTTGCAGCTTGTGCTGCTAACATTCAAAACCATCTTGAAGTGGTTTTGTTTGTGTGAAAGCATAAAGGTTAAACCTGTACATTTCATGAGGTCACTGGCTTCCTGTGTTTACACAGAAAATATGATAGCCCAACGACGAGTCACAGCACAAGGAGGAACCTTTCTGCTCATGTGGCATTAAAGGTCCGGCAGAGGACCAGTTTTCATAACAAAACAAAAAACAAGACTTAACTGTCTGTTTTTGTTCATTATTCTTTTGCTTTTGTAGGTCATAAAAAGGCATAACTATGGTAGCCCTGAGAGCTCACAGCACTGCAACTTAAGAAAGCACAGGCAAAAAGACGAAACACAAGCAAATTAAGAAAACGTGCTGCAAAGACAACAACACAACAGAGGTGTTTCCAGAGGACACTTAAAAGTGATGCACACATCCCGACACGCTTGTTGTTGACGCAGATTAAGGTTCTCTTTCCGTCAGTGGTGTTGATTTATTTTAACATTGTGATCGCATGGTTCAGATATTAGCATACTGGCTAATAACGGATGTGTGCATCACTTTTAGGTGTCCTCTGGAAACTCTTCTGCTGTGTTATGGTTTTTGCAGCGCATTTTTCTGATATGTTGTGTTGCGGTCTATTTGCAGCACGTTTTTCTGATATGTTGTGTTGCGGTCTATTTGCAGCACGTTTTTCTAATATGTTGTGTTGCGGTCTATTTGCAGCGCGTTTTTCTAATGTGTTGTGTTGCGGTCTATCTGCAGCGCATTTTTCTAATATGTTGTGTTGCAATCTATCTGCAGCGCGTTTTTCTAATGTGCTGTGTTGTGGTCTATTTGCAGCGCGTTTTTCTAATGTGCTGTGTTGCGGTCTATTTGCAGCGCGTTTTTCTAATATGTTGTGTTGCGGTCTATTTGCAGCGCGTTTTTCTAATATGTTGTGTTGCAATCTATCTGCAGCGCGTTTTTCTAATGTGCTGTGTTGTGGTCTATTTGCAGCGCATTTTTCTATTATGTTGTGTTGCGGTCTATTTGCAGCGCGTTTTTCTAATATGTTGTGTTTCGGTCTATTTGCAGCGCGTTTTTCTAATATGTTGTGTTGCGGTCTATTTGCAGCGCGTTTTTCTAATATGTTGTGTTTCGGTCTATTTGCAGCGCGTTTTTCTAATATGTTGTGTTGCGGTCTATTTGCAGCGCGTTTTTCTAATATGTTGTGTTGCGGTCTATTTGCAGCGCGTTTTTCTTATGTGTTGTGTTGCGGTCTATTTGCAGCGTTTTTTTCTAATATTTTGTGTTGCGGTCTATTTGCAGTGCGTTTTTCTTATATGTTGTGTTGCGGTCTATTTGCAGCGCGTTTTTCTAATATGTTGTGTTGCGGTCTATTTGCAGCGCGTTTTTCTAATAAGTTGTGTTGCGGTCTATTTGCAGCGCGTTTTTCTAATATGTTGTGTTGCGGTCTATTTGCAGCGCGTTTTTCTTATATGTTGTGTTGCGGTCTATTTGCAGTGCGTTTTTCTAATATGTTGTGTTGCGGTCTATTTGCAGCGCTTTTCTCTAATATGTTGTGTTGCGGTCTATTTGCAGCGCGTTTGCAGTGCTGTGGGCTTTCAGGGCCTCAGTAAATTAAAGTTAATGAGTTACCGTCATAACAGGAAAAAAAAAATCCTCACAGGAGCTTTAATTTTGTTTAATTTCATATTTGAAGGTTTTTCTGCTGTGGTCTTTAATTTATCAACAGATATTTTCTAACGACATGAAGCCCTTTGCTTCAGTTTCCTGACTCTCTAAATTCTTCAAAGTGACTTCCTCTTCTGATTGTTTGTTCGTGAGGATGCGAGCTGTCGATCAGCGAAGCCCCAAACTCTGACAGGCGGGATGGTGTGTGTGTGTGTGTGTGTGTGAAAGTCTGAACACACACATCTTCTCTATCCCAGCCACACTTACATCAGTAATGGCATTCAGAGCGGTGTCTGAGCCAATGCTGAGGTCTGAACCAGGTATATTGTTGGAGACGGTGGCGGGGACCATAACCATGGGCACACAGAGCTCGCTATATTTGTCCCGTGCTGCGGAGAGTTCCAGTAATCCCACGTAGGCCTGCAGCAGTGAGAGCCATGAGAGCCAGCGTCTTATTGGTTGTAGTTGAGGAGGTGCAGACAAAAGGAGTGAGGAGTGGGAGGACAGTGAGGAGGCCTAATGCCGATGTCTCTGAGAGTAAAGTGGATCAGAGGTTATAGGCCTGGTTTTCAGGAGGATCATGGGAAGGCCACAGTGAGTATAGAAGTTAGGATTTAAGGCGGCTCGGACATGTTGGTGGTTCAATGCAGGAGGAGTGTGTGATGTGATGATCTTGGTAAGAGGTGTGTGAGGAATGTAGTGTGAGGAGAAGCCAAGGGGAGAGAGCCAGACCAATGACAAACAGTGACGGACACACACACACACACACACACACACACAGGTAGAGGAGGCTGAAGCTCCACACACAGACAAACAGAGAGGACCAGAGCCGACAGTAAAAAACAAAAAACAAACAACATAACGTGAAAAACTGAGGCTGCCGTGTTTGAATTTTTTCTAAAAGTTAAACGTGTGTCAGTTTAATTTTAGGGGCCAAACTGTGTTTGAATTTCTGTCAGTATCAAGGATAAAAGCTTCTCCTTAAAGGGAAAGTCTGTGTTTTTTTAAAATGGGGTTGTCTGAGGTAAGAGAAGTATAGAGAGGATTTCTGACAAGGTAAAACAAACGAAATGTGAATTATGTTTGCACTTAAAACTAGATCAATATTCAATTCAGGCTTTTCATAAAACTCTATCTTTAAAAAAAAAAAAATAATAACTACTCCTTTAATGCGAATTGCTCCATAACTGAGATGGATTGTTTTTCTGATTCTAAATAGAGTTTCTCTGAGCTTTAAGACTACTTTAAGGAAGAAAAGAACGAGGTTTAAGACAACAGCCCTTTCCACAAGAATGTGGACATTTAATTTTTTTTTTCTCTCTCCGTTTTTTCCAGCCCTAAGTCCACACATCAGCGTTGCCAGATGGGAAATATAAAATTATCGTACCAGAGCCTCAAAATTATCGTGTTTTGGGGGAAATTATCGTACACCCGACAAAATAATCAAAATAACTGATAATGATCAAAACAACTGTCTTATTGTTGTGAGAAAATAACAATTGATCACTCTGTTCAGTGTCCATTCATTGTTTTTCTCTCAACTGTCTGACTTCCTCCTGATGGAGCTCCTACGACCGTGATTGGCTGTCAATCGTTCTGAGACGAATGACACTTAAACTATGATTGGCTGGAAACGTCACATGATATAAGATGCATTTAGGGTTTACAGATAAATCCGTCAGACTGGGGTAGATCTGTAACAACCACACGAAACTGTCAAATTATCGTACATTTAGCCTTTTTTGGAATTATTGATCGTACATCGTACAGAGGGCGAAATTATCGTACAAATACGATAATTATCGTACGTCTGGCAACGCTGATCCACACATACAGCAGACTTTCAGCTTTCTGAAAACATAACTCTCACAACAAAAACCCTCTAAGATGAAGATATATAAAAACTCTGCTTTGTCGTCTTCGTCAAAACAGAAAAAAATAAAGTTTTTGGTTTTGTAAGGTTCATCTGAAAAAAATGGAAAAGACACAAATTAACTAAAATGTAAAATATAGATTTTTTAAACTTCTGGGATTTTTTTTTCCCTTAAATCTCATAAATTAATAAGTTTATTGTAATACATGTAGGACATTTTTTTTAAACTTTTTAATTGATTTTTCAACATTTTTTTCTAACTGTATCCTTTAAGGGGCCCAAATCCTCAGCTGTAGTTTTAACGTTTGGATCATTCCATAGATTTTTTTTTTGGCAGCTCATCCACTGAGTAAAAAACAACACAAGGACAGACAAGGAGAGAGCCTACAGCATATAAATGTGTCTCAGTTCAAAGATTTGATGTACAAAACAAACGGCTGTGTCGAAGTCAGGACATGTTGGAGAAATCGGTGAGAATGAAATGTGAGAAACGACACGCGATACTGGAATGAGAGAGTGTTTCATAATGTCGTCAGAGTGGGAACAGTAAGAATTCAGATTTTTAATAATTACAGTGATGCCTTGACTTATGAGTTTAACTCGTTCTGTGACGGAGCTTTTAACTCAAATTACTCGTTCGTCAAATCAATTTTTCCCCATTGAAATGAATTGAAATGTCATTAATCTGTTCCAGACTCCCCCCAAAAAACACATTGTGTTTTTTTTTATGTTTTAATTTTGAATACCGACACGAAACAATAGAGCGTACCACAGTAAACTGGTTTCATTAAGTATAATGTTCAGCATCAGGTGATTGGAAGATGCTGACAGAATAACTGAATCTTATTGGCTGATTTTTTTTCCCTTTCTCCTCCCTTTCCTCACTTTCATCCATTAAAACCTGTCCAATCAGCTCTGTTTCGCAAAAATTTTAAACAAATTAAAAATTTAAACAAAGTAAAAAAAAATTGTCCGAGAGACGGCTCGTACCTGGGACGCTCGTAAGTCAAGGTATCACTGTAGCAGTAACACTTCAAATAGATCTTTTCTGTTAAAAGATAAGCTAACGATACGCACCTCGAATCCTCCGATGACGAGCAGAGCGTTGATGTTATGGATCCTCATCTGCTCAGCGATCTTATCCAGGTGTTTCCCTGGAAGAGTTCTAACAAACAGAATGAGAAATTATAACGTCTAAATAAGAAATCTACGGAAGCCCTGAAGGATAATGAGAAAATAAGAAATGCTGATGATTTTAACGTACCGCTTTGTTCCCAGCAGAGACCCTCCTTGGCCGGTCCATCCGCCAACGTCACCCCATTTGATCTCCTTGATCTGATCAGTGGGATCAAACAGACGTCAGAACGCTGGCGTGTTGCAGAAACTACTTTTTATTCAGTTTGGTGATGTTTGGGAAATAAATGAGTAAATGTGTTGCACCAATAGTTTCACATCCTCTTTTATCTTGAAGTGTAATCGTGTTTGTGCTCTCTCTGTTCTTCATAACTGAGTGTCCTTCTTAGTCCAGCTTTAAGCTCGTGGTCACAGCTTCACTTTTTAATCAAGTCTAATCTCTCAGCTAACTCTTCCACGGACTGCATCGCTTCCAACAGGTCACTGCTGCTCACAGCACAGCTGAGAATGTGTGTGTGTGTGTGTGTGAGTGTGTGTGTGTGTGTGGAAAATCAGGCGCTCAATCCGGACAGTGTGACTAAGACAAAGACTGCATGCGCACACGTGGAAAGCTGGTGTGGGAGTGGAGTAATTGGCTTACAGTAAGTCCTGCAGGTCTGTTTATGTGGACACTCTTCAGTCTTATCACTGAGAGGAGGACGGCCTGGAAACACTTCCTGCTCCCTACGATAGGTCGGCCCTGTCGCTATGACCTCTAAGGAATGCTCTCAACAATGAGTGCTCGACATTTCAGATTTAATGTCCCGTTCAGGACTGAGATTTGTTCCAGGATCACAGAGGAATGCCGTCCAGACGTGTTTTAATTCACTGATCACAGAGACGTGCAGATTAAAGATCTGACACGTTTTAAGAGAGCGAGTGTTAACTCAGCGCACGCTCTGCAGATGAAAGCAGTCATTGTAAAAACAAGAAACAAATCAGTGCAGATTTCGATGATTAAATTAACACCTTTTTTTAGTCCTGGCAGGAAAAGTCTGGGTGACATCTGAGAGTATCAAAGATGAACCAACGGACCATCTGGACCATTTTAGACGTTTTCAGGAGTTTGTGCATGGATGGATTAACAGATGATAGATGGATGGATGGATGAATGGATGGATGGATGATAGATGGATGGATGGATGATCGATGATAGATGGATGGATGAATGTTGGATGTATGATGGATTGATGTTTGGATGGATGGATGGATGGATGGATGGATGATGGATGGATGGATGGATGAATAGATGGATGGATGGATGGATGGATGGATGAATGTTTGGATGTATGATCGATGGATGGAATGATAGATGGATGGATGGATGGATGAATGGATGGATGGATGGATGGATGGATGAATGGATGGATGGTCAATGATAGATGGATGGATGAATGTTGGATGTATGATGGATGGATGGATGGATAGAGGGATGGATGGATGGATGGATGGATGAATGTTGGATGTATGATGGATGGATGGATGGATAGATGGATTGATTGATGGATGGTTGGATGAATTATGGATGGATGGATGGATGGATGGACGAATGGTTGGATGAATTATGGATGGATGGATGGATGGATGGATAAATGGATGGATGGATGGATGGATGGATAAATGGATGGATGGATGGATAAATGGATGGATGGATGGATGGATGGATAAATGGATGGATGGACGAATGGATGGATGAATGATAGATGGATGGATGGATGGATGGATGGATTGATGTTTGGATGGATGGATGGATGGATGGACGGATGGATGGATGGACGAATGGATGGATGGATGGATGGATGGATGGATGGATGAATGATGAATGGATGGACGGATGGACGGACGGATGGATGGATGGATGGATAGACGAATGGATGGATGGATGGATGGATGGATCAGGGACCACTTATATTGAAGTAAGCAGAGACAACATGTCCAGGTTGTTGTCAGTTGTTGTCATGGTTACTAAGAGAGTTTGTTTCATCTCTTGATCTAAGTGAGTCTTGACCCTAACCTTGACTTCATGGTTGAAATAAGCAGATAAATGTGGGATCAGTCTCGGTCTTACCTGTCCCTTGTAGAATCCCTCGAAGCCGTCGCTGACAGCAAACATTTTGTGGCCTTCACTGATTCCCACTCTGACAGCAGAACGCACGGCGGCGTTCATTCCCGCTGCCGGGGCGCCGACGTTCAACACGGCCACGTTAAAGGAGCTCTGTGGATGAAGCAGAGCAGCAGTCACACAGACAGTGAAGTCATGCCCAGGTAGTCTGTAAGAGTCCCTTCACCTTTAAGACTCATCCTCACACCTCACGTGTGAGTCTAACAGCATCGCAGCGTGTGTGATGCTCGGTGTAAATCAGATGGTATATCAGACACTCACAGAGGCACCCAGCAGGGATCTCTTCCTGTCATTAAAACAGGACCTGGTTTTTCTTGTCTGATTATACCATCCACGTCTCTCTAACTTCTAGGAGCAGGTCAGGTCTTTGCCTCAAAGCAGCAGCAGCAGCAGGCAAAGATCACCTCACATGCAAGGAGCCACATGCTGCTAGAGGATGCACAGAAAGCAGCATCCAACGCAGCCAAAGCTCGGTCTGTATGTTACTGTGGCTTTAAGGTTTCTTCTTCACAATGAGACTCTCAGATTGATTCCCAAAGCCTCAAATCTTTGCATTTTTACACCTCTGGTAAAAAGCAGAGCAGGCAGCAGGTGATGGTCGTTTTGTGTCACTGTGTCACCATCAAACGGAGCGGGTCTGAGTGTTTCTGTTTCTGTACGAATGACACGAGTTTTGACCCTTAAATGACCCACTCATGATTCGATTAAACTACAACCCACCATGGAGAGAGTTTAGGTTTAGTCGCTCAGGAAGGAGGCTCGACTAAAAGGTCTAAACTATTCACCGTGAAGCTTCTCTGCTCTGTGAACTAACCTACAGAAGCTTCAGAGTTTACACACAACATACATCCAACTTCTCTTCATCCCCCGCCTCCTCCTCCTCCTCCTCCTCTCCCTCAGGACAGAGACAGTCACAGAAAAACAGACTCTGTTAGTGTCACAAAAAGACTGCAGCACCCACAAGGCACCTGAACCAGGAAGTAGCTCATACTACCGTACAAATCTCAGAGCCGCTGGTGGAAAGACAGAGGAGTTAAAGTCTGATCATCCAAACGCTGAAGTCTTATTGTTAACGTTTGTTTACGGGGATAAAGGAGCTTACGTTGGGGAGTTCAGAGTCTGCTTTCCGGTAGGAGAGGAGTCTGTACGTGCTCAGGTTGTTCTCGAAGCTCCTGCAGGAAACAGACGTGGGAAAAAAAACGTAAGTAAAAGCAGAAAATCAACGATGGATGTCAGCTTTGTTGCTGTTGTAGAGAAAGCTTTCAGAGCCACAAAAATCAATGCACACACATCTAAAACAGGGCAAGCTTCCAAACCTCGGCTATTCAGGTCATTACGGTAACTGAGGTTGAAAAAAATACCTGCCACGCAGTCTCACCGCCTCTTCGAACTTCTTCTCATCCATGGCCTTCTGGACCTCTTGAGTCTGAAACATGTAAAAGCATCTTTATCTACGCGGATCAGAAACCTGCTGTGTGTTTCTGAATCAGACTGCATCTCTTTGACACCCTGTCAGCGCGGGTTGTTGTGTAATTAGCATCGATAATCATCCAGCTGGTGGCTTTCTGCTGCAGAGATCCATCATTTCACACTCTGAATGATTCTGCTGTCAGATCTGGGCGTGAAGCTCCGTCACTTCACGTTGGCGCTTCGATGAGCGGCCGCTCGTGGCGGCATGTTCCGCTCTGTCGCTCTGATTCACTTCTCTCACTCTGGATTTGACACCGACCTCTTGTGACATGTTGTGAGTTTGTGCAGCAGGGAAACTGAGATCTCGTTAACACAGCTGGGAGGATATTCATCAGTAGAAATTAATCCTGCAAAAATCAGGTCCCAAATTTGCCTCGCCGAAGTTACACCCTGGTTCACTCACAACTTTCTTCAACTACAGGTACTACCCAGAAAATTAGAACATCCTGAAAAGGTTTGTTGTATTTCTGCAATTCCACTTAAAATGTGAGTTTAACATATTATATAAACAAATAATATGCAAATCAACATATTTCAAGTTTTTATTTCTTTGGATTTTGCAGCTTAAAAAAAATCTCAAATTCAAAAGCTCAGAAAATTAGAATATTACATAAAGTCAATGTAAAAAAGGATTTTAAATACAAAAATGTGAGGCCTCCAAAACTAAACTCCTGTACCTGTATTTAGTACTTGGTTGGGCCCCTTTTGCCTGAATAACTGCCTTTATCCAGTGTGTCATGGATGCTACCAGTTTGTGGCGTATCTCAGGGGTTATGGAAGACCAGCAAGCTTCAATTGCGGCCTTTAGCTCTTCTTTATTGTTTGGTCTCTTCCCGTACAGTTTTCTCTTGACGATGCCCCTCAGATTTTCAGTGGGGTTCAGGTGTGTTTTTCCCACCTTGTGGAGAAAGTCAATGATAGTTTTCTGCACAGCTGTCAGACCAGCAGTCTTCCTCATGTCTGAACTCTTCTGAGCCGACCCAAGACAGACTTTTTAAAGGCTCAGGACCCTTTTGCAGGTGTTTAGGATTACTCGCCTGCCTACCACCGCCTGACTCGCCACCTACAAAACTGAAGTTTTTCACAGTTTCCTAATTTTCTGAGTTTGTGGGTTTGTGGTTTTAATAAGCTGAAAATCTTCATCAGCAAAGTTACAACAAGGAACTGCTTGAGATGTGTCAATTTGCGTGTAATGCCTCAATAAAATTTGTTGGTTTTATCCATTTTATGTTAAATTGCCAAAATAAAACAGCTTTTACTTGATATTCTAATTTTTCGGTCTCCCAACCTCTCAGAAACCATCAACAACTCCACAGTCCACTTCAATCTAACACACACACAAACACACACACACACTTACCATCTGAACACACTCCATCAGTGGCAGTCGCACAGCCTGGTTTCCAACAAGAGACACCACGCAGGCTGGAGTGCTAGCAGAGGCCTCCAGTAAGGCCAGGACTGCTTCCACTCCCATACGGCTGGCCTGCAGGGGTCAAAGGTCAGTTCGAGGTTTATAATAAGCAGCAAGATGTTTGCAGTATTAGTATATAATGACTACTTTAAACTTTCATTACTTTAATTCCACCCACAGTGGAGAAATATCAAAGACACAGGGACTCACCAGGATCCTGTCGAACGCCGAGGGGGTCCCTCCTCTCTGCACATGGCCCAGGATGGTGACCCTTGTGTCAAAACCCAGGCAGCGCACAACCAGCTGGATATCGAGTAAGAGTGGGTCAGTATCATTGGATATAAAGAGAATGAAACACTTTGTATGTCATGAATCTTAAAGGTTTCATCCAACATGAAACAGCCGCAACTTTTTAAGCTTTAGCAAAGAGACGAATAAAACAACACATGCATTTACAAGCACTGAGAAAAAAAAAAACAGAGGGAGAAAAGTGCAAAACATGTCCTGTCATGTGAAGGTGTCTTATCATATAGATGCAGAAGTGAAGCGTGAAAAGCAAAAATAAGGGTGCAAAGGGACAAAGGCTGGGAAACTGGTATAAAAAAAAAAAAACACAAGGTGGAAGGAAACTGGGTGACAGACGAAAAATAAGCGCTAAAAACTTCACCATAGGTGCTCCAAAGACGGCAGATCATGAAGTGAAATGAAAACATCCATGCTGCTGAAGAGGGTTCATGGATCCATGAGGTGACCACATACTTACATCCTTGATATAATCAGGAGTTATTGCCTTGTTGTGGCAATCTATGGCACCTTCGGCTACAATTATAATGTTCAGCCTTTTCTTATCGGCACGGTTCTACAGAGGGAGGGATATAAAGAAGCACAAGCATTTAGACAACATGACAGAAAACGTTTCACGTCACCAAAAGCTGGAACCGGTAATGGAGGATAATCATCTGTGAACCCTCAAACAGTCCGACAGTTAGGACCCTGGACTTTTCCTTTCAACTTCAGATTCAATGATCAAACTGGTGTAACGCCAAATGTGAAGCGAAACTTGAAGGTATTTGAGTCAGAAACCTCCTCTCAGTGCAACAGGAAAAATGGATATCCACCACTAGGTCCAGCTTGTGGTTCCCCCTCTGCTTCAGTCTGAAACTGAGCTCTACTCACATCCTTAACAAAACCAGAGGTTATGGGTCGTCCTTGTCTGTCAATGGCTCCTTCAGCAACTATGATAATGTTCAACCTGGAACCTCGAGATCGGCTCTGGACGATAACAAACACACTCAAAACATCAAATCTGCTGGAAATGTTTCAGTCAGTAAAGATGATGAGCATCTGTTGGGGATGAAAGGTTGTTGGTTTGAGTCCCAAATATTGTCTACTGGTGTTTGGATTCCACAAACCGCATGGTACCAACAGAGCAGGCTCTGTGGCGCAATGGACAGCGCATTGGACTTCTAGCGTGTATTCCAGATGACATTCAAAGGTTGTGGGTTCGAGTCCCACCAGAGTCGGTATTTAAGAGGATTGATGCCTGCTGCAAGTTGAAGAATATTATCTGAAATATCTCAACAAATAAGGTGCTTTTACCTGATGCTCTTGATCTATGATTGCTACATTTTAGTTTCTCACACATTTGAGAGTTGTAATTTAAACTTAAGTCAAAATGTTCATTTGACGGAATCAAGACATTTCTAACTTCAACCAAAATGCCTCATCAGTTTAAGGCTGAGATTTGATGCCTCTTAGAGTCCTTGGTATGCTAATAGCTGTGGCAGTTCAATGGGAGCCATTGAGAGTTGTTTACATCTTTGTGGCGTCTGCAGGTCATTTGGTGGACATAATCCAGGGTGTGACCCTCTCTCCTTGCTGTTACACCAAGAAACTCACACTCAAACTCATAAGATAACACTACAGGTTTAATTTAAAGGTTGTGGGTTTGAATTCCCCCATACTTTTCTTTGTTTCTTTTTTTTTTTGGCTGATTACACACTGAAGTCTGTGATCTAGTCATTCTGCTGCCCCCATTTGAGATTCAACATTCAAAGGTTGTGGGATTGAGTCCCACAAGTGTCTCCGTTTGTCAACAAGATGCTTGAAACCTTACATCTGGCTGTTACTGTTCTTCACAACAGGATCTCAAAGGTCATGTGTTCAAGTCCTACCAGAGTCAGTGTTGAAATAGAGGGGAGGATGTTAAATAACTCAACTCGAATATAAGACCTAAAAAAAAGGCTTTTTTTACCCACTGTTATGGGTCAAGTGACAGTTTAAGGACAGCTGATCAAACTAACAGTCTGTCTGGCCAATTGCTTTGAATTTCTCAGTGAAAAGCAGTCATTAGTGGGGGCTCTGTGGCGCAATGGATAGCGCATTGGACTTCTAGTCAAGCACTTGAGGAGTGATTCAAAGGTTGTGGGTTCGAGTCCCACCAGAGTCGCAATTTGACGAACACCAGTGACAATGTCCTAATACTTGAGTTACATATAGGAAAGGATCCCTAAACTTTAAAAGAGATTGACAAAACAAAGGCCATGAGTTACAATTATGACAACTGTTTGAATTTGATCGGACATCAGGCTCTGTGGCGTAATGGACAGCGCGTTGAACTTCTAGTGTGTATTCCAGATGACATTCAAAGGTTGTGGGTTTGAGTCCCACCAGAGTCGCTAGTAAAAGATTGTTGCTTGCTGTAAGTTGTAGAATAAAACCTGAAATATCTCAACATACCAGGCACTTTTACCTGATATCATTTCTTTGGTTTTCTTCTTGAAAAAATGACTTTCTGACACATATTACAGCTAAATGGGTTGAGTTGATGTTAAAGATAACAGGTTTTATTTTCTTCTCATGTTTGGATTGAGCAGAATATCCATTACCTGAACAACAGGCTCAGTGTCACAACGGACAGCACATTGACCACTGTTGTAAAACGACAGGTAGAATTCAAATGTTGTGTGTTTGAGTAACACAAGAGTTGCCTTTTATCAATGTGAATTTTCCCGCTATATGTTTCCTGTCTGGAAACATACTCCTGCTGCTTACACTTTGATTGCCCACATGGTTCAGTTGATTTCATTAGTGGGTATTTTCATAATACAAGAGAATTTTTTTGGATACAAATCTTGAAGAGTTGTATTTTAAACTTTAGTCAAAAGGTACATTTGACGGAATCAAGACATTTCTAACTTCAACCAAAATAACTCGTCAGGTTCAAGCTGAGTGTTGAAGCCTCTGAGAGTCCTTGGTATGCTAATAGCTGTTGCAGTTCAATGGGAGCCATTGAGAGTTGTTAACATCTTTGGGGTGTCTGCAGGTCATTTGGTGGACATAATCCAGGGTGTGAACCAATCATAGGGAGGGTTGTTCCTTTACAGGGCATCAAACCAATTGCTTTAAATTTCTCAGTAAAAGGGGGTCAATGACAGAGGCTCTGTGGCGCAATGGATAGCGCATTGGACTTCTAGTCGGACACTTGAAGAGCTATTCAAAGGTTGTGGGTTCGAGTCCCACCAGAGTCGACATTTAAGACACACCAGTGACAATCCTGTCATTTATCAAGCATGTTATCCTTGCCTTGCTGTTACACCAAGAAATTCACACTCAAACTCATAAGATAACACCACAGGGTTAATTTAAAGGTTGTGAGTCTGAATTCCCCGAGACTTTTCTTTGTTTCTTTTTTTTGGTTGATTACACACTTAAGTCTGAGATCTAGTCATTCTGTGGCCCCCATTGAGAATCAACATTCAAAGGTTGTGGAATCGAGTCCCACAAGTGTCTCCGTTTGTCAACAAGATAATTGAATCTTTTACATCTGGCTGTTACTGTTCTTCACAACAGGAACTCAAAGGTCATGTGTTTAAGTCCTACTAGAGTCACCGATCAAAAAAAGGGGAAGATGTAGACAACTCACCTCAAATGTAAGACCAAAAAAAAGGCTTTTTTACCCACTGTTATGGGTCAAGTGACAGTTTAAGGACAGCTGATCAAACTAACAGTCTGTCTGGCCAATTTCTTTGAATTCCTCAGTAGAAAACAGTTGCAACAAGGGCTCTGTGGCGCAATGGATAGCGCATTGGACTTCTAGTCAGGCACTTGAGGAGTGATTCAAAGGTTGTGGGTTCGAGTCCCACCAGAGTCGACATTTAAGACACACAACTAACAGCCCTGTCACATTCGTAAGCATGCAAGGAGAGGTCCTTGCTGTTATACAAAGATGATTGACACTCAAAATGATATGTCACTACAGGGTTAATTCAAAGGTTGTGAGTTTCAACCCCTCCATAATTTTTTTGTTTCCTTGTTTTTTGTTGATTACACAAACACTGAGATCTAGTCATTCTGTGGCCCCCATTGAGATTCAACATCAAAAGGGTGTGGGATCAAGTCCCACGCAAGTGTCACGGTTTGGAAAGTCTGGTTAAGATGATCAATTACTTTAATGTCCTGATACTTCAAGGATGCCCAAACTTTAAAAAAGGAGTTTTTTGGGGAGTCTGGAGGTCATTTGGTGGACATAATCCAGGGTGCGAACCCATCAAGGGAGGGTTTTTCCTTTACAGGGCATCAAACCAATTGCTTTGAATGGTCAGAAACAGAGGCTCTGTGGCGCAATGGATAGCGCATTGGACTTCTAGTCAGGCACTTGAGGGGTTATTCAAAGGTTGTGGGTTCGAGTCCCACCAGAGTCGGTATTTAAGACACGCCATTGACAACCATCTCACATTCTCAAGCATGTTACCTTCTCCTTGCTGTTATACAAAGATGATTGACACTCAAAATGATAATGTGTCATTACAGGGTTAATTCAAAGGTTGTGAGTTTCAGTCCTGCAATGCTTTACTTTGTTTCTTTATTTTTTGGTCCTTTCGTCCTTTGTGGAAGAGACAGTTACGTTACACACTTCTATTCGATATATTGATCTTTGTTTGACAATGACTCGGTGATTACATTGATACTTTGTTCTTGTTAAGAACACAAATGTTGTGGGTTTGAGTCTCACGAGAGAGGTTAAGTTTCTTTCACATTATCTAATGAAGATCTGAACCTTGTAGCTGGTGTATCTGCCAGCATTAACTCTTTTTTTTCCTTCTTTTAAATGATCACTTCCAACTCACTCCGATGGATCTTTTTGTGAATTGTGAATCTAATCACCTCATTTTATGAAAGAGGTTTTTTTTGTTTGTTTTTTTTTAAATCTAGCTGTTAAATGAACTTGCTTGTGAAAGCAGCTTGCAGGGTCTAATTTAGCACCCTTTGTTTGATCATGGTCTCATGACTTCAAAGAAATTAGGCCCAAAATGTTACTAACCAGGTAAACTCTGTTAAACACCACATAGCACCCCTTGTTTTTATAGGGTTGTTGATAACATGTCGATGTCGATCTTGTTGAACCATGCGTCATGTAAAAGAGTATTTTGCAGCCCTGTGGTTGGAGTGTGAGGACAGTGAAGCTGAGTTCAGGTTTTGGAGGAAAAAAATCCAGATCAAAATCTCAAACCTTGACTTTACCTTTAAATCAGAACGCATGACAAAGAAGCTCTTTGAGCTGTGGGCGCCAACTTTCATTTTCCATTTGATGTCTGAATTTATAACCAGCAGTGTGGCAACCTCAGCTGAGTGTGAGTGTGTCTGTGTGTGTATGTGTGTAACCCGAAACTCTTAGTGCTCCCTAAGACACATATGGTCACCAGGCTCTGTGGCGCAATGGATAGCGCATTGGACTTCTAGTCAAGCACTTGAGGAGTGATTCAAAGGTTGTGGGTTCGAGTCCCACCAGAGTCGCATTTTACGGAGTGAGTGATCCATGTAGATTAAAGATTACAATCCCAATGAACGATCTGAGACGAGTTGAGATGACACGAGCTTCTGTGACTCACCGTGACTTCCTGTTCATCCATCTTTATGATTTTTATCGGCGGAGGGGGGTATTTTTAGCCTCACTGCTTAATCACCCGCACGTTAATTTCCTTTCTTCATATTTCACAGAGCTCTGGAGTCATTTGTTTTAACTGTTAGGACAAGAAAAGTTTAGTTTATGAGCTACTAAAGCGACATGTGCTTGAACGAAACGAGGTGAGAGGGGGGTCGGCGGTGTCTGCTGCTATTTTTAGATTGACAGCAGGCCGTGAGGTGAACGGGTTACCGTGTTAGACCTCTGCTCAAACACTTCAAACATGTCCTGTTTGACTTTTCACTAATGCGTGTGTATCCCTGTCAACTTATTATACATGAAGATTGTTAAGATACGAATGTGAAGGAGTGTTGAGGCAGTAAAAATGTGCGTGTGTGTGTGTGTGTGTGTGTACCTCAGATAGTTTCTGACACATGTTGTCCTCCCAGCCGTCCTCAGGAGGCATCTCTGGGATGAAAACCCAATCTGCTCCACACGCCAGGGCGCTGACCAGGGCCAGGTATCTGTCAGGTATCAGTGTGAACATCCAAAAGTCTTTAAGAGAAGTGCTTTCACAAAAACTTACTCCAAAGGTTTTACTGTTTGGCTGTGGGTGCTTTTATAAAGACTGAATATTCACACCTGTGTGGTGTTCAGGCCTGAGTTCTTACCCGCAGTGTCTTCCCATCACCTCCAGCACAAACGTCCTCTGGTGGCTGAAAATGCAGGAAACAAATGAGAAACTCAGAATGATGTGTGGTACAAGAATGGTCCTCAAGAAGAGAATTCGTTCACCTCTGAGCGGTGGTCATGATGGCGTCCACCACCTCGATGATCCTGTGCAGAGCCGAGTCGGTGCCGATGGTCATGTCTGTGCCGCAGAAGTCGTTGTCGATGGAGCCGACCATGCCGACGATGTGGAGCTCCGAGTTGCTGTGAGCTGCCTCGCTGCTGATCAGACCTGGAGAACATGCCAGGCATGACGGTGAATCCTCTTTCCAACAGGAAACATGGCGTCATAAATTATTTAGAATTTACGTGAGGGTGATTTTAAGGATCAAAGTTCACGTCTGGTTTTATTTGTTTGTCTGAATCTGTTGCCTGACTCTCCGTTGAAACAGGTTTTGGAAATAGTTCTGTTAAATAGAACCCGACAGTCCTGCAGTGATGGGTCACCTTGCTGGACGAGCTCATCCAGCAGGCCGCTCCACTCCTCTCTGAACAGGTTGGCTCCGGTCAAGCTGCCGTCTCCTCCAATCACACACAGGTTGGTGATGCTGTGCTGCACGAGGTTGTGTGCGGCTTTCAGGCGGCCTTCGTGGGTTCGAAACTCTTTACAGCGGGCGCTGCCGATCACTGTGCCACCCTGAAGAAAAAAAAACAAACCTGTTCTCACTCTGTTTATTACAAACAAGAGTTAAAGGTGAACAGTCTGTTCATCAGCTGATCAACAGTTTAAGAGCTCAGCCTCTAAAAGACTAAATCATCAGCAAGGCCTCCCACAAGGCGCCATCACTGCTGAGGTTGGACACAGTTAGACGGCCATTTTGAATTTCTTCAAAGATCCTGAGGGTTCTGGAACAAAAAAGTCAAGAGGTAGACCCAAAAACATTTCACCGGCGCTGAGCCGGAGGATCCCATTGGCTGTCTGTCAAGATACGGGACGATCCTGGAGCCAAATGAAGGCCGTTACTGGAGCCGCCTGCAGCCCAATAACCATCAGACGGCGTCTGAGAGAGAAGAGCTTTAAGAAGAACAAACCTCTTCAAAGGCCTCGTCTCCTTCAACGCCACAAAATGACCCGTTTGGACTTTGAAGAGAGCAGCAAACATGGGACACTGAAAGGAGGAAGAAAGTTTGATTCTCTGAGGAGAAGAAACGTCACCTTGACGGTCCTGATGGCTTCAACGTTCCTGACATGACCAGGAGATCCCACTGGAGATGGTTTCTAGGCGGCACAGTGGAGGGGGCGCCATCATGATCTGGGCTGCTTTTTCCTTCAATGGAACAATGGAGCTTCAGGTTGTTCAGGGCCGTCAAACGGCGCCTGGCTGTGTGGAGATGTAGCAGGGGGGCGTCCTTCATGACTGAGGGCCCTGCTCTGTGTGCTAATGACTGGGTTTGTCAACAGGACATCAATGGCCGCCTGACAGAGGACTTCTTCCAGAGGAATGAGCTCACTCTTTGGACCATCCTGAGTCTTCCCCTGATCTAAATCACACTGAGAACATTATGGGATGGATGGCGAGGGAAGGTCACAAAAATGGACGTCAGTTCCAGACAGTGGACGCCCTCCATGAAGCCATCTTCACCACTTGGAGCAACGTTCCCATGAGCCTCCTGGAAACACTCGCATCAAGCACGAACAAACCAACGAGAGTGGTGGAGCTCCTCATGACCGAGTCCTTTTTTCACTCTTTGAGTTTGATTTTAGGAGCTTTTCAGGGTTTGTTTTTTCAGCTGAGCTCTTAAACTTTTAAATTTTTGTCTCTCTCCCATTTCTTCTCTTTGTGTTGTAAAACTCTCCTTGGAACCTTTTTAAGATCCAACAGTGTAAAATCAGCTGGTCATGAAATTTTGATCAGGTGTGTATTCGGCTCCTCTATGAGTTGAATCTTTTCAAACATGGCGCTGGGAGTAATCCGATTTGGACAATGACAAACAGCGAGCAGGTCTAATTCAATCACAGGCTAATTTGGCTCAATGCTAATGACTTCACTTCCAATGATCATCACAGACGTCCACTGACACAGCAGATATCTGTTGACTTCATGAGTGTGTGACCAGAGAGCTTCACTCACCACTTGCAGCATGCTGGACACACTCTCCCACGTCGCCTCCTTGATGTTGTCTCCACCGTCCACCATCCCCTGGTAGCCCTGAGAGCAGAAACAAATATGCTCACAGGATCCTTTATCACCCTGAACGGCTATAACTAAATTCTTTCTTTCTTCAAAGTGTTTATTTTTTTATAATCTGGTGCAAAAACAAATCAGACACATGTATTTTTTGCCAGCGCCGTGGCTCTAATACTTAAATGCTCTACCACCCTGATGTAAACAGTCACAGGTGACAGATAGCATCTCATACTGCAGCCTTGTTTGGCAGTATTGTTTCGGAAAATGGAGATAAAGTTGTATCTTAGCAACAGCAATGCGTAACCAGCACACATGGTGCTAGCTCTGCTATTGTTATCCACAATCAGTTTACCTTCAGACTCTGAGATCCTGCGTTTAGCATGGCGTGCGCTCAATTTGTTTCTCTGAGTGTTTCTTCACCTCCACACCAGTCCGAATTTACATCCTCGTTTAAAAGGCTAGGAGCTAAGTCGCTTCAGAAATCCTTAGCGGTGAACACGATGTGTCTCCAAGACGGCGCCACGCACTCAGGGGCAGCTGTCGTGATGCCCTAACTGAATGCAGCGTGAAGGGGGCACCTGACTACTGGCCTACAGCTAACCTTGCTAGCAATGCTACCTGTGCAATGCAAAAGCGGCTCTATTTCAAGTATGTTTCTACCAGAGGCTTTGTGGTTTCATTGTTTCCACGTGAAACATGTTGTAGTTTTCAGGTAGTCAGGTAATCTTAATCTGGTGTTTGCAAATGTGTGTTTGAAAAGATCCCAAAATAAAGAAGTCACGGCTCTTAGCTGTCATTACTTACAGCTCAGGGGTCAGTCCAGGCTGATGGGGATGACAGTGTAGTCAGTGAGGGATGAAGCCTGCCCTCTGCTAATCCAATTATATCCACACTGAGACCAGATCGTCCCTACCTGCCTCCGTCCCCGTCTGCAATGGCGCCACGCCAGATTAAACTGCACATACACTTCACTTACTTAGACGTACAAACTGAACATTTCTGATGGTACGTTCCTTTTCAGTGGACAAATTCATGTCCACTACCTCTTTTCGGACCTTATCCTGAACATGTGGGAGTCAAGTTATTAAGTTTCGAGTTACTTCAACGTTCAGTGGACGTCTGCTATGAAACCCATTTAAAGAAGGGGTTTTGACAGCATGCACTTTATTAGCTCACTGACACCTACCCCTCGCTAGAAGATATCAACATCACAAATTACTTAATGAAAAGTTATTGGTCTTGGTGTTGATGATGTTGTTTGTTGTCTTGTTTCATAGAGGCGATAATTTTACTTTCAGTGTGTTCTGTAACCACGTATAAAAAAAAACCTCACTGGAGCTTTAAGGTACTGAAATTAGAGATAAAAAATGTTATATTTATATTTTATAGTCTTTGAATTTTTTATATTTGGAATTACAGTGAAACACCTTAAATTCTAGAGGAGCACACTGATCACTCCCATTTCAAAACTCGGTTTACACCAAAGAAGAAATCTAAAGAAAGAAAAATTCATCTTAAAATTGAGTTTGAAAAATAAAGAAACAGAACTGTGCAAACCTCTGATCTTATTACTGCGCATGTTTCAGTGTTTTTGGTACAAAACAATAACCCCATGATGTGTGTAAATAGCCTCAAACAAACACTCGTAACTCTTCAGTTGTTGATCTGGATCTCACCCAAGTGGCAGGCTGCACGGCTCTGTTCACGTCCAAAACACTCTGAAAGTTTCAGCCTGTTCTGTTTCAGACGTTAAAAAACAATCACAATTCTTAGCACATTAAACTGTTCAAATGCAGAACTTGAGAGAAATGGATATAAAAAGTTCAGTTCAGAAGGTTCCTGGCTCATAGGAAGGAGCTTCTTCTTCTTCTTCCATTTTTTTTTTTTTTAAAGTATGATTCTTTAAACTTTTTGTCCCCTATCGGGCTACCTTAAACTTTCAGACGCCGGACTCTGTTCTCAAACGGTTGTTAACGCCAGCTCTTTGGGTTCAGCCGGGTCTCACCAGACTCCACCTGAAGCTGAAATTGTCAGGACTAGTTTAGCTCGATGTCAAAGGTCAGCGCAGACCACCCAGCGGCTCAGTCTGGATCCTGAGTCCAGCCTCACCTCGTGGATGAAGAACACCTTCGCACCGACGTAGATTCCCATCCGCACGGCGGCCCGAACTGCAGCGTTCATCCCTGAAAGGAGACAAAGAGGAGGAAACAAAATTAGGGCCCGACCGATATGGATTTCTTGGGACCGATGCTGATTTCAATATTAGGCAGGAAAAAAAAAATCTGGTAACCGATTAATCAGCTGATTGAGTTTAAAAATATAGAATGAATAAAATGACTTCTTTTTTGGTCCCTTAAGGCAAAAAAAAAAAAATAATAATAATATGAATTACAAGCAGAACATTTTACTGTTTTTAGAATACTTTGTCCTTTCATGGTTAACTTTACGACAGAGAGAAATTTTCTAGTATAAAAACAGCATAAAAAAGGGCGATAATCCACCGATAATCGGCCAACAATTGACCGATAATCGGCCGATAATCGGTTGATAATCGGCCAACAATTGACCGATAATCGGCCGATAATCGGTTGATAATCGGCCAACAATTGACCGATAATCGGCCGATAATCGGTTGATAATCGGCCCATAATCGGTCCATAATTGGCCGTTAATTGACCGATAATCGGCCAACAATTGACAGATAATCGGTTGATAATCGGCCGATAATCGGTCTATAATTGGCCGATAATTGGACGATAATCGGACGATAATTGACCGATAATCGACCAACAATTGACCGATAATCGGCCGATAATCGGTTGATAATCAGCCGATAATCGGTCTATAATTGGCCGATAATTGGACGATAATCGGACGATAATTGACCGATAATCGGTCGATAATCGGTCGATAGTCGGACGATAATTGGAAGAACTCCTGCAGATAATAATGACCTTAAAAAGGGCTATAATCGGCCGATTTAATTGGTCGGGCCCTTAATAAAATCTCTCAGGAAGTACTCCTGGGTCTGGCATGATTGGTCTGACATGTTTACAACTTTTGTGCTCATAATTTTCAAAGAGTTACAAGAAACTATAATTAAAGGGATAAAACAACGAGAGGAAACAATGCCTTTAAACAGACTCTAAAAATATCTTCTCAAAGAATTATTAAAATAGTCCTCAAACTTATTTAGTAAAATATTTGATACGAAAAGCCACAAACATTTTATCATCATGATTGTACATAAAAAAAAACAAATGCTGTTAAAAAAAGAAGATGGAAGGCGAGAGGAAAAGGTAAACATGCTGGCAGACGAGCAGACAGCAGCAGAGGTAATTCTGTTAGAATATGAAGACAGACGGAGAGAGAGAGGGGACAAAATGTCCTCGAGGACGTCTGCCGGAGCACTCAGTGAATTAACAACAGACGATAACTCTTCAGTCTGAGATCAACAGGTTGGTTTTGGTGAAGCGCGGCACCGTGGTGGTGTTGTTGTTGTTGTTATCGAAGGATTTGGTGTTCAGCTGCAGTCTGCCAAATGTCCTCCCACACCTCCTCACCTCATGCTGCTTACAAGCCGTCCCATTGGCTGGCTCCTATCTGAGAAATGTGGAGGGGATGAGACTGGTTTTAAAAAACGATATCAGGCCTTAGAAACAGCTCCGTGTTTAAAAAAAAACACACACTGATACCAGGGAGGACGTTGTCACTGGTGTTACTGGTGTTACTGGTGTGAGCGTCTGTGTGCACTGGTTTGATTTCTCCATCTCGTCCAGGTCACACGCTCACATGAAGACGACAGCCTGGATGTGGTTTCAGGCTGAGCTGCAGGCTAATGGGATGAGCTACTGTTGCTATGAGACCAGGACGCTGCTGATTGGCTGAAAGCTGTCACATGGGTTTAAATGGGACAGTTTGTTCAATGAGTTGTGAGCAGAAACAATGAATGAGGAGACTTCACTGAACGGCAGATAATTAAAACCTCACAGTGAGTGTGTGAGAATACGGCTGATGCAGCCTTAAAGGGAGGTACCACGACACGGGCTGAGGTTTTTTTTACATCCTGCAAACGTCCTCGGACGTCACGGATGACTTGACATGATGAAGACAAACAATAGATGAGCTGTACTGACTCTGGGTTTGGTCAAGGAAACAGATTTGATGATTAAATTATAAATTGGAGCTTTTTTAATTCGGCAACAAACTTCACTCTCAGCTGCACAAGTCTCCATAAACCAAACTGCAGGACATGAAACCCTTAAATTAAACAACAGCAACTGATTGATTAAAAAAAAAAAACAGATTAAATACAAATTAAAAAATTTATAATTTTATCTGCAGAACACCTGAATTTCCCCTTCAGGGTCGGGCTGGGCAAAAAAAAAAAAATCCCAAAATTTTTCCTCTCTAAATCTTCTCGATTTATGATTTTTTAAAAAATTTTCCACTCAAAATAAATAAATAAACAAATAAATAAAAAATAAAAAACAAAACACTGCCTCTATGTTGTCAAAATATCTTCCCAAACCACACAGAATTTCCCTCTTAAAGTTAAAGTGCGTGTCATAAACTGTTGATGATGTAGTTCAAAGGTGGACTACGGTAAGAAAAAATTGCAATTTTTTTTATTTTTTTTTAAATCTTCTGCAGAAAATAGTTTGAATTAATCGATTTAATCGATATACGCCCAGCTCTACTTCAGGGATCAATAAAGTACATTCTATTCTACTCTATTCTATACACAGTCTGTCGGAAATTTAGAATACAAAATTCTTTCTGATGTCTCAGTGACAAAAGAGGTCACAAGGCTGAAAACACAGAATGAATCAGAAGAAAAAAAATCAAACGAGCACAAGAGGGGAAAAAACCCTGGTCTGCTTCGAGAGCAGCTTTCTATCAATGACTGAGAACGAGGACAGAGGAAACTTCATCTCAGTGACATCACTACCAAACACTGATTTTAACACCTGTTTACAAGAGCCAGCGTGTGATTTACTGCAGAGGAGCTGAGAGAGCCTCCACATCATGTGCTATAGGAGCAGAGTTATGTAACAGCCTGTAAGCCAACAATAGCTGTGGTTAACCTACTGCACTGCATGTACAGATGGAGATGGAGGGGGGGGGGGGGGGGATACACACCCACTGATGATGTTTTAGGGAAACCTGAGCACCAAGGACATGCAGGACATCTCTCTGCTGGCATGTTTAGATCTTCATTATCGATCTGCATCAGGTTATTTTAGCGTGTTTATGATGATTTTAAAAACATTTAAGTCTCAAAGAATTCTAAATGTCCTTTAATCTCTGTTCTATACCTGCACTAAAGACACACACACACACACCCCTGCATACCCGCAGCTCCTCACGTAGGCGACAAAAGCCTCCAGGTCAGGATGAGTCAAGCATCCAAAGGAGGTACCGACCGGAAGTTCACAGCCCCCTGCCTTCACAATAAAAGCACTACAGGGGAAATGGGATATTCGCTGTGTTGGAATAACTGCGGTGTTTTTACTGTGGCTGACTTGACACTGGACCTATCACGACTCATCTTTAGTGATGCTAAACACGTGATTTAACACACCTAACGTAATGCAGGAGCGCTTTAACTCGCTTATTTTTATTCACGAGGACAATTAAGACAGAAATAAGACGTTTCCATGCACTCTATGGAGCTGAAATCGGCTGTTTTATTGGTGCAAACGGAATTATGGTGTAAAAACTTCACATTAATAATACTTAAAGCTAACACAGACAGTCTTCACTCAGTAGGAAACACAACATATACTAAGGTCGTGTTGTTCTGAGCTACAGCGATGTAGTTACATCATGTCCAGACTCTTAACTCATCATTTCGGTTGGTTATTGAATTAAATGAGTCCAGGCTGCACCGTGCATGCTCACAGACAGGTGTAGTTTCATGCACACACACACACACACACACACACACACACACACACATGCGCCGTCTGTGAACGCAGTGGTGCAGGATGCATGGCAGGGAAAGAAAAAACAACTCGTGCAAAATGAGATGTCTTTGAATTATTCAGCTTTAAAAAAAAAAAAAAACACACACACTTGTTGGTGCAGAACGGATCAGAAAATGATCCCGCAGCATCACAGTGTGAGCTCATCCGTGTGCAGGTTGTCATTATGATGTAACATGATGCTTAATCCTCCTGATAAGAAACTGAAGCATCCACGAAAAGATGTGAAAACAGCGCGAGTGTGAAAGGGAGCGTCGATCAGCTGTTGCATAACCGCGTTTTGGATTCATTTCACAGCCTGTGAGGAGAGGTGCGGAATCCTCAACTGCAGGATAATCAGAATGAAAGCATCAGGTGTGAGAATAAATCAAACTTTCCTCCTTTCTTTTACATCTTCAGACCGCGCCTTTCATTTTTACCTCATTGAAGAGTAACCGGAACACAGTGAGTCCTTTATCGGACGAGCTTTAAGCCGCATGTCCAGTGATCCTGTTATTTTCAGTTTAACATCAGCTGGAAATATGACATCAAAGTCAGGTGTTAAAATGGGAAGTGTTGCACATGTAGCGGCACAAGCATCACTGAAGGGAAATGAGTGTCTGCTTCAGACAGACACTCAGTTCATGGGAATAAAACAACAGTGAATGATTGGTTAAAGCGTGTGTTTTCCTTCTCGTTATTTCCGGTTGCATTCTGCAGGAATATCTGATTTAAAGATCGGAAGAAAACAGAAACAGCACCTGGTGTCCGATAATGGAACCCCTTGCTAAACCACCTTACCTTGGGCATCTCCCCCGCTGGTCAGCACAGCGATGGATTTTCCAGCTCCGGACAGATTCTCGAAGAATTTCCGGGTGTCCTGCCGCTTCGGCGCCGCCGTACCCGCCATGTCCGTCCCGGGCAACAAACACCTGCTCCTCAAAAATGAAAAAATGTACAATTCAAGAAGCCTTCAGCGGCAAGTCAGAGTGTCAGTATCCGAGAGAGGAGGGATACTGTAGTAGGACCGCAGTGGTTACCGCCCTCAGGCTCCAGCACACACCCCCTCACCGGAGATCGTGTGTTCTGACAGATGGCTCACTCTGTGGATCTAATTTAGCTAGCCAAACTTACGAAAAACTCAAGTTAGCTGTATAACAGATCTCAGTACTGTTCCTGATAACAGACCTTTTTTTACATTCAAAACTAAACTGGCGGAGGAATCGAATTCTTGTTGTGTGCTTAGTTAATGTTCAGTGCTGATGACCATATATTAAAAGCTGAACTCACTCATGTCGCTAATCGCAACAGCTAGCTGAATTTGTGGCTTTCTTTCCTTCACATAAAAAGTCAAAATTATGATTACAATCAATGACAGTACAACTGTTATTTTCAATATTGTTAAATTAGATGTGATTTATTGATTTATTGATTTGTTTATTTTCATTTTTCATTATAACTCTTGGTTTTCATTCACAGAAATGCTAACCCAGATAACGGCTAATTCTTAACATAAGATATAAATCTTAGTTTTTAAAAACAACCTGAATATTCACAGCTATAATAAAAACATGTATATTTAAATAGAAATATAATGTATATAATTGACAATAAATCTTTTCAACCACCAAACAAAAGTACAGCGGTGGATTAGTGCCACACTTAGAAAAATAAAATGGATATCAAGAATGAAGTTGTTTTTTGTTTTGTTTAATATTAAAGTGAAAAAAGACAAATCACATAATGACACTATATCATATTTTAGCACCCACATAGATCAGCCCTTGTCTGTAATTTAAATTTCTTTCTTGTAAAACTGCATTCTAATTCTTTTACCATTTTAACATTACCAGAATTTAATTTTTCTTTTGTAACATTATGACTTTTTAAAGTTATTTCTGGGGCTTTTCTGAGCTTTTAATGAGAGGAGGGAACAGTGGAGAGACCAGGAAACAGGGCAAGAGTTTGGAGTGCGACCTAGACCGCTGGGCCATCTGTGCCTCTATTATGTGACTTTATTTCGACACTAATTTTGACTTTGTTCTGACACATTTTTAACTTTAATTTTGCCCATTATGACATCATTTGACTTTCCTCTTGTACAACAGGACATTATTCTCATGCATTACGACCTTTTACAGCTTTCTTCTCGTTTATTACAGCTTGGTAGCTTAACACTAACATTTCTGGCGAACAGAGCACTTCTGAAAATAGCCTCCGAGTGAGAGCTCTTCATTTTTTCTCTCTCGATCTTTGGCACTCACGAGTCTGGCTCCTCTGACTGACAGCTGAATCCACCAATGAGGGCCCAGATCACGTACTGTGGAACTCCATCCTCACCAATGGTAAATGAGACCATGGTTTGTAAGCGGGGAAATGATACAGTTGAAGCGACTATTCACGGTTTTCTTCAGGTTTTCAATAGAGAGTAAGTTTTGCAACAGCATGAAAATCTGATACAATGGGGCAAAAAGTCAGATTAGATTACTGGATGAAATTATGTAACGATAGCCGCACATTACTCAATACAGCGGTCTTAATCTGAGATAACACATGACAGCATCTCACTGACTGAAGTCCTAAACTGAGTATTTATGAAGTCACATTCTGAAGTCAAAGTGTTTTTATTGTTTTAAAGTTATCACAGGACTGATTTTTCTCCGTGTGCTGAAACTGAGACAGATTTAAGAGCCTTTCATGAAGTTCATGACCTTGAGAAACTAACTGTTGGGCACTCTTCAAGTTTATCTCAGTGACTTTATCTGTAAAAACACAGCGTGGTGAGGCCTGCTCACGGTCACACAGAAGAGGAATGATTTCATAAGAATGTCACCGTGACAAAAGGTTTATTTGAGTACAGACAGAGGCCTCGCTGTAGGATTAGATTTGAAGGGCCACGTAGAGGACATCAGGTCCTGGACTGGTTTCAGGAATGTTGGCGGTGTGAAACAGTGTGTATGTTACAGTGCAGGATGAAGAAGAGTGGCTGCTCATCACGTCCACTAATGGAAGAAATAAGGAACTGTTTAATCCAGGGGTGTCAAACTCAAATACGAAGTGGGCCAAAATTTTAAATTGAACAAAGCCGCGGGCCGAGGTTGAACAAATGAACCTTTTAATATGGAACCAAACATGTTTTGATTTAACAATGAATAATGAACAAGTAAGGCTTATATAACTTTAAAGTGCAGGCGTGCAAAATCGAGTTGTTAATAATACTAATACTAATAATACTACCAGTAATAATAATAATAATAGGGGTGCACTGGGGCTTTCAGCTGAAGGAGTGCGCAAGAAGACGGATCACTTTCTTCCTAATACATCCATGACCGCTACCATAGACACAGAGGAGGAGGGGTGTCTGCCTCTGTCCTAATTGACGTGCCAAAACAACAGCAGAGCATTATGGGATTTGTAGTTTAAGCGGTGCCAAATATAATTACACTGCGGGCCAAATTTGGCCCGCGGGCCAGAGTTTGACACCTATGGTTTAATCAATGCCACACACTCCATGAATTATCATAAGAAACAAAAAGTCTTCCTTATCTCACACTCACAGGACTCAGGGATGTGGAACACTGAGACATATTAAAGAAAGATGACATATTTTCACATTTAAACAAGAAGGAAGTGAAAGTGCCAAAAGTTACACGCCCTCCACACGGCTTCTGACGTCACTCATGTGACATCTGTGGAGAAAAAAAGGAGGAAATAACCAGAAGATGACCAATCTCCTGCAGCTCCTTATTAGGACTTCCCATTAAGAACACTGTTGTTGTGTGTCGCCTCCTGCTGTTCAACAGAGAGAACTGCACACACACACACACACACACACACACACACACATTGAGCGCTGCTTCTGTACTGAAACGTCCTTTTCAAGCAGATTTAACTGATGTGAAACTTCACTTCCTGTTTGGAGAGTGTTTTATTGACACCTACATCTGCAATGTCTTCTGGGAAATTAATGCAGGTCTGAGAGCAAATCACGGCCTGAGGTTAAGTCTCTGAAATGAAATGTCCCATTCTGAAAAATTATTCATATTTGGTTGAACTTGTTCCATTTTTTTTTTTTTTGGATCATCTTCATAATTTTGTTGTGTGTTCTAGTCACATTGATGATTAAAAGTTATTAAAGGATTTTTTCATATAACTCAGTGGGCGTGGCCAGGGGAGGTCGCCAAAGTTGACGATTTTTTTTTATTTTAATTTATTTATAAATTCATTTATTTTGGCAAAATGCACATCTTTTTAAAAAAATATTCTCTTTATTGTTTTTTTTTTGTTTTATAAGTACATAACAAACAAACAAGAGAAAAAAAAAGAGAAACCCACCCCAAAACAGTAAGCGGTAAGCGCTGCGTAATACATAAAAATAAATAAATAAATAGGAAATTTGAGACTCAAAAACATACATGAAGTAAAACATATGAAAAGTCGAACAGTTCCAGTCCTCCTGGAATGGATGAGAAATCAGGTTCTTTGCAAAAAGGAATGTAAAGGTTCCCAGATCCTCCTGAACTTGTCCGACCTATGGTTAAGGTCATGAGTGAGTTGCTCGAGAGGAATAAGAGCGGAAATCTGGGATATCCACATGTCAACTGTAGGGACCTGAGGAGAGGACCGCTGTAGTAAGATGCATTTTTTAGCTAGAAACAAAAGAATTATCATCAAAGATTTAGTGTCAGTGTCCAAGAAATTGTCAGGAGAGTGGTTATGTAAATAAAAAGAAGGAGACAGGGAGAACTGTTTACCGATGACTTCCTGGATTACAGAATGAACACCCTTCCAGAAAGTCTGAATGTGGTCACATGACCAAAATAAATGAATAAATGTACCTTTATGTGTATAACATTGATAACAAAGGTTGGAAGTCTCAGGGAACATTTTCTGGAGGCGAACAGGAGTATAATACGTTCTCTTAAAGAATTTAAAGTTCTGTTCATCAAAAAATGCACATCTTGATACCACTCATGCACAATATTGGATCTGGACCAAAACACACACGTGTTCAGTGTCACAGCTTGAGTGCATATAATACTACAGCGCCCCCTACTGTCAACAGGAAGTCATGTGTTTTACTCTGTGATTAAAAATCACAGTTCTGCTCTGGACTCATATACACATGTGCGTGTGCGGATTGTGCTACACATGCGGCAGCCCTGACGTGCCACATCAGGTTCACGGGAGCGAGGGCCCACTTATCGCTGCTTGCAGCTTTAATTGTAATTGAATTTACAGTAAATCGCTGTATAAAAGTAAAAATCCTTTTTTTACAGTATGTGCACTTTGGAAATATAGAACCTTATTGTTGATTGACTGTAGATTCAACGTTTATAGTAATTAAAGAGTAGCTGTCAAGCTAGAAAGCTTTACAGTGGCTCTGTGGCGCAATGGATAGCGCATTGGACTTCTAGTCAGGCACTTGAGGAGTGATTCAAAGGTTGTGGGTTCGAGTCCCACCAGAGTCGAAATTTAAGGAACACAACTAACTGCCCTGTCGCATTCTTCAGCATGTTATCCTCTCCTTGCTGTTATTTGCGTTAGCAGCGACTGTGGATCAGTGGTAGAGTTGTCATCTCTTCATCGGAAGGTTGAGGGTTTGATTCCCAGCTCCTGCAGTCACATGTCGAAGTGTCTTGAGTAAGACACTGACCCCCCCCAAAAAAAATTGCTCCCACTGTTGTTCAGTGTTGTATGTGGTTTGTACGTCGCTTTGGAAAAAAGCGTCTGCTAAATGAAATTGTAGTGTTGTGTGTTATACTGGTGCACACATTGGCAGCCACGCACTAACCTGCTGTGCAGCAGGGTCTCATATCCACTGTGCTTACAGTAAATGTTAGGTTACAAGGCATTCTGGGTACAACTTCTCAGGACACCTTACCCCCTCCCAGCTCTCCATAGTGGAGCTTCAGCTCACAAGCTTTACCCAGAATGCCTTGTTAATGCAATGTGACAATTATTGCAACTGTGAGGGGACGTGGCAGACCACCAACAGTGATCCTACAGCTGTAAACTGTATTATATCTGACCACTGGGACCACAAGCAAGAGTTAATTTTCCCAGAATGCATTGTTTATAACAGTATTATACTGGAAAACCAAAACACAGTTCATTACTGTTGAGATTTTGCTGTAAATTTACATCAAAGTTTGAGGAAAATAAAAAAGACAGAGTCAGTCCGGTTCCATAAAAATAATTTATTTACAGTGGCATGAACCATAAATTAACAAGCAGCATTGGCAAAAGCAAAATTAGAGTCGACAGCTTGCATAAAGTGGTGTGAACGTCTGAACTTTTGCATAATAACACACTCCGTATGAGCCGCACTGACTGTCGCTGCTGAGGTGTTCAACGTGAAGGTGAAACTTTTAACTGTGTGAAAACGTTAGGTTACTTTCAGGTTAAGGTTATACCGCTCAGTTTTCAAGCCGTGTGGAGATTTGATTATTAAAAAAAAAGTAGTTTCACTTGTTTTAAAGAGGCGGTATCAGGCTGATCCAAATGCTGCTAAAACCACGAACACTCAGACTGAACCTGTGAAAAGTTATGAATCAGTAGTTTTAAACGCCTGCTTTAGCTACGGAAGTCTGCCTTTAAGGGTGGCCACTCAGAAGAGGTGGGCTTGTATGGGGGAGATCTTAAAGGGACAGTACCTCAAACCTCCTGTGTCAGAGGCTAAATTAAACTAAATTAAAGTTTTGAGCCGAACATGAGCTGAACATTTTAAAACTTCTGAAGTGAATCTCGGCCGTCGTGGAAACAGAACTTTTCCAGCGAGACTTTGATTTGTCAAATTTCGTCCAATAAGGAGCGGGATGGTTTGATTTCAGGAGATGTGTGAGATGTATGTTTGAGCATTAGAGCTACATCACTGCTTCTATATCTGGCTTATTATTATTATTATTATTATTATCATTATTATCGATGTCATTTACAGGCAACCTAGGTGTACAGATGCGATGTAGAGATGTTGCTGCCGAGCTTATTGGTCAACGAGATCATCGAAAGTCAAAGATAGTGAAATGCCCCTTTAAAAAACAAAACACTGTGTTAGTTTGGGAGAAGCTCCCTGACGCATTGCGCTCTTCAAGGTGCAACAACACAAAACAACTACATCAAAATCAATCGCACGGTTATGCACTTTGATTGAAACGCTAACGCACCGTTATTCTACGTTCCTTCAGGCGATACTCACGCCGTTCAGTGTCACTTCCTGAAGACAGTAAAACAAAAATAAAATCCAGGTGGTCTGATTCCTACAGCTACAGTATGAAGAGGTGAAGCACTCACTCAGCAGTACGGGACAGTTATATAACACACCTGTAAACCAGACAGTTAAACACCAGACAGAGAGTCACAGACCTAAGGCATTATGCTTCGTCTTTAGCATCGTAAGGTACTTACATGAATAACAGTATTTCGCAATAGATAAAATATCCATCTATAAATCAAGAAACGCTTCAATATATATATATATATATATATATATATATATATATTTATATTCTTTATCGGTCAAAATCAAGAGAAAATAGTTCCCCTCATCTAGAACATATGGAGTTATGTACAGGAGTTTTCGATTGTTTTCGAACATTGCAGACATTCAGGAACGTTTTTCATGGCTTTCGTTTTCTCTCAGAGGTTTTCTCCTGAAATCTTTGGGATTTTATAAAGTGGGAGCACACTGGAGTAAATGTTACTGTGCCTAACAGCTGAAAGGAGACACAGTTCTTGAATAAAGAAAATAACAAAGTTCTCTTCAGTGTTTCTTTTTGCTTTTTTTACCCCACTCCTCTGCTCTCCTATTCAGGCCCACGTTAAAGAAAAAAAATCAGGGATTTTCAAAGAGAAATTACGAGGAAGAAAAGTCACAAAAATCATTGTCATAACATGAAAATGATAAAGTTGTTATATGATGAGAATTAAGTAAGACCACATTAGACTAAAGTCCTAATGTTAAAAAAAACCCTGTTGTCACATCATGGGAATGAGAATGTTCAATCATGAGAATGAAGTTGAACAATTAAGCTGACGTCGTAATATCATGAGAATGAGAAAATGAGAATAAATGCACACGTCATGAGAACAAAGCTGGTTATCAGAATTAGATCATGATATTTTGATGCTAGTTTTTATAGCCATACAATAAAATCCTCATTTGTAAAAACACAGGTGTAGTATCATAGGAATGAGAGTGTCATGAGAATTATGTCGTACATACTTAGAATGTTGGTTTGACATTGGGTGAAAAGTTTTAATATCATGTATGGGAATGATAAAATGAGACGAAAGTCAAACAGCATTAAAATGAAGTTTCAGATCATGAGAATAAAAAAAAAGTTTTCTCATATCATTATAATTAAGTATATATATATATATATATATATATATATATATATATATATATATATATATATATTTTTTTTTTTTATTTTAATTTTCTTTCCTCTATCATCAAAATAGTTTATATATATATATATATATATATATATATATATATATATATATATATATATATATATATATATATATATATATATATATATAAACTATTTTGATGATAGAGGAAAGAAAATTTGGAAACCAAAGTTTAAATGTTTTAATTGGGGGAAAAAAAATCTGCAAGAATAAGTTTGAAATATAACGAGGTAAAAATCAGGACGTAGTCTTAAAATTATGGCTTCAGTGCATGAAGCTGAAACATCATGTAACAGTCGTAATGTGACCAAATGTTGCAATATTGCAACAACAGAGTTGAAATGAGAAAATGTCAAATTTTCTTGTTAAAAATGTTATAACAGCATACTCAGAATCACATGGAGAAAAAACTTTCAGGGCATCTGTGGGTTGGCGGGAATATTTTTTTTATCCCCCCTCGTCTGCATTTAATAATTTTTGAATAATTTTGAAGGGAAATTATCCAAAGAGTCGCCTGTGATGAAATGAGGATCATTTGAGTGAAGGTTTCATATTTCTGCTTTATTCTGATGTGACTTTTTTTTCTCGTAATCTCAGTTTTTTTTTCTTCGTCTTCTTCAATCTGACCCTGATACTCCGTAAGGGAAAATCTGTCCTCCATCTTTATTCCAGTGTGTGCTTAACAGGTTTACAAACCGTCTGAACTAAAGGGATCATATAACAGTAAGAGTGAAGCTTATGAGACAGCACCTAATGAATACAAAGAGCACCTTTAAAAGTATCTGATGAAACTATTCCCAAAACATCAGAGGTCCAGTCTGTGAAGTTTCTGTAACTTTGGATTGTAAAGGTTCTGGATCACCTGCTCCACTTGAACATCCCTCTGAGGCTGCCTCCATTCATTCATTCATCCATCAACAGTTCATTTAGTGGGCAGAGGCTGTTTCATCATCGTAAACACCACAGCTTCACCCACACAAAACACTCAACACAAGAAAACAACACACTCTGAACCCGCTGTGACTCCTGAAGGCCGGTGCGTCGCAGCCATGATGTGTCCGTTTGAAAACAGCAACACGAACTTTCACTGTTATACACATTTCATCAGTTTGTAAGCACAGACGCTGCGGACATGGCAACATCTCATTGGCTGAAACACAGTGGGCGGAGCAAATAATCTACAACTGGCAGAGCTTGTTTGGATCCAGTTTCCCTGGCATCTTGTGGACACTCTAGGAACTGCAGCCTTTCTTTTTTTTTTTTTACTAACCTGCTCATCGGAATATTTTACACTCATGGCAGCAAAATTTTATATTTCATCTTTCATTCATGTTTAGACTTTTAGCATCTTATTTTATTCCACTCGGACAGTTTTAGTATTCAACCACAAAGATTCTAAAACAGCTTAAAAAAGACAACATGTAGCTTCGAAAGCAAGCGATCCAACGCGCTGATCAACCAATTTTTTCTGACCGGACTGTATTTTTTTTTTTAATTAAAGTTGTATTGCCATTGGATTAGGTATAGAGACCTTGCAGAATCTTAAGCTCCGCCCACTGACGTGTTGTTCAGACAATTAAACATCTGCGCTCTGAGAAATGTTTGCTGGACTAAACGCTAAAAACTGCTGCTTAGCAAATGTCACTGAGGGAAAAAAAAAAGGGAAAATAAATCTTTGTATGTACACTATAAACATTCACCTTCATTCAAAAAGTCACTACACAAGGATACAGCTCTCCTGTAACTACAGCAGTTCAAATATATTAATTCTTAAATCGACATCAAAATGTACCATTTTGGGAGATTTTTCCAGGAGACAGACATCCTTGATTTTCTGTGTCATACAAATAATCTCTAAAACTTCTTCAAAACTATAAATAATAGTAAAATATCTTTTTTTTTTTCTTTTTATAAACCCTTTCATTCATTAAAGTTTCAGTTTGGCTCTAAATCGAACCGTTTGAGATCAAATCCGGAGGTTTCATTCATGCTCGATCACCCATTCCAGCTTCAAACTGTGACATCATCGCTTCAGCTTCACTCAACAAACCTGAAAAGTTTCATTTACTCTGTCGTACATAAAGTCGTCCTCTCCTGCAGTTCCTGCCTCAGAGCCGGAGAGGAAAGCGTTTCCATCGTTCGTCCTCAACTACACGAGGCTTCTCCGATAGCTCGGCGGAGAAGGTTTGAGTGTTTTTGGGTGAGCTCCTGTGTTATCTTGTCTTTGTGGCGACTCAAGTCAGCAGAAGTTCTAGAGAGAGAAAAACAGAGCCAAAAATAATAGATATATATTTAGTATATATATGAATTAGCAGGAGCTTTGTCAGGTGGCAGGTTGTTTTTAAATATACCAAGAATTAATGAGGACCTAAACTTCAGCCCTGAGGAACTCCAAAATTCATTATAATGATAATTAATCAGCCTTTTTCAGAAGTAAAATGTGTTGCATGACTTTTTAAACCAAATAAATTTCAAAAATGTGTTTCATCAACAAAAATTAGCGATACATAAATAACACAACAGCTACTCAGACCAACTGATGTGCCTTGCTAACCAACAATTTCTTGCACTGCGTAATCATGAAGAGTTTGCTAACCTCTTACTCCATACCAAGAGCAACTCTCTCGTCCAAGTAAGGTTGTTTCTACCTCAGAGTAGGGATGGGAATTTACACTAATCCCTGTATTCGATTACCCGGATTACCTGACGAACGAGTACTTGCAATTATTATTTTTTTCTGTAAACATTACAAATGAGCCCGTCACACACGGACCTCCCGTACCGAAATTGTAGATTTTATGCCTGTAAAATGGAAGAAACTTCCAACAACCAACAACAGAACACAATTTAAATTGTGATATGCAACTTTAACGCCACATATCTTACACTGCACACTAACGTCATCGTTTTTGTCGAAGTGCTTCCAGACGTCACTTTTCTTGACAGACATGTTGCGTGTTTGTTGTGCTTTTGCTTTCGGTTTGTTCCTAGAGAATTGCCGTAGCTGCCGTAAAACAGTTGTTTTCGCTGAAATCTGGCTCAGTGTTACCTGTTCATTATTTTCCTACCTAGTATAATCAGTTAGGCGAAAACAAAAAGCTGAGTTACACATGTAACGCTGTATGAGGTAAAGTTTTGTTGCCAAAAGAAGGGCTTTCACAGGTATGCGAGTAATGAATTGTTACTCGAATAATGGGGTCAACGCGAATACTCGAGTACTCAAGTATTTCGTACCCATCCCTACCTCAGAGTAGAAGCTAATTTCCTCTTTTTTTTTTAACCTTTAAGTTGAACGTCTTGTACTCACAGAATTGGCTTCGCCATCTTGTGTCAACATGTCGATTTCAGCGAGCTGCCCCAGGATGCTGTCACACACCTGGAAGATTGACATCAAACAAAAGAAGGGTGACACTGGCGCCTCTCAAAGATTCGAACACAGACGTTCAGAGCAGGTGGTGTCCAAGCTTGTGTGGAATTGTGCTCACGTGCTCTGTGTTCATGGAGCTCATCTGCGCTGACATCTGGTTCATGTTGCCACCGTTACTGCCCATGACTCCCAGGTTGATGTTGTTGTTGCCACTGTACATTCCTCCATTAGGCTGCTGGGAGTACTGAGACTGGGACTGCTGAGGGTACACACTACAGGACGGGTCAGAGAGCATGATGTTTAAAGAAAGACTCCAATCATGTTTGTGTAACATGTTGACAGGTCATTCTAAAAGTTACCTGTTGCTGGTGGAGATGTTGGCAGGTTGGGGCCACCCGTTGTGGTCGGTGCCTTGCTGGTAGCTCGGTGCTCCAGCCTGGTTGGGACCCTGGGTTTGGGGTTGGCCTTGGGTGTGCTGTAGCATGGGGCTTTGACCCTGTCCCATCCTGGGGGACAGCATTGGGCTCTGAGGGGCCGCGGCCCCACATGGGTAGCCTGATACTGGGTCCTGGTGTTGCTGTTGTTGGCTCATTCCTGCAGAATTGAGCGGATTAAAAAAGTGAACACTTCTAAGACCCAGACTACTTCAGAAATCCACCAGAGGATAATTTGTCCACTCAAATATTAATCTGAGAAACATCAAACTCTAAATACTAACAGAGCACACCATCACCAAAACAACCCCCGCACATAATTACAACATGTAGCTTCCTGATTGGTTAATGCCAAGGTAAGAATCAAAGACAGGGTTCAGCTAGGGGTGGCAGAGAAAGAGCTAATGCAACATTGATCAGCAAACAAAAACAAGCATCATGCAATCCCCAAACCCAAAGGCCTCCAATGGAAAAGAGAGAAGATTGTTTTTAGTTACCACAGAAGGAAAAAGCGAAAACGTCGGCCATGAAGCGGACACAGACTGCTGCCATGCCGTCACGGCGTTCTAATCAAATACCTGAACTGCTGTACTGGTAGGCACTGTGCTGTGATGGTGGACTCATAACCCCGCTGTACTGCCCGCCCACATTTCCCATCATGCCCTGGCTAGCCAGGTGATGGCTCGGGGAGAGAGGGGAGGAGAAGGGGCTGGTGGAGCTGGGATGAGGAGGAGGAGAGGGCAGGCCGGTACCGTAGCTGGAGGCCGGGTAGGGGAACTGCTGCGGGTTTCCCTGGGGGAGCCGCGGGTTGGTGCCGCCCATTGGCATCGGCGTCGGAGCGGCGCCTCCGCTGGGCATGTTGATGCCCTGAGTCCGCATCATCATGGCACGCTGCTGGTGCACGTGCTGCTGCTGCTGCTGCTGCTGGCGCTGGCGGAGGTGGTTGCTGAGGTACTCGCGCTGACGCTGGGCTAGCATCTGGGCATTGAGGGTTCCCTGGAGGAAGAAACAGGAAAGAAAGAAAAATAGAGAAAATAATTTGGATGGTTTTTATTCTTACGCGACTGCGATGCTTTCATTTCTTCTTTCTGCTTCCATGCTTTTTCTGGCATAACTGCACGGTTGACTTTTGTTTTGCCGCCATTTTGCTGAAATAAAACCCCCTAAAAAAACTTTTCTCAGCTAAATATCCACATTCAATTCATTGAAAAGTGTTTATAGCTCCAATTATATCCACTGGGTGGCGCTGCCGCACAGAAATATTATCGTCTGAAAGCTGTTGGAAAAAAACAGAAGTGATGAAGCAGCACAGCTTCTAAAAAACTACACGGAGGACGCGAGAAGAGTTCGGTGTGGCGGAAGGTGAAGCCGGCTACGACCGTCCGGCATCTCGCGGTTGGTGGCGTTTTTCGTTTTCTTCTCCAATTAAAAAAAAAAAAGTTTTTTTTTTTCGTGGCGATGTCTCATGGACTCGAAATTGGTTGGATGCAACGGGGATTTACGGATCTTCACGGATTACATTTAACCAGGAGGAGCGACCGCGACTATCTGATCGTATAGCTGATCGTTTAGGTTTGGGTTGTCTGTTTTTTTTTCCCTCTCTTCCCTCTTTCTATATCTTTACCCATCTTGAACTTCAGAATGAGCACATGACTGAACATTGTGGAAAAACCTGAACTGCTTTGTGTTTGAATTAAGAAGAAAAAAAAGAAAAGACTGAACTGAACTTTTTTGAAAAAAGAACCTGTTGAGATAAAAATTGGTATTTTGTTTTGTTTTGTTTTAATTTTCGGTTCTTCCCTCTGATCAGAAATTCCTGTTTGAATCTCATGTGGGGTTTATACAATTAATACCATTTTTTTTGGTCTTGATAACGAAACAGAAGCGGGGTTTTTTGTTACATTCTTCATTCCTTCTGTCAGTTTTAAGGTTGCAGGTTTAACGCTTGTACAACGTTATGTGGAAAAGAGGAGACTAAATATCGAGAAAATGGGGACGTGACTAGATAAGCTCTGCTTCTCCCGTCTTCCCTTTCGGACATGTACAAATTGTTCAACTATTGACAATGTGTGATGTTGTATAAGTGTGCTGACGTGACCGAAATAAATAAATTTAAATAAATAAATAAATAAATAAATAAATAAATACACCTTGTGTGCTGGTTTTTGTTATACAAAAAAAAATGGAACAAAATCACAACGACTGCGACTCCGAACTGACTTATTGCCAGGATAAAACCTGGCTGGCACCCCAGAAATAACTGACCACAATAAAACGATAATATTCCACTAACAAAACCGTCACAACCCGTTTTTGGTCACTGAATTTGTCAGCTACACAGACGTTAACATCAAACTGTTTACCTGCTTGTGAGAGCGTCACACAAATGGATCCTGATTTATGTGTGAATATCTCAGCTGTAGATTTTAAACTATTTGAGACGGAGCTGTCAGGAGCCATTGATGCAGAGTGAGATGTCAGACTGGTGCCATGTTGTTGAATAAATGCTAATAGTTAAAACGTAAACAGATCAAACAGCATCAATGTGAACACTAACTTGCCTAAAATGCCAAAAATGACCCTAATCCTAATTTTTTATGCAACGTGTACTTTATGGAGTGCACGTCGAAGGGTTAAACTGCTGCGATATATTCAGTGATTCTTCTTCTCTCTTCTATTGCTGCGATCTCATTCTTTGTCTTAAATATCATTAAATCTCTTGAATTTCATCAAATTTCTTTACACTCATTGAAACGCTTATTCCTTTGATCTATTTGAATTCTTTGATCACTTTATATATTGGATCTGATTTTGTTTCTTTGATCCATCCCTTGATCTCTGTCTGACGCTTTGATTGGCATCCATCCCTTTAATCTGTTTTTTTTTTAATGGTTAGAATCTGAACAATGTAAAGTCAGTGGAGGATTCCCTCGTTTAGGAATCTTTCATACATACGGTGGACTGACCTGGTTGGGTACGTTAGACCTGAGAGGTAGATTCATGTTTGACACGCCGCTCATCTGGTTCACCACTGGCTGACGGTTCTGTAAAGAAGAGACATGACGACTCGATTCATCTCAGAGTAAAACTGTAGAGCGTGCTTATATCTACCTCAAGTTTTCCAAACCACAAATGAGCATCAAGTCTGTGTGACTGTTTCAAACTAGAGCTGAAGATGAAACTCGACAGAAACCTCGAGGTGCAAAAGTCGTGTCTCACATCCGAACCAGCTGCTAAATCGTCAGCGCTGTTCAGTCTGCTGTTTCCCCAAACCTCCACCAGGTGGCAGTCTAGACTTTCACCTGTTCTAAAGCAACAAGCAGCGAATCCTACTTCAACGTGTAGTTGGGTTTAATAAACCTCGAGACAGATAAAGTCAAACTTTTGGCTTCTGTGCTACGATCCCAGAATCAACATGATGGGAGGAGGAATGAGGCAGAGCAGCTGTTCTCACATGAAGTCACAGAGTCTGTGTGTGTGTGTGTGTCATCCTCATGAGACAGAGTCCAGCTTATTACATGTACAGGAACATAACGTGTGTGTTCAGTATGAAGTGTCTCTGCAGGGGGTAACTGCTGATGAGGGCAGAGAGCTGAACAGATTTCTCTCCTCTGAGGCTGCAGCGCTTTAGACTCACTGAACCCTCATGTCTAGGACCTGGTTTCAGGACTCCTGACCCAGTTTGCACTCAGGCACTGACTGAACTCAGACTGAGGATGGAGAGGAGGACCTGGTTATTGTGTGTTGTTGTTGATAAGTATTTGGTGCCACCCACCAGCTGCGCCTGGAGTCTGTGCTGCAGCTGGAGCCTCAGGTTGTTGGGCTGAGGTGGTACTCCTGGATTAGGACCCCCTGGTCTCATCCCAACCGGTCTGGGCCCCACACCTCCAGGCATCCTCATCATAGGGGGGTAACCTGCAGGGGGCATCCTCTGAGGCCCCATGTGGCCTCCCATAGAGGGGCCGTGGAAACCGGCATCAGGAGGCATGTTGCTGTATTGCTGGCCGCTGTAGTGCTGCTGACTGTAGAGGAGGGGCTTCATGGAGGCTGAGGGGTCTGAGGAGCCCAGGTACTGGTCCTGGTCTGCCATGGGGCCCTACAGGGTGAGACAGGAATCACATGAAGTGGTTACAATAAAGACCTCCTGCACACACTGCTGACAGAAACATCACAGCCTGCTCTCCTGCTGCCTTAATGCTGTTTTCTCCAAATAACAGATGCTAACCCCTCAGTTAGCTTCCAAATCTCACGTTTTACAAGGTTTCAACTGAGCGTGCTCTCCTTGAGATTTTGATCGGCTTTAAAAAAATTTTTTTTTTTGGACCGAAGCGATCAGTTCGGTCACCGAAACTTTATTACCCAGCTGTACTTGATTCTGATTGGTCGAAAACCTCAGATCACAACAGTTAATAGCAAAAGGATATTTGGAGTCATTTAATCCATTGGAAGTCTTATTTACATAACCACCCATTCACTATACATGATAAACAGAAGAAGCTCAGGGCCATTGAAAAACAACATTTGGAGGATGTGGAAAAATGATTTTTTTAGATCCGACTTTTAAAGTCAGAACTCTGAGAAAAGAAGGAATCTCTGACTGCAAAGTCTGAAATCTCCGGCCGATTATCGGCGCATATATTTGTCATTTTGACCCATATCGGCATCGGCCTATTTTTTTAATACGATGGCCGATAATAGGTCACTTCAAAACTTAGCAAAGGAAAGCTATTCTTAACTACTTTGCTTCGGTTAGCGAAAGTCCGCTAGCTTAATGCTAACATGAATGGGAAATCCCATTGACCGGCTAACGCAATAAGCATGGTGACTATCTCACAGTCTATGAACTTATTATAACTTTCACAGCTTGCTTGGCTCTTGAAAATGATATTGTTATTGTTATTGTTTGAAGTTAAAAAAAAGAGATAAACATTTTAGTTGTATTGAAATGTTGAAACAGTTTATATACTGTAGAAAACTTAAGGGAGCTATTTATTTGTTTAAATGTTTATTGACCTTTAGAAGACATGCTGCTGAGCCTGGAAAATGTTAAATAAACATGTGCTGAAAGGCATTTAAACAAAGTTAAGGATCAGAGTTTGTATTATTCAAAATTTTGATGTCAATATATTCACTTTTACCGCAAATGAATATCGGCTGCATATATCGGTTATCGGCCTCCTTCACGACTAATAATCGGTATCGGCCCCGGAAAAAGCATATTGGTCTATCACTAGTTCTGACTGTTTCTAAATGTTTAGGAAGTTCATAACTTTCAAAGAATCTAACTTTAGATCTCAGAATTCTTTTTTTTCTCTAAGATCATCCCATCCCCAAAACTAAATAAATAAAATAAAAAAATAAAATAAACTGTAATTATAGCTAGAATTATGACTTTTTCTCAAAGTTCTAAATAAGTAAACATTCTGAGAAATGTTTACAGAAACATTTTTTTCCACGGAGATTTTTCTAATCTTACACCTCAAACTATTCAGAATTTTGGGATTGGACTCTTAACTCCATTTCCTGACTCTGGTTCTGAGAAAAAGACAAAATTCTGGGAAAAAAAAAAAGGGAAAAAAATATTCCTGGCTTTACCTTCCTCCACAATTCCTCTTCAGAGACCCTCATCGTCTTCTGTTCTTATCTCTGTTTTCTTCTCATGGACCCTAAAGTTTGTGACTAACATGGCTCAGGTGTGAAAACATTCTTTGGAGACTGAAGGTGCTCACCTGTCCAGCCAGCGTTGGGATTCCCAGCATCTTATCGATCTCCTCCAGACCCTCGAAGTCCTTCAGCACCGAGCACAGCTGGCTCAGGAGAGCTCCTTCATCGGGCTGCCCCTCGGGTCCCGCGCTGCAGCATCCCATCCCGTCTCCTTGAGGAACACCGTACGGTGGCCTGGAAGGATTGAGGTGGGATTGTCATCTGTTATGTTTTCCTTCGTTTACGTTCTGGGGGTTTGGCTGAAGCCATACCTGCTTTGGTTTCCGTAGTGATCCATAGACATCATTCGGTCTGGCCACGGTGCAGTCTGATTGGGTGGAGCCTGTTGCTGAGGGTAGGCGGGGTTTGCCATCTCCATCTCTGAAGGGCAGGAAATCAAAACGTCAGAATCACGTTTCACTGAGGAAGACGCCATTATCTTCTTCTTCTTCTCACCGTTTCCCATCATCTGCATGTTGACCATGGCTCTGGATCCATGAGGGCCTCTCGTGGGCATGGCAGTGTTTATATTCGGAACCATGCGACCAGGTCCAACACCCTGGCCCATCATCTGCCCTGTGCTACCACCGAGGTGGCCCTGGGGACCCCAGCCTTGCTGCATTGGGCCCCTCATTGATCCATTACTCAGCATGCCTGGGTTAGAGAGCAAACTGGATTCAAAGACTGTTCGAGTTTCCTCACACAACAACAACAACAACAACAACAACAACAACAACAACAACACGATGCTTCCTGGAAACAAAGAGGTGACAGAGCTCAATTTTCTGTATTTTTATTTGATGAAAAAGTATTAATGATCCAGCCTGACCTGGATTGGCCATCCCCGCCTGGTTTGCCATGCCTGCATGGGTTCCCATCATGCCTTGCTGCTGCTGCTGCTGCAGTAAGGAGTAGGGGGCGTTGTTTCTGTGCTGAGGAGGGAATGGTCTGCCAGCGTTGGGATTGGGGCCCATACTTCCGTCCAGGGATGCGTTCCTGACTGGAGGAGCAGCTCGACCCGGCTGGATCGGCCTGGCACCGTTATAGCCTGTAAGAGGGAAGGAGAGAGTCTTCAGAGCACATCCTGAGACGGACTTACAAAGAAGGTTTCCGTGTTTATCATGGTGTCAGACGTACCTGCAGGGCCCAGCGAGGGGAAAGCTCTGTGCTGGCTGTTAGGGCTGCTGCTGCTGCTGCTGGTGGTGATGGTGCCGTCTCCCATCTGCAGGATGTTGCCGATGATGGTCTGCTTGTCTGCAGAGGAACCTGATGGCCCGGAGGAAGATGACGAAGTGGAGGTGGCTGGTCTTCTGCCTGGTGGCTGTGACCCAAACATCTGCTGCTGCGGCTGCTGTTGGCCGCCACTCTGCAGGTCCTCCAGGAGGTCCTCCAACTCACTGGTCTGAGATCAGAAAGATGAAGAAACAGGTTGAGAGAAGTGAAGTATAATACAACTTCATCATGTTTAGACCAGAGTAAATGCTGTTACGGCTTAAATATACCCCCCCCCCCCCCCCAAAAAAAAAAAAAAAAGAAAAGAAAAAAAAGATAGATCGAAAGAAAGAAAGAAAGAAAGAAAGAAAGAAAAAAGAAAGAAAGAAAGAAAAAAAGAAAAAAAGAAAAAAGAAAGAAAGAAAGACAAAGAAAGAAAGAAAAAAAGAAAAAAAGAAAAAAAGAAAAAAGAAAGAAAGATAGAAAGAAAAAAAAATAAAAGTAAAAAAAAAGAAAGAAAGAAAGAAAAAAAGAAAAAAGAATGAAAGAAAAAAGAAAGAAAGAAAGAAAGAAAGAAAGAAAGAAAGAAAGAAAGAAAGAAAGAAAAAAGAAAGAAAGAAAGAAAAAAGAATGAAAGAAAAACAGAAAAAAGAAAGAAATGAAATTGACATCATAAAGAGTGAAAAATAAATAAATGATGATTAAATAAAATACACTCTCTGATTTTCCATCCTCAGGCTGATGTTTTTAATATTTGTGTGTTCGATATTTAGTTTTTTGCTGATTGGATAAAACTGCAGGTGAAAAAGCACAGACAGTACTCTGCCTCGCTGAAGGGGGGCGTGCATGAGCACACAGGTTCACGTTGCTGCCGTTCAAAAATCACGACTGCGTCTGCAGTCTGTTCGTTAAAAAGTTTTGCTCCAAATGAAAGCCAAACGTAAAACAAATAACACATTACCTTTCTATGTTTTCAATATCAGGATGCTAATTGCCGCCGTTTGGCTCAAAAGCACAAGATCATTAAAGGCACCACCCATCGACGAAATAAAGTCAAGGAAGTTTTGATAAAACAGTTCAGAATATTTCTCAAGCTTAACTTCCAATGAGAAGTTTCTGGAAATTTGCAGTAAACACCCGCTGCACCCTCCGGTCAGAGAACAGGAGAGGGTGCAGACAAATGCAGAGGCGGAAAAACACCAAGACAAATCCGGTGAGTCCTACAGGAGAACCAGCTACGGCGTGCTACTACACAACTGGTCCAGAATGTGATACGAAAATGAGGAGGCATGAGTGGAGACGTTACAGCTGCTGTTACTAAAACACGTCTCTGAGTGGTACGGTAGTTTTTTTGAGGGGTAGCCTCATGGGGTACGTAATGGGTCAGTAATGCCGTTACTCCAACTAATAAAGTCTTCGCTGTCAAACACAGAAGTAAACAACAAAGAGGAGGTGGAATCACTTGAGGCAGTGGGAGCGGTTCTGCGTGCTTGTCTATGCAGATGACTCCTGTTGTTACATCAACACAAGAGCAAAGTCTGTTTGCTTTGCAGCAGCCATGTTCACCTGAAGGTGGAAGTACTGCAGACTCGAGGTGCTCCGATCACAGTTTTTAAAAAATAAACAAAACTTGAGTAACAGGTTACACTGCAGGCTGGTTTTGAGCCTCTGATCAGAAATAAAGAGCACTGCAGTGTCTGGATAAGGTAGATAAGATCTGTGGATATGATTGGTTTCATATGTACGGGTCAGCTGATCATCAATCCCCAGAAATTATGGAAATCAGCTCCGATCATCAGTGTGTCTTCTGCAGAGGCTTTATTTTCTCAGAACTTCCAGGCTGAAGCCTGAGTACACGCATGCAGTGCAGGAACAACATGCTCCTCCTGATATGAGACCTTTCATAATACAACCTTCAAGATTACAGAAAACGTTTTTATTTTGTGTTTGGAGTAACCTCGTTTCAACTTGTGTTTGGAGTAGTTTACAGGGGAAGGATTTCACGCAATCTTCGGATCATCTGTCGTCAAGAATGACAATCTCTGTTCAGAAATAACGATGAATACCTTCATGCTAGAAAACAGACGTAAACTAACAGAATGCATGGAGATAAAAAAAAAATGTCCTCTGGGATTGGGAAAAAAAAACAACTTAAAATGTAAAAAGACACTTCCACATGACAATAACCGGACATCTGATATTTATTTCTAATAAAGACTGGAAAAAAACAGAGACCCCTCTCAGTATTCAGTGTTATTCAAACCACATCTCACACACACACACACACACACACACACACACAAACTGACACACCCACCCGCTGACAGCATTGGTTTCCTCCGGCCGTTTGGCTGATGAATAGAGGAGGAGCTAAAAATAAACTGCCGGCACTAATGAGGTCATGTGTGATGTACAGTAAGACACAGTCGCAGCTCTGTTTAGCCACAGTGCATATTCACACACACACACACACACACAAAAAGTGAACACAGCAACATCAAGAGCATAATCTTCAGATATCTGAGGTCATTTCTGCGTAACTATCCAGGAACCGTTGGGAAGATGACGGCGCACGAAGCTAAGATTTAGCTTCTTTAAACCACAGTCTGCATGTTGTGATGTCACCCGTCTGTTTCTGAAACGGACTTTTGAAGCAAAACGGCCATATTGGAAATGAGGCGTGCAGTGAGTCTCCACTGCAACAGTCACGTGAGCTGAGCTGTGTCTCTGATTGGATGAACTGGCGATCTTAATATTGTCTAAACTGACGAGTTGGAAAATATTCAAATTCCATTCAAATGAATGGGGGAGACAGAGTTGTTGACCTATACTGCAGCCAGTCACCAGGGGGAGCAGTTTTTGTGGCCATCTTACTTGGAGCCGAGCAAGATGATGTCCATTTTTTTTGTTACAGAAACATGTTTGGAGCCATTTCTTAAACTTAGGATTGCTAAGTCTGCAGATTTTTTTTACCATCAAACGTGACGTACAAGCCCCCTGTTTGTACACCAATCATCTCTAATACTGCATGTAGAGCTTAATCCTGGATCAAAAAGTCTCTGAATGTTTTGTCCTGAGTTTGGAATGTTGTTTCTAATGTTTGTAGGGATGTCTTTGTCTCTTCCTCTCCCTTTGATGGCTTTCTGTTCATTGGCTGATTTGTTCTTTTGTAAACTGGAATATTACATTAGAAGCTTCACCCTCCGTCAAACGAACACTTTGGCCTCCAGCTCAACGTAGCGTCTGAACTACAAACTACAAACCATCCAGGATGAAAACCTCTGAATGGTGGCCCCCCCTGCTGACCGGAGGTACCACTGTTGGTGGGACCGGTCAGACTTTTAAAGCTCAGCTCCTTCCTGCAGCTTTGTCAGTGCACCTGCACTTTCAATAAGACATCCAACACTTTGAAGTGGTTGCACCATTGTCTTACATTAAAAACCAACAACCTGAACCTCCACTTGACCCAGTTTATGGCAAAAACCAAACGAGAATGGCAGAAAATCCAATCAAGAAACAGGAAACCACAAAACCAAGCTGTAAACACGACCTCAAGCATCACTGACCTGGTCCGCCATGTTGAACCCTGCGTCCTGTTTCTCCGTCTTCACGTTGGGCAGCTTGGGTCCATCACTGGGTTCCATCTTGATGGCTTTATCCAGGATGCCGTTATCGTCCCTATCCAACAGGTAACGAAGCAGCGCGTTGTCCTTCTTCTTGGGGCTCCCCGGCTCCTGCTTTGTGCACAGGTCCCCCAGGGCGGCCATGTTGTCCCCTGAAGCCGACTCTGGACCAACTGGATCCTTTCCAGTCGCTTCGGCTGTTAGCTTTGCCAGCTCCACAGGTGAGGTGCTGTTCTGCAGTAATCTGTGGAGAATCTTGTGTTTCTCTTTCAGCGAAGTGGAGTGGTTGTTGTGCCCGGCACCACCCATACCCCCCAACCCAGCCAGCTGGTCCTTACAGTTCTGGTCGTCCCCGTGAGGAGGAGGTGAGCTGGGATCAGAGGGTTCCAGTTTAGTGGTGAGGAGCTGGAGTAGCTTTGTGTGGCCTTTTGTGCTCAGGAGGCGGTTCGAGGCGTCACCAAGCTCCTCCAGGCTTCCATTACCTTCAAAGCTGTCAGGGTCCACATCTTTCCCCTCGCCCTGCTCCCCCTCCTGGTTTTGGGGGGACAACAAGTCCTGCTGCTCCCCAAAATCTCCAAATAAGTCAGCATCCAGGCCTGGATTGTTCTTGGCCAGTTGACTTGTGGTGCTACTGCTCTGAAGAGGGCTCTGAAGGCCGACCTGCTTCCCGTCAGGTGAATCTGGATGCTGCCCCTCACTAGGTCCCTGGGAAACCCTGTGGCCCTGGCTGAGGGCCTGCAGAGCACTGAGAGAGCTAAACCCTTGGCTGTTTCCTGTGCTGCTGCACACGGATGCTGGCGAGGGGAGGCCAGCCGCTGGGGAGAAAGAACCAGTCGGATACTGGGGGAGGTGGGGGCTGCTACAGCTGCTGCTCGTAGCCATGCTGGGGCTCTGGCGATGACGAGGAGACAGCATGGCACCTTGGGCTCCTGAGGAGACGCTGGGGCTCCCCTGGGCTGAAGGGCTGCCCAGTTTGAGCGAGTGACTGTTTCCCTGAGGGGTGGACGACCGGCTGGATACGGACCCGTAGGCTCGTCCCTGCGCTCCTGAGGCCGCGGTGGAGTGGTGGGTGTTGCTGGTGACGCTGGCGTCAGGGGAAGGGGAGGGTCCACTCAGGCTTTGGCTGCTGGGTGTGTCTGTGCTGAGACCCCCCATGTTCTCCCTGAAAGAAAAGAAAACAGAAACTAAATTCACTGGAATATTTGGTGTGTAAAACATTTTTTCTTCTTTAATAAAATGGTTTTTAGAATTAAGTTTAAAGTTATTCTGCTTGTTTTCAAAGCCTGTCATAAGCAGAGATCATGTCTGTAACAGTGTATACAGTTTGGAAAACAAAGAAGGAGCTTTAAACGCAGAGCGGCTTCGGCCCCACACCAAACAAACAAAGCTCTGATTGTGCTGACTGAGTGCTGGAGCGATAATTTTCAGGGTGAAACTAGTGGAAGTAAAACAACCAAGTTGCTGCCGTTGATCCCTGAATCCTCCGGGTAACAGTCCTGGCATTGTTTTCTGATCGCCGTCCAATTCCGAACTCTGAATGGTCATACCAAAGGCTGGACGCTGGCTGCGGTGCGGTCGCTCTTAGTGATCGGAGAGGGGCGGGGGGATGGGGGGGGGGGGGGGTTGTGTACTGGACTGACTGGTAGCGCTTGTGTCAGTTGTGGTCCGAACATACAGCGTTGGGGTTATAAAAAGCTCTTTGTTCTCAATGCAAACTGCTGTTTCCCTCCTCTTGGTCTGAATCAAGAAGGAACCACAAACACTGGCAGCAAACAGACCTACACTTCACAGAATACCCTAAATTATGACATCATTTCATCTGATTCCTTTTTCTTCCAGGTTGTTTTCTTCTCATTTCAGCTTTCCAAAGGTCCGTACCTCTGCAGGATGTGCAGGGACATGTAGAGCTGTGGCTCATTGGTGGCTGGAGATCGGACCAGCTTGCTCTTGGTGTGAGCTGACACCATGGTGCCGTCTGCGAGGGTGAATCTGTACAAAGGGCTGAGCGCGTGGCCGTTCCTCAGCACTGCGAAATAGACAGAAATAGACAGAAAATGACCAAAACTTTGAAAATAATCTGTCAGTTTAACCCAGAGTTATCAGTTTGGGTCATGGAAATAATCTTTACTTGACTTCCTGGTGAGCTACACTGGTGCTTAATATGCTAAACACTTCCAGCATGGATTAAGTAGATTATCCTCTCCGCTGCTTCCTCAAAGAAACTAACGCCAACAAAAACATCAACAAATCCACATTTAACCTGGAAAACAAACAAGTCTCATAGGAAACAATATAACCCGAGAGGACGATAAGATTTTAGAATCAAAAACAAAACAATAAGGCTGAAAAGTCTCCGTTCAGACTGATCTCTGTGTTCGTTTACGATCAGCTGTGAGCTGACTTTATCACCTTCTTGCTGGTGTTTCTTGGCAAACGACATCTCGCCGTCGTTCTGCAGGTGAAACCTCTGGATGCACTTCCTGACCAGGTCCTCCCAGCCCGGCTTCATGGACGCTCGGAGCAGGCTCGTATCAAGAGACGTGATCTTACCTGGGAAAGAGACGATAACAGATTAATGACGAGTTTTTAGATTGGTACAAGTAAATGACACGTCCAGAGAAACGTCTTATTTCAAGATAGGAAAAGACAAATATGACGCACGAGTTGCTTATGACGAGTAAATCCAACCCACCAACTAGTGGGGTAAGAAAAATTTGCTTGTCAAGTTTCTTGATATAAGAAACTAAAAAGCCTTTTTGTTCATTGATAGTTGTTTCAGATTCTGGTTGTACACTGCAAATTATTCAGCATGGGCTTGGATCCAAATTTTTACATTTCAACATGCTTGATATAAAACCTGTTACAAGATTTTTTTTAACTTGTTTTTTTATCTCTGGCTAACAGAGAAAATGCTTTCATAAGAATATGGCAACCGCTTTTTGAAAAATGGCGGACGGCTTCCGACCAATCCTTCTCTTAAATCCCCTCAGACCGCGCTTAAACCTTCCACAACTTCTCTTCATGATTACAATTATGCTTACGGAAATGTTATCAATTTACTCTGTCGTGTTTTTTTTTCCCTTTGTTTTTTTGTTTGTCTTTTTGTTTCCCTTTCGTTTTTTTTCCTTTTGTCCCTTAGTTTTGTCTTATTGTTTAACTCCTATCTTCTTGGGTCTTGTACACCTTATTACTTATTACCTGTTTTTATTTGTGTATGACCTTTTGTGCGCTTTAAGCTTTGTGTGCTTTTGCCCTTACTCTTGTTTGAAAGTTCAATTAAAAAAAAAAAAAAAAAAAAAAAAAAAAACTTGTTTTTTATCTTTGAGTTTATGAAATAATCTTAAATTGAGCCTGACCATGTCTGTTTATTGTCTCAATTAGTCATCGGATCTTAAAATTCAGTTTAAAAAAAAAGAACAAAAAACAAACAAAAACAATGAAAATCTTTTTTTTTTTGCTTATATTCAGTTCACTTTAATTATTATTGTGTTTTAGGGAGTTTGTTTTGAAGTATTTAAATCTAAAAATGAGCATTTCCTCCTTGTTTGAACACTTGGGAACGCCTCTCAAAGCTCACCTTTCTCTAGATTTAAAATTCTTATTTCCAGATTTCAGCTTGAGTACAAATGTCTTGCTGTATGGACAGATTATTTGCCAGGTTTCAGAAATTCTCTGATCAGATTTAGTGTTTTTATCTTGTGTTTCAGGTCCCCTCTCTTTTTTTGCAGGGTACCTTGAAGGTCCTGTCGGGTGGTGAAGCTCTCGTAAGCTGGCATGGCAGGTCGCTCTTTGATCAGCACTCTCCTCGCCACACAGATCAGACACGACTGGAAGTCTGAATAGAAGCAGACGGGTTAGAACTGTTTTTTTATACCACTAAAAGACATCAGATAATTTTAAAAGAGGACGAATTCATTTGATTTTCATTCAAACTGCTTTTTTCTTTGGGTGTGTGTGTGTCTCTCTCTCTCTCTCTCTCTCTCCTGGGTGGTCGTGGTTTGGTTTCCCACCTGTCATGACTTCACAGCATCCCTCATTAAAAGCAGGAGGTGATGGTGGGCTCTATTCCTCATGTTGTCTTCCTCTGTAACTCAGCACACGCTGAGATAACTGGAACTTGGTATTCAGGACAGGGTTCAGGACTACCTTTGAGTCATTTAGACCATATGTCATATGTCATTTAGAACATATGCTAAGAAGACCCAGGTTTAGAGAAACCTCTCAGTCACATCTGGAGTTTAATCTTCAGCACAAACCTCAGTCCCATCCAACCATCCACCCTCCATCTGTCAACCAGACATCGTCGAGAGATTGGCACAATTTCTGGTTGTCAGACGTCTAAAATTAGAGTGCCAGACAGACTTTTCCCCCTGTGTGTGTGTGTGTGTGTGTGTGTGTGTGATGAGATAAGATGGGAGGATGACAAAGTGTCACGCATTAATTAGTCCCTCACGGTGGATGGGAGGGAAAAATAGAGAGGAGCGGTGATGAAAGGAGGACAAGGCACGAGAGACTGGGGGGGGGGGGGGGGGGCAGGGACGGAGGAGTGATGGGAAAATGACAGAAAGTCAAGTTAGGGATGGACGGGCGGAGAGAGAAGTGGAACACGTGGGAGCTGAGAGAAGGCAAGAGACATGGAGGACAGAAAAGAGGGCTCAAATTCAGCAGCAGAAGAAGACAGAGAGAAGACAACATCCAGCAAATGGTTGGATGTTGAAATGCTGAGCCCTAACCCTGACCCCTAATGACATCATCGACCTAACCCTAACCCCTTATGACATCATCAGCTGTGTGGTTTCACTGTTAACTGAATGTAAACAAGCAGGTTTACCTCTATCCCTTATGACATCATCAAATGATTGGTTTCCAAGGTAACAGATCATCTCCATTCATTTTAATGGGCCAGAAATTTTGGGGGAAATGCTGAATATTTTAAAAAGTACACAGGTTGGATTTTTGAATTGTGTACACACAATACTCCTGAACATGCTCAACATTTTTACAATTGGAACGGTGAAAATCTGTGAAGATTTTTTGGAGGAGTAGCGAGCCAAATGACGTCGTAATCAAGTCGGAACTCTTTATGTTGATGCTCGCTCAGCGATTCCGTACCTTCGCCTTCTTCTTTGATAGATTTGGGTTCAGAAACAGCGAAACACTGCATGGTCTCGTATTTCTGATGCGCTGTGTCCTGCTGCTCAGACGGCGGCCGGACTTCGCCGTCAGCGTGAGGGTTGACCAGCATACGACAGTTGAAGGTGTGGCTGTTCCTGTTGGACGAATCGCTGCTGCGATGATTCACTGAAAGACGAAGTGCAAAATAAAAACGGTTGTTCGATTGAAAATGAAAAGTTGATGATCCGTGATGAATGTGCAGAGGTTTGTTTTTCTTACCCAGGCTCTTGGGCAGCAGGTTCTTCACAAACTCGGCGTGATCACCAACGTGGAGCACGCTGTAGACGCTAGTGTTCATCAGCTCCTCCTGCTGGTAGCGCAAATACTGGCTGACGTTCTCCGACACAAAGACGATGTTGCCCTCCATGTTGACCACGAAGAAGAAGCCGTCCAGGGCCTGAGGGAGGCGGAGGAGGAGAGTGAGAGGGCAGGAGAGACGAGGAGGAGGAGGAGGAGGATGGCAGAGCGAGATTAAGACGGAGAAGCAAACATTTCAAACCCACAGGAGGGAATAAAAAAAGTCAGAAGGTAAAAGGGATAAAGAGAAAGGCCGGATGTTAATTAAAGTTCGTTTAAACTTTCGACCCAAAGCTGATTAACTTTAATTAACAGATGTGGAAGCAAAAGTGAGGTATTACTCATCCTAACCTCAGCCTTCCGACAAATACTCAGCTAGAACCTCAGATCGGACTGAATGTGGAAACATCACAAGGGCCACATATATGAGAAGCAGTACATAGAATCCAGACCAACAGTTCAGTTTACCAAAAAATCTCTAAAATGCTGGACATAATTCTAAAAACCATGCTCAACGCACTTGGAGCAGGCTCTTATTCTGCCCTACTGTGTAAGTTATACAACGAAGCACTTCCAAAACACTGAAATATCCCTTTAATTGAACTATTCCTGCTGTATTTCAGGCCTTTTTCACGTCTAACTGGCTCTCCAAGCCTCACTTTGGCTTGAAGTATTCAAGATGCTACACCTGGACTTGTCAGGTGGTTGTGTCGTAGGTGTATGTGGGTAAAAAATATGCAGCTGTATGTTACAGGATGGCAGAGACCGAATGTGTTTGAGTCTGAATTTAGAGCTGCAAAATTCTGGAAATTTCCAAAGTTGGAAACTTTCCATGGGAATGTTCTGGTAATTTTGGGGAAATTCATATCAACAACATTTACCTGGTCATTTACATGAATGAATATTAAACATTTCGTTTTGTTACAAGCAAACATGTCTGACGCAATAGTTTCAAATCAAGTTGATAAGAAAAAAAAAAAAAAAAAACTGAAAATTTCTCAAATTTCTGAGACAAAATTTACTGAGAATTTTTAGAAAAATTCGTTTAAGTTGACGGCAACAAAACCCTAAAAATTGTCAGTATTCCTGAGTTAACATTCTCATTGAAATTCAGGAAACGATCCTGAAATTTTCTCCAATTTTCCTCCAATTCGCAACCACTATCCCCATGGAAATTTTCAGGAAACTTTCCTGAAATTTACCAGAATTTTTTACCCCTTCGCTACCTTAATTGTGTTATACAGATATAAAATAAAATCCTGCAATATTCTATAATTAATCAAGCTGTCAAAGAAGGTCCACATCCTGTGAGTGTTTCCACTCCTTCATTCCTGAAGGGCTGCAACTAACGATTACGTTTCATCTATCTATTATTCTCTTGATTAGTCGAGTAGTTGGTTGGTCCATAAAATGTCAGAAAATGGTGAAAAACTTCATGTTTCTTGTCTTATCCACAAACCAAAGACATCGAGGAGCAAAGAAACCAGAAAATATACACATTAGTGAAGCTGAACGTCTTTCTCTTAAATAAATATTTAAATCAATTAATCGGTTATCAAAATAGTCGACGTTTGACAATCTGAAACAGGTACGAGCAAAAACAACAGAACAGAGAAGAATCATGAAGAAGAAAAATGTCACAGTTACACCTCGGCACACATATATCCTCTGTGTGTGTGTGTGTGTGTGTGTGTGTGGTCAAGCTCCTCCCCTTCGTGGCTAATCTGGCTTTTAAGTAAAGGTATTTATACCTCACTGGGTTCCATGGTATACGTTCCAAACACGTGCACACACAAACACACACACACACACACACACACACACACACACAGGATGGCTTGATGACGGCATTGTCGCTGACCAGACGAACTCTTATCTGGGGACTCTGTGTGGCTGCAGAGTGCAACGCCATTTTAAGTCAGAGACAATCCAGCAGCTCTGCATGAGTTTCACACAACAACACACGAAGGCTGAAAACCTTTCCTGAGCTTTCACTTCTGCATGATCGCACTGGGCAAACACCTCCTACATTCAGGAGCTGAAGAGTCACTTTGCTTCTTCAAACGCTCCACACTTATATTATATATTTTCAAATACAGCATGTTTTATTTTTCACATTTGGTGGTGTGGAAAAGTGCCGAAGCTTTGTGACAAAAAGACGTCTTTAACAGTCATTTCAATGCAAACTGCTGTGAAAGGAAAGGTCGAGTTAGATAGGAATAAAGTGAAGAGAGCGAGTGCAGCTAATAAAAACAAAGTGGTGAAACAGACTGTTTGTAATAGATGAGTAGGCTCTGAACTGGGTCGAAACAGCTATCGAAGGTGCTTTTTGACCAGAAGTACCAGGAATTTTTAGTTCCAGGAACTATTTCTCAACAAGGAACGAAATGGTTCCTGAAGCCGATTGGGGAGTCTAGTGAAGATTATGAAAATCAGGCCAGTGGTGTCCAAAAGGAGCAATAAAATTAACTTCATTTTACCATCAGACCACTAGAGGGCAGTACGAAAGAGAAGAGCGGGAGATACAAGTGTTCGCAGATTCAAAACATCCCAAATCCTCGACTGAAAGCAAGAAGACGAAGTTTCAAAAACCGTAACAGAGATTGACCAATGGGTCTGATGAGGATACTTTGATATTTTTATAAAATATTAATAAAAAACTAAACATTCAGAGGACTACTTCTGTTTGAACAGCTGTTGCAAACTGGATATCCACTGACACGTTCATCTGAAGGTCACCAGTTTACAGGGTCACTCTTTAAACCGGGACTTTAGAGCTGAGCAAGATGGCATTTTTATTCATATCTCGATATTTTTAGGCCATATCAGGATATAGGATATATAATTCGTAGTGTTGAGTGGTAAGTGGGGTGTGTCACAGAGAGGCTGTGTGTGGGACGCTGCGGGATGTGATAACTGATGTACTGTCACACACTGATGTTATATTTGCAGTTGTGAACATCGTATGTCTTCACGTCCCTACAGTGTAAATATCGCAACGTGTCAAATTTTCATCATTAGAATTTTGTACAGGTGTTATCGTAGACGGTATGATATGGCACACCCCTAGGATACATCACCTACCCCAGAACTAAATTTAGACCCTGGTTCCCAAAAGTACCTGTAGTTTAAGACTCTGGTGTCATGACAGCCTTGGTCCTGACACATTTCCAGTCTAAATTTAGGCACTTGTACTTCGGGACTCCAGGTCAATCCCAGGTAAACAGAGGTAGCACTCTGCGCTATCACTTCGACCCTTAGACCCTTCACAGTTAGATAACACAGAAAGAACTAAAACATGGCTGGACCCACCTCCAGCATCATGGGCCCCAGGGCGTCTTTATCAATGACCCCCGGTCCTGTGGAGGAGACGTCGGCCTTCTGCACCTCCTCAGCGTCAGCCACTGGAGCTTTTTCTGTAACCAAGAAGACAGGAGATCTATCTAAGACTTAAAAGGTTTCATTGGCAGTAAATACGATTTCTTTAAAAAGAGACAAATAACTTTGAGTTGTTCTTCAAGTCTTAATTTTGTCCCTTTGGTGCCCCACTACTCGCTTTACAGCTAAAAATAAATCTATTCTTCTCTCTCTGGGGTTTTAGAAAACCTTTACTTCAGCCTCACTTTGTTCTAGCTGCTGCCTTCTGAGGCCTAAGGGCATACCTTGGTGTTTGAGGCCCTCGTCTTCAACATGTCATAAACCAGTAACCAGTAAACCTCATCGTTTCATCAAATCTCCTGAAGAGCTGATGGAGTATTTTTGGAATGGAGTGTTTTGATCAGTTTACAGACTCAGAGGTTTCCACAAGGTTTGAGAATCTGCACACGCTCAGTCTTAATTTGAAGAACGCCAAAATGTGTTCAGTTGAACGTAGTGATGAGAGCGTGCGTGTGAAAACCGACTGTTGGTGTACTCCACTGTGTGTCTGTTTTCAAGGAAAAACATTCAGGCCGAATGAAGCTGTTATCTTTTCACTCTGCCTCTTTGCGCTCATTTTCTTTTCCCAGAAAACACTGACAGTGGTGTTTTTGTGATGATGTCGCCCTCGAGCAAACACACACACACACACATATACTTGGTGCTTTAGTGTACTTGCAGACCTTTCCCTGATTACATTCATTGGCTTATCCTTTGCCCACCCTCTGCTGCTCCTTCTGCTCCAGTCCGAGTCTTCGCGGTCGCTGCTTTGGCTCCTTTGAGCTCCTGGACTCTCACAGAAAGAGCTGGTACCGCTGCACTGATGTGCGCTACATCACACAAATTTATGGTCACATTAGAGGCCAGGTCTCACTCTCCTCCCAGGCTGTGCCACTGACTGTTAAGCCTCCCATGGCCCCATTAGGCCACATAGCTGACATTCCTCTTGTGGGACCAGAGCTGAACAGAGTCATCAGCCCTTAAACCCCGACGCTGTGTGGACTCTGGAGCTGCTGACATGTAGGTTAGAGGGTGTTGGAGCTACAGTTAGCCTGCTCCTGAAATCAATAAATACAGTCTATGTGGAGCGAGCTCAAACTGGATACTGAGAGAATTCACTACTGATTTTTCTGGACATCACTCAGTCTGAGTGACCAGCAATGGCATCAGAATATCCATCCATTTAGCCAATGAGAGAGAGCACATGAAAGAAAGACAGAAAGAAAGAAAGAAAGAAAGAAAGAAAGAAAGAAAGAAAGAAAGAAAGAAAGATAGAAAAAAAAGAAAAAGAAAGAAAAAAGAAAGAAAGAAAAAGAAAGATAGAGAAAGAAAAGAAAGATAGAAATAAAGAAAGATAGAAAGAAAGAGAAAAAAGAAAGAAAGAAAGATAGAAAAAGAAAGAAAGAGAAAGAAAAAGAAAAAAAGAAAGAAAGAGAAAAAAGAAAGAAAGAAAGAAAGATAGAAAGATAGAAAGAAAGAACGAGAAAAAGAAAGATAGAAAAAGAAAGAAAGAGAAAGAAAGAAAGATGAAAAGAAAGAAAGAAAGAAAGAAAAAGAAAGAAAGAAAGAAAGAAAGAAAGAAAGATGGAAAGAAGGAAAGAAAGAAAAAGAAAGAAAGAGAAAGAAAGAAAGAAAGAAAGATGGAAAGAATGAAAGATAGAAAAAGAAAGAAAGAGAAAGAAAGAAAGAGAAAGAAAAAGAAAGAAAGAAAGAAAAAGAAAGAAAGAAAGAAAGAAAGAAAGAAAGATAGAAAGAAAGAAGGAAAGATGGAAAGAAAGAAAGAAAGAAACAAACAAACAAAAACAAAGAAAGAAAGAAAGAAACAAAGAAAGAAAGAAAGAAAGAAAGAGAAAAAAGAAAGAAAGAAAGATAGAAGGAAAGAAATCAAGACACTGACACTGTTACTGAGACACATTTGAGTTGGTAAAAAATAGTTCATACTGTTTTAAAACTGTTCATAAATTTTTTTACTGCACTAAAATGTTTCAAACAGTATTTCTGTGCAACCTGTGTGTTAAAGTTTTACCCTCTTAAAGGACTTTTCTGTATAATTTCAGTTTATAATCCTCTTGGTTCGATTTCCAGAGAGCTTGTGTAAGACTCTGTAATATGATTTATGCAATACAGCTTATATTTTGCAGCATTCACGAGAAAGCTTAAAGACTACAGTCATACACACACACACACACTGACACACACACACACACTACATCTACTTTTTATGACTCTGTTGATTGTATGGTTTTACGGACTCCTTCTCTTGTATCGTGACTTTTGTGCAGCCTTTCTTTTCAAACGTCGTGTGTCATGAGTTAAACACTGAGGCCGGACAACAGCTGCGTGACCGCGTATTATCTGCGTGTGCTTATTCAGCTGTTGTTTTCGGACACAAACAGCGCTTTATAAAACACACACAACGGACACCGACTGGCTGACCTCAGGAACAAAAATAAGAGAGAAGTTTTTAAAAAAAAAAAAAAAGGATGCAGATAAAAGAAGAAGGAGAGAGAAGAGACAGAGAGAGGGGGAGCGGGAGCCTCACCTTGCTCCTTGATCTGTCTGATCTGCTTCACCGTCTCTTTGAGGATGGCACATTTGTCCGGCTTGACGTTGAGGTCGTCCATGTCGTTGATGTTAGCAAAGATCAGCTCGGCCAGCTCCTCGATGTACTTGTTCTCCTGCTCCCGGTTCCTCCTCTCTGTGCTCCTCTTTGGGCTGGTGGACAAAAAGGAGGCTGGTTCATGATTACGTAAACGCTGTCAAACGAGTCAAATTATTAATCAGATTAATCACAGGGTTGCTGTGTATTGATTTTCAATTAAATACAGTTTAAAAACAGTCAGTCGCTCTGTCTGTCTGAGACAGACTAACTGAGGCCCCGACATTCAGTGATGGTGGTTTGTCAATAGCTGGGTGACACGTTAGCCAAAGTGCTAGCAGAAGCCCCGGGCTAGGGCTGCCAAGATTAGTCGAATAGTCACGATGACGTTGACGATCAAATTCGTTGGCGACTTATTTAATAATCGACGTCGTCGTTTTAATACTTTTTTAAACTTTATTTTTCCCTCAAAACTGCCACTAGCCAGCCGGCAACAGAGCTTAGCTAGCCGGCAACAGAGCTCGAAAATTTGGGAGCATTTTTCCAAAATATAGGAGAAAAGTGTGCAATGCAAAATCTGCAAAGCAGAAATGTCCTTCCATGACAGAACGACGGCGATGCACGAGCATCTGAAAAGACAGCACGCCGTGGCTGATTTATTTTCTGACGAAGAATGACAATCTCCGTAAGCTAATTGGCTAGTTAGCTGCTAACATTAACGTCAACAGGGAGCTACCTACTTAATAGCGATGTCATGTTTGAATAGAAAATTGGTACATAAAAAAAAATGTCAGAAATGCTGCTACAAGCTGCAAAGTTCATTAAAAGCTGAATGAACTATGATATTAACTGTCTTCATTTTTAGTTAGCACATACCTTAAACACTTGAAGCTGGAAGCTAATGATGTTAGCTGTATGCTGGTGCAATAAGATGCAATTTATGTATGATCCGAATAGTCGACTAATCACAAAAAATAATCGGTGACTAGTCGATGATCAAAATAATCCTATGTGGCAGCCCTAGCCCCGGCTAACGTATGCTTTGTGTTAATGTAGCATCTGAAGCTTGAAGTGCTTTGGTGACAAGAAAACTCTGTCCTGCAGAGTTTACATAACACTTAAGATGGTTATTTAGCGTCTTCCTTGGTTTTGCTTGATCTACTACCAGATCAGCTGCTCATTAGGCATGTGGCATGTGGTATGCATAGGATGGTAACCCTACTTTGGACAAACTGCCCAAAATGTGTTGCCAGAAACGTGAAAAAGTGAAGTGAAAACAAAACCCCTGCAGAGCGAGCACAATATTTTATATTGGTCCACTGTTCCGTCTTTTTTTTTGTACTCAGATTTCCCATTGAGAGGACCAATGTGCTGTTTAGCAGCTTCCATATTGAGTTGACTGGTTCTGCTGTCTGTCACTACCGGATCAACGTGGCATGTGAGGTTCTGCAGCATGCCTGCGATGCTAACCCAAACTTTTTAATCAGATTAATCGTGGTGATTGATTAATCTGTGATAATGCATTAATTTTGACAGTCTTAGTCTATACCTCCTTTGTCTTACTCGAACCATTTTTCTCTTCAGTCTTCAGTCAGGAGAGGATTTTTCAAACCTTCTACTGTTCAGATATTCCAGTAAAGGAAAGCAGCTGGTCACATCCTCCACATGTACTTAGATCAGGCCGTTTATCATCCTTTAGATAATTAAGAGCTTCATGACTCACATCAAATTGCTGACTTTTTTTCCCCCCCTCTGAGTGATTTTCTTGTTTGTGATTATTTGCCTTTTATGAAACGCCGACATCCTCCCTCCAACGGCGAGTTCACAACCTCAGCACAACCTGAGCTACACAACCCCTCCTGTGTCCTCATTTCAACCACAGCGCACTGCAACTCAGTTCACCGTCACTCCAACCTTCATATATCCTCCTGGACACTGAAAGAACAACGACTTGTAAGCCCCCCCGTGTAAACCGTCGGCTGTGAAAACGCTGCGACAGCATTTTTCTTCATCGACCTGTAAAGGGCCCCGTCTCATTACAAACAAACCCCTCCTCCTGCTTTCTCTCTCTGGACCGTTTTTCTCTCTTACACTGAAGAAAAGAACATTTTTATTTACTTACTCACACGAGATGAAATTTTTCTCATTTATACAAAAATATAAACATAAATTGAGGATATTTGTTGTTTACATAATAAAAAATGGAGGAAAACGCTCAAAAGGAGGAATCACTAAGTGTAGAAAAGAAAAGAAAAGTCTTCAAAGTGTAACTGAAACCAAACCTGTGAGGCTGTAATGAAGTAATTAATATAACAGCTGATTAATACCCCCACATTATATACTTTATATTGTGGGGGTATTAATCAGCCATCATGCTGACGTCTTGCAGAAATTTTACGAAAGGTCTATCGAGAAAAAGTCTGAGTAAATTCAGGGTCTGTTTGTATTGACACGTGCTGCTCACACTAAAAAAAAATTACGAAACTGTTTATGTGTGAACGACTTGTTTAGCGACTTGGATTAATATGAAAGTCCTCAAAAATGAGAGACAAACATGAACAACAATGCATGTTAGCATCTTTACGCTAAATTCCAACAGATCAGATTTCAATTCTAGCTACTGCGTTTAATTAAATAAGTGTTGTTGATTCATTTTAACATTGTGATCGCATGATTCAGATATTAGCATACTGGCTAATAACAGACGTGTGCATCACTTTAAAGTGTCCTCTGGAAACTCTTCCGTCGTGATGTGGTCTTTGCGGTGCGTTTTCTAAATGCTGCCTGTAGATGTTGTGTTATGTCTTTTTGCATGTGTTTTCTTCAGTGCTGTGAGCTCTCAGGGCCACCGTACAGAACCCTTTGCTGAAACTTTGCGGTAACAGCATGAACAGGAGGACTGAGTTTGTTTAACAGAAGTTGTACCGTGGTGCTCTGGGTATGAGACGGTGTATGTAGATTTAAGGATCTCACCTGGGCCCCAGGAGGTCTGACTGACAGTCCTTCCTCTTCAGAGACTCTCCCCCTCTGGGGGTCTCTGGGGTGTTTCCGCCCCCACTGCTCATCTTCAGCAAATATCAGCACCTGGAGAGAGAATGTAGATATTAGAGATCACATTTCTGGTAAACACAACCGTTCAAAGTTATGGAGTACAGCTCCTGTTTAGTGATTTCTGTCCTCGCCAGAATGGAGAAACTACTTTATCTTTCCATGTTGAAACAATGAGTAGCAAGTGTTGATTGATCTGTTTGAACTATGCAAATGTAGATCAGTTACAGGAGGTGCCTGTCACAATATTTAATCATGTTCAGGACAAAACAAGAAACTCCGCTTTTAACACCTCCGAGTTCATTTGCAATTTACAATTTCTGCTTCTGCTCCTCTGCTGTTGGAATAATGATGACGTATGTACACGCTTCTTTTGATGTGCAAAACAGTAGCGCCCGTGTTGTTATGGATGTTGTGGTTCCATGAAGCAGGAGCTTTGTCCTCTCTCCACAGAACCAGCTTCACAGCTTTAGCAAACATGGCATCCTGACAGACGAGAACTAATGTGCTGAAGATGTACACAATCTGTCTGAATGGTGCATAATCAAATGGAGAATGTGCTCATGACTCATGAAAACAATGCACCATTGTCGTGTGCCTGCAGGCAATATGTGGGAGGCCCTGTGGGAATACAGTAAGTGTCAATAATTACTTCGGTTAGAAATTCATGGAGGCATTCACACACTCTTCCAGCGTTTCTTTTATAGAGGACTGAACGCAGCGAGCCAAATCTTATTTTCCTGAGAGTTTGGTGTTAGAATAAAAGACGGAGAGCAAAGAGAGGTGGAAAGTAAAGTGTCGGGGGCAGTTTCACCATATGGTCTCCTTATGCTGCTACACTGCTAACAGAACTCAACTGAATTTTCACAGCAGTGATCAGACGTGAATGAGGCTGATTCTTTAGAGTTTCCGGTGTTTTCCGCTGCTCCTAACAGGTTTGATAACATTTCATTGTGCGCGGCTGATGTCTACCTTCAACACACTGCCAGAAGAACCTGGGTCCTTCATTTTCACATTTTCAGCAGCTGCAGCTCAGCGTGTCTTTGATAACTGATTAAATGTAACTGCCTATTTTTGAAAACAAATGGACGAACTTGTATTAAAACTTGTATTAAAGAAGGCGTGACGAATCTCTGTCAAAGTCTATCAGCTTTCTGAGGGGCTTTTAGGTGGCTGTGAGCTGAGCTGCTCCAACTTTTACCTCCATGTGTCTTAAAAAGCTGAAAAAAATTCTTGATCTGGTTTAAGTTGATTAGATTTTTGCTCTATCTTTCCAAAACAAATAGACATTGTAGTTAAAACTAGTCAAACAGATACAGAATGAAGCCAGGGGGCTGTGTGTGAACTGAGCTGCTAAAGGCTTTATCTCAACACATCTTTAATAGTTGACAAAAATTATTAATCTGGTTGAATTTAAAGGGTTTATAAGTCTTTCTTCTCAAAGTAAATTGACCTCATAGTTTAAAATGGTTTAAAAAGTACAGGCGTCCATCAAACTGAATTTGGTTGGGCTTCCATTTTACCAGATTTTAACTCCTTTACAAAACAAGCTGAACTTTAAACAAAAACATAATAAAGTGGTCTTTATCGGGGAAACTGTCAATACAGCAGCCTTTAGTTTGTCTTTGGGGGGGCTGTGAACTGAGTAGCTATAAGCTTTAGCCTAGCATGTCTTTGATAACTAATAGACATTCTTTATTTGGTTAAATTTAGTAGTTTATTAATCCTTCTTTTCCCTTCCTTTTCTTTTTTAATAAGGAAATGGATCCTGTGAACTGGTAAAAAAAAAAAAAAGGTGTGACATTTTTCAGTGGGCGCTTTGTGAGCGGAGCTGCTCCGGGCTTTAGCTCAGCACATCTTTGATAGTTGACAGAAATTGTAAATTTGGAGAAATAATAGTTTATTACTCTTTTTTTTTTTTCCTCATGGCAAATTGACCTACTTGTTAAAACCAGTATAAAACTTACACAATGAAGCTGTATCACAAAAAATAAATAAATAAATAAATAAAAATCTGTCAACAGTTTTAGGTTGGACTTAGAGGGCTGTGAACTGAGCTGCTCTGGCGGGGTTCATTTTGATCCGTATTTTTACTCCCTTTTTCCCTCCAAAACAAATATATTTAAATGTTAAATTCAACCAGCAACCTCCGGTCTGAAAATATGAAACAATGAGGAAGTTGCTAGAATCTGCTGTTCATCAAGTGTACAGCCTGGCACTAAAAAAATGTCTCCGGTCTGAATCGCTAATTTCGCTAACGGTACACACTGTATGGGCTGATTTTTTTTTTTTTTTTTCTAACTGCAATTTAGACAATAATAAGATCACCAGTTCGTCCAATCAGAGGCACAGCTCAGCTCACGTGACTGAGGGCGTCCAATAGCTGTTAATGTGGAGTTCGAACATGATCAATCAAACACTGATTTGAAATGCTGGACATCTTTTAACTGATGTTAATTACAGAAAACAGATTGTCGAGGGAAGAAAACACAAGATTCATGTTATATATGTCATATTTAACAGCTGAATCCTATTCCACTAACAATTCGGAGTCTTTCACAGCCTGTAACCACTTCGTCTGCATAATCTAATTCTTTTAAAATAGATTTAACATTTCAAGACTCAGAGCCCGTTAGGGTTGTTACTTTTTACTGTTTACATGCAGCGCGGTCTCATCAGACTCAGCACAATGAGACACAGAAAACATGACAACGGCTTCAGAAACTTATTGGATCATGTTAAGTTGTTTTGGTCCGTCACAGCCCTCTAACGTCCCCGTTATTGTTCAAAATAACCGTCGAGAGGCGCGGTCACCGCGATCATGTCCGCGCGCTCGTGCATGAAGTGTACCGTGCAGGTAATATTGTGAACAAAAAAAGAGAGTCACACTTGATCCTGAGACTTGTGTTTCTGGCAAATAATATCAGAATTTAAGACGGGCTGTTTGGCTTGAGTATCAGTTATATGTTTTATCTTACCTTCTTATTCAGAGCTGTCGGAGTTTTCTCCGTTCGACGGGCTGTGAAGGGGGCGGGGGGTGTTCGACTATACTCGAACGAATAACGGCTCATTTTTTAATTCGTTCAACATGGTTTTTTGAAAAAGTGACAGCCCGCCCAATTTCAATATGGATACAGTCAGCGTCGTGTCACAGCACGTCATAGTTAGGGGCGGGGAATTTTGAGGGGGAAAACAATCCTTTCCCCTTAGTCATCATTGTAAACACGCCGATTTTAAAATCTACGGAGCCCCAGACATGACATGCTCAAAAAAATAATAATTCGTGCCCACGAAATACTAATTCGTGGCCACAAAATACCAATTCGTGCCCACGAAATACTAATTCGTGGCCACGAAATACTAATTCGTGCCCACGAAATACTAATTCGTGGCCACGAAATACCAATTCGTGCCCACGAAATACTAATTCGTGGCCACAAAATACCAATTCGTGCCCACGAAATACTAATTCGTGGCCACGAAATACTAATTTGTTCCCACGAAATAAGTATAACGTGCGCACGAAATGCTAATTCGTTCCCATGAAATAAGTATAACGCGCCTTCTAAGGTCTGAGACTGCGGTCACGCCATCTACGCTTCAGAAAAGCGCTGTCGTGCTATCTACACTTGAAAATCAATCGATAAAAAATCGACAATTTAACAAACAATTTAAGATTGATTTTTTTATGAATTTTTCAAATCAGCTCCTGTAGCCATGTGTGTGTACAGTGTATGACTTCAGCATGCAATAACTTGAAAACTGTACAATGAAATGACTTGAAATTCACCACAGTGGTACCTGGGGACCTGGAGAACAAGAATATGTTACATTACGCTAAAAACAATTTAAGATTGATTTTTTTTAATGAATTTTTCAAATCAGCTCCTGTAGCCATGCGTGTGTACAGTGTATGACTTCAGCATGCAATAACTTGAAAACCGTACAGTGAAATGACTTGAAATTCACCACAGTGTTACCTGGGGACCTGGAGAACAAGAATCTGGTGCAGTTTCCCGAAAACAATTCAAGATTTTTTTTTAATGAATTTTTCAAATCAGCCAATATGACCTGGTTTGACTTTTTTCTTTTTTATTGATTATTTTATTTTGTTTGTTGTTATATTACATGAAAGCAATGACAGATGTATGTATACCAACAAATGAAAATATGACCAAAAAAGCAACTCTCCCTTTGGAACTTGGAACTAAACTTTTGGCCATTCGAGTATTGATTTCTGAGTTTACGAGGTGCACTTGAATGTACCATGAAGCCGCACACACTCATTACCGTACTAAGCAATGTAGACGGGCGATCGATTTTCAAGCGTAGATAGCACGACAGCGCTTTTCTGAAGCGTAGATGGCGTGACCGCAGTCTCAGACCTTAGAAGGCGCGTTATACTTATTTCGTGGGAACGAATTAGTATTTCGTGCGCACGTTATACTTATTTCGTGGGAACGAATTAGTATTTCGTGGCCACGAATTAGTATTTTGTGGCCACGAATTAGTATTTCGTGGGCACGAATTGGTATTTTGTGGCCACGAATTAGTATTTCGTGGGCACGAATTGGTATTTTGTGGCCACGAATTAGTATTTCGTGGGCACGAATTGGTATTTTGTGGCCACGAATTAGTATTTCGTGGGCACGAATTATTATTTTTTTGAGCATGTCATGTCTGGGGCTCCGTAAAAATCAGATTTTCATGCTAATTTCTAAAATATCATACATTGAATCACCCGGTAAGAGGCAAAATCCAGTTTGATGATGTGCACCACACATTGGTTGTAATTGCACAATAGCACCCATGAGCTGCCTATGTAACGGGGTTAAAAATATTTAGTAATGTCATGTTATAATTACAAAAATTATGCCTGAGTCCATCCGTTATAGAGCCTGTCTTAGTTAATTTCATTTTAAGTATTTCTTTTTCTTTTGTGCAGCCTCGTCTTCTGTTCATTTTCTTCTTCGTTGGTGTCTTGTTCCTTTATATTTGGGTTGCCCCCCCTGCCCTCTCCCCTTTTCTATGTCATCTCTGGGGAGAGGTAGGTGCTCGTTGTTTGATTCAATCGCTTTTTTTACTTCTTTTTATTTATTTTCTGTGTGCCTTTTTCCTGTATGATGTGTTTTATGTTTACTGAGTAGATTTTATTTTTATTTAGGTTTTTTGTCGCGTCAAAAATTTTATTTAATTTCGTTACTTGGGTTAGCTATATGCACGTGCTTCGTGCTAACTCATATGCACTATTTTAAGCTAGCTGCAACGTGTTTTTCATCTGTGCAGGAGCGGAGACGGGCTGCACGATTAATAAGAACTCTGGGGCTCGTTTTTTGTGTTCGACAGGTATGATTATTGTTATGAATGTACCAAATATGTAATGTTTTGTTTAGTTACTGGTAGCCGCGAGCAGCAGCGGGCAGCTGTGCTCCCCTTTTCTATGTCATTTCTGGGGAGAGGAGCGGAGACGGGCTGCACGATTAATAAGAACTCTGGGGCTCGTTTTTTGTGTTCGACAGAATAAACGAAGATAGAGCCAGATCCTGTGTCGGTCGTCCTTCATCAGAGTATAAAAAAGGAAAACACAACGCAGATCCAAACCAGTTACACCTATATATAATAACAATAATAATACATTTTATTTAAAAGCGCCTTTCTCAACACTCAAGGTCACTCTACAGAGTGGTTAAAAACACAAATAAATAAAATAAATGCAATAACAATAAGAATAAATATACTAAAATAGAACAACAAGTAAAACAAGGCTAAAATATAATACAGCTTATTGATGACCTGGTATATCACACAGGGATTTACCCACAGCAGCCTAAAGAACTATCAGGCCCTGGAGTGGAAATAACTTTTTTTACAAGTGGTTTTGTTGGAGTTGTGCTTCATCACAAAATACCTGCCTCAGATACCTACTTGTGTGATGCTCTTAAATAGCAATTGAACATTCACGTGAAATACAAAACTAACATTGATTGAATAAGGTGAAGATACTGTTAGCATACCTGCAATAAAGTCCTGACTACGGACATACATGTTTTGATTTTGGATCCCAAAGACAGCTACACTCATCCTCTTGCAGAATCGCTTGTAGCCACTGCGTTCTTCTCGGTTCTGTGCTTCGGTTTGGTAAAATATAAAACTTGAGATTGTTTTTTTTTTTTTATTATTATTATTATTATTATCTTATTTGTGGTACAAAAGGGCACACAACAGCTCCTCGGCATTGTGGAAAGTGGTTTGTTTTCCCCCTCAGTGCGAACCGGATATGACTTTTTGTGGGCGTTCCTCTTAATGCCGACGTTGGCTGTTTACCAAACCGCCTACTACTCTAGCAGTGCCTACTGATTTGGCTGAAGTTCAGTACATAGTAGGCAGTATGGCAAAAATTCCCGGATGTCCTATTGATCCGGGAAAGTTGATCAGTATGCATCGAACCAGTCCACCTGTTTCCCACAATGCTAGGTGCTAATGCTGTTTCTCTCTGGGGTTGGCGCTCAGGTTTAGGTGAATTACCACCACCTCCTGGAATGAGACGGTATAACAACTACAATACAACACTTCAGTTGAATGGTTTTTACTTACTTTACTTTTTCTTAAAAGAACTCTTCACTAAAATATAATAATTATTCTCTTCCCTTGCTCAATACTATTTATTTACATTTATATTTAATTATAAATTGAAAAATAAAATAAAAAACATCAGCTGTAGTCCCATTTTCCTAAACTGAACAACAGAGTAGCAAACTACAAAACAGACCCAACAGAGCAGTCATACCACACACTACATTCAAAAGTAGTAGCCAGCATGCAGTGCCTACTACATACTCAATTCACATGTAGAATGTAGTAGGTGGTTTGGAAAACAGCCTTTGTTTCAGAAAGAGACTATGTCCATTAATTAAACAGTCTATGGTTAAAACTGGTCAAACAAATACAGGCTGAAGTCAATTTCAGTGTAAAAACTGTCTGTGTCACTGTCAGAGCAGCTACAAACTTTAGCTTAGCATGTCTTTGATAGATGTTGTTAAAATTCTTTATTGATGAATGTAATATTTTATAACTTTTTGATTTTTGGAAGAAAAACAACCTACTTGTGAACACTGTTTTCATAAAAGGCATAATGAAGTTGTGACAGTTGAAAACCAGAGTCTATCCAGCAGTTTCCAGTAGGGCTTTGGGGGCTACGAGCAGAGCTGCTCTGAACTTAACTGGTTAATCAAACACTGATTTAAATTGCTGGACATCTTTTAAATGATGTTGCTTAGAAAAAACAGATCGACACCCCTCTTGTGGGGAAGCAAACACAAGATTCAGGAGTCTGAGGAGCCTGAACTGAGGAGAACTTCATGTCTAACAGCTGAATCCTATTCCACTGACACAATTCAGAGTCTTTCACAGCCTGAAACGACTTTGTCTGCATAATCTTATTCTTTTGAAATAGCTTGAACATTTTGATTTCTCAACTAAAGGTCTAGAAAGTTATGAGGGCAAACTTGCAGATTACCTTCTAACAGGATTACAAATTCAAACATGATTTGGTGCTTTCAAATGCTAAAAAAATTCAATTTATGGGGCAAATTCACACACAGATTAGTGTAGCAGGGAGAAGCAGGGTCTGTGAGGGTGGTAGGCCTTTAAGGCCCTTTGACAGGCCAACACATCACCTGACTGTTACATAAGAGCTGGTCTGAGGAGCTGACACTGAGCAGATGAAGTGAGGAAAATGGGGTATGGAGAGAAAAAACAAGCGGGAGGGGAAAGAAAGATGAGGGAGAGTGTTTGAGAGGAAAGGAATAAAGAAGAGGAGTGAAGGAACAGTGATCTAAAACCAAAGCTAACTTGAAAATGGGATTTTTTTTCTCACTGAGATCAAGCAGGCAAGTGTAAATGTTGTAAAAATAAGACACGTGAGCATGGACGGGGATAACAGAAGGCAGGAAATGGGATGAAGGGCATCTGTTGCTCTGAATAATCAGGCCTGAGGATGGAGGAGAAGATGGCCTGGTTTCACATCGAGAGGAGAAGAGAGGAGGCAGACACAGAAGAACAGGTTGAGTCTACCAGACCTGACTTTGATTTGTTTTACTAATCTTCCCCACAGTATAAAAAAGCTTTTATTAAGTGTCTACTATCATCAGAAAGCTTGATGGCAACATCTCCTCGATGTGATGCTAGCAGTATTAAAGGCTAGCATGAAGTTCAAAGTTGGTTGAAACTGTAGCCATGAATCTAAGGCTGGTCGATGAATCCATTTTATTGATGGATTTGAGGTTTGTGACAAGTTTTCAACTTGGGCTCTTGTAGCTCAAGCCCTCCCCTTTTGTTTACTTCCTACAGAGACACAAAGACAACAACAACAACAACAACATGGCTGCCAGCATCAATGAAGAGTTTGTTCCCAAAAACAGGCACGGTGCCACGGTCTCATCACTCGTTTGGAACTAGTTTTCGGTTTGTGGCGTCAGACCTCAAACAGACCACCACAAAGTTTGTTTCTAAGGCTGCATCTCGCAAAAGACGTCTCAGTCTCTAAACACCTCCCTGAGAGAAGACAAAATGTGCTCATTCAGCTGACGTAAGAAGTTGCTGAAAGCCTTGTTGAATGAAAAACTTTTGTTCTACCAATTCAGACCCATTTCCCATTAAAGATTCTAGGGCTGCAACTAACTTCACGATCAATTAATCTATCGATTATTCTCTTGATTAATCAAGTTATATGGTCCATGAAAGGTCTGAAAATGGTGAAAAATGTCAATGTGTCTCAGAGCTCAAGATGACATCATCACATGTTGTTTTGTCTGCAAACCAAAAATATTCAGGAGCAAAGAAACCAGAAAATATTCACATTTCTGAAGCTGAAATCAGAGAATATGGACATCTTTTCCATTAAAAAAAAATACTTAAACCGATTAATGAATTATCAAAAAAGTTGATGATGAAACGGGACCATAAGTCAAGACCATAGACTGTATAATTAATGGACGTAGTCTCCGCGATGTCAGCCGTCTGTTTCTGAAAGAGTTTTGAAGAAAAACGGCCGGCGCGGCCATATTGTAAATGAGGCGGGCTTTGAGTCTCCACAGTAACAGCTATAGGACGCCCGTCAATCATGTGAGTTGAGCTGTGCCTCTGATTGGGTGAACTGATCGATCAGTTTCATCCTGATCAGTGAGTCATTTTTGTTACGAGAAGGACGTTTTTTCCTTCTATCTGATTAGAAGTGCTCATGTAAACCTTCACAACCTTCTTTCAACATGTCAGTGGATACTTAATGCGGACACACATGTATCAGACACCTACATATGAAGACATACATACATACGGCCATGCATGCACACACACACACAATCACACACAATGAATTAACACTAATGTGGTCTGGGACAAAAGCCCCTGTGCCAGTTGGGCCGACACTAATGCAATCAGAGGAGCCGAAGAGCTTCACAAAGTGAAGCCTTTTAAAAACAATTTGAGCTGCAGAGAAGAGACGAGGCCTGAGGGTCAAACCGGCCATTAAGGAATTAAAGCTGGGGATCGATCACTGCCTGCTGGAGTGGACTCCGTCTCCTATGGACACCAGCGCTTCTTCCCTTCTTTGTTAAGAGAATTTGAAAAAAAAAGGGGACACTACAGAACAGGTGAGGCTTTCTTTCTATTTTAATTCAGATAGTAAACGTAAAAAGCACATGTATCACACAGCCTCTTCCTCGACTTGGCACCTGCCCACAGCACCAAAACTACTGCGAAGTAACCATGATGTTTCTGTGCTGGATTTGGCCAGACGACTCACCTGAGCCCAAAGAGAAACTGTGTGATATCTGTCACAAAAAAGTACAGACAAGCCAAAGACCATCATGGGCAACATGGGCTTCAACAATACTTCTACTTTTGTAAGATGTAATTAAATTGATATCCTATTTTTTGAGTTGCCTCTGAATGAGAAAAGAGCTGCTATGTGCTATCATCTATCTAATCCGTGAATGTCCTCCTGGCCTGTTCTGCTCTCAAGCAATATCCCTTGAAAGCTACTTCCTGGCAAGTCACAGGTGACTGGGACCAGGTACGGTAGGTGTCAGATTACAGCCAGATGGAGGTCAGTTTGGGTAAGAGAGGTTAAAACATAGTGCTGCTCTCTCTCTAATCACGATCAGCTGTTAGAATAATGATGAAAATAAGGAGAGTTTGTTAACCGGGCTGAGAGAACCAAACAGAGAAACTGCGTACACTCAGGAAAGGTGGATTAAATGGTTGGGAAGATATGACAATCACTATTTGCATGAAAGCCCTATCTTGACAAAATGATAGTTGTCATGGTAGTAAAGCACACTATGGGCTGTTATTAAAGCGATGAGTCATCCTTTAGGGTTTAGCTTGCAGAATAATTAAGGTTTGGATTGTGTAAAAAAAAAAAAAAAAAAAAGACACTGACCACGCAGTATTATGTAATGACTGACAGCACACAATTAAAGCTAATGTGTTTTTACAGGGACAGAGGAAAACATCCACCACCTTTTTATTATGTTTACAGAAACGAAATGTTAAATGTCAGAGCTGTTATTTCTAGAATAGTCTGTCATGTTTAAAGGGGTTAATTCAGTGCAGTTACTACAGGACTGGACTTAGGACAGTGTTAACAGACCTGCTTTCTTTTTGAGTACTTCCTGCTGTTACTACTGCCTGCTGTTGCTTTGTAATTCTACTCTGCTACACTTGCCTCAGCTGGTTTGGTTACAATACACCTTCAGAATAAAGCCTGTTTTGATGGGTTAATCCACCCAGCAGTACACGTAAAGGTTAAGATCAGCCAAAGCGCTGCTAGTCCTCACATTTCAGTGACTTGAGTATTACTGTATAAACATTTAGCATCAACGTATGTACATAGACGTACCACTTTTAGTCAGTCTGTGCTGTCTGTTCAGGGGGGTGAAATCTGGAACATCATACCAATTACAATAAGGGGATGTCCCACATACCCCACATTTAAAACCCATCTTAAACAATGGCTCAAAACACATCAGGTCTGTACTCATTAATATGACTTTCTACGTGGTATAACTTCAGGATTAGCACTTTATCATTACCTCTATCTAACACTTTAAATGTTTCCTTTCACCTTCAGTTAGATGGTATCATTGTAGCTTAGCATGTTTTAATCTTATACTATCATGATGTTTCTAGTTGGAGGTCAGGAGGTATAACTGTTTGTTTTTACTGGTGGATGATCAACAAAGAGGCTTTAGCCCAGAGAAGTTCCAATGAGAAGCACACCTGCATTCACAGACGACGCTTTCAGAGGTGATTCCAAGCCCATGTGGTGACTTCCAATACAGAGTCACGTCTGTTTTTAAAGCTAGTCAAACAGACTCAGTTTTTGGCCTTGTCCCTTTCGTAGAGACATTTAATGATAGTTTGTACTGTAGATCAGCGGCCCCCACCCACGGTTTTCACTGGTTCAATGTCAGACAATATTTACATCTGGCCGATCTGTAAAGATGTGTAAATTTAGCAGGACGTATCACATGACTGAGACAAAGGTCTTGCTTTTGACATGCATCTAGAGTGAGTTATAGACGGATGTGATGGAGAGACTCTGAATAATTTTTCATTATGAAAAATGACCAGACTTAGATAATAAATCAAATGGAAAACCTGGAAGTTATTTATTCTTTCTCTGAGGCCCAGAACCAAATGACCCACGAACCAGTACCAGTCTGTGGACCAGGGTTTGGGGACCACTGCTGTAGACGATGAAATCCCAGATTCTTTGCAGATTTCCTTTTTTTTTCTGAAACTGTTGAACTATTTGCTCACAGTCTTTCACATCTTTGGAGACTCAACCTCTCTGGAGTGTCATTTTGACACTGTCACATCACTAACCTGTTGCAAATTAACCAAATTAGTTTGTAGATGTTCCTCCAGGGTATTTAGTTTTCATCTCACATTTTTAGCCAACTTCTGTGAAGTTCAAAGCATGAAAGTTAACTCTTTATTGTCAAACGTATCATATTTGATACATGAGTTTCAAAGACCTCGATCTCATCAACATGATAAAAAAAATTTGTATTAAAAACTGTTTAAAAATGTTTTCTTCCCCCTTAAGGATCATCACTCCACTACAGGAAGCTGAAGTTGTATTTTGGCCCTTTTCAAAATGGCTGCTCTCATAAAATCATCCACACACTTTTTTTTTCAGGAATCATTGCTAATTTTCAAGAAATTGTGGTAAGAATAACATCTAAATTGTCTAAATCTGCATTGATTGAATGCATATTTACTGAAAACTTTATGAAAAAAAAAGTTGCCAAAACCACCAAATTTATCAAATACAACACAAAAAATATATCATGAACAAAATTATTTAGCAATATTTTTTTGGATTTTGTTAAAGGGGTTAATAAACATCTCAGTTCCAAAATAAAATTTTAGGTTGGACTCTTAGACGAGGGGTTTCCAAACTTTCCAAGCTGCTACCCCAAAAACATCAATTCTGGAGACTAAAAACACCCTACCATAGGAACCTTCTAATAAACCAATTCAAAAAAAGAGACTTTGTTTCAACCCTTTATTTTTTTTAAATTTTACAAATGTGATGAAATATGCAATTACAAATAGTTTCTGATTTTGGAAGAAATTGGAAGAAATTTGCAACCCCCCCTATCAGCTATTCGTGACGCCACTTTAGGAACCACTGTCGCACTCCTTGCTAGTCTTTGAAGCCTATTTACATTTTCTTGAAGAACTTTTTAAATCTACACCAATTCATTGATTCGACGTGGCAGACAGGTCATCCATGTCTTGCTGCATTTTACCTCTGGCTGTGGTTAATCCAAGCCTGAGGTTCAGCCAAGGGTTAACAACACTAAAGGAGCCAAATTGGATCTACTGTGTGAGCTTTTTAAGTGATATAAAACAATCTGATGGGGAGAAATGAACTGATGATGTTGGAAATCAATTGGAAAGCCTGAAGCCATGACACCCAAAGCTCTGAATGTGTTCACGAAGGGGAGTGTTAAAGTCCTTATCAAGAAAACAACGCACCAGATCAATGAAAGGAGGCTGATGTTCAGCACCTGGAGGATGTAAACATGACGGCTCGCACAGCGCTGATAGAGAGGTTGGATCCTCCTCTCTCTGCTTTCTAAGCTTCTGTCTAAGCCAGCGAACCGTCCCGCTGCACACCAACATAAAGCAGATTTAATACCCTGCTGAGGCTGGATTAAGAACACTGACTTCTCCCACACTGAAGAGCCTGCTTCATGTCCACGCTGGATGTGTTTGTGTGTGTGAGTGTGTGTCTGTGAGTGCATCTCGGTGCACCCACGTCAATATGTCCAATCTCTTTATGTACATCTCTGCTGTTTGGTGTCGCAGTGATGCCGCTCTGAGCTGGTGGCTTTGTGGTCGGTGGCTCACCGCCTGTTGCTGGAGACGCCGAACGTTAAGTTAATCCGGTTGGCTCTTGTGTCACAGTAGAGACAATATAATGAGTTCTGCATTAAGTAAATACCTCAGTGGAGCAAATTCAGCTTTTAATTTCACTAAAGAACAAACAGGATAATATAGAAAACTTGTACGGCTGCTTTTATCAACAAAACTGAGGCTCAGCAGGCCTGACGCAGAAACTCACGGTTTGTGAGAACTCCCTTCCCTCTACAGTAACACGATAAAGAGCAAAAAACACCACTCAGTTCTGAGAAACTAGAAGTTCCTCTCAACAAAGGTGGAGTTCTCTACAATCTGACTTAAAATCAGCTCCTGAAGCTTGAAAAGATCCAACAAACTCTGGATTCATCCCAACTGGTTATGCAATTTTATCTCCACTGGTGCACCATTCACCTATTACACAGAAAACAGCCTTAAATCTGACTAACTAGACAATATTTGGCATAAAATATGGAGGCAGTCTCAGTGGCATCACCCATTGGTTTCTGAAGATGCACTGAAGCAAAAAAAAAAAATGGCGGCAGACATGTTGGATCAACCTCAAAGCAAAGAAATTGAGCTAAAGCTAAACAACTTCCTCACCTGTCGTCAACCCAGCCATGACCTTTACCACGACGTTTCTTTTCTCTAACTCTAAAACTTTACGACGGACGCCTGAGCCTGAAAAATGTTACAACCAAAACTAGATTATATAAGATTAACAGTTTGGCTTACTGCTTATACAAAGCCCTTATTTAGAGTTTAACTGAAAGTCTGTTTGATTGACATTAATACACTGGAAATGGAGAAAGAGCTTCAAGAGCCGTTCAAGTCCATGGTTCATGGTATAATGTCCAAAGACCAGGCCGAAGACCACAGTCTTAATTGGATTTTCTGCAACAAGAAGTGAACAAAACAGTGTTTCAGCGTCAGTGCAACTGAGCTACACACTACTCCAATAGAACCAGACTTTAGGCACACACATGAGCCGCCTACGTCACCATGACGCGTCTGTTTACATGGAGTGTGGTCTCATCAGAGTCAGCGGAGTCAGACCCAGAGAACATGACTACGAAAACAGAGCTATGGGGAAGACATGGCAGAACGTCCATAATTCTTAAAGCCTTGAAAATTCACAAAAGATCACCAAAGAGTCTATCTTGGGAACGCCCGTTCCTAGTCGATACCAGATGGATTGAGTCTCCAGGAGCAGACACCTTCCCTGCCTCTTTTTTACTGAATTGCTGTCAAAGTTTCCAAAGACTTCTGACACCACCATGCTGGAATTGACAGCAAACGTCCCTCTGTGCGCTGAGCAGTGAGCAGCTGTAAAACTCAAGCTGTCCACACTGACCCACTTTGACCAGTGCTGTTGAGAGGCAAAACCAGCCACCCCCACCTTAACCGTCTTTGTCTCCACAAATACAGAGTGATGGGTCTTTAAATGACATTATAAGTCAATGCTTTCAGTACCATGTGCTGCAGTGGAAAAGGTCAGAGTTTTCATCTCAAACAGAAGGTGGAGCCACAGCAAAGTGAGCGTCTGAAACCCCAAAGTGATCAGCTGTTTGACCAGAGCGAAGCTTAATGGAGGCAGACCAGAGCAGCAACAGTGGGGAGAGGATCAAATAAGATGTAGCACGCTGCACACCGACCACCTCTCCACTCTGTAGGGCTGGTTAGCAGGTCACCCGTCCAGCAGCTTCTCTGCATGTCCAGCTTCATGTAAAACATGACAGCCCGATCAATAATAGACACAAATCAATACCATTGAACATGCCAGCCCAGATGCTAATGCAACCCCCGCTCCCCCATTACATCTATGTTCATCCATTCGAATTTGCCAGACGAGCTCTCATTTTGACTTCCACAAACACACTCGCAGAACGTGTGTTGCCTTGGAGCCAAAACAAACACACAGAAAGGGAAGACAAACTGGAAGAAAAACAAGCAGCAAAATCAAAAAGTGTGGCGTTAAGTGAGTTTAAAACTTCAGGAATTACGGGTTTAAAAATACAGACCATTAAAGTGACGGTTAATGAATTTTCTGCTGATTAGCTGATTTTTTTTTTTTGGTTTGTTTTTTTACAATCTAAGCAGAGAAAAGTTTTTGGGAAAGTTTAGATCATGTGACGGGAAATTTTTGCTGACCCTAAAATCCTGAAGCACTTCAGGGGCTTTGGACTTAAATGAAATTGTTGGATAATCAACCCCCTAAAAAAGTCCCTGCTTGGGGTATAGTGCTTTAAAAAACAGGAACTATGGGAGTGGGTCACGCCGTGTTGGTCTTAAATATCTTAATGTTCAAAAATGTGTCAAAAAATGTCAAAAAGTAACAATCATGATTTTTTCTTTAAGCAGGAAAGAGGGCTGAAATCAGTTTAAAGCACAGACAAAAAAAAAAAAAGATGGCTTATTGATTCGGGTCTTTGCCTCACCATCCTGACAACTGAGAGTCATCCCTCCCTCTCTCTCTCTCTCTCTCTCTCTCTACTCCTGGCTCATATCTGATATAATGTCTCCATTGAGAGTAGATAAACAAGTTTATGGGACAGTTATAAAACAAAACAAAATGAAAGTAAAAACACTGGCTAAGATACGGCTGGAGTTTCACGTTGCTCTACTGGCCTGGAGGTCAAACTCCAGCTCTGACTTCGCTGATTGACTTATCTGCTTCCATTGCAGCGAGCGTCACTGTTGAATTTACATACAGTCACAGCTGAGCAGCTTCAGGAAACTTTGTGCAACCTGCGTTTGAAAGCTGCATTACTGAAAGTTTTGGGTTGGAGTGAGGAGGCTAGCAGGAGGTCAGTGGCTTTGTGATATAATCTCTGAAAAGGAAACGGGTAAAAGAGAGGTTATCCTTGTTTTGTAAATTAAACATGAAGAATGTGTTTTGCTGAGCAGTGTTTCCCCCTTCATGACCCTGTGTTGGAAGAAGTGGCAAAGGCGTTATTGTAAACCTTTAAATTATCCTTTCTGTATAGCATCACATCATCTGCATATGGATGTATCCCTGGGTTCACTGTATACCAACTGTGTATACAGTAAAGTTGTAAATCTTTAAATTATCCTTTCTGTAGAGCATCACATCATCTGCATATGGATGTATCCCTGTGTTCACTGTATACCAACTGTGCACTGTTTTCCAACTTATAAAAATAGACGGAAAATTCTATTTTTTTGGACCTTAGATATTGAAGAGTTCATTGCCGAAACATTGAAAATCATTACCGATATGCTGTTTTCATTACCGCAATTTACAATAAATGACCATTTACTAAAGGAACACACCCAAATTACTCATGATGTTTTAGTCTCTTGATACAGTTTTTCCAGATAATTTATACTTTTTCAAAAGTTTTTTTTCCAAAAAAAAGCTTTAAAAAATAATTATGATGACAATGACGTACAAAAAATATTTTAGTATTACGGTAATGAAGTAATTGTTTTGTTTTTAAAAAAGTTTAAAAATTATTAAAACAATTTTTTTGGTGATTCCCACAACCCTTGAGCATACTGAATGGTTTGCTGTTGAGTTTAAATAAAAAAAAAAAAAAAAAGATATGTGTTCAATATTGGTAATTAAAAATGTGTTACGGTAATGAATTTATTTCCTCCCAGTGGCACTAAAAATGTCTTTAAATACCTTAAAAAAGGTATAAATATATAAAAATTTAAATTGAGAAGTGACATAAAATCATTTTTCTTACAACTGACAATGAAATTTGTAAATGCAATAATCTTTAATTTTGGCTATGAGTTGTAACATGTTTGTGAGAATCACCCGTTTATTAACCTCTGTTAACAAAATCCACAAAAATATGTCTATATCATTCTGTTTGTGATCTATTTTTTGTATCACATTTAATAAATTAGGTGGTTCTAGAATTATTTTAGCAAAGTTCTCAATACACATGAATTCATTCAATGCAGAAAATACTTTTTTTTTTTTTTTAAAGAGTAATAATTTAGATGTTATTCCGACCACAACTTCTTGAAAATTAGCAATGATTTTCCTGAAAAAAAAAAAAGAAGAAGAAGAAAAAAAAGTTTTTTGGATGATTTCCTGAGAGCAGCAATAGAACTTCAGCTGCCTGTAGTGGGATAATAATCCTCGAGTTGGTAGAATGAATTTTTTTTAAAAAAATTAAACAGATTTTTAATGAAAATATTTATCATAGATGATGAGATAGAGGTGTATCAAGTATGATACATTCAACTGTAAAGGGTTAATGGGTTTACTTTATTTGTTCATCTTTTTCTCTTCGGGCATCTTGTCCTGACCAGCCTCCTTTTGTTTCCAAATCGCATTTAGAAAAATTTCAGCCCATATTTCGTAAAAAGTGATCCGTGTGCAAACGAGTATTTCCCGACGATCAGGAGCTAAGATATCGAAGAGCGACGTCAGCAGCAACACTTTATGCATTTACTTCAAATGACTTCGAATGCTGAGTTTTCACATGCTGCTACATTATGCATTCAGAAAAGCTGCCATGGATGATCTGATTTTAAGCTCCAGAATAATTGGAAAAAGAATAGCAATCACCAACCACAGAATCAAAACAGAAACTAAGATACTAAAAACATAATTTTGTTAAAAAAAAAATGTAATCTTGGAGATGAATCTTGAAGTTTTTGCTGAGCAAACCTTTGCATTCACTTTACATTCAACCCAAGGGGCAACATCCAGTTTATAAGACAAGAAAAGTAACACAGACAAGAGACCACGTACACACAGTGCCAAAAAAAAAAATGTACAGCCTGGTTCAAAAAAACGGCTTGGGTCTAAAATGCTAGTTTTGCTATCGGCACACACTGTGCGAGAGGTGAATTTTTTTTCTAACTCAGCGGTTTAGAAGATATTAGGATAAAGGGTTTGTCCAATCAGAGGCACACATCACGGAGACTACATCCATATTTCCTGCAGTTTGAGATGTGGGACATACAGGTACGGCTACACCACTTGGACACACCACACAGCAGGGGTGGGAGGAAAAAAGGGTTTCACATAAGTATCAGGATTTTTTGTTTTAAAATTTTAAAATCATTTTTTTTTTTGTCACAAAATCTTTTCTTTTCCAAATTTAAATCCTTCATTTTAGTCTGTTTTTAAGCTGGTTTGAAAAAAAAAAAAAAAAAAAACATTACCACCTTCCTCCAGCAGAGGGTGAAATGTTTTTCTCTAACTGTCCAGTAACATGATGTCAGATCCCCCGAATACATCTTAAAACTGACTCACATGTGATGTTCATTGTTTGGGGAAATACGGCTCCTGATACAGTCTGTAGACACCATCATTCAACTATTTCTCATGGGCTGGTGTTAAATAAGGGAAGGAAAATCACAAAAATCGCCAATATCAAAGAATCGCAATTTAAATCGAACCAGCTCCCCAAAAAATCGTAACAGAATGGCCATTCCTGAAATGCTAACTCAACCTAGCTTTTAGCTGAGCTAATATGAGTCGAAGTCGAGGCAGGCTTTGAGGCTTCTCGCTAACAGTGGCCCTCAATATCATCAAAACTAAAGTACAAAAAAATCATTTTTGAATCTGGCTATAACGTGTTTATTTTAAGAGTACAGATTAGCTCTTTTGAATGCTTGTGTATGAGGTTTACCAACACTTCTAGAGTCAGCCTCTAGTGGACACTCGAGGAACTGCAGTTTTTCCACATCAGCGTCATTTCTCACAGCTGGAGGTTGCTGCTTGGCCTACATACGCTGATAAAGAGGGGGTGTAACTGTGGATATCACCCTGCTAGCGCTCCGGCGGAGGTTTACAGAGAAACACAAACACCTGGAACCAGCCTCTCATGCTGATGTAAGAAACAGAATTAATTACTCAGCGTATTAAAACTGTGGATATTTTCAAACGGCGAACTCATCATCATCACCACGCTGAGAACCTGCTTCCTTCTGAATGAGCCTGAACAACAGTTGTTGTTGCTGCAAAGCACACTGGGTAAACAGTTGGCAGGTTGGACCTCAGGTGACAGAGCAGCTACAGGCCTGCTGACTGTGCACTCTGTTAGTGTGTGGGAAGGAGGGAGACCAGTCATTCATAACCACTCCCCCCAACACACACACACACACACACACAGAGTCAAAACCACAATAATGCATGACAGCTCAAAGTCCAGGTCTGAGTAAGACGGTCATCATGCATCTGTGAGCATCAAATCAATCACTATGTGGTCACCGGTACACCGCTTTAACTTCACATGCGGTGCTTCTGGGAGTCTAATGTTTAAAGGAACAGCAACAGGAGGAGGACTGAAGCTGGAATTCAACAATGTGTCATTAAAGCTGTGATCCTCAGCTGAAAGTAAACGAAACAGCTGATCTATTTAAAACACATGCCTTTACACCACTCCCATATTGACTAACAGGTACTTCAACACAATCACACAAGCTACTAATGCAGTTAAAGGCTGCATTTCATGTTGTCATGAAGCGAGGGACATTCATCTGTGAGGGAAAAGTCATTTAAACACGTCACATGTTCATGTAAGTGGTGTTTGAATCCCCAAAGGCAGCACATCAGCCCTTTAAATCAGAGAGTAGATGAGTAACCTGATGGTGACTTACCTCCGCTCTGGTAAAACCAGTCCATAACCAGTCCAACGCCGGCCGACTATCCCATGCCGGCCGGGCTGACGCACAGGTTTTTCACACCATGCAAACAATCAACACAGCACAGCAAACACACACTCTGTCACACTCTCTCTCACACACACGCGCTGGGTTTGTATTTCCTCTCTTTTCTCTCTGTGAGATTACCTCTGTGAGTGTGTGTGTGTGTGTGTGTGTGTCATCTGCGCCTAATGACAGCTGACTAACTACATGCCACAAATCCTCTCTCTCTCTCTCTCTCTCTCTTGTGCCCCCTCCCCCATCACGTCAACACACACTCCTCCCTGTCTCCTCCCACAACACACACTCACACTCCTCCCTCCTATTAGCCGGTGTGTTGAAAACCCTCCCTCTCTCTCTCTCAGCCGGCCTGTGAATGATTTACATGACCTGTTGTATTTAAATCTGAGACTCTTTCACACTGCTGCACTTTTAAAAGTGATTCTGATAGAAACACTAACTTTTGTTGCCTGCGTTCAAACATAACCCATGAAATTAGACGGATCAGCACCACTTTTTAAAACTCTTATATGATGCTGGAGCAAGGGAGCATGGGATTTGTAGTTAAATTATTCTCATTAAATAGCAACAAAAACGACAAAGTTTGTTTATGATCTTTCTCATGTGATTGTTTATATTTTATATTGTCATTCAGGTCCTGGCAGGAACTTCCTGTTAACTTGTTCTCGCTTTTTAAACACTTAAAGGCACAGTATGTAATTTCTACTACTTGACAAATTTGCAACAACAGGCATCAAGGGGTTAATCTACAGTCATGACCTGCTTCACTCCTCCATGAAATCACAACATACTGGAACCTGGCTGCAGAGACTTCCTCTATGTCTCCTTCATGTCCATCCCAAAGGTGAAGTCCCAACATGCAAACAGAAAAAACGTTCTTCTACAGGACGCGTTTCCTGCACATGTGCAGTGTCATGCCATGAGCAGGAAGAGCGTAACGTTAAGGTTTCTCTTTACTGGAAACTGGGGTCTGCCCTGAAAAAGCAGTCTCACACCACTTGACAGGAGCATCCCTGTACTTTTTGCTGGTCATATTTACTATAACACCTTGCCTTCACAGCCTACACAGACCCTGAAAAGATAGCGCCACATCACCACATCATTGGCATCCTGAGTCATCACTGGTCCCTGGTTTGGTTTCACTTCTCTGTGCTATGTTTGAAAACATGAGCGAGCACGTTCATAAAGCATTTTGACATCAAACTGCTGCTTTGAAATCCTCTCGACTGGCACATTTTGAGTGCGATAATCTTTCTGCCAAACATAACTTTTCAAAATGACGTGGTTTTTTCTCAGAACATGTCTTAGCATGCAAGCTAGTTTAGCACCTGGACTCTTCTACTACTGAGTCACGCTGTTGTACTATGTGCAGAATGTGGTTTGGCGTTATCTTGCTGATATTTGTAACGTCTTCTCTGAAAAAGTCATCGTCTGGTGTTGCCCCAAAACCCGTTCATGTTGTTCAGCGTTAATGGGGCCCTCCATTATTGGGGCCCTCCATTAATGGGGCCCTCCATTAATGGGGTCACAGTCCAGAGAAGTCTCCAGGGTTTCTGGATCACGTTTACGTATGGTTCCCTCTTTGCATAGTAAAGTTTTAACTTGCTTTTGTTGATGCAGGGACAAACTGTGTTCACAGAAACAGTTTAAGTGATTTTGAGCCCATGCGGCGACTTCCACTACAGACTCGTGTCTGTTTTCACCGGCGTGGTTTTGGGCCTTTTACCTTTTGTACAGAGATTTCTCTTTCAATGATTTTCTGTAGTGAAGATTGTGAAGATTTATCCTGAAGTCATTTAACCCTTTAAAGCCTGACCTGTCAAAAAAAAAAAAAAAATAGCCGAAAAATTCAAACTTTTTGGAAATGAGATGTTTATTAACCCTTTTAACAAAATCCACAAAAAATATTGCTAAATCATTTTATTTGTGATATATATTTTTTGTATGATATTTGACACATTGGCTAGTTTTGACAACTTTTTTTCAGTAAATATGAATTCAGTCAATGCAGAAAATACTTATTTTTTCATTAAAAGAGTAACAATTTAGATGCTACTCTTACCGCAACTTTTTGAAAATTATAAATGATTTTCCTGAAAAAAAAAAAAGGGTGTGGATGATTTCCCGAGAGCAGCTATTAATGTCCTTTTTATTCTCAGTCATAGTAATCAGTCGGTAAGTGTTCCTCCAGGTGTGTTTGAAGCAATAAACATGTTTTTTTGTTATGAATCAGGTAAAAATGAAATGCTGATTCAGCATCGAGCAGTTTCATCCCTGAGACCAGTGTTGCCAGATCGGGTGGGTTCCTGCCCAATCAGGCTTCTTTTAAACACGTTGGGCTGGCAGGTTGATCAAATTTGAACTGCTTTTCACAACATTTGACGGGTTTTTAGAAAAAATTCTGGAGAAAATATTAACAAAATAATCGCCATCATGTGGCAAAACAAAAACAAAAACACGCATTTGATTGAACTGTTGTGACCTTGCACTTATATCATTAGTTTATTTAATTTGAAACGGAGAGAATCTGTAAACCTTGACATCATCAGTCAGTGATTGGTTGATCAAGTGTCACTCTGAAATGGTATTGGTCACTTGTTAGCGCCTCAGAGACAGATTCAGAGATAAGGTATTGGATTTTCCCTCTGCCAGAGAAAAATTTTACATTATGTATTTAAATCTAAATATATTTCTTAGCTGATCAGGGAGCCAGATTTTTTTACCCTTTGTTTTTGTGTATTAAGTGCGGTTGTGTTCTTTATTATACATGTAATGGTTTTACAGTTCTAACATGAGTGGGTGTTAGAACTGGGTTTTAACATGGGTTTTATGTCACGTTTGGGCTGGAAACTGTCAGTCAGATCTGGCAACCCTGCTCACCCCCACCCGTGCTTTCAGACGCTAAATATAACCACAAAAAAAGAGTGATTCTGAATGCTAATGCTCCGGGTCACTCTTGTAGGCCGTAAAGAGGTATCAGTAAAAATTTTATAACCAACTAAAAGCTCTTCACAGGCGCTCCAAAGAGACATTTCAGGGGAGATGGATGAAATGAATGAATGAATGAATGAATGAATAAATAAATAAATAAATAAATAAATAAATAAACTAACTATGAATCTCTACCGTGTAAAATCCAAAAAGTTAGTCTGATCACTTCATTGGGCACCGATTGACGGCAGTTTCAGGACTGAAAAGTATCAAAATAATCAATTTATATGCTGATGACGCTTGATACTGGAGCACAAATACTGATTCCATCTGCCTCACAACGAGCTAAAAACTCCTCGCTCAGGCTTTAATCTGTAAAAAAGTGCAAAAACTTTCCAAAAATAAAAGAAATGGAAGTGTCAAAAAGCTGCAAAGCCGATGAGTTTACAGAGAGAGACAGAGAGAGAGAGAGAGAGAGAGAGAGAGAAAAAGTGTTAAAGCCTGTTTCTGTGCATTCAGCACTCACATAATGACTCTCCTCCCTGTCTCGATAATAAGCCCTGCACACAAAGTGAGACAGCAGAAAACACAAGTGAAAGTGAGCGAGAGAGAAACACAGAGAGAGAGAGAGAGAGAGAGAGAGAGAGAGAGAGAGAGAGAGAGAGAGGGGTAATTTCAAAATGACAAAAGCCGTGAGTGCTGGTGGAAGCAGCTGTGCTCACAGGTCACACACTCACACTAACACACACTCAGCTAACACATACGCACAAACAGCTCTCAGGGGAACACACAAACACAGAATTTTGTCAGGCTAGCTGTCATTTAAAAACACACCTCTCTCTCTCTCTCTCTCTCTCTCTCTCTCTCTCTCTCTCTCTCATACACCATGACTTCTTCCTCTTCTTTCACTTTCATGCCCTGTTTGTTTTTCGAGCCTGTTGCTGTCACAGAGAACCAGTTTTAATGTTCACTGTATAAACTGGAGCAGGATTTCCAACTATTTCTACAACCTTCCAACCTGACCGCTGTCACATTTAAGGTTCTGAGGTTGCTCCGCCTTTTGTTTCAGCCGGATTATTACTCTGAGGATGATCACTGTAGCACTTCTTTTCACATTCTCATGGTCCATGACCCTCCGTCGGTTTCCAGAGGGATGTCAAAAGGTGTGATGTGCTCTGTTTGGCCAGAGCTTTGCTGTATCCTGACTGTGAGGGGGTGCAGTTCAAACGTGTGATTGTTTTTTCTGTTACTCTACACCAACCCAACAGTGCAGAGGGGAAAAGTAAGAGGCCAGCAAATACCTGAAATTCTCACAGAGCAGTAATCCTGAAGCTCTGCTCATTGTTGTCTGAGCAGAAATGCAGGAACGGAGGGCAATGAATCAGAGTTTAATTGGATTTTCAAAAAGTTTAACAGTCTGTTTTTTTGAGGGGAAAAAGTTAAAACCATGTTTTTGGATAATGTGCAGCTCCTTCCAGTACCATCTGTTACCACTAGGGATGAGACCGGCACCCATTCAACTATTATTCGTCATCAAAACGGTTCTTTTGTGAGGCACGAGCACAATAGTTGATGTCTTATCTCCTTCCTTTTTGAACATGGAAAATGGTATCCCACACAGGTCTATATCGGGTCCCCTTTATTTATCTGTTAACTATACACACCTGATCAAAATTATAAAACCAGTTGAAAAATTGCACAAATTTTGCTTTGTTGGATCTTAAGAGGGTTCAAAGTAGAGTTTCACAATGCAAAAAAAAAAAAAAAAAATGGGAGTGGGACAAAAATATATCTGAGTTAGCAATTTATTTAAAACACCGATTAAAGGTAAACAGTCTGTTCATCAGCTGATCAAAAGTATAAGAACACAGCCCTTAATCTGATCAAAAATGTTGGAAATCTTGGAACCTTTTTAAGATCCAACGACAGCAAAATGTCAATTCTAGTAATTTTTCAACTGGTGGAAATATCAGCGAGGCAAAGTTTTGTTTCTATGCAGATGACATCCTTCTATACAGTTCATCATCTGATATGTCTGGAAAATTAATGGTTGACTAAAAAAAAAAACAGCGCTAGAAGTGGACTGAACCAGAACTCCACAAGGTTTATTTATGTAACAGTGAACCACTAATTCTCTCTAGTTTAGCGGATGCAGCCATCTTTTTTACCAATAAAGGTAATTTAAAGTGTCTTCTTGTATATGCTGCATCTTCAGGTGTTTATCAACAATGAGTTGGAAATTAGTCACGTGCTGTTTTTTTCCATCTAATAATCATAATAAAATGTGCTTACTTACCTCATAAGCAAAGCACTCTGGGTAAATATCCACAAAGTGTTTCCTTGTGATCGCATTCAGTCATTTCTGGAAGACAAAACAGAAACGATATTTCACGTCTTTGTTCAAACCGTTCCACAGACGCATGAGGACACACGTCCACAGCTAGCCTAGCACAGATCTGAGCAGCAGAGAGCGGGGATGCTAACAGCTGAGCTACAGATGCAAAAGAAGAGCAAACTGTAAAAGCTGCACTAATGGACGTGTTTGCACAAATCTTGGGTCTGCTGGTTGCTGGAAGGCTTCATGCGTTGACAGATAGTGTGGACAGAGTCAGATGGCATCACTACGGTTTCTTTCAGTTCATCCAGAGGTCAAGCTGAGGATCAAGCATGTGGAAGTGTGTTTCATTAATACTCTCCAGTTTTTTTTTTACAGTGTAAACAACCGAGCCGATTTTCACCTTAAACATCACAACGCTGGAAGTCGGACTCCGGCCCACAAAAACAAGAAAACCTGCTGCTTTTCCCAGACACTGACCCTGCCTGGGAGGACCAGTCAGAGGGTTTCGGGACCATTTTCACACTGTGAGGCTGACCCGGGCCAGTGTGGTGCTGGTCCAGGTTCACCGAGTTCCCACTGGGTTTGGTTCACGTTCACAAACGTCCTGTTTTCCCAAACGTTTGTATTTATTTTAAACTAAAAGCTGCCTGACAGACTCTACCTGCTCGCTGCTGCCTGTCGCTCCACGTCGTCCCACCTTGATTTGTGCAATCTGGTGAAAAGACAGTGTTTAAGGACACATCACGCGTCACATGTTCTCCTCTGTGAATCAGAGTGTAATACATGTGTTTTTTTTACAGAACGTTACCACGACTTCCTCTCTACTTTTTGCTATATTTGGACTTCAGTCCGCGTCCACATGTTGCGTTTCTTGTAAATTATTCTGACTCACCTGAACGCAGCCTGGTGCAATTTATACACTGACCTTTAAACCATGCAGGGTCCAGCCCACTCAGTCCAATCAGGTAATTTTAGGCTCCATACTGTCTATAATGTTCTCACCCAGAGTCACACAGCACAGTGTGTGAGCTGATTCAGAGAGGTGGATGGAAACAGGATGGCGTCCTGTTTCCATTTCAAAGAAATTTGTTTGATTTCAGTTTTCGGCAGAAGAGTCCGTACGCTGAAGACGAAATGGTTGAGAAGACTGACTCTTGCAATCTTGATTGCTAAAGCTCGTGTTGTGTGTGTGTGTGTGTTCTTGAGTGTGTGTGTGTGTGTGTGTGTGTGGGGTTAGAAGGGTTACTGTAATCAAGAACACCAAATAAAAAAGTATTAAAAGGAGAAGTGAGTTTTCTAGTCAGCGGCCAAATCTGAAACATCTGCTGGCTCTTCCCCCCGCTGTGTGTGAGTGTGTGTGTGTGTGTGTGTGTGTGTGTGTGTGTGTGTCATGTGTGTGTGTGAGGGTGTGTTTGGATGAAACAGCCGCCCTCTCAGTCATTTGGACATAGTGGACTTCAACAGCGCAACACTTCAAAATGCACCTGCCGCCACCGACAGATAGCTGCATGTGTGTCTGACTGAGTGTGTGTCAGAGTGTGATAGTGTGTGTTTGTAGGAGGGGATGGACAGCTGATCTTGACCCAACTGTTTTGTGAATTGCACAAGCACACATGCAGCTGAATGCTTTCTGCCTCTCTCTCTCTCTCTCTGCACACAGCGTCAGAGAGCGTCTGTCATTCAGCGCCGTTAGCCAGAGAAATGCTTCCTGCACCGCTGCGTCTCCTTGTCGTCATCTCAGCAGCAGAGTCCAAGAGCCGGTGATGAACGCTGCGATTAGCTCTGGCCACAGCCTGCGTTTGCTCTGTAAAAGCTTGTTATGCTATTAGCTTGTATTATCCTGCTGGAGGCCTGTGGACTCTGTCTAACTCAGCTCTGCTGGAGAATTACAGCCACTGTCAACTCCAGCTAACAAAATTAGCACTTGTTATGCAACCTGGACTTGGCTCCCTGGTCTGCTGTTTCAACCCCGTACAGATTTTATTACAGCTCATGAACGTATAGGAAGGCTCATCTTTAAAGCAACCTTGACGAGATGTACGTGTCTATTTTTTTGTCCTTAACAAACCCTCTTTTTTAGCCTTTAAGTTTAGCGTTTCAGAAATGCAGCCGGGTTTTAATATCGTGCCATTTCCTACACGTTTGAGGAGAAGAGAAACTCAGACTTTCCAGAGAGCATCTTTGGTGAACTTTGAGCTGATCAGCCAACAGAAACAACAACAAACTTTAACCCACCAGCTGCTGACTTTCTGCTCAGAAAAATACAACAAAAATCCACCGCTCCATTGGCCAACTTTTGCTCTTCAAGTGACACATGGAGGAATCCATTTGGCTGCTAGAGTTCTGTGACTAAAACCTTTTATTCTGACGTCTCACATCTGCTTAACGAATTAAATGAAGAGTACAGAGCAGGATCTACAGTACAGGGCAAATCCAGCTCTGTGTTCTCACTGCTCAGCATCCTAAGCCAAAAACAGTCCAACTGTTGGAGAACTGTGACATTTTCTAAAGTCACCTTTACATCACCAACCAATCGCAATAAAGAAGAGGCGGGACTTCTGATGTCATCTTTGTCAACAATAATAATGAGGGGGGGGGGGGGGGGTAGCTGCTAAAGCTACATTCACATATCCACTTCAAGAAAAACTCCCCCTCCTTTCAGTTTCTCACTCTTTATCTAATTCTGTAGTTTGAATCTCTGATTTGTGGGTAGAAAGAAATCTGGCTGCCCTTTCATCAAAGTGTGTCTGACATATCTCAGCAGAGTCTCGTCTCTTTCAAGCTGCAGCTTCACCTCGCCTGCATCACCTCGCCTGCTTTGTGATTAGTGCCGCTGATGAGGCTGTTTTTTTGAAGTGGGAGATCTTTGAAGAACCAAAGATGAAATAAAAACCTCTGTGCTCACCTGAGCTTTAGTTTGTGACTGGAGATCAGTGATGAGCCTCGTCTTAAAGGCACAGGTTCCTTTAAACAAATCCCTGTAAACAGGGACACGTGACACTGAATACTGATACAGTGATATTTATCTAACTCTTTTTGGTTCTTTTTTTCTTTCTCATTTTTGTTCTTACTTTTCAGAAACTCTTGGTGCTGATCGGGATGATTTCTCTTAAACAGGTGGTGTTGAAGGAGATTTATTCTTGTCCTTCATGAATGTTTTAAGAATTCTGAAATAATTTTAGGATGTTTCCAGAATTATGGAGTCTTAAAAATTATAGATTTCGTCCATAGACTGTATAATGAATGGACGTAGTCTCCATGACGTAACCCGTCTGTTTCTTTTACGGAGATTTGTAGCAAATCCGCTGGTGCGGCCATATTGGAAATGGGGCGGGCTTTGAGTCTCCACACTTACAGCTATAGGACGCCCGTCAGTCACATGAGCTGAGTTGTGCCTCTGATTGGGCAAACTCGTGATCTTAATAACTTCTAAACCGCTGAGATAGAAAAAAAAATTCAACCCTTGTTATGTTTCAGGAGTTCTGGAATAAAAAAGGAATTCCAGAATGTCACAAGAATTCTGGAATATAACTAGAATTCAGAAATGTTTTAAGAATCCTGGAATGTTTAAAAAAAATTGGAATTTCAGTAGAATTCTAGAATGTTACCAGAATTCTGAAATGCAACAGGAATCCAGGGATGTTACCAGAATTCTAGAACAGTAAAAATTATACATTTGCCAGAATTCTGTTGTGTTACAAGATTTCTGGAATGAAACCAGAATTGCGGAATATTAAACGGATTTCGGAATGTCACCAGAATTCCAGAATGTAACAAGAAGTCCGGGATATTACCAAAATTCAGGAATTCTACCCACATTTCAGAATTTTACCAGAACTGTTGAATGAAACAAGAACCCTGGAAGGTAAAAGAATTTTGGAATTTCAGTAGAATTCCAGAATGTTACAAATATTCAGGAAAGTTAATAGAATTTGAGAAGCTTACCAGAGTTTAGGAATGCTACCCAAATTCTAGAATCCAACCAGATTCTTGAATGTCATAAGAATCCTGACAAGAATTCCGGAATATCAACGGCCAGACTAGACAACCAAAAATAAATAAATAAAAATAAAAAAAAAACTACTATGTTGGAAAGTCTATGCTTCTTAATAAGTAAGTAAATGTGTTGTTTTGTATTGTTTTTGTCTGAGAAAATAGTTGTAGTAAAAAATTGGTATGCTGGGATTTTACCAGAATTCTAGAACAGTAAAAATTATGCATTTGCCAGAATTCTGTAGTGTTACAAGATTTCTGGAATGAAACCAGAATTGCGGAATATTAAACGAATTTCGGAATATTAAACGAATTTCGGAATGTCACCAGAATTCCAGAATGTAACAAGAAGTCCGGGATATTACCAAAATTCAGGAATTCTACCCACATTTCAGAATTTTACCAGAACTGTTGAATGAAACAAGAACCCTGGAAGGTAAAAGAATTTTGGAATTTCAGTAGAATTCCAGAATGTTACAAATATTCAGGAAGGTTGATAGAATTTGAGAAGCTTACCAGAATTTAGGAATGCTACCCAAATTCTAGAATCCAACCAGAATTCTTGAATGTCATAAGAATCCTGACAAGAATTCCGGAATATCAACGGCCAGACTAGACAACCAAAAATAAATAAATTAAAATAAAAAAAGCTACTATGTCAGAAAGTCTATGCTTCTTAATAAGTAAGTAAATGTGTTGTTTTGTATTGTTTTTGTCTGAGAAAATAGTTGTAGTAAAAAATTGGTATGCTGGGATTTTACCAGAATTCTAGAACAGTAAAAATTATGCATTTGCCAGAATTCTGTAGTGTTACAAGATTTCTGGAATGAAACCAGAATTGCGGAATATTAAACGAATTTCGGAATATTAAACGAATTTCGGAATGTCACCAGAATTCCAGAATGTAACAAGAAGTCCGGGATATTACCAAAATTCAGGAATTCTACCCACATTTCAGAATTTTACCAGAACTGTTGACTGAAACAAGAACCCTGGAAGGTAAAAGAATTTTGGAATTTCAGTAGAATTCCAGAATGTTACAAATATTCAGGAAAGTTAATAGAATTTGAGAAGCTTACCAGAGTTTAGGAATGCTACCCAAATTCTAGAATCCAACCAGAATTCCAGAATGTAACAAGAAGTCCGGGATATTACCAAAATTCAGGAATTCTACCCACATTTCAGAATTTTACCAGAACTGTTGAATGATACAAGAACCCTGGAAGGTAAAAGAATTTTGGAATTTCAGTAGAATTCCAGAATGTTACAAATATTCAGGAAGGTTAATAGAATTTGAGAAGCTTACCAGAATTTAGGAATGCTACCCAAATTCTAGAATCCACACAGAATTCTTGAATGTCATAAGAATCCTGACAAGAATTCCGGAATATCAACGGCCAAACCAGAAAACCAAGAATAAATAAATCAAAAATTCAAAAAGGATGTTACCAGAAATTAAAAGCGTTACCAAATTCTGGTATATTACAAGAAAAAAGCCTTCTATAAACTCTGATCGCACCATCTGCTGTGCTGTAAGGTGTAATATTGTTAATAACTAAGTAAAAGCAGATTTATCAATTGTTTGTGCCAGATACGCTTTTTGGAGTAATAAATGATGGTAAAACGTTCCCTCTATACTCTGTTGTGCCAACATGTGGCATTAGGCATCCCAAATATCTCTTCATCATGCTAAACTGAATTATCTTATCCAAACCAAACTGAGAGGAAAAAATAAACAAATCTTGTAAGATGTTCTAAATGTATACCGCCTACAGAGAAAATTATTTTTCAATTACACTCAGAAAAATAGAAGAAAAAGCAAAGAGCAAGCCTGCTGCTGTCACGTATTTCTGTGCATCATGTTCTTCTGGATACATTTTGATGAGAGAATATTACAGTAATTATGGTATTCAGGCTCCACGAGAGGCTTTCAGAAAAGTCGTGACATGGCTGTGCATGTTTGTGTGTGTCAGTGAGTGTGTGTGTGTGTGTGTGTGTGTGTGTGTGTGTGTGTGTGTTTGTGTGTGTGGGTTAATTAGAGCACTTGGTCTCAGGAGGATCAGACCTGGAAGACGACCGTCTCTGCTACGTGACAGAGAGCCAGGTGGCTGTGTGTGCGAGTGTGTGTGTGTGTGTCTGATAAGTTGGTGGCAGTGAGAAGAGCCAGACACAAACAAACACAGCTGAGAAGCACCGGCACAAACACTTGGGCACACACACACACACACACCTTGGTAAATAACAACAAAGGTAAAGATAAACCAGAGGAGAGGAGATCCAGGATTAGGAATGAAAAACATGCCAGATAATGTTTGAGTTTTAACGTTTAAAACTCTTGTATTGTGATTCCTTTAATTACGATACAGAAAATCTAGTGTTGCAGTATGATGTGATGTTTTTACGCTGGTGACGGTTGTTTTCCCTTTTCGTTGTCACTGATACGGGCTGTCGAGGAATGAAAATGCATGCTTCCTGCAGTTGGACTTTGTGTTTCTTTTCTTACTGAGGATAATACCTGGTGCAAACCTGCACTGAAGAACTGCACAGTCAAGCCTTTCTCCTCCTCCTCCTTCTGTTTCTATTGCCGCTGCTGTCATTGGTTAGAGCATTATTTGAGCTCTCACGTGGTCGAGTGAATTCAAGCCACTAAGAATCCCTCACTGGGCAAACTGCCAATCTCATGTTAAGATCTTCGTCTTAAATACATTCCTTGCACTCTTGCTGCAGCACCGGACGGAAGTTTTGGCACTGGACAGACATTTGACCAGCTAAGTAACAGCCCTGCTGCATTACAGCCTGGTGATCAAGCTGTAATTGTTTAATTGCATAAACGCTCTAAAATTCCCTCAATCCTTTTAGACAACAAAGCAGAATATAGTTCACAAAAAAAAGGGGGGTTAACACAGAACCTGGCAACCACGGTGTTGCAATACTTTCAAAGTTCACTCTGGGGGGGCCGGGAAAGAGCAAATAAGCTTTAAAGAGCCAAAAATCAGGAGTCCAGCCCTCAAAGATAACACATCCCGAGGAGTCAGATGGCACCTGTCACGTAGGCAAACTTACAGGTTCTCTACAGTAACATACCAGCACAACAGCAAACACAGACAAACCAGCACAACAGCAAATAAGGACAAATTCCTGAACCTGTCCTGCACCAGAAAAGGCCTACCTGACTGTCAGACAATAGATTTAAACCATACTTCAAGTCTATTCACTTTAAACTTGTGTAGAACATTATGTTACAGCCCTGCAGCTCTTCCCGTACAACACTGATCCTGCACACAAAAGGAGGAGTTCACTGTATGGTGCATACTGATTGCCTTTGTTCACACTTGCCTTACTTTTTCAGCATACACATCTATTCAAAAAAAGGAGAGATTAGACAGTTTGTGCACTTTTCAATCTCATGATTATCATTTTATGCATGTAGGCCTCTAAATGTATTTAATGTCAGCTGTTGTCCTGCTCCATCTCTGCAGTGTATTTTTTCCCCCAACATGCTGAATTACACCTGTTTTATTCCCATTAAGAAGGCTGTCAGGAGCACTCAATTCCAGAATAAATACAAAGATTAGTTCATCTTCTCAGGATCCATGACGACGACAACGTTTACATGCAACGGTACGCTCAACTTCCTTCAGGGAACTATATAATATTTGGAGAGGTGCGTCTCTTTCCATTACTGCCAAATGCTGACTGACAAACAGTTAAGTTGAGGAGAAGAAACAGGAACAAGAGCAGAGACTGATATTTTTTTTTCTTCAAAATAAAAGCATTAAAAAACTTCACTTGCTTACAGTTAAAGTAATCGTGCATAACCATTTGACATTTCAGTTCAAAAGTTACTTCAAGACTCCTCAAATATCTTGCACAAGTCAAAGAAATTTAAATAAATAAATAAATAAGTGGATAATATAAACATAATATCACAAATAGTAATAAAGAACCCCAAATATAAATAAAGACTATGCTTTTCCTTCTTTCCCTGAAAACTCTGTAAAATGAATTAGGCGATAATGCTGTGTCCATCCACCTGCTTCTTCAGAAGCCAATGGGTGTTGACTTCTGCTGGCAGTTATCGACTTCCAGTTGGTTCGTTGCCTCGCAACAATATGGCTGACCTCCGCGGGCAAGGTAGCTCAAAATAGCATGATGAAATCATTAATGCTAAATTGTGGATAAAATGAGTTTAGATACAACATGTGCGGTTGTTGGTTGCCACTAGCGAGTATGACAGCTAGATTAACATCACAAGTTTTGTGGTCTCCGTGGCGACGTAAACAGAACATTCAACCAGAAGAGCAAAACCAACAACTGCCATGAACTATGGGTAGTCAGGAGAAAGGTGGATAACAATCCCTTATATGATTGGTTGTTAATTTGACAAATGCAAGATAATTCCCTGAGCACTGAAGACTGACATAAAATTACATGCAACTTAGTTGTCACTCCAACTACCAGACAATTTACATTTTACATTTTTTAAAATTTATTATTAATCAATTAAAGTTATAACCAAAAACATGTTTAGTTTACTACAATATTAGAACAAAAAAAAACTCAACAAATGCAATATAAGAATTTCAACTATTTTATTTTCAACACTGGGGAAACTCAAACAACTAAATAATCAGTTTCTCCTTTAGTGACGTTTGAAATGATTTTATTCTGAAAGACGTAAACGGAAGTTGGACGAGTACGCTCCTTTCGCTTGACGTTTCAGTTGATTGAGGAAGTCCGAGCAATATCAAACGCGAATAAAGTCATATATTTCAATATTAAACTACTGTTTATCCATATGTGTGACACAAACACCTTTAACATTAACCAGAGCTTTAATTTAGGGATCGAAATGTCTCAATTTGACACCGAAAAAATACGAATCAGGGTTGTTGCTAACGCGGGTTTCACGGTTGCCGTTGGTTCGCCTGTGTTGATAAGGAAGGGGTTTTAACAGCTAACTGTTAAAGTTAAACAGCAAAGTCCCGCTCGGGGTATTTGTGCAACTATCCCATTATATTTGAACATGTTAAACCAACACCAGGATACCTGCATCTACTTTCACCCTCAGTGACTTGAGTCGTAACAGTGGATTTAACGGATTACCGACAAAAAGTGGCATTTTTGAACCGTGCTGAAGGCGAGAATTTGGCTTGGAACGCGGTTTGTTGCCGTCAATTCGGACTCAAAGTCTGCCTTACAGTTTGTCGAGGAGGGTAAGATCAGGGACGCTGTGAAATAACCTGCACGACAAACACCGGCTCGTCCAAACGTCTGTCACCCGTTCCAAACACTCAAAATTATAACAAATGAAAATGAATCCATACAAATGGCGTAACGGTTGTGTCACGCGCGGGGGTATAAAAAAGAAACACTGTACAAATGTCATCACGGTTGCGTCGCGCGCATGAAGTACGATAACCTCGTTATTAACTGGGACTGACACTTTACACAACCTCCGACATTAAATATCAGCGATTTCTCTCTGCTGGAGGGTGGGATGGTTTCAGTATTTGGGGGCGGGGGTCAGGAGAATGACAGGAAACTTACCTGAGAGTTGAGGAGCCCTGGGTGCGTGCAGTGCCGGATGTGTCGGTCAGTGGCGTCCAGGGCCGGAGCCGCCATGTTCCAGTGGCTCAGAGGCTCCTCGGCTGTTTATCTGTACCAGTAGACCCCCCCTTCCTCTCCTCCCTGTACACCACCACCACCACCACCTCTACTCATCTCATTACCACAATGCTGAGCTGGGTGTCTCACTGCTCCTCTCTCCACCTCACACATACACACTAACGACAGGCAGTGCTGTAACCCAGGCAAACTGAACAGAAACACTCATCAGTGGCAGCAAAGAGAAAATCAATTCAACAGTAGTTTGGAACTGAATCCACTTAAAGGATACAAGACATTTAGATGTAATGGGAGCTGTATGGTAGCCCCGAAGGGCAACTGCGAAAACACTTCGCAATAAAAAGAAAACATAACCCTGATGGCCAAAACATTTCACTAACACATCTCAAAACACAAACACAAAAGTATTTCATGAACTACAAAAAACATTCAACAAACCACAAGTCATGAAATTCAAAACACTCACATTTGTTTCATTAAGCATTTTCCCATACAAAAATCTTACATGTATTCGACATTTTATTTTGTAAAAATTTTACACTTCATTGAATATTTATTTTTATTTGTATGAAATATATTAATTGCATTAAGTTGAATCTTTTTTTAGTAAAACAGTTTCATATTTCTTTAATTTTTAAAAAATGTGAAATATTTTTTTCATTTTTTAGAAGTGTTTCATCAGTTGTGCAGTGTTCATGTTTGCTGTAAAATATTTTTGATTTGGAAACTGTTTTAGCAGTTCATAAAATATTTTTGATTTGATTGACATTTTTGTATTCAATTAACTTTTTGTTTCACTTTTTTTTCCCAGTAAATGAAAAATTTTTGCTCTTAGTGAAATATTTCTGTCATGAAATACTTTTACTTTCCACATGTTTTTGCGATTTATTAGATATTTTTTGCACATTTATTTTTTGTCATTAGATAATATTTGAGGTGCTTGGCAACAGGCTAGTTTCAATCAAGCTGTGTTGCTAGTTTTGTCAAAGCACTTAGTAATTGAATAAGCTAAAGCTAAAGCTAAGTTTTTTTGTTTTTTTTTTAATAAATGTTTTGACTTCATGCTGCTTGATGAACCATTATTGCATAAATTGCCTGTGGTGTGCTTTAAATGAGATTGCTTCCACTGTCGCTGACATTCAGCCAGAACAACAACAACATTTTTTGAGCCATAAAGAAAAATCCCACATGAGTACATTTTTAATGGACTTATCAACATTTATTTAAATCATCAGCTCAAAGGGATGTCAAAAAATGTATCATCACAAAACAAAAAGTTAAATCATACAATGTTTTTGAAAATCTCTTTAAACATTTACATTCTCAACAAGTGTGACTTATTTAAATCTGCTGTTGAAGTTCTTTCTCAAAATGAGCAGACGGTGCCATCTAGTGACAGAGTGAAATATTGCAGCGACATTTCAACTACAAGCGCTTCAGTTCAAATAAATGCAACTAAAAGTGCAAATAAAAAGATAAAATTCAAAATCTTTTCCCACCTCAGCTTTTGACACTCCACATAGGCACATGGAAGGGCAGGGAGCTCCGAGAACGGAGCTGTACCGCCAAATTTAACTCACTGCATGACAGCAAGGATTCCCTTTCACCACAGTGGTCCTGATTAAACCCACCAGAAGAATAAGTAAGTCACTGATTTCATACCTTTAAAGCACGGTGTGCTCGTCACAAAGCCTGTGCCATCACTGTCATCACAGAAGTGTCTTCATGTTGCGTAGGAACATGAAACCTTTCACTAACTTCCCCGAACAACAAGATTACAAATTCAACAAGAAGGATTGGATTTTTTTCAGTGAGTCAAAATTTGACCTATAGACAGACAGTGACAGGATGTCAGAGGCAACATGTGCGACCATCCCCTTCCTCATCTCCACTCACACATCTGTCAATCACAGATGGAAGCTGATCAGTTATTTCATATCAATGAGGATCAATGAGAGTTTCATCACAGGTTACTCCTCCACTTGGATGTCTGCGGAGATCCATCCACTGAAAGGAAGAGAAGTCTGTGTTAGTCGTATTTTACGATGAACCATCAGTTGACTTAAATACTAAACAGCAGCAGACGATCTCGTCTGATTTGGTTGAAAGACTTTGCCTCAGTCTGTTTTTCGTGCACTCAAAGTTAAAGCTGACGTACCAAGGGTGATTTTGCCTTCTTTCTCCAGTTTCTTCAAGTGATGGACCAGGTTCACGTTAGCGGCAAAGTGCAGAGTTTCAGGAGTGTCCTGGAGGAGAAGTTGTCAGATCGATCAGTTTTCTTATGTATCACTGATTTGTTTAGTAAAAGTATGGGCTGAGATTTGTGCCCTAGAAACTGAAGTTGAATTTTAATATTGAAGTTGAAAAATGGAATTTTACAGAAGACGAGAACAGTCATGGATTTTTCTTTTTTTTATGCACTGTTATCTCCTGATAATGACTTATTATTTTGTTATCTCGATATAACGAAGATCGTTTCCTCATAATAATGAATTAATTAATTAATAATGTGTTTGTCTTGATTTCGACCTACAAGAGCTTTCCATGAACAGCTTCCAGCTACACCCAGTGGCTGGAAGCCAATCACGGCAGCTTTTATCCACCCGTTTCTTCAGAAGCCAATGGGTGACGACTTCCGCCGGCGGTTATCGACTTCCAGTTGCCGCCAGCAAGCTAGCTTAAAACAACGCAAGTGAAATCATTAATGCTAGACGGAGCTCAGTGTAAACTTTTTTTACACTATGACTCCACCGCCAATTTTTTATTCATTTTGTCGCTTTCTTGTTTTTAATGAATATGACAGCAAGGCTAATATTCTTTATGACGATATCGAGAAAACAAAATGATAAGTCGTATCATGAGATAACTGCAAAAAAAAAAAAAAGAAAAGAAAATCCATGGTCGTTCTTTCTTCCGTAGAATTCAATGTTTTTATTGTTCTTATTGTTTTTAACCTGCTTGAAAATTCAACTCTCTGTATTCCTTAAATTCAAAAATAAAAAAAATCAATTTCAATTTAAAAAATTCTGATTCAGTTTTACAATCCAGTCACAGTTCAGCGTGGCTCGATCATTACGCCATCTTCGTCTGCGAGTAATCGGGCACAGATTTGCAGAAATCCTCTTCCCGTCCTCTTCAAACGTTCGTTAAATTCCGTTTTCTTTGACATGATTGTTTTCGTGACTTCAGTACAGAATTGAATAACTGTGTCAGTGGACGTCTGTGCTGAGGTGGAGATATGCGTCATTAGTTTTAAAAGGAGGGAGTGGATCAGCTTTTCCAAATTTTGTGAATTGAAATTGAATTTAAGGAATATAGAGTTGAATTTTCAAGTAGGTTAAATACAATTTAAAACCGAATAAATTCAATATTATACTATAAATCCACTTTCTAGTGGCTCAGATCTCAGCCCATATAAAAGCTGTTTTTTTTCCTGACCTTGTATACGATCTTGACCAGCTCCATGGAGGTAAAAGGCTTTCCTGCTCCGTCCTGAATGGCGGTCAGAATCTGCTGCTCTCTCTGGTCTCTGTGGCTGATGTAGTGTCTGATCTTAAGGCCAGCCTCCTCAACCACGGGGCCATGACCTGCACCAAGACGAGCAGCACAGTTACTCTCTGTGCTGAATGCGGGTGCATTTCTGTTTTCAGTGCATTTCAGGTTGTTGTTTTTTTTAACACACCAGGGTAGATGAGGTCGGCCTCAGCATCCAGGAGGATCTTTAAAGACTTCATGTAGTCATAGAGATCCTCAAACACAGCTGTGCCTTCACCTAGGATGCAGTCTCCCGAGAAGAGCGCCCCCTCCTCCTCCAGCAGCAACGCCATGTGGTCATCAGAGTGGCCCGGGGTGAACAAGACTCTGAGAAGATTAAACACGAACCACACTCTCATCATTGACTTCAGATGCATATTCATGGGATACTCTCAAAGAGGACTCACTTCAGTGTGGCGCCCTCTGTCTGGACAACATCCCCGTCCTTCAGGTACGTAAAGCTTTTGTTTCCAGCCGTCTCTGTGACTTTACTGGAGCGAGGCAGTTTGCTGACCCGGATGTCAGAGCCTGTACAAAAAAAAGAAATAAGAAATATTAACCCAAGCACAACTAAAGCAGATCAAGGTCCTCATCTTAAAATAAACATTAAGAACTGTCAACCAGTGATGTCCCTGCAGATGTCCTCCACTCCTCCAGTGTGATCTTGATGCCAGTGTGTGACAATGATCTCCTGGATGCTGGTGTTGAACTGCTGCAGGGCCTGCTTCAGACTGCTGATGTATTCAGGAACAGCAGGTTCCCCAGTGTCTATGAGCACTCTCCTAGAAAGATGAGACAAAAATAATATGGACCAAACTTTACTAATTTTCAGCACCTCGAGTGCCAAAAATGGATCCCGAATTTCACAATAATAAAATACACACACTTTCCTATAAGTACAAAGTTATTCCTATTTATGGCAATGTATGTACGCCGAAGTAACAAGTAAATCCAGATCATTTAGTATATGTTACCAGTTTTGGTCTTTCTTCTACGAACTTTAACTTACAAACATGGAAACACTAAATGTTGATATTTTTAAATGGACTTTGGTGCGACGTCCGTTACGTATGCTAACACAGGGCTACTAAGGGTTACCCGGACATTAAACCCGCGTCACCTGTTTGTCAGTGAATAGTTTCCAAATAAAGATATTCTCAAGGAGATAACACATTAAATAAACACAAAATGTATAAAAAACAAGAACAATATAACGCAAAAAAAAAAACAAGTGCTACCGTCACCTTTGCCCCGTGCCAACCAGGTAAGTGTTGGTTCCCTGCAGGGTCATCGGCCCCGGGTTGCAGCCCAAAACCCGGATCACTCTGGCGGACAGCTGCTCTATCCGCGGAATGATCGCACTCATGTTCGAAACGGATTCAAAAGTCGGTTAAAATGAGGAAAGAAAACACGCATGGAAAGGCACAATTTCGAGAAACAACCCTCTACGTAGGACGTGTTAAGGAATCTGAACGTCATCAGTGTTTACTTCCGGTAGTGTTAAGAGTAGCCTTCAAAATAAGAGTTTCATTTCCCCCTTGCTTCCCTTGTAGTGTGGATTTACGTTTTCAAGCTAATGTTAGTTGTGTGAACCTTTTGAACCCTTTCTCAATTTAAACTTCCGTTTCGTGATAGTTTAAGATAAATTTAAAAAAAAGTTTTCTATCAATAAAGAGATCATTTTCTGTTAATCTGAAAAACAAAACAACACACTGGTCGTTGTGACAAGCCGGTAAACAAGCCATGCTGTCAATGACTCCAATACAGGTGCTGCAACTCCAAAGTTGCAACTTTGGAAATATGAGTTATGGACATATGACCTCATGGTGGTGCAAAGAAGAAGGATAAATTTTGTGAAACTATCATGTAAAGCTTGCTCCCAGAGGAAAACAAACAAACAAACAAAAAAAATTATGCATTTAGAAGAATTTAAAGTCTAAATAAAATTGCTGGTCATTTTTTGTTTGCACTTTTATATAGCTTAACAGCAAAAAAAAAAAAAAAAACAAAAAAAAAACAACGTTTACCCCATTCCAAAATAAAAGTCATCGAACAAAAGCACATTAGTTTTTACCTTATTAAAAAAAAAACAGAACAAAAAGTTTAAAAGCATTTCCTGAATTTAAATTATTTCATGAAATGATTATACATATGTAAAACTGTTGTGTGATATATTTTTTTATTCATAAATGTCAACAGATTGGAACACAAACATGTAATTTGCAAAGTGAAACCTAAAGTGAACTATTTGTTCCATTTTTTGCCTGAATTAACCATATTAAAATCTTCATGTGAATAAATAACATTCACATTAACCAAACTTTGATCTTTTGCAAACTGCTTGCTAGGTTAAAGAGACGAACAAAGGCGCTCTTCCATAAGCTAATGCATTTCCATGCAGGCTGGTAACAAATCACTCCAACCATTACAGCATATTCACTGGAGTATCTGTCACAATAAATGTCACCTGTCCATATAAATTTACAGCAGCTCAAATTAACACTAGATGGGGCCATCGTCCAGTCGGAGCACGGCTCCTTTAAAGGCTCCTGTATTATCTGCATCTCACAGCATGGCTGTTTTATCACTCAGCCCTGAAACAATGCTTTAAACTCACCATAACTCAACCTTAAATACCAAACTAATGACTGTTTTTATTGCCGTGTTAATCCTGGCTGTTCAAAGAGAGGTTTTTATGAGACCTTAAACAGGTACAAAATCAAAATCGTTTACTTACGTTCAGCAACGTTACGCGCTGAATGATGAATATGAAATGTCAAATAATTATCATACCTTTCTGATTTTTTAACCACCCGTAAGTGTTACCTGATGGGAGTTTTTCCCATAAACATGACACATATATGTTATCATAGTTCATGTGATTTAAATACAGACGCACTGAAGTCTCAAAAAATAAACATCGTTTTATTAACCGAACAAGATAATTATCTTGTGTGTGCAAGTTATTCAGTAAAAACATATACTGGAAAAAGAGAACAAAAAAGTATTGATAATAATTTAGAAAAGCAAAATAAATAATCTGGAATAAATACAATAAATTGTGTAATATGAGTTTGAAAGAAATATAAATAAATACTGTTTTCTTTAAAGTCAGATTTATATTGTAAAAAAAAAAAAATCATGAAAGTCCGATTCAAAGAAAAAGAAGTTAAAATTTTGAGAAAGTCCCTAAAATCATAAATCTGAGACAAAAATATCATGACAGAATTCTATGGAAGCCGGTTTCCACCAAGTAAAGGAAAAGTCAAATAAAAGGAAGACTTTCCTCAGTAAAGATTTTAAGAGAGGTCAAAATTAACAAAACTATGAGATAAAAAAGTTGATATTATGTGATACTTTACTACAATTGTGAAGTAAGTCAAAATTTTATCTTTGTATTTGCATCGTCACAAATCGCAACAACCGCTGTTTAATGGTGTCTTTTTACATTGTACTATTGCAGTATTGACCATAACTGATAATATATATATTTTTACAAAGCTTTTTATACGTACTGAAACTCCCTTAAAGTTTTTGTCATTGAGTGTAATTTATCTATGGTGAACAGAAAAACAGAGTCAACTTCCTCGTATTCTTGGAGAACACTTGGCCAATAACAGCTGTTCTGATTCTGAGGTGTTTTGACAGCTTCACTGCGCTTTGATGTGATCTCTTCATTTTGCCCCTTTTGTCTTAATTTCAAGTAAGTTTTTCATCATTTTATTTTTTTTTCTCACAGACCTAATCAAAAATTTAAGACCACTTGAAAAATTCCACAAATTTACATTTTGCACTGATGGATCTCAAAAAAGGTTCTAAGTGGAGTTTCAAAATGCAGAAAGAAGAAATGAGAGTGAGACAAAAAAAAAATGAGTAAGCAAGTTAAATAACAGTTTAAGTGAAATAGTAATCAGATTAAAAGTTTAAGAGCACAGCTCAAATACCCAGTGGGATCTCCTCGTCATGTCAGGAACATTGAAGCCATCAGGACCGTCAAGGTGACGTTTCTTCTCCTCAGAGAATCAAACTTTCTTCCTCCTTTCAGTGTCCCATGTTTGCTGCTCTCTTCAAAGTCCAAACGGGTCATTTTGTGGCGTTGAAGGAGACGAGGCCTTTGAAGAGGTTTGTTCTTCTTAAAGCTCTTCTCTCTCAGACGCCGTCTGATGGTTATTGGGCTGCAGGCGGCTCCAGTAACCATCAGACGGCCTTCATTCGGCTCCAGGATCGTCCCGTGTCTTGACGGACAGCCAATGGGATCCTCCGGCTCAGCGGCGGTGAAATGTTTTTGGGTCGACCTCTTGACTGTTTTTGTTCCAGAACCCTCAGGATCTCTGAAGAAATCCAAAATGGCCGTCTGACTGCGTCCAACCTCAGCAGCGATGGCGCGTTGTGAGAGGCCTTGCTGATGACGCTCAACAATCCAACCACGTTCAAAGAGAGAAAGCTTTTTAGCCTTCGCCATCAGGAGGTCATGACAGAGGGACCACCTGACAGGAAGTCACGCTCAGTCCACATTTTTGATCAGATTTTGTCTTTTCCAACTGGTCTTAAAATTTTGATCAGTGTGTATCTCAAAGAATCTCGATTTGTTGTCTTGGCCCAACCTCCCAAAAACAAACATCTTAAATGGCTCTAACTGTCTCTTTAGGTTTTTCCTTTGTTTGGTGTCTAGCTATGTTTAAAAGGTGCTACAGGAGCATGCACTATAAATGATTATCATATTATCATACTCGTTTTACCCTCCCTGTAACGTCTGTTTGATTTACCTCTTCATTTGTGCCACAGCTCTTCCTCTAACCCCAGAATTACCCGTCACCTCCTCTGTAGTATTCTATAAAGGAAGCTTCAGCTGATGATCTTTTCAAACAGACTCCACATTATGCTCAACCCATTAGTTCTTTCCTGAGTACATGGCTGGTAATCCTACAAGCATTAGGACACCAGATCGATGGCAGTCAAATGAAGCCATAAAGCGGATCGAGACGCAGCGTTAAATCGCCTGTTGGGAACCCACACATCCTCCTTAATGCCTTATATGATATTTGTCTCCTATAAATTGTGACCCCTAAAAGCAGCGAGGACTGGGCACGCTATGATATTTACAGGTGGGGCAGGCGGAGGGGGAAGCGGAGAGACATTATTTTCCTAAATGAAATGGATCCTGACATCTGGGCGTCCAAGGGCCCCATCCTCTCTCTCTCTCTCTTTGTAATTACACAACATAATGGTGGTGCAGTCGGCCCGTAATCTCCCATTATAATCAGTCTCGGCTGCCTCCACTCGCTCTCCACCACGGCTTCTAATTCAATATAAATGTAAATGACTGGGGGGAGAGAAAGGGGGAGGGAGGGGAGGTCAGGAACAGTATAGTGTGTAAATGTGGAGTCTGATCTCCACACAGATCCGTACTTATATTTACTAGAAGTCATGTATGTCTTTATGATGATGTCTCCAGATTGAGTGTGAACTTTGAGGACCAGAGATCGAAGTCCTGGTCTAACTGAGTCCGTTTCTTTGGGGAATGAAGCTGCATTTAGAAGCAGCATTATTCCTCATTTTCCTGTGTTCATGGTGACAGTGCTGTAAAAAAAAAGTATTCCTGATGTTTCACTGGGACAACAACGCCCTCTGCTGGGGCCCTGCAGACTTGAGGAGTGAGCCCACTTCACAGTGTCCCTGCAGTGGATCATTTGTTCGAAGCTCTGTTAAAACGTTGAGATGTAAAAGAAAGGAACACAAACTGTGCAAAACTCAGCACATTTATGTAAAGGGAAGGAAAATATACTCCATCGCTTTTCATTCTTTCTTCTTACATATCAAAACAAAATTGCTGTGCAGTATTTACAAAAATGTTGATGCTTCTCACCCTCAGCGCAGGAACTTGCCCTCAGGAACTAGGGGGATCCAGGATCTAAATTCAGCTCTGGGGTACTTAATCTCCCTCCTGAAAAGTTCCTCCTCTAGAGTAGTACTTTTCCAAAGGTCGAGGAACTTTGGCAGCACGGTTTATGTCCAAACACCATGTGCAGTTAGCCTGTTAGCATGGAGGCTATTCAGCCTGTGCTGCTTTTGATGGCGTTTATTGCACAGCAGATGGATTTGTTGAATCGACACTTTAAACTTGAATTCAATGTCATCCATGCATTATCATTCAACATTCAGCAGCATTCGATATTCAGTGCTTTCATTTGTTAAGAGCTCAGTCTGAGACCTTCTGATCTGACCCCTGAGGACAAAGAGGAGAAGGGTCAGATTAAGTGCCAAAGTGTCCCCTGAACAGGTGAGTCTTCAGACCTCTCTTGAAAGTAGAAGGGGACTCTGTGGATTGTATGGAGTTGGGTAATTCATTCCACCATTTGGGAACAACAGAGGAGAAGAGTCTGGTAGAGATTTAGAGCCATGCTGGGCTGGGAGCACCAGGCGTCTCTCACAGGCAGAGCGTAGCGGGCGGGAAGGAGTGTAGACCTGGATGAGGCACTCCAGGTAGGAAGGAGCCGTTCTTGTCACTGTTTTATGAGCCAGAAGAAGAGCATTGAATTTGATTGGAGCTGCCACTGGGAGCCAGTGGGTGCGTCTCAAAGCGCCAAAATGCAGTCTCCTCTCTCCTCTCTCCTCCGCGGCACCGGAAGTACTTTCTGAGGCGCCATATTGAAGGGTGTCCCAAAGCGTTATTTGTGGCCAGAGGAGAGAGGAGAGAGGAGGGAGGAGGTTAATCGGAGGAGCGATAATCGAGGATACACAAGAGCTGCCTTTGCGGAAGTCTTTTCACCGACAGACACGCCCCCATATGGGATATCACTCACTGATTGGACGCTGCAGCGGCTCAGACCTGAAACTCTGAAACTTCTGATCACCGGAGTTTAATGAGAGCGAAAAGACGGAGCTGAAAACAGTCAGTATCCAGAGGATAATCCTGAAACAGGTCATAAAGCTGGGGTTAAAAAAGATTGATGTGAGTTTAAAGCACAAAATACTGAAGACAGCCGTCATCAAATCAGTATAACAGAGGATCACTGCTGAGTTTATAAAACTGTTCAGGTCAAATTTATCATCTAACAGAAAAATAATTCATAGAGTGCAATAAAAAAAGACTGAAAATAAATATTGGTCATCAGTTATTTCTCTCCTTCATTTTCTCGCTCATTCTCGTTTTCTTTATGAAGAGGATTTAAGTCAGAGAGAAAAAACAGCTGTGAGGTTTGTAAAGAGTAACGGGATTTCTGTTTTCTCTGAGATCTAATAAATAACTAATATCCAGAGTTCCTGAGACATCATAAACTAGGTTATATTCATAAGTTTCAGGGTTCGCGATCAGATACGCTCCAGGCTGAATAATTAATAAATAATCTAATAATGACGCATTTTAGCGGTAAAGTGATCCGTGTGCTTCTAAACAGGACACAGAATAAACAGAGGTCAGGTTTTCTTCATGTGAAAGCGTTTGTTAAACAGGTTAAAAACACAGACAAAGATCTGTTACTGTTTCTTTTTTATTGGAGTTATTACAGCGCACATGTGCAGACACACAAACAGCTGTTAGAGCTGACTGACAGATGATCCACCGGCTATCAGCTGATGCCGTCATCACCAAAACATGTCGCTTCATGTGACGCTCCCGAGGAGAGGACGTCCCAATGCTCTTAAAACGAACCTCCTCGACTCCTCGACTCCTCTCTTCATTTCCTTGCATCTCTCCCATGCATCTCTGGTGGGAGGGACTAAGACGCAAGTGAACGACGCAAGTGGAGGAAGGAAGGATTGACATTTGGCGCTTTGAGACGCACCCAGTGAAGAGAGATTAACAGCTGGGTGACGTGTGCTGTTTTGGGCTGGTTAAAAACCAGACGTGCTGCTGCATTCTGGGTAATCTGCAGAGGTTGAATGTAGACACAGGGAGGCCTGCTAGAAGAGAGCTGCAGGAGTCAATGCGTGAAATCGCAAGAGCCTGTACCAGGAGCTGTGTGGCCTGTTGTGTCAGGTAGGGTCTGATCCTCCTGATGTTATAGAGGGCATATCGACAGGACCGAGAAATCAGGGCCACATGAACCTTAAAGGTCAGCTGGTCATCAATCATGACACCCTGTGTGGTTGGGCAGAGGGACAGACTGGAAGGACAATGAGCTCAGTTTTGGACAGATTCAGCTGAAGGTGCCGCTCCTTCATCCAAGTGGAGATATCAGCCAGACGAGCTGATATCCAAGCTGAGACAGTTGTGTCATTGGGTGGAAAAGACATGAAAATCTGAGTGTCGTCAGCATAGCAGTGGTAAGATGGTAAGAGGCTCCTGTACACAGCAGTCACTTCAAGATGCTAACAGCAACTTTAACAAGCACATTGTATATTATTCATTAAACTTGATATGATGTGTAGTCTTGAAGATGAAAATGAGAATTTAATATTTGAAATTTTATTTTTAATTATGACTCAAATAACACACATATCGTCTTTGAATTAGGTCTGAAATACACTTCCATAATATTCAAATATACCAAAATACATTGGCATTACAGGAGAACACGTGTGTTTGAGTTTTTACAGGATCTTCTTTTATGTCTGTCTTTTAACATACATTTTATCGTTTAATTCTGCATGGAGTTTATATAACAGGTCAGCTAACAGTAAAAAGTCACGATCAGTTCTGGTCACTCGGAAAAAACTCTTCTTGTTACAGTGCGAGACATGAATTTATATTTTTACATGATCTTCAGTTTTTTTAGTTTGAGTCGAGGTGAATTCAACATAAATGAGGTTAAGATGCTCATCATGTTAAAGCATCCAACAAATCAGCAAATAAAAGCAGCTTTTATCCAAGAGTACGGACAGATTTCACCTGAGGATTATCATCAACCAATCAGCTGTCAGAACTCTGAATCTTGTTTTAGTCTATTTTTAGTCCTTTTTCTAAATCTGTTATAAATTCAGTGAATTGAGTGGTTTTTCATTTTTCATCCTCATCATCAGTTTGTCAAAACCATCACAACAAATGAAACACAATTCTTATATAACCGAATACAAACCAAACCATATACAACATCTTATTTATATAGAACATCTGGATGATAATGTTTAATATTACAGATTAATGTGATTAAATTCAGAAACAGAAAAATTACATAAAAATGTATGAAAAGCAATGAGTAACTGAACTCCGTTCCTGTAGAGCAGTATGAGATAAGTGAACGCTTGACATTCTCCCTCCACTCATCAAACTAACATAAAAGACTTTAAAGTGTCTGATAGAGGAGACAGAAATCAAACAGACACAGGAAGGAGTGTTACTTCAACACTCAAACATTTACACAACAAGTTTGATTGACAGCTGACAACAATCAGCTCTCGGCAACAAACAGGAATAAAAGTCATAGTTGAAGAATTCAAACACAGAAGTTAACCCATCGTCCCTGAAACGACTTCAGACTATTTCAGTTTAACAAACTCAGCTGTGCATCCAAAAGGCAAGTGAATCCCAAGTCCAGCATGTAGAGGCTGAGTGAATGTGGTCTGGACTCTGTGGAGGAGCGTCATGGTTTCAGAGACGCTGTAGAAGGACAGAATACCTGCTCTGTGATCCAGGTACACTCCTACTCTGGAGGACTGAGGACCTGAGACAGGAGTGCTGACATTGTTGTACTTAAAGCTGTAACTGTTTTTGTCACAATCTAAAGCCCAAGATTTGTCATTGTGTCCAAACACACATTCATTTGACCTCCCGATTCTGCTGATACTTTTGTATGAGACTGCTACAAAAACGCCTCCTTCCCGCTCAACCTCCCAGTAACAACGTCCAGTCAGACTCTCTCTACTCAGGACCTGAGTCCAATAGGTGAATCTATCGGGGTGACGAGAATAAGGCTGATGATCAAGCGTTAATTTTACTTTTCTGTTCCCCTCAGATAATATCAGCAATGTGTTTGCTGTGTCTGGATCCAGAGTGATATTACGTGCATAATTTAAGAACTCAGCTCTGGTCTTGGGCTCTGGTTCTGGTTCTGGTTTTGGTAGAAGAACGTCCACTTCAGTCAGTATCTGTGAGAACTTTGTCCATTCCTCTCTCAGAACGCTCTGTAGTTTATCTCCGACTTCTGACACAGCTGCTGTCACATCCTCAAAGTATCTCAGAGGACGGATCTTGATGCTGGATGAGTGTGTTGATTCACTGAGTGCTGACAGTGAGGGGTAGTCCTGTAGAAACTGGTTGTGGTCCTGTGTGTGTGACAGCTTCTGCAGCTCAGCGTCTTTCCTCTTCAGCTCAGTGATCTCCTGCTCCAGCTTCTTCTGAAGCTCTTTGACTCGACTCACTTCAGTTTCCTGCTGGTATCTGACCTGTTGCGCCACCTCAGAGCGTCTTTTCTCCATCAGACGGATCAGCTCAGTGAACATCTTCTCACTGTGCTTCACTGCTTTCTCAGCAGAGCCATTGATAGCCTCCACCTCCCGTTGAAGCAGCTTCACATCTTTCTCTCTGTCCTGGATTCTCTGCTGGATGTGACGACGATTCCCCTCCAGCTCTCTCTGCCTCTCAGCCCTTTCTGCTGCAGCTGAGACTGTGTCGTGGCCTTTGTGTTGCTCCACAGAGCAGAGATAACAGATAGACTGCTGATCAGTACGACAGAACATCTTCATCACCTCATCATGACGAGAACAGACGTTCTCCTGGAGCTTCTTGGAGGGCTCCACCAGCTTGTGTTTCTTCAATGGGGCGACTTCATAATGAGGCTGAAGGTGTTCCTCACAGTATGAAGCCAAACACTGCAGACAGGACTTACAGGCTTTCAGTTTCCTCCCAGAGCAAAAATCACAGGCCACATCTTCAGGTCCAGCATAGCAGCGATCAGCAGGAGCAGCTTGGAGTCCAGTCTTCTTCAGTTCCTCCACTAAATCTGCTAACATGGTGTTTTTGTCCAGGACAGGCCTCGGTGTGAAGGTCTTCCTACACTGAGGGCAGCTGTAGACTCTCCTCGCATGCTCTCCATCCCAGAGGGTTTTAATACACCTCATACAGTAGCTGTGTCCACAGGGAACAGTCACCGGAACCTTCAGTAGATCCAGACAGATCGAACAAGAGAAAGTTTCTCGGTCCAGCTGAACTCCTCTCCGAGCCATCTCTCCTCTCAGAAACAACACCTGTCTGAGTTTTACTTCCTCATAAATTAAACTGGTCTGACTGTCAGCTCTTGTTGGTTACACCCATCCTAAGACTGTAGATCTGAAGGGAAGGGAATGAGGAAATACCCAGTCAGAAATGAGCTGGCTGTCTAAGAGCAGGAAAAAGATTGAGGAGCTTTGAAAGTTTGTTGTTTCAAAGAGAGCTGCTTTCACAGTGCGCTGCAGGGTCTTGTGGCAGGAGATGGTGCAGGCGCCGTACCACACGGTGATGCAGCTGGTCAGGATGCTCTCAATGGTGCCTCTATAAAAAGAGAACATAATGGGGGTCAGGGCTCTTGCTCTTCTCAGTTTCCGCAGGAAGTAGAGTCGCTGTTGAGCTTTCTTGGCCAGAGATGTGGTGTTGATGTTCCAGGACAGGTCTTCGGAGATGTGTACACCCAGGAACTTGGCGCTGCTCACCCGCTCCACTGCAGCGCCGTTGATGGTTAGTGGAGAATGCTGGGTGTGCTCTCTCCTGAAGTCCACTACAATCTCCTTCGTCTTCTCCACATTTAGGAGGAGATTGTTGTCCTTACACCACTCGGCCAGGCGTCTCACCTCACTCCTGTAGATTGTCTCATCATTATTGTTGATGAGACCCACCACAGTCGTGTCGTCTGCGAATTTGATGAAGAGGTTGGAGCTGGGTGTAGGTTTGCAGTCGTGGGTTAGCAGAGTGAAGAGGAGGGGGCTGAGCACACATCCTTGGGGGGCCCCTGTGTTCAGTGTGATGGTGCTGGAGGTGTTGCTGCCGACCCGTACTGCTTGTGGTCTCCCCGTCAGAAAGTCCAACAGCCAGTTGCACAGGGAGGTGTTGAGTCCCAGCTGGACAAGTTTGAGGATAAGCTGCTGAGGGATGATCGTGTTGAATAATGAGCTGAAGTCGATGAACAGCATTCTGACGTGTGGGTCTTTGGTCTCCAGATGAGTGAGGGCTGAGTGGAGGGCAGTGGAGATGGCATCGTCGGTCGAGCGGTTGGACCGATATGCAAACTGGTAGGGGTCTAGTGTGTGTGGGGGGGGGGGCAGATTTGATGTGGTGCATGCCTAGCCGCTCAAAGCACTTCCATAATGATGGGAGTGAGTGCGATCGGGCGGTAGTCATTGTAGCAGGAGGGAGACGGCTTCTTCGGGACCTGGTTGTCTATCATCGGTGTCTCTCTTCCCTCCCTACTGGACATTTATAACACTCGCCTCACCCGCAAAGCCACAAGGATTGCAGGTGACCCCACCCACCCATCCCACAGTCTCTTTAACCTGCTGCCGTCGGGAAGGAGGAGACTGCAGAGTCTCCGGGCCAAAACCAGCAGGCTCAAAGACAGTTTTTTCCACCAGGCAGTCAGGATTCTTAATTCCTTCCCTGTTCTGCCCCCACTCCCCCCCACTGGCCCCCACCATTGACTCTGGGCCACAGACTCTGCCCATGCACACCCTATCTCAGGACTGCACACTTCACTTTATACTCACTTTACACATGCTTATTTGCACTATTTGCATTATTGTTCCAATACCTCATGTCTGTTCATTTCATTTTATCCATGCTAAATTTGCACTACTGCTTACCTCAGGTCTGTTTATTCTGTTAATACTGTTGATATTGTTAAACGTAGTATTTAAGGTAGTCTTTATTTAAGTTAGTCTTTATTTTTAAGGTAGTCTTTAATTAGTTTAGTTTTGAAATTTTTATTACTCTGTTGCACCGTGGGTCTGAGAGGACTGAAATTTCATTTATGCTGTATGTCGAGCATGTATAGCATATTTGACAATAAAGTTGACTTTGACTTGACTCAATCTTTTTTTTTCCTCAAACATCTTACATGGTTATAGCCAGTTGGATAACAAAAGTTGCTTCATTTTTTTTTTATTTTATTTATATAGCGCTTTTCAAGAACTCAAAGGCACTTTACAGTTGTTAAAATCAATACAAACAAAAAACAGGTTAGACAAGACAAAAAAAAAAACAAAAAAAAACAGTGCAATCACAAATTTAAAGTCAACTTAAAAAAGTGAGTTTTAAGCAGAGATTTGAATGTTGAAGAACCAGTGCAGATTTGGATATGAGTGGGGAGAGAGTTCCAGAGGGTGGGGGCAGCTATGGAGAAGGCTCTGTCTCCCCAGGTTCGGTGTTTAGTCCTTTGAGGTGGAGATAGGAGGTTGACGTGTAAGGAGCGCAGATTACAGGAACGAGTGTGAAGGTGGAGGAGGTCAGTGAGGTAGGAAGGGGCCTGGTTGTGGAGGGCTTTTGGGGATGAGGAGGAGAATTTTAAACTGTATGTGGTAAGGAACACGGAGCCAGTGTAAATGTTGGAGGACAGGGGTGATATGGTCACGGGAGCGAGTGCAGGTGAGGAGGTGTGCAGCAGAGTTCTGGATGTATTGTAATTTATGGAGGATTTTGGAAGATGTACCATAGAGAATGCTGTTGCAGTAGTCCAAGCGAGATGTTATGAATGCATGAATAAGTGTTTCAGCGGCAGAGAAAGAGAGGAATGGACGGAGGCGGGCTATATTTCTAAGGTGAAAGAAGGCCATTTTAGTGAGCTGCGAGACGTGGTGAATAAAGGAAAGGTTGCTGTCAAAAAATACTCCAAGGTTACAGATGTGGGGTGCAGGAGATAGAGTTGAATTGTTGAATGCGAGACTGAAATTCTGAATTTGATTTGTGAGAGATTTGGGGCCGATGAGTATAAGGTCAGATTAATTATAGTTAAGTGATAGGAAATTTTGATGCATCCAAATTTTTATTTCCGTGAGGCAGTTAGTGATTGTGGAATGTGTTTCAGAGGTTATGGATTTGGTTGAAATGTAGAGCTGTATGTCATCAGCGTAACAGTGGAAATGAAGGCCATGTTGACGGATAATGTGACCAAGTGGGAGTAAGTAAATGATGAACAAGAGGGGACCAAGCACAGAACCCTGGGAAACACCTTGTGCCAGAGGAGCAGTGTTTGAGTTGTAGTTGTTGATATGGATGAACTGTTGACGGTCGGTGAGATATGATCTTAGCCATGATAGTGCAGTTCCAGTAATGTTGACAGTATGTTCCTGGCGGGAAAGAAGAATAGTGTGGTTTATTGTATCAAATGCAGCAGTGAGATCAAGAAGAATAAGATTGTTGAGGTGGCCAGAATCAGAGGACAGGTGAACGTCATTTGTGATTTTGAGGAGTGTTGTTTCTGTACTGTGCTGGGGACGGACGCCAGATTGAAATGGTTCAAAGTGAATGTTATTGGTGAGGTGGGTCTTGATTTGATGGGCGACAACTCGTTCCAGGATTTTTGACAGAAAGGGGAGGTTGGAAATGGGCCGGAAGTTAAACATATTGTCGGCGTGGAGTCCTGGCTTCTTCAAGATGGGGATGACGGCTGCAAGTTTAAGATTTTTGGGGACTAAACCAGACTTGAGGGAAGAGTTGATGATTTTTGTTATAAGTGGGGAAATGGCAGGGAGACAATTTCTACCAGGTTGGATGGGATTGGGTCAAGAATACATGTTGAATTTTTCATTCGTGCAGTGATGCAAGAGAGTTCAGTTTGAGTTATTGGGGTGAAGTGAGACAGTGGTTGGGTATTTGGACAAGGGGAGGCAGGACTGACGGTGTGGGTAGCCAGGAGGGTGGTGAAACTGTTATAGATTGTATCAATTTTTTCCTGGAAGAAGGATAGATATTCATTGCATTTATCAACTGTGAAAGATGAGGAGATGTTGTCACTGGGTTGAAGGAGTTTTTTTATTTTGGAGATGAGAGTCTTTGGGTTGGAGGAACCAGAGTGGATGAGGTTGGAGTAGTATGTGGACCGAGCTGAGTTGAGAGCTTCACTGTATTGTTGTAGATAGTCTAAATATGCCTGGTGATGAACTGTTAAACCGGATCTCTTGTAGAGTATTTCAAGCTGGCGCTTACGGGATTTCATGATACAGAGTTCGGGGGTGTACCAAGGGGCAGAGTGAGTGAAGGAGAGTTTTAGTTTTGATGGGGGCTAACTGATTGAGACAGTAGGAGAGTGTGTTATTGTAGTGGGATAAGAGTTCTGAGGGACTGTCAGACAGAAACAATGGGGAGGCTGTGGTGAGACTGGTGATTGAAGCAGAGAGAGCTGGAGGGGAGATTGATTTAATATTCCTGAAGGAAATATTGCGTTTTTGTGTAAGGGCAGGAAGAGGGAAATCCATGTCCATGGTTATAGCCAGATGATCTGAGATGTTGAGGTTGTGACTTTCAAGGAGATGAATTTGGGGAACAGAAACCAGAGATTCTGAAAGCAATGTGTTCAAAGGAAGAGGCTGGAGGGATGGAGATAGTGGTTGTGTTGGTATCCGTCCTGTAAACGGCAGCAACACCATCCCCCTGCCCAACCGGACGTGGTTTGTCCATGTATGTAAATCCAGGGGGTGTAGTTTGATTAAGTAGGAAATAGTCCAAAGGTTTATGTCAGGTTTCGGTGATGCAGGGGAGATCCAGATTGGTGTCAGTTGTGAAGTCTTGAAGAATTAGACTTTTTTTTGTTAAGGCCAAGTATTAAACAATGCCAGTTTCAGGTGATGAGATCTGGGTGAATGGAGAGGAGGAGGAGGGAGAGCTAAACATGGAATATATATCAAATTGGATAAATTAGCTGATGCTTTTGTTGTGATTCCTGTGACTGTCAGTAATGATGGGCTCAATGGAAAAAATGGACAGAGAATGTGGTAGTAACAGATGAGGCCAGCGGGGGTAAGAGCTGAGGTTGCAGCAGAGCTGACAGTTGGACAGTAGGGGGTGCTAACAGGTGAGACATTTGACTGTGAATTAACTGTAGAGGGGGGAGTGTACTCAGGGGTGAGGATAGTGGCAGGTGTAAACAGTCAGTCATGTGGGGTAAGCTGGACAGTGTGCTGAATGTTTAGGGTAAGCAACTGGGAGCCAGCTTTGTTCGGGTGTAGCCCGTCCATTCTAAAACGGGAGCTGCAGTTCCAGAAAACATTATCAATAAAAGTCGAGCCATGAGCCCTACAGGCATAAAATGATTCATATGTCCCTGTAATGTGGAGTTTAGACCCTTTTGGTGACTGCTAGATGATATCTGATCTTTCTGTGGCCTCCTGTGAAAAGTCTCCTACTGTGACACCTGCCATAGCACCTGACACTGAATGTTCATTGTTTGTCTGACTGAGTGGAGTGGGCGTGGCTTAGCTAGAGGTCAATTCCAATGAAGTTTAGATGTTGTGTAAAATGTAAATAAAAAGAACAATGATTCGCAAATCCTCTTTAACCTATATTCAATTTAATACACTACAAAGAAAAGATATTTATTGTTCAAAGTGATTAACTGTTTTATTTCTTTTGCAAATATTCACTCATTTTGGATTTAATGCTAAATATTTAACTCTGACAGTCGTCATCTGGAGAGTTTGAAAACATTTCTCTGCTGTCTTCTGTTTTTCTTCCTCTATCACCTCTTGTTACCTCCCTCACAGTCCTGCTGTCTCTACTGACTCTAACTCCCTCAGCCTCTAAATTGATATCTCGTTCTTTCCCTCCCTCCCTCTCTCTCTGCACTTATTTAATTTGGTATCACATTAAGGCTTTGGAGGAGGAAGTTAATCATGCAGAGGTCTGAATTATGAATTGCGATACAGTTTAGTAACATATTGCCTCATTTCTCACTACAGACCAGAGCTGTGAGATTTTTTTTGTCACAGGTATCAAAGGTGTCATGTTCAGTGGGATCTCTGATATGAGGTGAATTTTATATTAACTTGATATCACCTTTAGTGAAAGCTCACATGACCGATGGAGAACCTCATTTCAACATGCAATATTATATGAATTAATGATGGGCTGGAAAATGGTGATCTGAGACTCCAAAGTCAATGTTTCTTACTCAGAGGTAAGATATGATGTTGCCGTCATTGGAGCCAGTTTTTATATAATTTACATGAGTAAAGTTTTTTGCTTTATGGGAGAGTTGTTTTGTCCACACGTGTTCCTCAATCTGAAGTTCAGATGATCCGAGTTGAAGATACGAGCTCAGGCTTCACCTTCAGCAGCTAACAGAGTTTTATAAGGGAAATGTATCATGTGGAGCATTGGATGAGTCTAAAACAGTGAAAGAACAAAACTTTCTTTAAAAAAGAATTTTCATTCAGTGTCAAACAAAACAAAAGGTCAGACTGGAAAGACACTGCATAAACAAATGCAAAAGCAGAAAGAGAAAAAAAGTGAAGAAAGAAAGAAAGAAAGAAAGAAAGAAAGAATAAGTGGATGAAAAAGGAATAAAAAGAAGAAAGTAATACAGAAGAGAAAGAAAATGACAGAAATAAAGGTAAAAAGAATAAGAAATAGTGAGAAGAAAAGTAAAAAGGGGCAAAGGAGAAAAGAAAGAGGAAAGAAATAAAGGGAAAAAGAGAAAAGAAAGACTGAAAGAAGAGAAGAAAGAAATGAAGAAAGGTAGAAAGATGAAAGAGACGAAAGACAGAAAGAAAGAAAGAAAGAATTTTGGAAGCCTGATTTCTCAGAACCACCTGATTGCAACACGCAGCCTTGTTTGTTTGGGTCTCTTCCAGTGAGCCTCATAATGTGGGAGAGCTGGATCCATCTGCAGTGGTTGAGTCTCTGTGCCGGTCCGGATGGTACAAAACAGGAACCTCACATGAGCCCGTTTCGAAAGAAGCAAACTCTCCTTTCATCGATGTGCTTGAATTAAAGAGCATATGGCAGGTTAAATCTAATCACTGATTTTATGTTATACAACACAAAAAGACATTTATTTAGAAAAAAAGAGTGTTTTCAGGACAGCTGTTTAAAACCCTCTTTTTTCATCATGGCATCATATGACATAAAGTGGACTCACATTCTTTGACTCAGCTTTGATCCAATGTGTATAACAGGTGGTAGTGAGAGAGAGAGAGCGGGCGTTACAGGTCGTGTTTGTTGTGTTTATTCCAGTGTATTATTTAATTTGACCTTTCATTAAGATGGGGAAACAATGCGTTTGTGCTGGATGCAGAAATACCACCTTAACAGGACACAGAGTCCACTCTTTCCCCAACAGGAAGTAAAATGGAGTTAGTTTTGTGCTGGGGTTCGTTTTGTGCAGGTGAAGAGACGGGACTTAGTTTCTGCATCACTCACAAAAAACGCGGTCGTCTGTGGAGCCCATTTTCAGCACAAAGATTTTGTTCCTGGGGATATGATGGAGTTCAGGATGTGATACCGGAGCCAAGTCCAGATGAGACTGATGGTGGGCGCGGTCCCGTCAATACAAGCAGGAAACAAGGATTTGTCAGAGATTCAACCCGACAGAAACGTGAGCTGAGCACCGTTGCTAAGTGTCAAATTGGTCCCATGTTGCTATGTTATATTTATCTTAAGTATGTAGTGCTATGGGACAGGGCCGGAGTTCGTTGTTGTACTTTTACATATAGTATTACACTTTACCATATTGTCCTCTTTGGGGTTTTACCAAACTATTGATTTTTTTAACAGCCTAAATCAAATTTAAGAACTCCACACAACTATTCTTTAAATGCAATAATCCTGCAACAGGCCTTTATTTACAAAAGTAAAAAATAAATAAAATAAAAAATAAAAACAATGCTCAAAAAGTATAAATAACAGTGTATCAACTGAAATATTGGACTTCTTTAGTCGTTAAATCTTTTGTAAAAGCTCCCTAAAGTTTCTAAATCTCTTTTTACCTTTAAATTTAGTAAAACAAATAAAACATTTTATGTTATATATAAAATTGTTGCCTTTTAAATATCTTTTAAACAAACTGTTAATCTTTTTTATATAGCTAATATACACAAACTCATTTTAACACACAGGAGAGCTAAATTACTCAGTGTATACCTGTGGACCCACACACACACACACATTCACTTACCAATTTAAATAAAAACTTTAATGACAGCTTCACTCCTATGTGAGCAGAATGAATGAATGGATGAATAAATAATTAATAATTAATAAATAAGCACGTGCAAGTTCAGTTAGTACTCACGAATCCCAAACGAAGTGTTGAAGGGTGAAGGGTAATCCCAGGGGCAATGGCAGTCATCGTTGAGACGTTCATACACAGCATCACAGGAATCACAAGAAGAAAAAACAGCAGAGTCCGTCCTCTGGGAAGATCTGGGAAAACCACCCCGAAGTGTCTCTACTTTAAACATATTAACTTCAGATGAGCCACAATACCGAACGCTATCTCAAGCCGAATTAACAGTAAGATATTACATGGTACGCTAAGCTAACTAGCGTGTTGCTAACTAACGTTACACGTCTTGTCTTATCACTTTAACGGTATTTTACAGCACAGAACAAAACGTCACACGCTTATTTACCTTTTTAGAGTTGCAAACACGTTATTATCAGGACCACGAGTAGTCCACCTTGCCGATAAAACTTGAAATACTCTCAGAAACATGCAGCTCGTCTCTCCAGTCTCAACATCAACGGTACGTCTGTCCGAACCTGCGCCACTTGTCCCGCCCCTTTTTGAGGGAATGACTCGGATTGGCTATTAGGATGCGTAAACTCCAATGAAATTAAAGAAGCATACTGACTGACATTGAACAGGTAACATGTTAGGTTGCACGGCTGATTACGGAGGCTTTAGGTCAAACAAACTCCTGTTCTCCTCAGTAACAGCTTTTAAAGGGACATAACTGCTCCTACAAACAACATTTTACAATTTACATATAATACTTTTTTAATAAATATTTTGACCAGTTTTTGACCAGTAATATGAACTTTTGTGCTGTTATGACTATTTATATATTGTGTAACTGATTTTATTCACTGTAGGCTGAATGATTTTAGACGCTACATTCATTTTAGTTTTCTGACTCTGGATTAGTGGACAGACTGATGACGGCTCAAAGCGTGTTGCTTTATGATCAGCTCTTACTGCTTATTTTTGATGACATTTTATCTGATTTCAAACTTTAAATCTGCTGATGTGAACACAGCATTAGGCTAAATATGGCTAGCTAACAGCGCTCACGCACCAGGACACCTGCTCTGTTCTCCTCTGGTTCCTGTAGCTTCTTGCTTTAGAAATTTCTTTCAAAATATTATTTTTAAGTTATTTTCCTATAAATTGCTCAACTGTCGTCTTCAACCTGCAATATGCTCTGTAACATTTTCTCTAAATGTGCAAATGTTCAGCTTCTTGTTTAGTATTCAGTGGCACCTCTAAACGTCTGCTCACATATTTACCTGTTATTGCACTGAAACAGCAGCTGAAGGTGTGTGTGTCTGCACGGCTAACATCCAGGCACTTCCTCTTAATGAGCCACCGGGCTGAATGTGAGAGACAGGAACTCTGCAGCACACACAGACTCCCTGTGGACCAAATTAAGGTGACTCTGCACCGACAAGCCGACTCACTGCAGACAGACGACGGGTGACACTCGAGGTAGACGGTGACGGAGGACGGCAGGAAAAATGATGTCAGAGTTATGAGAGCAGAGCCGCCTAACAAGCTAGTTAAATTTATACTCAACCATTATGTTCTGTAACCTAATGTACCACACAAACATAAAGCATGACGATACATATGGGCAGCAAAGCAATTCATCATTGCACATTGTACAGCAAGGTTGTCCAAACTTTTTAACGAGGGCCACATTTGTGTTTTTTTGACTCTAAATACTCATGATGCACATTTTTACATCACAAATCAATAAAGTTGTGCAGTTATGTTTTTTCCAAACCTGCACCAGAGCAGAAATTAATCCATACTCTCGCAGACAGATCTTGAGCAGGTAATCCATGCTCTGATTTTTTTTTTCCAGAGTAGACCACTGTAATTCCCTCCTCTGTGGTGTTAATTTAAATATCACTTTCACGCCTCCAACTTGTACAGGAATAGATTTTAAGATTTTATGGATAACTTTTGAAGCATGCACGAGGCTGACCCCGAGTTACATTTCAGATCCACTGACCCCCATATGAGCCAGCCCGCAAGCTTGGATCCTCAGGAGGGAACCTCCTGGTTGTTCCAGAGTCGAGGCTTCAAACCAGAGGAGACAGAGACTTTTCCATCAAGCCGTCTCGACTCTGGAACAACCAGCCTGAGGAGGTGAGGCTGACAGAATCAGTTTTTTAGATTCCCTTTTTACTGCCTTTGCCTTTTACTCCATTTTTACTTTTTTTATTATGTTATTTATTTATTTTAACTGTTTCGTTTGCTTCAGTTTCATTCTCTTCTAAAACCCCAATTCCAATGGAGTTGGTACGTGATGTAAAATGTAAATAAAAACAGTGCAATAAACTACAAAGACAAGATATTTATTGTTCAACTTGGTTTTTAATGCAGTGCTGCCTGAGGGGTCAAAGGTCACGGGCATTCAGTGTTGGTTTTCAGCCTTGCTGCTGACGTGCAGAGATTTCTCCAGATTCTCTGAATCTTTTGATGATATTATGGACTGTAGATGATGATGAAACATTGTTCTTAAACTGTTGGACTATGTGCTCACGCTGTTGTTCACAAAGTGGTGAACCTCGCCTCATCCTTGCTTGTGAACGACTGAGCCTTTCAGGGATGCTCCTTTTATACCCAATCATGACACTCACCTGTTTCTAATGAACCTGTTCACCTGTGGAATGTTCCAAACAGGTGTTTTTGGAGCATTCCTCAACTTTCCCAGTCTGTTGTTGACCCTGTCCCAGCTTTTTAGGAACGTGTTGCAGCATCAAACTCATAAAAACAATAAAGTTTATCAGTTTGAACAATAAATATCTTGGCTTTGTTGTGTATTCAGTTGAATTTAGGTTAAACAGGATTTACAAACCATTGTTTTCTGTTTTTATTTACATTTTACACAACGTCCAAACTTCACTGAAATTGGGGTTGTTATTATTGCTATATTAACTTCTGGCTCTCACTGCTTTTATCATAACGTTTATCTCCTTTTACTTAATTATCTACTTTATAACTTATCTTTCTTACTGTTTTTATCTCCTTCTTTACTTCCTTCTTCTTACCTCTGGTCCTCGTGGCCTCGTGTTGTTGGGGTCTTGTGCTGCCTCAGTCCTCCTCTCCTGTTGAGTTTTTATGTGTTTACTGTACATCTTCAGGGTGCAGTTTTTATTATTTCATGATATCATTATTATTATTATTATTATTATTATTATTATTATTATTATTATTATTATTGTAAGCTTTAAGAGTTGTTGAGTTTCTGCAGCTTTAGCTCCATACATGTAGCCTCTGCTCAGTGCAGACGGAGTTTACTTGATAGACTTTGGTTTGGTCTCTGCACTTGACCAAAATGTAAAAGTACACATAATTAAGAGCATGATTCATTTCAGTGCCATAATTTATACACTGTGAGATGAAAGATTTCTTGCTACGGCATTGCTTTGTGCACAAACAGGTACTTCTCTACTGGTAATTTGAACTCTAAATGATGGTGTATACTCAGGTACTGAGCGTGACACACAAACCAATGCTTTGTTGGTTTTGATGTATTCATGGCATTTGACATTAAAAGGTGCCAGTTTCATCCCATTAGGTTGCATAAATGCTAAGTGTGTCCAGAGGAAAAAAAAGAGAGGATTTTAAAATGACAGAGAGAGAGAGAGAGAGAGAGAGAGAGAGAGAGAGAGAGAGAGAGAGAGAGAGAGAGAGAGAGTCAGACAGGCAGTCAGACAGGACAGTGAGCTGATGTCTAACACTGTCTGATTTGGAGGCCGGCCAACTAGGGGAAAACTGTCAGACACTGGCAGGAAGCTGCTGATTAATCTGAGCAGTGATGGAGAAAAAACCCTGAGAGGGCTGGGAGGCTGTGTGTGTGTGTGTGTGTGTGTGTGTGTGTGTGTGTGTGTGTGTGTGTGTGTGTGTGTGTGTGTGTGTGTGTGTGTGAGGAAGGCAGCACAGTATGACAGAGTGTGACAAAAGAGGGATGCAGAGCCATTTATTGTCACGCCGTGGATATTTTGTATAACTATTATTCAACTGATTCAGCTGTTCTGCTCATCCAACATCATGCCAATAAAACAAACTGAATCAAAGTGAGCTGAATAAAGATGGAGAGGAGAGCAGGGAGAGAGGATGGAGGAGCAGACGTGGAGGATGGAGACCCAGGAGACTGACAAGAGGAATATATATATATATATATATATATATATATATATATATATATATATATATATATATATATACACACATATATATATATATATACATATATATGTATATATATATATATATATATATATATATATATATATATATATATATGTATATATATATATATATATATATATATATACACACACATATATATATGTATATATATATATAAACGTGTCTAGAAAATGTAAGATTCAGGCGGTAAAAAGTAGAGTACCCAGGAAAGACATTACATCGGGCTCTGTGTTTACTTACGAGCAGGTCTGCTTTTTATTTCGGCATGCATCCAGCCATCAAGCAACACTTCTTTCCACAGCATGTCAGTTTTAGAATAAAAAAACAGAAAATGTGATGTGCTCTCCTCGGCCCTGCCACCCACGCTGGATCTGGGTGTAAAACAGGAAGAGAGAGAGAGAGAGAGAGAGAGAGAGAGAGAGAGCCAGACTGGCTGCGGACATTGAAATTATCTGGATGGTGTGCTGTTTTTGAAATTGGACAAAACCACATTTAGTTCATCTGTGGTGGAAAACTGAGTGTCACGTATGAATTTCCATGGATGATAAATGTGGAGGTTTGCCTGACAACACTTTTCTCTCTTTGGGTGATTTTGTGGCACTTCTGGACAAATGTGAACATTCAACAGTGTTTAAAAAAAAAAAAAAAAAAAAACTTCTTATTGGCTAAACTCCTCAATACCAATAAATCCTCAACAGGTAGAGAGGTGCCAACAACAACCTGATTAGATAAGCTACATCAAATCACTCCATGGAAAAGAGTTCATGCACATTTCACCTCTGCCTGTTGACACTGTGGAAAAAACGTTTCCATCTCAGAATTGTTTTTGCTGTACGAAAAAAGAAAAAAACAACAACCTGGTTAAATCTCTGGTCTGTCATGGCACTTAGGTACAGCGGGTGTTTCTAAGCGATTGACAAGTGTCACTGTGCAGCTATCATGAGTCGCTGAGCAATTGGTAGGTGTCACTGAATGATTGGCACGTGTCACAAACAGATTGGCATGTGGCAATGGGCAATTAGCATGTGGCAATCAGGAATTGCTCAAGTCGCTGAGTTATTGGCATGTGTCGCTAATGGATAAGCACATGGCAGTGATAGTATGGCATGTGTCACTGACATGTTGGCAGGTGTCACTGAAGGATTGGCACATGTCGCTAACAGATTGGCACTTGGCCCTGAGGGATTGGCACATGGTGCTAAGAGATCAATGGTATACTATAAGCCACTTTTGGATCTTACGTCACTCAAAAAAAAAAAAAAAAAAAAAAAAAAAAAAAGATTTTACCTGTTCTTGTGCACTGTTCTCTTTCATTGCTTATCTTTTTCACAGACCTGCGATATTACTCCGTCATTCCTTTCACCCCTCAGAGCTCACATCCACAACACAGAAAGCTTTTCACTTGCATGGCGGCCAATGGCCACCTAAAGAGATTTGCAATTTAGATTCCAATGAGCTTTGAGAGAGAAAGGGCTTAAATATTAAATATCCAAAAATCCAAGCATGAACTGGATGATTGGGTGTCATGTCAACAGCGAGTTTCCTTTAATTACTTCTTTAAAGTGCCGTTGGAGATTCTCTCCCCCTCATCTTACCCTTCACTGATGCAGAGGCAGTGTTATTTTCTTCAGCAATGCTCTGCCAGAGATCACCTGTCGAAGGACTTCACTTTTTACTTCTGATCCCAACAAATGCTTTTCTACTCTCACTCTAAAAGTGTCCATGTTCACACTGAAAAAGAGGTGTGTGATAAAATTCCTATAAAAAAAATCTTGGTTTTCCAGAGTAATAACAAAAGCACTTCAGAAAATGAAGATGAAATGAAGATGGTATATTGGGTGTCAAACCCTCTGTGTTTGTCCCAATGTGGGGAAGCCATCTGACTAAAAGGCACCTTCCTCCTCCTCCTCCTCCTCCTCCTCCTCCTGCTTTGAAGATTGCTGGTACTGAATAGAGATTGAGCTGCGTCGAGTTCACAAAAAGGCAGGAGAGTTAAGCCTCACTTTTCATTCTTCCATTTAAGCCCAGGGAATGAATCTCCAGATAATACTCGCACCTTTGGCCCTGAGAATTGAAAAGCCCCCGTGTGTCTGCAGGATGCGGGGCCGTATGGGATCTAGGAAAGGGCCCCCAGACGCCATTACAGCTCATTTAAAGTTAAAGATGGGGCTTTCTTTCTTATTCTTTTTTTTTTCTGTGCCTCGCGGTGTGTGGAGAAGAGGGCTGATATCAGCTGTAGCCGCTGGAACAACGGAGAGTAAGAGGAGATATGAGGAGAGCCTTTTTAAATCCCTCTGCAAGACTGACTCAGCAGTATTTTTCACTTCAACATTTAAACGCTGAAAATAGAACAGACTGGAAATATCAAAGCACAAATAGTTGAATTTGTGCATCTCCTAGCAAATACTTATACTTTGCTTGCTTCCAGCCAATGAGTTAAAGGTAAGCCTATCATAAGGTATTAAAACACGTACCTGGCAGAAAATAATTAAGCAGCAAGAAGCAGTTCGCAACTTGTTAGGGCCGAGAATCGGCGTGCCTTCCACTTGAGAAAAACGTGAGAGAAACTGGCCACAAAATTCAGCCCCGCGTGAAATTTTATGACTGCAGTGTTTTCATGTTGATACGTGCTTCACAGCGCCCCCTAGCCACTGAAAAATCCGCCCAGCCAACTGGTTAAAGCTACAGTTCTGATTTTCAGTGTGCATAACTATCATGCCAAGACAAAAAAAAAAAGTCTCTTACAACCATAGAGAATTCCGAACAGGAAGTCTGGAAATTGGACTTAAACGTCCGACATTTGCGATTTTAGTGTACGCATTTGATCGAACTTGTCCCACAGGTCTTGAAAATGTTTTTGTTTATACTAGACACAATGACGATTAAAGTTTATCAAAGGAATTTTTTATTTCTCAATAGGCGCGGCCAAGGGAGGTCCCAGCGACATACCTGATTTTTGGTGGGCATACCCTTCACGGCAAGGCCTACAAAAAAGTCTCTTACAACCATGGTCAATTCCAAACAGGAAGTCTGGAAATTGGACTTAAACATCTGACATTTGTAATTTTTAGTATACGCATTTTACCGAACTTGTTCCACAGTTTTTTTTCCAGTTATCTTAAATTGTTTTTTTTTTTTTTTTTATTTGTATACTAGACACATTGACGATTAAAAGTTATCAAAGGAATTTTTATATCTCAATGGGTGTGGCCAGGAGAGGTCACCAAAGTTTACGATTTTTTTCTGCAACATCATAGTCTTAATTGCACTCATGTACAATTTTTGATCCGGACCGAAATGTACACACGTTTAGTGTCACAGCCTGAATGCATCTATATGCTTTTTTCCCCCCTAATACTACAGTGCACCCAACTTTCAACAGGAAGTTACATATTTTAATCTGTGATGAAAAATCACAGTGCTTCTCTGGACTGATATACACATTGCAGCACATCTCGCTGCACATACGGCGGCTGCAACAAGCCCCGACTGGCGCATGTGGGCGAGGGCCCGCTTATCCCCACTTGCAGCTTTAATTTTATCGTGTGATAGTAGCTTTCATCCAAAAAAAGGTTAGAGACCCCAGGACTACATCCATGTATTACAATCTATAGTTACCATGAGTGAAAACTTATAAAGACTGGAGTTCTTGTCAGGATTTGCGAATCATGCAACACAAATTTAGTAAGATAAATATGTAGATGCTGTTTTTTACCGTTCTACTCGCTCCTTTCACTTAATAATCTGGCCCTAAATCTGGATTCAAACTGCCTTGAGTGTGGCCAACCTGACCATCGCCATGGAGACTACAAAGCTGATGATGTTAGCCTAGCTGTCATACTCGCTAGTGGCAACCAATAACAGCACATGTTGTACCAAAACTCATTTCATCCACAATTTAGCATTAATGATTTCACGCTGTTTTAAGCTAGCTTGCTGGCAAATGGTCAGCCATATTGTTGCAAGGCAACGAACCAATAAGAAGTTGATAACCGCCAGTGGACGTCAACACCCATTGGCTTCTGGGGAAACAGTTGGATACTGAATACCTGCAGGGGGGGGGATCATTGCTGGGAGGAGTTAGTTACATCAAAAAATACTTGATATTCCTTATTTTCTGCTAATTTTCTTTTTCTTTTCTTTTTGCACATTCCTTCCTTGATAAATATGAAGACTGCTGGATGGAAAAATTGAGCAAAAATATGCAAAAGTTGAAGGAATTTGTGATACAGCGTGTGTTAACAGTCGTGGTCCTCTGTATCCCGTGTGTGTACTGAGTGTGTGTATCCCTGTGTGCACAATCAGCTGTGTGAGAAAACACTCCCACTTTACTCGCTAACGGGCGTCTCGCTCATCCCGATTGGCTGCTGTAAATCGGACAAACCGAACCCCGATTGGCTGCCTGATGAGGAGGCGGCAGTTTGATGCTGTTGCTGAGATCTTGTTGCTAGGTTCCCGGCTGTTGCTAGGAGACGTGTGATGCATTATGGATGGTTGGATTTGAAATGCTGATGACTGGACCCTCACTCATCCCTCGCTCTCTGTCTCTGTCATATTTCATGGTCCAGATTTTTGTCACTTATTCTGTTTGAATGTAACAGAGTGAATCCAGAGCAGGTTGTATGAGGAGGTGATTCTTCATATAAGACTCTGGAAGACACTCTGACTGCATCACAGGACTGCTTCTGTGCATATGAATACTCATTTGAGAAGACTCCCCCTGCAGAAAAAAAAAATCAGGTTTATAATAAAAGTTTTCCTCTAATTGGTTTGATGAAACTGCTTTTGTTATATGCTTTTATTTTGAAAGAACACAGAGATACTTCTGCAGAATCTTAAAAAAAAGTTCAAATGTGATGATACAAAAGTTTATACCAGCCCAGGCTCCAATTCTTGGCTTTCACGCTCAGACATTTCAAAGATGATAACTGTCGCCAGTCCACACTCCTCTTCCAAACCTGAGCTCACCTGCAGCGGAGGAATCGCTGGCTGGCTCGCTCGCTCGCTCACTCTGCGTTGTCGTCCAAAACTTCTCCGTTAAAAGTTGTTGATCGCACTTTTTTTTTGATTACAGGTGTCCGTTTTCGTCTGCGCTGGATTACATTTGCAGAGACAGAAGTGTTTGGTCTGTGGTGAGTTTCTCTTTCTCACACTCTCTCTCTCTCCACACACACACACACACACACACACACATACACAACCCAGATGGCAGAGAAGCCACACAGTCGCAGCTCTTATCTTTGAAAATTGCTCAAGTCTGCACGTTGAAATACCTGCTGCTGCACTCTTTGATTCCTCGGGATGGCAGGCAGACGTGTCTCACTTTGTGTGTGTGTGTGTGTGTGTGTGTGTGTGTGTGTGTGTGTGTGTGTGAGAGAGAGAGAGAGAGAGAGGGTGTTGAACAGGAAGGAAGCCAGTTTGTGTCTGTGTGTGATTGCCACAGTGGGGAGTATGTCATCCCGTACGTGTACACTTGTGAGAATTAGGCTTGTGCAAGGTGCTGTGTGACGTGAGTGTGTGTGTGTGTGTTAGTGTGTGTGCCAGATCCATGACAAGCCAACTGTGACAGCTCTAATAGCTCTCAAACACATCCTTGTGTGTGTGTGTGTGTTTCCTCTGTCTCTTTTTATCTCCCGCTCTGTTATCACCTCCAGTCTTCTTCGTGGGTTTTCAGCTCGGCGCTCCTCTTCCTCCACTGCCGGCGCCAGCCGAGCGAGACAGATAAAGGAGGAAGTTGGCCGAGAAATGGGATTGATGGAAAGTTCTGCTGGGCGGTGAAAGTCTGAGCCCAGACCTCTAACAAACACAGGGTGTCCGTGTTTACAGAGGGACGGCTGAGAGCCGGTCGATGAAAAACAACACGCACTCTGGCAGCAGAGGCCGGAACGCCGCCGCAGATTTCATTCAAGGAAAACGCCTGAAAGGAGTTTGCTCAAGTCACAATCCTGCGTGCCAATCAGTCTTCTTCTACCAGCTGACACCAAGTGCTTCAGTGAGAGCCGACTTCTCCAACTGGGAACAGAAACTGCTTCCTCCATGACGCACTTCCATCAGATCCGAGTGCAGTTCGTCTCCGCTCCACTGCGAGTTTATGACGTCCGAAGATCAAAAAGATCACCGCATGTGATCTTTGAATTAGGTTCAAAGTTTCAGGGAAAATAAAAATGATGTTTTCAAACTCGAAGGAAAGAATATCTGATCATAAAAACTTCTATTAGATCAAAGATATTAATCCCGGTGACAAGCGTTTGGCAGTAACACATTATTAGTAATGAGTAGTGTACTGAATTGTTGTCATACATACCTGGAAACCCTGGCTAGCTAGTGGAGAGGACAGACGACAGCAGCATCTTTGTCAGGTTTAAACTGAGTCCTGGTACGAGGTCTCTGTCAACTTACATCAACTCAGACTGGATTTCAAAAATTGCTGTTCATAGGCTGCAGGTAAAAACGCACCTTTTGGTAATTTAACGCTGACACAGAGGCCATGATCAAACTCAGAATCAGGAGGAGGAAGGACATAATTAACAATTTCATGGGACGTAAAGAAAAGTAATATAACCAGTAGTGTAATATGTAACACTATATTACTGTTGGCAGGGAGTAATGAAAATAATAATACTGTAAAAAAGGAGTAACGGGCAATAATAAAATATGTTAGAATTTTCCTGTTAGTTTTAGTCCCATTTTCGTCTTTTATGACCTTTATAGTTTTAGTTGAAGAAAACTCGTCATTTTCAGACTGGTTTTAGTCAAAATACATTTTATTCTTACTTTCAATCCAAACGCTAAAAACAATAGCAGAATTAGCAACAGCAGAAGAAGAAGAGAAGGTAATATAGTGATGAATATCCTAATGATCCGAACATAAGCCGATTCTGGATAAAAGACGTTTCCTTTTTAAGACGGATTTTTGAGAAAAAGGCTCTTAAATGACAAAATCTTGTTTCATCATGAAGAACATTCACGCATTCACAACTCTCCTCTGCTCTCTGTATCCTGCACAGCAGAGTTATGCCCTGATTTCTGACCAATGAGAGAAAAATTTGGTCGCACGTGGCGTTTGTTTACAACTGTGGACCGCAAGAGACTTTTTGCGCGTGAACACAAACAAACCAAGTGACAAACTGCAACAACTGGATCATTTTTGCCCCTGAATCTGAACAACGCAAACGAGCCACAGGTGTGAACACGCTCTTAGTCAGAAGAATTGGTAGTCAGGAAATCAGACGGCCCTTTAGTCAGGAAATCAGACGGCTCTTTAGTCAGGAAATCAGACGGCCCTATAGTCAGGAAATCAGACAGCCCTATAGTCAGGAAATCAGATGGCCCTTTGGTCAGGAAATCAGACGGCCCTTTAGTCAGGAAATCAGACGGCCCTTTAGTCAGGAAATCAGACGGCCCTTTAGTCAGGAAATCAGACGGCCCTATAGTCAGGAAATCAGACAGCCCTATAGTCAGGAAATCAGATGGCCCTTTAGTCAGGAAATCAGACGGCCCTTTAGTCAGGAAATCAGACGGCCCTTTAGTCAGGAAATCAGACGGCCCTATAGTCAGGAAATCAGACAGCCCTATAGTCAGGAAATCAGCTGACCCTTTAGTCAGGAAATCAGACGGCCCTTTAGTCAGGAAATCAGACGGCCCTATAGTCAGGAAATCAGACGGCCCTTTAGTCAGGAAATCAGACGGCCCTTTGGTCAGGAAATCAGCTGACCCTTTAGTCAGGAAATCAGACGGCCCTTTAGTCAGGAAATCAGACGGCCCTATAGTCAGGAAATCAGACGGCCCTTTAGTCAGGAAATCAGATCGCCCTTTGGTCAGGAAATCAGACGGCCCTTTGGTCAGGAAATCAGACGGCCCTTTAGTCAGGAAATCAGATGGCCCTTTAGTCAGGAAATCAGACGGCCCTATAGTCAGGAAATCAGATGGCCCTTTAGTCAGGAAATCAGACGGCCCTTTAGTCAGGAAATCAGACGGCCCTTTAGTCAGGAAATCAGACGGCCCTTTGGTCAGGAAATCAGCTGACCCTTTAGTCAGGAAATCAGACGGCCCTTTAGTCAGGAAATCAGACGGCCCTATAGTCAGGAAATCAGACGGCTCTTTAGTCAGGAAATCAGACGGCCCTTTGGTCAGGAAATCAGACGGCCCTTTAGTCAGGAAATCAGACGGCCCTTTAGTCAGGAAATCAAACGGCCCTTTGGTCAGGAAATCAGACGGCCCTTTGGTCAGGAAATCAGACGGCCCTTTAGTCAGGAAATCAGACGGCCCTTTGGTCAGGAAATCAGACGGCCCTTTGGTCAGGAAATTAGACGGCCCTTTAGTCAAGAAATCAGACGGCCCTTTAGTCAGGGAATCTGACGGCCCTTTAGTCAAGAAATCAGACGGCCCTTTAGTCAGGAAATCAGACGGCCCTTTAGTCAGGAAATCAGACAGCCCTTTAGTCAGGAAATCAGACGGCCCTTTAGTCAGGAAATCAGACGGCCCTTTAGTCAGGAAATCAGACGGCCCTTTGGTCAGGAAATCAGCTGACCCTTTAGTCAGGAAATCAGACGGCCCTTTAGTCAGGAAATCAGACGGCCCTATAGTCAGGAAATCAGACGGCCCTTTAGTCAGGAAATCAGATCGCCCTTTGGTCAGGAAATCAGACGGCCCTTTGGTCAGGAAATCAGACGGCCCTTTAGTCAGGAAATCAGACGGCCCTTTAGTCAGGAAATCAGACGGCCCTATAGTCAGGAAATCAGATGGCCCTTTAGTCAGGAAATCAGACGGCCCTTTAGTCAGGAAATCAGACGGCCCTTTAGTCAGGAAATCAGACGGCCCTTTAGTCAGGAAATCAGCTGACCCTTTAGTCAGGAAATCAGCTGACCCTTTAGTCAGGAAATCAGACGGCCCTTAAAACAGGAAATCAGACAGCCCTTTAGTCAGGAAATCAGACGGCCCTTTAGTCAGGAAATCAGTGGCCTGCTGACAATAAGGTGGGCCCCAATTACAAGAACCCAGTGGAACATGACGTGAGGAGATTTGACACTGTGAGCTGACAACACAGAGACTGCTGTACGTACACAGACAGGATAACAAGCAACAGAACGCAGGTGTGACAAAGAAACAGGTGAGACTCATGAGGGGCAATCAAAAAAGAGGCACACACAAGGACAGGAGGTAAAACTGAACTAGAAACACAGGGTGTAAGAACAACAAAATAAAAGTGACAACAGAAAAAAAAACACACAAGACATGGATCACAAAGAACAAGACGAAGACAAACTCTGGAGAGTCCACAGAAAGGGCAACACATGGCACTCATGAACTCTCAGATCTCCCTCCTCTTACCTTCATCCTCTGTTCAAAGTTTAAAGCTTTTAATGGCACCAAGCATTTAAGGGGTCTGAGAGTCAACCTTCAGACCCCCCCCCCCCCGAGAAGGAGTGAACATTTTATTTTATTTCCTGAGAAAAAAAAAAAACCCTCAGACTGACCTCCTCCCAACACACCAAGCTGAATAATTTCTCGCTGTGATCGCCCTCGATGTCCTCCGACACACATCATATCAATCCCAGCCTCGTTCTCCTCCTAATTCTCCCACGTGCTCGTGTCAGTCTGGTCCAGCAGACGCACATCATTTGTAATTATGCAAAACAGTCATTTCTCAGCGCGTGGAGGAAAGCAATTTTTCTATGCAAATGGTTAAATTCCCCGTGAGGGCCGCCGGCGGACGCGTGCGCATAAACGTGCTAATGATGAATGACGGTGGGCGATATTGGGGCCAGTGCACGTGCGGCCCCGATGAAACTGATGCACTAAATGCCATAAGTGTCCTCACATTAGGTGGACTGGTCAGGGGAGCTGAGTCTGAGCGGCGCTGAGAGTCACACGTGTGACCATCAGTGACCAAACAGGATGAGGGGGTAATGAGAGAAGATCTGAGGGTGTGTGTGTGTGTGGGGGGGTACATTAAAGAATTTATTCTTTAATTTCAATAATTCCTTCAATCTGTTTGAGTCATTTAAATCCTGCACAGTGTCGTGCAAGTAAACCCCAAGGTTGTGAGTTTAACTTCTACTAATTTCACTTTAAATTGAGATCAAATCCTTTAAAGTGCTCCGATCACCTTCACCGCTACGTGAAACAACCTCCTGAACGCCACGCTCAGCAGCTCAGACATGAGAGAGGGCGGGAAACGCTGAGTGAGCTCAGAAACCAGAGACCGGCTGAGAAATGAAGAACAAAAGCACAAAGGTAGGCTGACATACAGAGGGCGCTATGGAGCTCCTGGAGTCCACGGTAAGGGGTCATCAGCTGCGTTTGAAACGCACAAAACCTGAATGCCACCAAAAAACAAAACAAAAAAAGGGGTAATGGAAACACCAAATTTTTTAAAGTTTTTTCGCTCTCTCTAAAGCCGCTGTTACACATACGGACTCTGGCGTTTATAGACTTCGCCTGTTGACTAAAACAGTAACGCCCACAAAAAGACTCCGGCTCTTAAAATGTTCCATGGTTACCGCCGGTTACACATTTAAATGTCGCAGGATGAGATTTCACTGCGCACTTCTAGTCGTAATGGAAACACCGGCAAAGTGCAATTGTACTTTATCAAAACCTCAGAAATATCGCTTTAATTTGGCGAAAAAGTGTAACTGAAACGCAGCGATTCTCATCTTGTGGGCACACGACGATCATTGGGGCCACCGAAACAAACTAATTTGGAGTTTATGCCACATCATTTTTTTTTTCTCTTTAATTTCAGAATATGAAACCAACACAGTCTGGGGGAGATTTCTTTTTTTAAATTAGGGTTTATCACATAACTGTCCGTAGTTAAAGCTTTCTTAATCGCATTTAAATCACACATTGTTTTTTAAATTGATATCTTTTATTCATTTATTCTGACTTTCATCTCAGAATTTGACCTGATGAGGCCAAAAGAGGCGTCAATGATTTTGACTCAAAATTAAATTAAGTTGGGACAGGCAGTTTTTTTTTTTTAATCATAATTAATCGCATAATTAATCACAGCTAACCTTCGTTTAATAGCATTTAAATTGCACTTTTGTTATCGCGAGCTCACATCTCAGGATATGACTTGTTGTGCTCAGGAGGCGTCAAAGAGTTTGACTCAAAGTCAAGCCACGTTGGCGGCGGCGATTCTTTTATTTATATAAAGCGGTTATTCGTAAATTTAATCACAGTTAAACTGCTGGTTTATTATCTCTGTGAAGTGTTTTTCTGAGGGATTTATCTTAAATTCTTTAATACGCTTTTCAACAACAGAGTGGATAAACATCGTTGTTTTAAATTTTAATTTGTATGTTTGTTCTGGAATATTTTCTTATTGATAGTTTCGATGATGTATTTTTACTTTTTATTGAGATTTTCCTTCTTTTAGCGTGACGTTTGAACACATCATGATGGTGTTTTATTTACAATCACCGAAACATCATATTTGTGACCTGACCTTGAACGTAACTCTGTCACCCGGTTTAATAAACTTAGCAGCAAATCTAAAGACAGATTTCAGGTTTGAGGTTTTACAGCCCAACATGGACCAGGAGAGGATCATCATTGGGGGTGGGAATCCAGGGAACTCCTCGGTCAGATGGACCACAACATTAATCAAAGATTTCTTTCTTTGCATAAATGAATTAGCTTTGGTAATCCAATCAGAAGCCTGAAGACTCAAACAAACCATAGAACAACATCGGGACATCACCTGCGACCAGTTTCAGGCAGTTTAAGTAAAACAGGGTCAAATTACAGAGGTTTGAGTGAAGAGAGGTCTGTGAGACCAGAAGTTTGGCACAGCTGTGACTTTTAGGGTTTACTAAGAAGTTACAAATTCACTTTATTTCATTAAAAAAATATCTCTCTATATTTATAAATAGATAAATACAGCATATAGCATTCATCTAGCTAGCATAAAACAGACATAACACACCTTTCTGACAGCGATTGTTGTCGGAGTCATCGTCGTCTGCAGGACAAACCGTCTCCTCAAATAAAACGTGCAGATCATCTTTTTTTTTCTTTCTTCCATTTTTACTTTTTGAACGCTGTAAGTTTCCCCTTCCCGCCGTTCAATCGGTGCGTCACCGTCCCTCAAAAGCTTTCGGTTACGCAGGCTGGTAAGCCGGCAGTGGATCGATTGATTTGGATGATTGACACCTCTTTTGATTCGTCAGAGCAAACAGATTAGGGGGAGGTGCCAACATTTCTACCACACACACCATTGGCTAACCACGATGAAGCAAATGCACTGAATGGCTATCGATGGTTGTAAAGGACCTACACGGTTTACTCTGTTACCTTTATTTTGAAAGTGTTTTTTGGACTGGTCTTACCACTTCCCATGTGTCAGAATGCTCTTATTTTGAAAAGATGGAAAACCGGAAGTGTTGTGCAACGGATAAAAAAAAAAACGGCACGAGTGAACCTATAAGTTACGTTTTTAAAGTGTTGTATGTTCAAAAGCTGGTTGGTTGACGGAGGCACAAGGTTTGTATTTAATTTGAGACTTGAAGTAATTTTGTGGCCTTTTTTGTAGATTATTAGAGGTTTTTGTGTAAGAGTGTTTAAGCCTTTTTTTATCCTTCTTTTTTGCCATTTTACTTTCTTTTATTTTTATTTTGTTATTATTATTATTATTATTATTATTATCATTTTTTGCTCTTTTAATGTTTAAATTGTTTCTTTTAATATGTTTCGCCGCTGTGTGAAGCACTTTGAATTGCCTTGTTGCTGAAATGTGCTATATATATATATTTGTAGGTATCTGTAATTTATGGCAAGCCGTTTTAACATTTAAAAGCTGAGTTCGACTATCCGAAATTCGAATTACATATATCTGTAATTCAATTTTGCCTAGGCGAAATGTGAATTACAGATATCCATAATTCGAATTTTGACTAGGCGAAATTCGAATGACAGATATCTTGAATTCAGTTTTGCCTAGGCAAAATTACGTCACATTTGCCATTCATGTGTATTGGATGACTCATTTCGGATATCCAAAATGTGAATTACAGATATCTACAAATTAATTTTGGATATCTGTTATTTGAATTCAAGATATCTGTAATTCAGTTTCGCCTAAGCGGAATTCAAATTACAGATATCTTTAATTCGCCTCAATTTAAGATATCTAAAAATGTATTTATGGATATCTTAAATTTAATTTTGCCAAGGCGAAATTCATTTGTAGATATTTGTAATTCACATTTTGGATATCCAAAATGACATTTTGGATATCCGCAATGAGTCCTCCAATACACATTAATGGCAAACGTGACGTAATTTCGCCTTGGCGAAACTGAATTCAAGATATCTGTAATTCGAATTTCGCCTAGTCAAAATTAGAACTTTGGATAGTCGAACTCAGCTTTTAAATGTTAAAACAGCTTGCCATAGTCAGTACGCTGACAGACGAGTTGTTGACAGACGAGTTGTTGACAGACGAGTTGTTGACAGACGAGTTGTTGTTCCTCAAAAACTTTGAGTGTAAAATAAAAAGTCAGGATACTTTTCTGAGGGTGCAAACGTGGTCTCTCATACCTCGCCTCACCTGACGCTGGAGTTTAGTGCTACATATAACAGATGTTTCCCCACCCACTCACCCAGATGGCAGAAATCATGGTGTATCACGACATCCTTAGCATAAATTTAACGCACTGGAAGAACAAAGAGACAGCACTCAGGAGTTAGGATTGCATTACAATACTGCATCAACAATAAGACTTTATTCACAACTTTGTTTACACCGATAGAACAAAATATCTTCTGTTTTTGACGCTTTTTGGTTTATGTACAGAGTTGATGCAACAGACCAGGCATCTACTGACGTTAATGGAGGGTGTGGGGAAAGAACAAATTCCTCTTTAAATTCTTCTTGAAGCTGTTGTTGGGAGCATTTTCCTGCAGCGCGTTTCAATGTTGTGATGAAAAGATGAAGTCCGTCCCAGTAACATGACACCATCTTGCTGCAGTGTTGCATCACACTGATACTGCACCGCCTTTCAGCTGGCTTCATCTGCACACTTCAGAGATGATAATCCTTGGCTTTAGCACTTTTAAGGTCACTGGAGATTCTCGTGCAATACAAAAGTCAGAAACAAAGTGAAGCGACTAAACCGATATTTGTTTGTTTGCTTGAGGCCACAGGACAGCACGCTTCTCTGCTGCATACAGAGCCATGCAGGAGTAGCAGAGTGTTTGCAAGTCATACTATAAAGGATTCAAACAGAGATGGGACACACGTCTGCTGCTGGATCACGATGAAACTGTGCACTCACTGTCAGCCAATTACAAGCAGTGAAACCGAGAGCTTGTTCACCAAAACTCATCTTCAGAAAACAGATTTCTGTCACAGAGGACGGTCATCGTTTGCCAAGATGAATCAATCTGAAAGTGGGTTGTGTTCGATCTGTTACAAGAGTTACCAGAGAATCAGAAAAACCAGGAGAAAGACTCACAGGCTTTGGTATATCAGAGCTCTGACTGTCAAACAAGGTAAGATTAGTTACAGTAAGGGCCTGTGTCCACTTACGGCTTCCTCTTTAAGGGCCAATGAAGGTTAACCTTCTTAGCACAAAAATCAGTCATTTTTGATTCTTCTTCAGACTCTTTGATTGTTGAACTGTAAAATAAGGTGAAACCTTAAAATATTTTTACTGCAGGTGCAGGTGACAACTACCCTTAAACTGAAGCTGTGAAAAGTGCCGTTGATGGACACAGGCCCTTACTGTGGTGTTACTTTAAAGATTTGTTAAGATTTCTGTTCGTTTTCCAGGTACCAAACAGGCCACCTGGACTTTTTATTATTATTATTGTTTTAGCCCTAAAAGATTCCAAAATCAGCGCTCATCTTCTTTTCTTTGAACTGTTTAAATTTTTCTCTTGCGCGAATGGTTGAAGAGTTACGGTAAGAAGAGCAGTTTGCATCGATTACTGCCTGTGATTGGGACGTCGTCGCACGTGGATTCCTGTTCAGTACCGTAACACCCCAGATACCAAACTAAAGCCTGTTTTTTTCTTCTTCAAGGAGCCGTTTGAATATTATTATGGTAACTTAAAGAGAGCAGGCAATCTGACGGGTTTCAAGGAGGCCCAATGAGGGGGAAAAAAAGCAAAAAAAAAAAAAAAATTCTGTATAATAATAATAATAAAAACAAAAAAATTTCTCAGAAATTTAAGGTCTTCAACTATAATTCCACATTTGAAAACTTTAAAAAGTCTAAAACATACATTTTGTACAACAAAGGACTTACTGAGTGTTGTGCAGCCTAAAAACTAAAGTCAGAATGACTATTTTTTGCTAACCGAGCCACCGTAAAGAGTTTTGATCCTTATAGGTGTATATATATCTTATTTGGAAGATTTGTATGAAAGTAGTTTTTTTTTTTTTTGCCTTTTTAAAATTAAAGTTTGTAATTTTTCAGTCCCCAATTTCCACTTATTTTGTACTTTTAGTTTGGTATTTGTTAGTTAAGTAGTAGTTTTTGTGTATTCTGATTGGTGCGTTTGCCTTTGACTTCAACGTGTCTTTGGTTCGGCTTTCCTACGACCCAGGCAGCTTTTGAACCCCGTTCAGTTTGAAAAATTCTGACAGTGGACGATGTAGACAATAAGATGTTTATGATGGATGGAAACCATTGGCTGCCATGGATAAAGACATTAAATCCAGGATTATTATTTGGTGTATAATCTTTAAATTTGTTCAAATAAATCCAGTTCGTCTGAAGATGAGTTCAGGAAAACGAGCCTCAAAGTGTCGCTGTGAACTAGTTTTACCTGCAGTACAGGTTGAGCTACTGTAAGTGTACAAATAGTCCTTTGATGCTACATAGAAGAGCTGCTATTCCAAAGCGAGACCATCCTCTTTCATCATAAAAGTACTCGTCTGAAACACTTCATTTCACAATGGCCTAATCGCAGAAGATTACCGCCATCAAAGTTATTCAAAGACTCTCAAACTTTAAGACAGGAGGGAACTCTCTGCCCTTTACGTTATTAAAGACCGCCGTGTTTATCAGAGGGATTTTCATTACCACGCAGCACAGCAAACCTTTAGCCTCACGGGTTAATCCACGGGAATAAGACCGTTTTGGAAATGAAGTGCTGCAGCCTAGCCTTGTTTCCACGTGGCTGGACGAATTCATCAACACATCTACTGTGTTTTTATTAAGGCAGACATGAGTGTAACTTCACTGACAAGCCACCAGAGACGACGCTTCAGGATGGAGGGATACAAATATTGCTTTCACAAGGTGTTGATGAGATTTAAACCCAAGTCCAGTGTTGCTCGGTTTCTTAAGACCAGATGAAAGACTTCCCCTGAATTCCATTTGTAGCCGTAAAATTTGTGTAAAGGTGAAAAATGGTCGTGGGAACCTCTCAGATTGATGGCACTGTCCAACTAACGGTACAAAAACACAAATATATGACTTCTACAACGACTTTAATACAAAAAAACCCTCTAACTGAAGTTATTTTGGTGATACTCAAACTGTAAGAGGCGTTGAATCCATCAAACACCCATTAGGTCAACCCTCACACACCAACCCAAACAAACTATGAGAGATACACAGAGGAACATCTTTAGAACTGTCAGAATGTGTTTCAGTGTCACTTTGGAAAACAGGCTGCGAGGGGGATGGAGGGTCTATCTATGTACACGACTGCTTCAGTGGATTCCTGGCACAACGTTTACTAAGATGGAGAAGAGAGGAGAGGAAAGAGGAGGAGGAGACATTCTAGGGAAGGAAATGGGAGGGAAAGGAGACGAAACAAGGATGGGAAGAAGGGTTGACAACAGCGACTTCATTTAAAGTAACAGGAAGTGAAGAACGTCCACCACATGAGACAGCAGACAGAGAGGAGGAGGAGGAGGAGGAGGAAGAAGGTCCATCAGGAGGAGGCGCTCCTTCCTACTGAGGAAGAGCTTTCAGGATGGCGTTCACCTCCTCAGCAACCGCCGTCAACGCAAACTCGAACTGATCCTGCAGAGAGGCAAAAAACGAGGGAAGGAAGAGAGAGGAAAGGGTTAAAGAAGGTGGAAGAAGCCAGAGTTTGACGCCAGTAACCCAGGTGCTAGACCGGAGTTGGTTCAACTTGAGCATCATGAAAGAATCAGCTTCCTTTTTCAGCAGCACTGCATCGCTACACCACAGAATACTTCACTGAAATCAGAGGAGCTCCTGTGTTACCTTCAGGATTTAATACAACGTTTGCTATGACTCAGTTCAAGCTCTGATTCGTGACGTCCACTTGGAAAACGACTAAACCGGTTGTCTTGAAAAGTAAGTAAAGGTAATCTGAGAACTTGTGTGGACTTAATTAAAAGTCTGAAGATTTGACGCTTTATTTGCTGGAGGTTAAATTTATTCTTCTTCCACAGTTAACCGGGGTCAGTTGAGTTAAAAACATCCATCCATCATCTTCACTTTAGTCTTTATGGGTCGCAGGAGGCTGAAGTCTAACCCAAAGGACTTTGGGCACAGGGCGGGGTACACCCTCAATAGGTTGGCGGTCAAAAAGAAAAAGTCAGGTATACTCTGTTCTTTAAAGTACTGCATTAAAACATCTATTTTTTTAAAGTAGATCTAAAATCTGGGTTTGCAGTCTGGGGGCTGAAACATAAAGAACTGGTGTCTGATTGGGCTGAACCAGCACTGGAACTGGCTTTGTAGAACAGGGGTACCTTTAAGGACATAAACTCTGTGTTCCTGGATCTGCCCAATTCTCAGAAGGCCAGTTTGTCAAAAAATTCAGGGGGCCCATCAGCTGGAAATCAGAGGGCCTGTTAGTCCAAAGATCAGAAGAACCGTTAGTCAGAGGGGCCTTTCCTTAGAAAGCCCCTCTGTCAGTAAATCAGAGGGCCCATTAGTCGAAAAGTCAGGAGTACCTTTAGTCAGAAACCAAGAAGGCCCTTTAGTCAGAGTATTAGAAGAACTGTTAGTCCAAAGATCAGAAGAACCCTTAGTCAGAGGGGCCTTTCCTTAGAAAGCCCCTCTGTCAGTAAATCAGAGGGCCCATTAGTCGAAAAGTCAGGAGTACCTTTAGTCAGAAACCAAGAAGGCCCTTTAGTCAGAATATTAGAAGAACTGTTAGTCCAAAGATCAGAAGAACCCTTAGTCAGAGGGGCCTTTCCTTAGAAAGCCCCTCTGTCAGTAAATCAGAGGGCCCATTAGTCGAAAAGTCAGGAGTACCTTTAGTCAGAAACCAAGAAGGCCCTTTAGTCAGAGTATTAGAAGACCTGTCAGTCCAAAGATCAGATGACACATTAGTCTGAAAATTAGTCTGGATTTAGTTGATTTTCTTAAACCCAAAGGAATTTTTGGACTAACAGGTCTCTGGGGGGCTCCTTCCTGCACACGTGACATTTAGAAATCTGGGCCCCGTGGAAAGACGCCACATTGGGTACTGTCACTACAACCAGACGTGCTGTAATCACACCTCCATTAAACAAACCACTTCTTAAAACGCTGAGTACATCTTCGTCTGGTCTGTTGATTTGACTTAGCAGGAGGTTCTTGTTGGATTTTCTCCCTGGGTTTGGTCTCTCAGGCTGTCGTAACTCTGTGGTTATTGGATCTCTGGATTCTCTGCTGCCTGGGCTCAGACTCTAACCCTGCTCTGCTTGTGCACTGTTTAATTAAAAGCGTCTGGAGCTGCTCGCTAATGGAGGACCAGGCTGCACCGAGCGGTGTTACACATACAGCATCATCAATCATTCATGTTAATATTAATTAATGCAGTCAAACAGCATGGTGGTGAACTTAACAGCTCCGTGCCGGCTGTAGAAACCACTTCATGTTTACATCCATGGAAGTCGTCACTTAGTCATGTCCAGAGCGTGACTGTTTCTATGCATTACATCATCAGAGGAAGCTGAAAACAAACGACGCGAGCAGCATCTTCTGCTGTCAGACTCAGAATGAAATCAGACAGCTCAAAGAGGAGCAGGATGCATGGTTTAATAACGCCTGGATCGATACCACTGATGTTATAAATGAACTCCTTTTTTTTTCTTCCTAATTATGTCTACAGATCAGCTCGTAATTGAAGTTCCCAGACTGACCCGGCGTTACTCTGCGGGAGGAGGCTCCAGTTGCTTTAGGTGAAACTCTAACGTCGTCTTTAACAGTGGAATAACTCGTGTTTTAACGGACGCTGTGTTCTCTATCTTTAATATCTGCTGACATTCGAATGTTTGACTTCCAAAACCTCCATTATTCACTCTTCAAACAATCAAAGAAGTATAAGAAAAGTGAGGAACCGAAGAGTGCAAGAACTCCATTTCCACATCAAAACTCACTCCTGGGTTTTCACTCACTTCATAAAACTAAAAAGCTGCCACAGAACTCCTGATAGCCGTGGTTTAAGAGCAGATTATTACACCTATTTGAATTCCATACATATTCCTGAGTGATCTCAGCAGACCTGACCATAATACCTGCCTTATTACTTCTCAGAAATCGATTGATCTTGCCTGACGGGGAGAAATGAGTCCCCCCCAAAAAAAACCTTCTAATCCAGCCGATCTGACGAAGGGGCAGGAGGAATATCAGATGGGTTTGAAATAAAAGAAGTTTTATTGATGGTGTGACGGATTGTTGGAGAAAGTATTGTGATGTGAAGGTCACAGGTTGGAGCCCGGCAGCTGTCAATGACGAAGCTTTGATTCAACGATGAAGAAAAAGGCATTTTTAGAGACTTTAAAGATGGACTAACTCAAAGTGAGTTCTGCAGACTCTCCTGACGCTGCTGAAGTTTAATTCTTACAGACACAAGCCTTCACTCACACCACGCATCAGATCTTTAAAGGATCGTACCCCGCTACACCGACGATCCACCGATCAATCGACTCCATCATTTATCAGTCCATCCCTCCATCACCCTGTGGTTTTAATCATCCATCCATCCATCCATCCATCCATCCATCCATCCATCCATCCATCCACCTGTTGTTTTAGTCATCCATCCATCCATCCATCCATCATTTATCAGTCCATCCCTCCATCACCCTGTTGTTTTAATCATCCATCCATCCATCCATCCGTCCATCCGTCCACCTGTTGTTTTAATCATCCATCCATCCATCCATCCATCCATCCATCCATCCATCCATCCATCATTTATCAGTCCATCCCTCCATCACCCTGTGGTTTAAATCATCCATCCATCCATCCATCCATCCATCCATCCATCCATCCATCCATCCACCTGTGATTTTAATCATCCTTCCATCCATCCATCCATCCATCCATCCATCCATCCATCCATCCATCCATCCGTCCACCTGTTGTTTTAATCATCCATCCATCCATCCATCCATCCATCCATCCATCCATCCATCCGTCCATCCGTCCATCCATCCACCTGTTGTTTTAATCATCCATCCATCCATCCATCCATCATTTATCAGTCCATCCCTCCATCACCCTGTGGTTTTAATCATCCATCCATCCATCCATCCATCCATCCATCCATCCATCCGTCCATCCATCCGTCCACCTGTTGTTTTAATCATCCATCCATCCATCCATCCATCCATCATCCATCAATCCATCCATTTATCCATCCCTCCATCCACCTGTTGTTTTAATCATCCATCCATCCATCCATCCTTTCATCCATCCATCATCCTTTCATCTATCCATCCATCCATCCATCCATCCATCTATCCATCCATCCATCCATTCATCCATCATCCATCAATCAATCCATCTATCCATCCATCCATCCATCTTTTCTGTTATCAATTCATCCTTCCCTTCTTCTGATCATAAAACCATCTTCCTGTCCTTTTTTAATCAATGCATTCATCACTCCATCAACTCCTTTAATCCTTTCATCCATCTATCATCCAACAGTCCATGCATCCATCCTCCTCTTCTTTCATCATCCATCCATCTCCTTTCACCATCTATCATCTCTCCATTAATCAATAAATCTATCCACCAACTCTTCAACCATGCAACCATCCATCCGTCTCTCCTTTTATCCATCTCTTCTTTCATCATCTATCCATCTCTCTTTTCATCCATCTCTCCTTTTATCAATCTATCCACCAACTCTTCAACCCTGCAGCCATCCATCCATCTATCCATCCATCATCTCTATCTATCCATCTTACCACTTATCTTTCCATCCATCCATCCTTTCTTCACTCATCAGATCTGTTATCCATCTTCCTGTATTTCCATCCATCACTTTAACCAATTATCATCAATTCAAACATTCATTATTCATCAGCTCATTCATCATCCATCCATCCAACAGTTTTTTCACTCATCCCTCCATCTCTCTCAGCTATCTCTCTCTGAGCGAGTGTGGATGTGTTACCTTGGTCTGAACCATTCCCGGCCTCTGGTCCCTCAGGTGCTCCAGAGTGGCTGCAATATCAATCTCCTTGGCACCTGTCAAACACACACACACACACACACACACACACACACACACAGACACACACACACACACACACACACACACACACACACAGATTAAACATGAGGCTGCAGTAAAAGTTTCGACTTCTTCTTCATCACTTTAATGTTGTTGATGTTTGATTTTAACCAGGACGAAGTTTTGACGTTTTCTTGTTGTTCGTTTTGTAAATCTTGTAAATGTGTAACAGACTCAGAAACGTCACACCCTGAACTTTTAACCCTTTATGGCCACCACACCAAGTCTACAACAACCCAAACTTTAATAGAATGTATGTCCAGACTTATTGAGTAAATTGCTAAAAGGGGCAATAAATCTTAAAAAAAAAAGGCAATCTGAAATCTTGAAATGTCACAGCTGTATCCCTCAAAAATGTGAATGTGAAAAAACGTGATGAGGTAGGAGATCGTTAGATCTAGATCGTTTATACTGGATTTCTGCAAACACATTAGTGGAAGCAAACTGCGCTCTGGGACAAAACACTATGAAAGATTTTATATGCAGTGATCCAAATCCAAATCTACCGCCGATCAAAACTTCATGTGCAAATGGTAGCACCGGTGCGTCACTGGGCTCTAAATGGTTCATTTAACCATTCCATTATGGTTGTAACATATTTCCATAAGTTGGCTCTAACACACCGCTGTGCTCTTAAAAATGAGCAACAGAAACACGAGTCGCCGTGTGGCTGGATGAAAAATGAGACCAACTGGAAATTAACAACTTGATGCGCTTCATGCATAAAAGAAAAATGTAAATTTAAAGGAAAACACGCCTTAGAACAATCTGATGCATTACTGTTTCTGACCATATCAGTCAAGAAAAAAAAAAAAACCCTCGTTTGTTTACAGAGTTTTTTTTTGTTAAGTCATCAGATACTACAAAGACTTTTCTGGGCGCGTCAGTCACTGAAATGAGCTCTCTCATCCTTCAGGATGTTCTTCTGTAATTCGATTTGAGCGCTTCTGATCATGATGCAGCGTCTTCTGCAGAGACCGGCTGAAAGAAATTTACTGGAACATTTCCAAAACTTCAACTATTTGTCATTTAGACTCCAGAATATGTTAAAAAAAAACAAAAAAACAAAAAAAACAACCCGAATGAAATATTACTCAGCTGCCCTTCAAGGAGAAAGAAAGATATTTAAAAAGAAAAACGAGGAACGAGGGGATGAGGAAGATGACGGGGGCAATAATTACATTTGCAAAGAACAAAAGAAATAAATAAAACATTTAATTTGTTTTCTGTCACCCCTTCCTCTCCTCCTCCTCCTCCTCCTCCTCTTTCCACATCCAGAGGAGACAAAAAAAGCGCAAGATTTCTCTTTACCTCTTTCTTGTTGTGACACATAATAACACTTCTTTTTCTCCCTGGCATGAGGAGGGAGCTGAATGCTGGGAGAACGGCTCATTCACACCGTTTTCTTATTCTGTTTCACAGATTTTGGGGTCCCCCCCCCCCCCCCTCTTTCTCCCACACAATGGACCCCCTTCCAGCCAGGCAAAGCTGCAGCACACTACTCGCTGCTGTAGTTTCTTTTTTTTATGGCAGAGGAATTAACAAGCTGAGGGCTATTGTGCAGGTTCTGATAAACCTCAAATGGACGGTATAAAAAAAAAAAAAAAAAAAAAAAAAAAAGCTTCTCCTTTTTTTTTGCAGACGTGTTGGAGGCAAGAAGGAAGAGGGATGGTGTAAAAAAAAAAAAAAACAACAACTCTGGCCTCATTTTGAACTTCCCTCCTCTGCAAGCGCTCGCTTCAGGGTGGAGGTCGGGGAGTGGGGTTGAGGAGGGAGGAGGAGAAGGAGGGAGAAAGATGGTGAAAAAAGAAAGAAAGTCCTTGAAGAGGCCGTAAAAAAAGAGCGGGAAAACCGAAGCTGAGCTGGGAAAAAGAAAGACAGGGAGGCTGAAAAGCTCTGCAGCCCTCGATGGGTTTCATTTGATTCTGAAGGAGGAGGTGATGCTGTGAGGAGGAGGGGGAGGAGGGGGGGTCTTTTTGGAGACGTATAAGACGGGAAAAACAAAATGTGAGAACCACCGCAATACCTCCTCAACCCTGCAACACGTCTGTAGTACTCTCACGAATTTCCAATCAGGAGAAAAAGAGTGGGAACGTAGAGAAGAGGAGGAGGAGGTGAGAAGAGTCTTTGATCAGGACGGGGGAAGCCTGCAGACCTCGGGGGCCTCCAGCTTCTCAGGACTGACAAAAAGCTCCAGCATAAGAAGGAGGGAGAGCGGACATGTTTAGGAGGGAGAGCAGGGAGTTCTTTACACCCTCTCAGCCCACTATGATGTCATCAAGTTGGTTTGGTTTGTCGCGACGTGTTTGAGTTGAGGGTTTGTTTGATTTTTTTGTTATCAGGCTGTGTTAAAAACTCAACAAACACCTTTTACCTCTGCTTGTTGACACTGTGGCAAAAAGGTTCAATTTGAAAGGATAAGGATGGAACGATGAGTCACTCTCAACATCAAACATCAAAGCCCATCACCCAGCTGCCTGTTGACAGTGTGGTAAAAATGTCGGGTAGGGGGAAACTGGAGCAGCATCCTGTCCTGCAATCTGGGCACCACCACCAGCAGCAGCAGCAGCAGCAGGTGAGAGCATCTTCAAGCTGTGGATCTCTAACCCACAACAAGTGTTCAAAGTGGTGACGTTTGTTGCATTTGTTTAACGGTGTGTCGACGTCACAGTTCGAAGAAGAAGAAGAGCTGTGTACATGTATATTATACACACAATATTCTTGATGTTCCAGACCTTCAATTCATTACGTTGGACCTTTTTGAATTTTAGTTTCTTGGAGAAATGAAAGATTCAGCTCTCTTCATAATTATCTCACCTCATGATATCATAATTGCAACTAAATTAACTAATTATTGTGACTTTAAAGTCTCTTTAACATACAACAATCACATCTGACTTCACATGAAGTTTTCGGTCGACAGTTTGATTTAAAAAAAAAAACAACTTTTAGACTTTAAAAGTTTGACTAAAACTTTTTTCTCCTTCTTCAATCCATCCTTCATCGCTTTTACTTTTATTTTGAAAGGGTGTGGCTCAGAATTCACAGCACTGCGGTAGAGAATAAAAACTGCCGTATGGGTCCAAAGAGTGCATCATGGACTGAGATAATGAAGCAGATATTAATCAGCAGTAATTAAACAAAAGTGTGGACAGTGATTTAGCTGCTTTGCTTTAATAGGAAACATCATTTTCTCTTGCTGGTCAAAGTTATTATCTCTTTAAATCTCATCATTCCCAATGCAATCACTGACGCCAACGGACAAAATTACTTCATGTTCCTCATGTTGTAAATCCTTTTCATGCCAACAGAAAGAACATTCAATAAACTCACCTTTAGCCATCTTATTGAGGACCATGTCGACCAGGATGTAGGTCCCCGATCTTCCTGACCCGTCACTGAAAGAGAGAGAGAGAGAGAGCTTTTAAAATCAAGACCAAAAACTGCTGCTGGAAAATAAAAAGAGGCTTCAAACAAATGAAATGATTTAATCTGAGGTGTTTACTGCAAGTCAAGTAAGTCCACTGCTGCTGCCGCTCACGGTAACGATACATCTTATTTCACACCGTCTCTAAAATTCAAATGATTGTTTTTTTTTTTTTCTGCTCTGGAAACAGATTTAACAAGACGCTGGTGCTCAGCGTCAGAGAGGCAGTCAGAAAGATTTAATATGTTCTGGTTTGATGAGTCTCCTGATGCTATTTCAAGAGGATAAACAACTTCAAAGGTGTATAATTATGGAACATACAGACAGACGAACGGACGGACGGGGTTTTTATTTTGGGTCAGGATTTAAAGAAACATACAAACATCAGCTTTTCAGTGACAGCAGGACGGAAGCGAGAGTGTTTTTGTGACAAAGATGCAGAGGATTAATTCATGCATTTTAAATTTGATGAACACCTCTGTGGGTTTATATATGCTTGTGATGTGTACACATTAGGTCTAAGTGTAAATTACTATTATATAAATATTGTACATGTGTAATTCAATTGAAAAATCTGTTGATTGTTGTTCACATCTATGGATCTCTGTGCACATTTGTTCATGTATTTGTGCTTTTTTTTGGATCTAGTTGCACATTTTTCATTACAAACACGTTAAATGATTTTTGTGTGCATTTTTGATCTATGTACAAATTTCTACATCTTTGTAAGTATTTTTGCACATTTGAAGATTGAGTGTGTGCATTTGTGGATTTTTCATGCATTAATTTTTTTTTTTTTTTTGCACATTTGTTGATCCATGTACACATTTGTATATATATATTTGTTCCTTTGTGGATCTAGTTACACATTTGAGGATTTTTTTTCCAACATTTGTGGGTCTTTGCACATTTTAAGACCTAGTTTGTCCATTAAAGAATCTATAAGATTTGCACATTTGTGTATGCATTTGCACATTTGTGGATCTTTTCATGAATTCCTTATGTGTGATTTCTGTGCACACTTAACTATCTATAAATGCAGCTGTGGATCTGTTCACTGATTGGTGGATCCATGTATGCATTTGTCAATCAATGTTCACACCATATCGATCTACTTAGAGTTTGTGATACCAGAAATGCACATTTGTGAATCTTTGTACACATTTGTTGATCCATGTGTAATTCTGTATCTGTATTTGCACATTTGCATACCTGGTTATGCCTGTTTTAATGCACAATTTTACCAAAACTTGTGAATTTCTGCACGTTTTAAGATCTAGTATGTGAACTTGTGGATCCATGTGCACATTTGTGGCTCTATTTACACATTCCTTGCTACATGTGCACATATGTTGGTTGATGCAGACATTTAATGAACTATGTATTGCAATGATTAATCTGTGTACACATTTGTGGCTCTATTTACCCGTTAGCTAATTCTTTTACATACTTTTAGATCTATGCACATAGATATGAATCTTTGCACATTTGACAACCTACAAGTATTCATATGCATGTGACTTTTTTTATACCATGTGATTGAATCTTTGTGCACATTTGTTGATCCGTGTACACATTTGTTGCACTTGATATGTAAACGAAGCAGGTGATGCGTGTGTGCATCTGAGGTCTGCGCGTATGTGTATATGTGGATGGTATTTTTGCACATTTGTAGATTTATGTTCACATTTGCAGATATTTGGAAGTATTGTTGAATTGTTTCGCTGCATTAGTAGATTTATGTCAAGAACTGAAAACTGGTGTCTGCAACCCAACGTGTCCATTTTAATAGGCTGGTATGTTAGCTACAAACTCAACTTTGTGTGTGTGTGTGTGTGTGTGTGTGTGTGTGTGTGTGTGTGTGTGTGCAGCTGGTATGCATCCACCGTGAATGTTTCATTTTTAACCGCAAACTTACAAACACACACACACACAGCTGCATTTTTCAACACACCATGAGGCAGTAGTTGAGCAGTACCATCACAGTATCTGTGTGTGTGTGTGTGTGTGTGTGTTTGTATGAGTGCCTCCTACACATTTTGCACTATCACTCTGATCTCAGAAGGTATGTGTGTGTGACCGTGTGTGTGCGTGACCGTGCAGGTGTGTGTGTGTGTGTGTGTGGTGTGTGTCTCCCACAGGTTATTACGTCCTGATTAGATCTGTCGTATCGCTGCACCTTGCCAGGATCATTACAAGGCGATCAAAGATATGTGATGTGTCTGAGTCCGTGTGTGTGTGTGTGTGTGTGTGTGTGTGTGTGTGTAAGCAGAAGCCTGGGGGCTGTGAGTAAACACGTCAAGATGTCTGCTGCCTCCTTTCACTCTGGGTGAAAGGAGGCAGCAGAGACGAGGAGAGACAGAGAGAGAGAGAGAGAGAGAGAGAGAGAGAGAGATTACTGAGTCTAGCTAATATGACTCTTACTTTTGAGATTTCAACACATGGATACATATTGTTTGATTTTTACAAGCCCCGTATTTAAAATCTCTGAGTTGCAGCATCAGGTAACTGGAGGCTACCTGCAGCTGGATGGAGACGGGTTTTTATTCTCTGGCGCAGCCCGCAGTTCGGCCAAGAAACGTAGGGTTTCATCATCCTGGAAGAGCCATTACACCATATTAAATAATAAATCACTGAGCGCAGGAGAGAGCCGACAGATAAGAGGGATCTGTTGTGGGAGATATTTTCTGTCTCTAATCCAATCACTGCAGAGTTTTTCTGCAGGAAAGTGTGGCAGATTTTTCTCTTTAATACAGATTTAATTACGTCTCACTGGTCTGAGCTGCTCTCTGAAGGTGGTGGAGGAATGCAGATGTGATCACACACACCAATGCAGCAGATACATCCTGTTTCCATTTACTCATCCTCTCTCTCTCTGTCGTTCTCTCTCTCTCTCTTACCCGCTGGCTCTGACCGACATGCTGCAAACTTTGAAGTGCCTCCAATTAAAAGTTACCCTCCTCCGTGGACAGTTTGTCCAATTAAAACCACAACTTTCTGGCTAATTTCTCACTTTAAATGTTTGCCATCCTCCGCCGTGCTGACAAGTGACACAAGCGCTTGTAGGAAATTAAACGGTAATGTGGACCGGATAACAGAGACCACGAGGGAGCCGGCCGAGTCCGGCATCGAATCATCCGAGCGGGAAGTTTGTGGGTATCAGTCAGAAGGGTCTGCGTGTGCTCGTTAACCACGAATCACGGCTCAGTCAGAACAAACCGCGTTTCATAGCCTCCATGTGAGACGGTAAATTAATGAGAGAGACAATAAACGGTGTGGTCGGTCTGGTACTTGCCTGCAGTGGACAATGATAGGACACGAGCGTCCCCGGTAGCACTTGTTAACTTTCCTGCAAAAAAAAAAACAAAAAAAGGAGAGAAAAACAAGCTGAGTGTTAAGATCACAGATACAGAAACACAGACGCAGTGAGGACATCATGTTCCAGAGCTTCTCAAAGGGAATAACAGAGAACAGCACACGCAGCATCCACTTTCCACCTCACTGAGAGGAGCTACGACACACAGACGTGTCCCTGACGTATGATGGGTGGCAGACACACACGCAAACAGATCAGCAACCACCGTCATACATCATGGAACACTGACCCCGCTGCGTGTTCGTCATTCTGAGACATTTTCTGACCTTCAGCGTTTACGGTCTCACTTTTTAAGACTTTAACCAAACCGTCAGAGGGCTCATCCAACCGCTGTGAGTGTGTCACCCTGACCCCACAGAACACACACATTTACACAGTGGCGTGCACAGCCACATTCTGGCTCCTAAAAGGTCACTTTACAAGTGTTTGGGCTCCCACGATGACACCTCATTGGGTATTCTGGCTCCCAAGAGGGCATTTTAGTGCATTTGGGCTCCTAAGAGAGTACCTTATACCCCTTTTTGACCAAGCTGGTTCCAGGGCCGGTTCAGAGCTAGAGCCAGACGTAGCACCAGTTCTTTGGTTTTCCACAGACTAAGCACCAACTCTTTGCTGGGCCAGCAGAAAGAACCACGTTACGTCGGGGGCTACAGGCTTACGTCAGGGGGGCGGGGGCGGGATTATCGACCAATCAAAGCAGAGTCAAAACACGGAAGAGAGCCATTTTTAAAAAGACGAGGTTGGGGTAAGAGAGAAACAGAAGAAGAAGAAGATAATTAAACGATGGATTTCAAAGCAAAACAGCATGGCCGGCCCCCGTTAGTGGAAAAGCAAACGGTTTTTAACCGGCTCTAGCACCAGCCCTGGAACCAGCTTGGTTGAAAAGGGGTATTAGTGCGCATTTTGGCTCCAAAGGCAACATTTTAGCTTGTTGTGGTTCCAAGAAAGTCACTTTAAAAGTGTTTTGGCTCTTTGGGAACCGTTTTTGTTTTTATATTTATAGTAATGGATAAAATATGCAATCATTAATAGTTTTTGATTTTCAAAGGCATTTTGCCCCCCCCCATCAGTGTTTCCCATCCCACGTTGGGAACCATCGCCCTGGACAATCAGGTGATTGCTCTAGGGGAGCCCTTTGCACCAGGGGTCGTGATTGGCTGTGGTTGGGGTTCTCTCCTCTGGGCCCTGTGTCGGGGTCCTGTGCAGACGGCTCCTCTGATGATGTTTTCTCAGCTGGTTCATCAGTACTCAGCCAATATTTATATATGTGTGTGTGTGTGTGTGTGTGTGTGTGTGAGGGCCGTGGGTGGGGGCTATATGGTTGTGTGGGGTGAGGGTGTTTGGGTGGATTGTTGTTTTTAATGGTCTGTAAAGCACTTTGCGTTACATCTCCTTATAAGTAAAGTTTGATTGATTGATTGAAGGAGGACAAATAAACAGGCTAACTGGAAGAGAAAAGCGAAAAAATCCAACCAGGTACCCAACGGACGTTACGTCAAAAAAAAAAAAAAAAAAAGGCGTTAAGATCATTCGAATGAAAAAAGCCATTGACGGTGGTTTTAAAACATTTTTATTCCACGACCAAAGAAAAACGATTGGAGCAAATGTTTCCTCAGAGAAAATTCCGAAGTCAAATGTCGGCATTTTTTAGGCAGTTTAAAAAACATACTCCAATGTTTTCCAAGACTTGAGGTATCAAAACTGGATTAAACACTGCAAAAAACGGAAATCCAAGCACTGAAAGATTCTTGTACTGAGACTTTTTTATAAACTTAATGAGTAAACTTTTTCTGGCAGATTATTTTACTTTTTAGAGACAATTCAGACCAAATTTTTGTCCTTTAATAGCTTGAAAAAAAGACATGTTTGAATTTCACTTTTTGCAGTGTACCAGGCTCTTGAGTAAGGATCGTCTCTCTGATTGGTGGCAAAGCAAAGTGAGTCCCAGCGATCAATTCAGCAAACTGAGCCTCAGTTTTACCTGATCCCAGCTCCACGTGATCTGATTTTGTTACTGACGGTACGAACGCCCTCACACGTGTCTTCAAGATTAAAACCATCCTCTTCTTCTTCTCATAAACAGACCAGATATTAGCATTCAGATTTCTCGCTGCCCAACATACATGTGTCAAAAAGTCGAGCGCTGGCTCAGAGTACGTGTTTGAAACCTGGTAAAAAATTCACACCTTGTTCATCAACATTCACGGCAGCGGCTGAAAAACATCCAGCGAGGAGCAGAGAGGCGTGACTTTGATCCCAGCAGGAGATCATCTCTGATTCCGTCTCATGGAGATAACTCCAAATAACAATATTCAGCAGGAGCATAATGTGGAGAGGCAGTGTGTGTGTGCGTGCGTGTGTGTGTAAGTGTGTGATCCATTATGCATCACTCGGTCGAGGAGAGAAATTTTGGGAGGGGTTGTGTCGATGCTTTACTTCCTCTTTCTGTGTTTATTCACGCAAATTCTCAGACCGTCTGAAATCCTCGTGAAATCAACGAACACGCCTCGTCTCAGGAGCGGCGAGGAGAGACGGAACGAGATAAAAGAGGTGGACGGAAAGAGGAGGCAGAGAGAGGTTTGGGGGTTAAGAAGAAAAAAAAAAAAAAAGAGGCAAAAGCAACCAGGAGAGAAGAAGAGAGGAGGAGGTGGAAATCAAGCAAACCATGAGCAAGCAAAAAGGGCGAGAGGTCATCTCGGAAAAGGAAGAGGTGGAAACACAGGAGCGGAAGGAAGGAAGGACAGGAAGGACAGGAAGGGGTCAGGGGGGGTCGGGGGGGTCGGGGTCCGTGGGGCCCCTTGGTTGCAGAATCACAGTCTCCAATGATCACTTTTGTGACTATGCAACTGGGCTTATATTACTAGCTGCAACATCACAAAAATGACACTGGCAACCGCTAGTTAGCTGGTAAACAGGAGGGGGAATGACGGAGGGTTGGTAAGCAGTGCTTCGGTTGGTCAGTCGGTTATAAGTGAGGTTAAAAAAAAAAAGAAAACAACATGCTGGAGAAGAAGAAGAAGAAGAAGAAGAAGAGATCACGCCTTCCTCAAACCATCCAGGCGGTAAAAGAAAAAAAAGAGGGCAGGTTGTTAAAGTGAACGTACCACATCCTGCGTAATAAAAGTGAAAAATATCCCTCCGAGCTCTCTTCATTGTGTGCTGACCTCGCCGCCCCGTGAGTAAAGGCAATATTTCCCAGCTGATGGTGGGTGGCGACGCCCACCAGACCTTTTTTATAATAGCTGCGACCACAAACTCTCGCTCCTGATATCTCACTTAATTGATGAGCGCCAGCAGCGCAGGCAACACGGCGCCGATATATAAAACCGAGCCGGGGTCTGTCGCTCCGGAGAAATCCACAGTGAGTTAGGAGGAAGGAGGCGGGCGGCTCCCAGCTAATAGGTACAACAGTACATCAGTTTAAAGGAGGGCGAAGGCGAGGAGCGGCGTCCTGCAAGACGATGCATCCTGAATCTCACCGCAGGATGTTTGAGGACGCGTCTCCGACCACAAGACCTTCAGGACGGGGTCATCTATGAACGCTGATGAACTTCGACGAAGCTCGAATTACTCCACCCCTCAGCGCACCAATCGGACGCCGATACCAGCAAAGAATCAGAGATCTTTATCTCATCTGAGGGATGTTTTTATACAGCTTCTCAAATAAAACCAGAGGAGCTGTTTAACCGTGTGTGTCTGAACAGATGTGAGTCGTTCACTCACTCAGAGCTGAAGTACGGGGCGAGGAGCGAAGACTTTTACTGAGAGAGTTTGTTTATCTGAAGAACACGGAGAACTGAAGCCTGCTTTGATCATCAACACTGAAACCAGTGAGGTTCAGAAACAGCCTTCAGGAAACTTTCACACACGAGATTTACGACGACTATTCCAAAAAGTGAGCGTGTTTTTGAAATTTTTTTGTGTAAAATGGAACTAAATGGTGAAAGTTAACTTTTTTATTTTTAATTTTTATTTCTCAGGCTTTTTTTCACCATTTTATTTGTGGACGAAAGGACGATGGCGCGACCTGACCACCAGACCAAGCCCACGCCTGGAACTCAGCGTTTTTGTTGTTTAATCAAAAGTAAAGAAAAAAAAATATGAACAGAAACAGATTTTACCAAACAGTTTGAGACAAGGACAACAAAATACTGAAAAAAAAATGGAAAAGCTAAAAAAAACCCCCAACAATTAGCCCATCAACCAGGTTGGTCACATGACGGAGTTAAAGGAGGAGACTCCAGAGAGGCTGGCTGTGTCTCTGTTCAGAGGACCCGGTCTTCGTAGACCCTAAAGGCTGAACTGAACTGAGACGGTCTGGTCTACGGATCACTTCCTGTTCGTCACCCTCGACGACATGATTAAATGTATAATTCATTCCATTCATCTTCTATACCGCTTCTCCTGTTCAGGGTCCCGGGTGGCTGGAGCCTATCCCAGCTGGCTAAGGGCGAGAGGCGGAGTACACACTGGACTGGTCTCAAGCCAATCACAGGGCTGACACATAGAGACAGACAACCTTTCACGCTCACACCTACGGGCAATTTAGAATCTCCAGTTGACCTAGTGAGCGTGTTTTTGGACTGTGGGAGGAAGCCGGGGTACCCGGAGAGAACCGTGCCCGAACCGGGATTCGAAACGGCGACCTTCTTGCTGTGAAGCAACAGCACTAACAGCTGCGCTACCGTGCAGCCCTAAATGTATAATTCGACATTTAAAACAATAAAGGAAGTTTGTTTTTGTTTTTTTTTCTCAGATAATTAATATTTATGAACTTTGCCACAATGAGAAGAATATTTATGATGCAAGAAATGTTTTTTATCTGTATATTACTGACAAAGAGCCCAGAAGAAGAGGTTCACTGCTCTGTGAGCGACTGCGTGAGCAAATAGTCCAACAATTTAAAAAAGCTCGAGTGGATGAAGTACATCGTTTTATTTATCTGTTCACTTAAAGGGTTTTTTGTCATTCCTTTGAGACGAACTTCACACCTTGAGTTTGGGCATCAGCTCTGCTTCTGACAGCTGCTGTTGCCAACAATCAACCGGACTCGTCAGGAGCAGCTGATTGGGTCTGCCCGGCTGACCACATGGGCTCAAAAGGTGCCCAATTAGCACAGTTTCCATCCTAAAGGTTTCAGATTTAAGCTTCTACTTTTTCTTCATCGTTTCTTTGAACGTCCTCCATGTTGGATGAAGAGTGATGCACAGGAGACACCAAAGAAAGGAGCTCCAGAAACCACCAGAAGACCTTCTCAGTCTCTGAATGAATAAAGGGGGAAGCAGGAAGGGGAAGGTGGGTGAAAACATTTTATCATTTTGCTCCTGAGCGTTTAATTCCAGCAGCAATCCCACAGCTGTTGTGCTTTTTTCTCTTTTCAGGACGTAAAAAGTGAACTTCTTTAGAAACACACGCTGGTTTTGTTCAGGTAAAGACAAAGTGAGGGAACCAGCTGCTTTGAGAGACAGACTTTAGTGTCTTTTGTTGAACACATCACACAAAGGGCTCCTCTAAGGCTCCGCTTTGGAAAATAACAGTTATCAAAGTTTTTTTTTTTTTTCTCCAAAGGCCTCTGAAAAAAAAAAAAACAACAAAAAACCTTCCAAAAACTTCCAGACGGCTCTTTTTAAACCCTTTGTGTTTTCACTATCGAGAATAAAAGCAGGCTGTGGTACTTTGTGGATGTTAAACCAAACCAAACTCTTGAGATAAAAGTCTTTGGAAGCTGGACGGTGAAGAAGCAGCTCGGTATAACTGCACGAGTCACACAAACCGGCCCACAGAGCCAGCGAGGGAGGCTACGTCTGACCTTTTCAGACATGATAAAAATAAAACAGGAAGCACTGGCAGTGGGTCACAGTCTTGGAAACATGTCTCACCCTGCGTCAGGAGGTTCCCTACCTGCGGAAGTCGAGGAGCGTCCGGCTGGTTTCCGGTACGTTCTGGTTGAGCCAGGTCAGGAAGTGGAACTGGGTGACGGTTCGTGTCTCGTTGGTCTGCATGTTCTTCAGGTAAAAACTACGAACCAGGAAGTCGTCGCACCAGATGTGTTCAGACACCAGGTTCACCTGCGAGGACACAGAAAACCCACCTTACACTCGAGCTGCAGGATTAGGACGTGTAATTACGTAATTGCACAAATCAGCTGCTCTGATTTTGTGTGTTTGGTTTGTGTTTTTTAACACGTTCCTGAAAAGCTGGGACAGGGTCAACAACAGACTGGGAAAGTTGAGGAATGCTCCAAAAACACCTGTTTGGAACATTCCACAGGTGAACAGGTTCACTGGAAACAGGTGAGTGTCATGATTGGGTGTAAAAGGAGCATCCCTGAAAGGCTCAGTCGTTCACAAGCAAGGATGGGGTGAGGTTCACCACTTTGTGAACAACTGCGTGAGCAAACAGTCCAACAGTTTAAGAACAATGTTTCTCAACAATGTCAAAGAATTGATGGATTTGATCATCTACAGTCCATAATATCATCAAAAGATTCAGAGAATCTGGAGAAATCTCTGCACGTAAGCAGCAAGGCTGAAAACCAACACTGAATGCCCGTGACCTTTGACCCCTCAGGCAGCACTGCATTAAAAACCAACATCATTGTGTAAAGGATATTACCACGTGGGCTCAGGAAGACTTCAGAAAACCATAGTCAGTTAACACAGTTCATCACTACATCTACAAGTGACAGTTCAAACTCTACCATGCAAAGACAAAGACATATATCAACAACACCCAGAAACACCGCCGGCTTCTCTGGACCCGAGCTCATCTGAGATGGACTGACGCAAAGTGGAAAAGTCTGCTGTGGTCTGACGAGTCCACATTTCAAACTGTTTTTGTAAATCATGGACGTGGTGTCCTCCAGGCCAAAGAGGAAAAGGACAATCTGGATTGTTCTCAGGTCAAAGTCTCAAAGCCAGCATCTGTGATGGTATGGGGGTGTGTTAGTGCCCATGGCATGGCTAACTTGACCATCTGTGAAGGCTCCATTAATGCTGAAAGGTACATACAGGTTTTGGAGCAACATATGCTGCCATCCAAGCCACGTCTTTTTCAGGGACGTCCCTGCTTATTTCAGCAAGACAATGACAAGACACATTCTGCACCTGTTACAACAGCATGGCTTCGTAGTAGAAGAGTGCGGGTACTGTTGATCAACTGAAGTTGTTCATCAATCAAGAATGGTAAAGAATTCCACCTCCAAAGCTTCAACAATTAGTGTCCTCAGTTCACAAACACTTATTGAGTGTTGTTAAAGGAAAGGTGATGGAACACAGTGGAAACATGAGCCTGAAGCAGCTTTTTAGGAACGTGATGCAGACATCAAATTCAAACTGAGGGAATATTTGCAAAAAAACCCAAAACAATAAAGTTTGAACAGTAAATATCTCCTCTTTGTCGTGTTGAATTTAGGTTAAACAGGATTTGTAAATCATTGTATTCTGTTTTAATTTATGTTTTACACAACAACAACACAGCCTCTTCTTCTTCTTCTTCTGGCTTTTCCATTTCTGGGGTGGCTGTTTGGTTTCCCACAACTTTTACGTCAAACACTGACCCAACGCTCCACATTCATGCTTGGGGCTTGGGGCCGGTCCGGTGATGATTCTTACCTCGTAGATGTGATACAGGTTGGATCCCTCGTCGGGCCAGTAGTGGTAGCACTGCTTCACTCCGCTTTCCACCAGGGGCGTCAGCATGACGATGACCACACAGCCGTTCTCCCAAACCATCTGCAAGCAAATCACACACTCGGTAAGAAGCATCACGGCAGCATTTTATGGACTATTTAAAAACAGGGGAAGAGAATCTCATCTGCGAGTCTGAACTACTCGGATCAATGTGAGATTATTATTTCAAGTCCTCGTTTATAAGACGAGAATCAAAGACATCTTCACCCTTCCAAAGTGCAACAGAGCGTCAACATTTCAGTTTTGCAGTTTGGTTGGATGAAATCTCTCAAACACTTCAGGACTTCATGTTTTTGTGTGTTTCAAACTTCAGACAGAAACTAAAAGCCCGTCGAGCCCGGTGGCACGAGAAGTGATTGCTGTTGGGGCGTTTTCCTTCCCTCAGCTCGGCCATTCTGCAGCGAGACCCCCGACACGCCGTCGTATTTCCCCTGCTGGCGTTCATTTCTCACAGCCGGAGGGGTGGGCCGGCTCTGGAGATCCATTCAGCTCTGATCAGAGGTAACAGTCCGCCGTTAATGGAGGCCATAAAACAATACCGCTCCCACATCATCACGCCACATAATCGAGACGGCTGCACCTGCCGCTCGGTCGGAGCGCTGCTACACCTTACCGGAGACTCAACCGTCATTAATTGCGGCGGGTTTTGAATTCCTGCGTGTCCCCTCTCAGCTCCCACAGCTCTCCTGATTTGGTCTCACAGATTTAAAGATGTGACGCTGCACTTTTTTTTTTTCTCTTTTTTTTTAAGGAATGGTGTTAATTTACCGGAGCTGCATGATGAGGAGACACTGGAAAAAGTATTTTTAATAAATAAATCTAAATTGATCTCTGATCTATCCTTTCAGACAGTCAACTGCACCTTCTGTTAGTCTGAGCGCCGCGCTCCGTCACACGGGTGCATGAATCACATTTTGGAAGTCTGACATGATGGTTTTTCGCTTCAGCAGCGTCCTGTTGGGAGGACGCTGTGTGCCGTGATGTATGAGGTGTAATAACCTCTACAGCTCCTGAATGAGGAGGCTGATAAGACGACGTGAGGTGGATCAGGCTACGACAAACAAAAGATCCACGATGAGAAGTTTTTCTGGTTCACGGATCGGACTCGGGAGCCGGATACAAACTGTTCCGGTAATTTTGGTTCTATTCTCCATCTTTTGGGTAATTTTGTGTCCACGCTGCATCATCGTCCTTATGACACCTTTTCCCACGGCGTAGACAAACTAATGTCCACACTCCACTTCACCAGCCAACAAGATAAGTTGTTTGTTCGACTCGGAACAGCGAGGAGGTCAAATATGAGACACTTCTCTCATAAACAGAGAGGTTTACAGACTCCACTTTGAGGGAGAAGAAACGCTGACGGCAGGTTCAGATTCTCCTGGTCTGACCTGCTGGACAAACTCTGTGAATTACATGCAAAGTAAAAAAAAAAATGACGCAAGTAAATACAGTTTGGCGACAGGAGTAGCACTAAATCACAAGCTGAAGCCTTCCCCTTTAAGAATGTGGCCTTATGGGAAATGTGGGTGTGACTTAACCGTTGTTGTACTGACGTCAAAAAAACGCCGCTCACGCCGGGAACAGGACGAACAATAAATCACGCCAACGAAATTCCCTAAAGTTTTTGTGATTGGCTGAAATACTTTCAACATGATTTAAATTTCTGTCAGTTTTCATCTAACAGACATTTTTAATAAAAACAGAGAAAAAAAAGCTACAAAAAAAATTACTTAACAACAAAACTTAACTTCTTTGTTCAAAAGAAAAGAAAAAAAAAGAGACACTGAAGACGGGAAAATCAGAGCAGACCGTTTGTTTGTCAGTGGTTCAGTTTAAAGGAATAGTTCACCATAATGTCCAGTGTTTTTAATTTTTAGTTTTAGTTTTTTATAAAATGCATGAAGATGAGAGAGATGAAGGTTTTGGTCATAAAAACATACATATAAATCTGCTTGATAAAACATTTATAAATAACACTCATCAGATTAACAAGAGCCGAGACACACTCCTTATGTCCAACCAGCAACCCCAAAAAAGTCCCGTTCAAAAAGTCAGTGATTGAATGATGATTAAATGTGCTTTGAATTGTTTTGCTTGGATTCATGGTTCAGTTGATGTTTCATTCAATTATGTTGTTTCAACAAAGATCATGTTAGAAAAAGTTGATAATAAGGAAAGAAAAAAAAAAAGCAAAAATTCCAGGGAATTTTTTTTTTTTTTTTTTTTTTTAGAAAAATTTGTTCGAGCAACAAATCTCTTAAAATTTCTAATATTCTCAAGCTAAAATTTCAGAAAACTTTCCTGAAATTTACTCGAAATTTTCCACCAATTTGAACCCAAACACAAATCAAAACAATCCAATCCAAAAAGCACATCTGGTGCAGATTTAAACTTGAGATGAAACAACAACAAAAAAAAAAAACTGAGCCCATCAGTGTTGGTGTGCCAGGCTGTAAACCTGTTTTTAAAATCAGCACTTTAATATGGACTCTAATGGGACTCCTTTAGCTTTTCAGGACAGCTCCCAGTGGACACCTGAGGAACTGCACTTTTTTTTGCACTTCAGCAGTGGCTTCATTTTGTGAGGCTGCTGCGTCGACAGAAAACATCGTCTGGATGAAAAGCTCTCGTACGTGTCGTTGTGTGATGGAATCAAAAAAAAGTTGTTGTTGCTGAAACTGAAGGAAATAAAGGATCAGTTCTGGAGACCTGAGCCTCCGTCTTTCTCCTTCCTCCGTCTCCAGCCTGCTCAGTCACCAGCTCCTCTGAGGAAAGCAGCTGGAACAGACCATGTTTGACAAGGGGACCTTTCCCTCACACACAAACACACACCCACTGCTCCCACATTATTCCCCCTGACACACACTTATCCGCCCCGACTGGCCAGAATAACTTATCGATCTCCTGCTCCAGATTCAAACGCAATCCAACATTTGGGACGGTGGGAAAAGAGTTTGTCGTCCCCTGAATTCATAATGTGTCCCACTGTAGGCTGCTCTGTTTGAGTGTGTGTGTGTGTGTGTGTGTGTGTGATAGTGAAGGAGAGATTAATGACGACATCCGTAGAACAAGCCGGTCTCCCGTGTGGCGCGCTGTACTAATAAAAATCGGCTAACTCTTGTTTTAGAGAGAGGAGTGTATTGATTTTTGTTCTCCAGTGTGTGTGCGTGTGTGTGTGTGTGTGTGTGTGCTTTCTTACCTGCCAGAAGTCAGCCACGGTGGAGGGCAGGGGGCCTTGAGTGGCGATGTAGGCGGGGTTCCTGGGATCATGATCCATCTGAGAGGAGAGGAAAAACAGGAAGGAGACCAAAGGTCAGATCTGCGGGTCGTAAACATTTTTTTACAGGATTCTCATCTGTACACTCTAAAAAATGATGTTTTGGTTTAAGTACACTTTGCATCTTAAATCTGTGTTAAATTGCAGGTATCCACCATCTGTCCCTGTTCCTCCGCTCACAGCTGGGAGCGTCTCGGTGTAGGAGGCGAGACTTTTCAGCGTCTCAGCTTCCTCCTGACTTTAATGGAAATTACAGAAACATGGCGTAGGCGTCGAGAGCAAAAAGCAGGAGGCGACTGCGAGGTGAACTGGCGAGGAAGTGAGTGACACCCCTGCCTATTACCATGCAAATTGTACGGTAAATGTAATAATTAGGTAGACCAATTTAGCTGGGAGCGGTTACAGAGGCAGGACAGATCATTTCTGGGGGGGTTCCTTGATCAAACGTCTTTAATGGTTCTTTGTTCCCTCTTTTGAATACCAAACAACAATACAGCTCTGATGGAGTAAAAATGCAGCAGCGGAGAGGGAAAAAGGTGACATGGTACCAGGGAGGTTCGCTCATTAAAACATCCACAGCTGCAGGCCGGGCCGCCAAAGAAAAATAGCTGCAGGCTAGAGTGTGTTTTGAGGCTTCAGACGGTGGTTTGCCAGAGGGTTACACCTGTTTAAGTCCAGAGGTGCGTGGACATCTCTGTGTATGTGCCTTTGTTCTACGCTGAACGTGATGCATTGTTTTGATGAAGAGACGCTCTACTTTTACAGCAAAGGACTCGGCCTGAAAGCTTGTTTCTCTGACAGCACGAGTTCAGTCAGTTCACTCGGACTCTTGGGAGCGCCACTGTTCAGGGAGCGGGACAGGTCAACCCAGGAGGTGGTTCTCACATTGCAGTTCCTCCAACTTGGTTTACAAATGATCGCAATATTGGGAAACCACTCCAAATCTTGCCCTTTACAATCATCAGATACAAACATCCTACGGTGGCCCTGAGAGCTCACAGCACGGCAACTTAAAAAAGCACATGCAAAAAGACAAAACGCAAACATTAAGAAAACAGCTTCATCAGTTTGACAACACATGCGCAGAATTTAGAATATGCGCTGCAAAGACCGCAACACAACACGTTAGAAAACAAACTGCAAACAAACCGCAACACAACACGTTAGAAAAATGCGCTGCAAAGACCACAACACAACACATTAGAAAAATGCGCTGCAAAGACCGTAACACAACACATTAGAAAAATGCGCTGCAAATAGACTGCAACACAATTCATTAGAAAAATGCGCTGCAAAGACCGCAACACAACTCATTAGAAAAATGCGCTGCAAAGACCGCAACACAATTCATTAGAAAAATGTGCTGCAAAGACTGCAACACAACACATTAGAAAAATGCGCTGCAAAGACCGCAACACAACACTTAAAAAAATGCGCTGCAAATAGACCGCAACTCAACACATTAGAAAAATGTGCTGCAAAGACCACAATGCAACTCATTAGAAAAATGCACTGCAAATACACCGCAACTCAAGACATTAGAAAAATGCGCTGCAAAAACCGCGACGCAACTCATTAGAAAAATGCGCTGCAAAGACCGCAACGCAATTCATTAGAAAAATGTGCTGCAAAGACTGCAACACAACACATTAGAAAAATGCGCTGCAAATAGACCGCAACACAACTCATTAGAAAAATGTGCCGCAAAGACCGCAACGCAACACCTTAGAAAAATGCGCTGCAAATAGACCGCAACACAACACATTAGAAAAATGCCTGCAAATAGACCGCAACACAACACATTAGAAAAATGCGCTGCAAATAGACCGCAACACAACACATTAGAAAAATGCGCTGCAAAGACCGCAACGCAACTCATTAGAAAAATGCGCTGCAAAGACCGCAACGCAACTCATTAGAAAAATGTGCTGCAAAGACCCCAATGCAACACCTTAGAAAAATGCGCTGCAATAGACCGCAACGCAACACATTAGAAAAATGCATCGATTGCCGTAGTTCAGATATAAGTCGACATGTATTATTTAAACTCGGGATATCAAAGAGACTTTGCCGTTTAGTGACCAAGCAACAATTTTTAATGGAAACGTCAGATATGAAATCAGAACACATCAGTGCTCACTGTGTCAAAATTCAGAGCCTGATGTTGACCCTGGAAAAGGAACGATGTGAAACTATAGAGAACGTGGAGTCTCTGAAATCGAAAGAAAAAGAACCAGAAAGACAGAGAACGAGAATCAAAGACAGACGTTTGACGTCTGTTTTTATCACCGTGGACACACACTGCGTCCTGACATCTCAGAGTGTCTCCAGATTTAAACCCCACCTTTAATGTGGCTCTGTGACGTGTGTGTGTGTGTGTGTGTGTCTGTCACAGAAGACAACTGTCTTCTGTCTCCTCCTACGAACACATTACTAACACCTGACTGAGGGAGAGAAGAGGAGGGTACAAAGTCATCACGTGTTTGTTTGGTGAGTGTTGGAGCACGATGAAGGTGTGAAATTTGGGGACAAAGAGTCAGAAGAAACATTATCTTGTTTGGTTTTTTTTATATTATTAACAATTGGAAGAATTTAGAGGCTGTGCATGTTTGGACATCCTGCAGTTTTTTTCTTTTAAAGCATGACAGAATTATCTTTCTGAAGTCAAACCCACTTTTTTCTTTCTGCCTTCATGTTTCCCTCGATTGTCAATCTGTTACCTCCAAACTTATTATTGTTTTTTTTTATTTTCAGATTATTTGATCTGCTGTTTTGGTAAAACTGCTGCCACATTGTTCTCTTGGAAGCCGGCAGACTCCATTGACAAACAGTAATTTAACATCATGGCACACAGGAGCTGCTGCTGCTGCTGGTTGTTTGTCTTTTCTGTTTATTCTAATAAAAACACAAACGTTATCTTTCTTTTTTTTTCTAAACTTTCATTGAGGCGTCTTTTGTCGTGTGTGTTCGTTGTTGTAAAGTTAGAGAGAGTCACACACAAACTGCAGCCTCTTCCTCTTTTCTTCACTGTGACTCTTTTAAGTCAAACAAAGTCGATTTAAATTGTCAACAGAAGCTGTGAGGCTGATTTAAACTCGCTGCTATCTGCACCTGACATGCACCCCGATGAGTGAGAGAGTGTGTGTTTGATCGTCCGTGTGTGTGTGTGATTGATGGGTGCCTGCCTGATTGATTATGTCTTAGGAAGTGTGTGTGTTCGACCGAGTGTTTGAGGAAGCTATCGAGTTTGTTTTGGACTTCGGTGTGTGTCCTGAAGGAGACGGTGAGTGATTAATCCTGTTTGTTGTGAGTAAGTTTTCAGCCGCAGCATCGTATGAGTTGAGGTTTTTAAGGTAAATGGTGGCGTTTACTTAAAAAATGACCCTAAAACTCAACGGTTGCTTCAACTTTACTTTTTTTAAGCTAACCAAAACATCAGCTTTAAGCGTCAAACTGGGAGGAAGACGGTCTTGTTTGTCTGAAAATGTCAAACTTCATCCATGAATCTGGCAAATCTTCCGCCGTGTAAGTGTGATGCAAGAATCAGCCAATACGGGAGAGTCGTTAGCTCTAGATTTCGATCTCAAGCAGCCGTCGTGAAATATTAGTGAATCGCTGCAAAGTGTTAGAGTTTCATATCTGGCTGGTCAAACCGCGCACAAGCCAAGAGGAAACAGATGTACAGGTGACGAGCGGAGCCCGTAAAAGCGACGATCATCCTCTAAAAACATCCTCCTCTGCTTTAAACTCCAGCTGCTGGTGTGGAATGAATCTCAGCGGGGGGCGTTCCAAACTAACATTTAATGAGAAACTGAGCATGTAACATTTAGGACGGCTTTAATTGTGTCATTTAGCTTTTCATTCTGACCCTTGGATAAGCTCGGGAACGACATCTGCTTGACTGTGTGACCAAAGCCATAAAAACTCAGTCACGGCCTGAATAACGTTCGTCCGTCTTGAGGCTGAGAACCCAAACATATCTGACATGCATCGGACGAACGTATCCTCTCAACCGGGCAGTCTGCAGGAGTTCCTGTCTCTCCTCTCAGGTGTTCAGTTTTCCACATGCAGACTCTCACTCAATGGGTTTAAGAAGCGTATTCATCGCTCCTGAATATCTGTGTTAGATAAATAAAACGAAGTGCAAACAATGTTCTGATGGTGTAATAAAGAAATCAGACCAAGCGCGAGTCGTCTGACAGAACTTTTATAACTGCACCAGTGATGTTTGAAAGGTAACGTGTGTAGATACCGGAATGTTCTGTGATATCTGCTGATCACTCTGTAGGAACAGACCGGAATAGAATGGAATGGAATAAATTAGAATAACATGGAGAGGAATGGGATGCAATCAGGTGGAATGGAGCGGAGTAGAAAGGAATGGAAGTAACTCCTGTCTGCCTGAATTAATTTACAGTTATACAAAAAATGTTTCTGTGTGACGCAGAAGAACATAGAATGGAACCAAGTGGAATAAAACAGAGTGGAGTTGAATGGCACAAAGTGGAATGGGATGGAGTGGAGTTAAACTGGAATAATTTAGAATGGAATCTCGTGGATATGCATGGAATGGAATGACATGAAACAGAGAAGAGTTGAATGAAGTGGAATCAAGTAGAAATGATAAAGATTAAATGGAATCAAGTGGAATAGAACAAAAAGGAAGGGACTGGAATAAGGTAGAATAGAACAAAGTGGAATAAAAAAGTTGAATTAATGAAGTGGAATTGAATGGAATCAGGAGTAATGGAATAAAGTAAAATGGAATAAAAAAGTGGAATGAATGAAATGGAATGGAATGGAATCAGGAGTAATGGAATAAAGTAAAATGGAATAAAAAAGTGGAATGAATGAAATGGAATGGAATGGAATCAGGAGTAATGGAATAAAGTAAAATGGAATAAATAGGTGGAATGAATGAAATGGAATGGAATGGAATCAGGAGTAATTGAATAAAGTAAAATGGAATAAAAAAGTGGAATGAATGAAGTGGAATGGAATGGAATCAGGAGTAATGGAATAAAGTAAAATGGAAAAAAGTGGAATAAAAAATGGAATGGAATAAAGTGAAATGGAATGAAGTGGAAGGCAAGGAATGCCTTTCACAAGGAATGGAGTGAAATGAAAGAGAATCAATTGGAATGGAACACAGAATGTGATGCCATGGAATCGAGTGGAAACAAGTGTTATTAAGTGAATCTGAATAATATAAAATGAAATTTAATGTTGCATAATGGAATAGAATAATGTGAAATGGATTGGAGTGGGTTTAAATGGAATAGAACTGAATGTGATGCAATGGACTGGATTCTAAATAGAACAGACACTTTTTTTCAATGATGTGAAAAACTGTTCTTGGCTTGTCAGAAAAAAATGTCAAAAAAAAAAAAACCTTATTCTTCCTCGCTCCCCTCAGTGACGTGACGGCACAGATACGACCACAAGTCACACGTGTCAGTGAAAATCTATCTGCTCTTACGAGTTGTCAGACCGGCAGACCGAGACCCCAAACGCTGTGTCTGTTCGGTCCTCATTCCATGGAAACCAGGTTCAAGAGACTCAAACTGACAGCAGAGGATGTTCCTTAAATAACCCATGTGTTCTTAACAGCCTTACATATACAGTCTTTAGTGTGTGTGTGTGAGTGTGTGTGTGTGTGTGTGGGAGGAGTGTTGGAACGTGTTCAAGTATTGTGTGCTTTGCATGTCTCTGTGTAGTATGTCGATGAGCATGCCTGCTTGTGTGAGGACATTTCTGTGTGAGTGTGTGTGCTTGCATGGAGTGTGTGTTGCAGTGTGTGTTGCAGTGTGTGCGTGGGTACATGTGTTGCAGCTTGTCTTAGCCGTCGTGTGCTCCTGGTATTTGCTGCTCCTTTGTTCTGGTACAGTTTTAAATCCCTCTGATTCTCTCCCTCCGTCAGTCGCACACGCTCACATGCACATGAGTCACACACTCAGACACTTCTTGGTGCGAAGCCTGGATTTGAAATGCATAGCGCTTCTGTTGCTTTTAATGGAATACCACTGTATCTGCCTCCAGGGAAACATAAACCTACTATTCCAACACTGGTTTCCAAATTGATACACTGACTTACTGAATGCACATGGCTCTTTCTTCCCCGCTCTCCTTCCTACAAGCTGTTCTGCTACTTAAATCTCTGCTGCACCGAGGAGAGGCCTCGGCGAGTTGCACACACCATAACAGTAAACACAAACTAGTGTCAAATTAGCATAACCCAAGGTCAGAAACAATCATTCCCAAGATCCCGCGGATCAATTTTGTTTTCACAAACGAGAAGCGAGTCGAGATCCGTGCGCATGTCCTTTCCCACGCCTTCCCTCGGTGGTTACTCGCCCGCGGTGTTTGCTGTAACAATCATTAATATTCATGGAGCAGAGCGTACACACCAGCGTTCGGGCTGCCGCTGAAGCTAAGCAAGCGTTGCATCAAAATTTAGATTGTACAACGGGAGGCTGCCTTTGTTCCCGTGACGCCCTGTGGGAGCGGGCACGGCGGCGCTGTGCAGCGCAGAGTTGGAATGCAGAGGAGGTACTTACGATGGGGCTGGCGTTGATGTAATCAGAGTTGCCTTGGCTGTTCTCCACCTTCAAGGTGATTCTGGAGTGATCATCTGGAACACAAACAGAGGGATTCAGCGCATACTGTCTTTGGAATGCGAGAGCTCTGCGGCGACGCGGCATGCATGGTAATGAAGTATCCGCTGAGTGTGACTCGTACTGTAGACATCTTCAAATTCCTGTTAGCAGCTAAAGGACGATGTTTCCATGACCCAAAGAGTCCAAAACCCACTGATGGCTCATGGCTGTACTCAGCTCAGACTAAATCTACTTCATAACTGAGACAAACAACCAAGAAGACCACAGTCTGGAAAACCCCTCACATGTCCTCAGAGAACTAAAGGACTAATTCTTGACTTTTTATTGTTTCAGAGAATCTTTAGGTCTCAGATACAAGGAGTCCAAAAACTGACTGTGTTACATACTTCATTCTGATTGGTCAAAACCATAGACTGTATATAGAATGGACAGTGTGGCTCCGCGTTTTACCATTGAACGGTTTTGAAGCCAAAAAACCTCCGTCACAGGAGCCGCCATTGGCCGCTATTGGCTGCCATTGGCCGCCATTGGCCGCCATTGGCCACCATTGGCCGCCATTGTGCAGCCAGAGTGCACAGTAGAGACTTACGAGGAACTCTGGGAAAATCTGAGTGGAAGCAAGTGACAAAAATATTTGACCACATCCCATCTGGAATGCATAGAGAAGTGGAGTTTTTGTCTTGTACTGCAGCCAGCCAGCAGGGGGAGCAGTTTTTGTGGCGACCTCAGTTTGAGCCGAGTGAAATGACGTCCATTTTTTGTACAGTCTATGGTCAAAACCACATAACAGTGATTGAGTCTCAATGGATGTCAATGTGAGTAGCTAAATAAACACACACAGTCCGTTTACACTAGATGTGCTGTAACGTCTCCTTTAGGGAACATTCGCCCACCGTGACTGTGATGAATGATTACGTTTCGGGTTAGATTTAATTACCCAACAGCGGTTAGATAAGTGTCAGTTAAATGTCAAAATATGACAAGAAAAATATCCACTTGAAAGCTCATGAGGTAGGATGTGGGATTGGAGCCTCAGTATATTATCTTGTGGATTAAGTTATTCTGGTTATGGACCAGTCACTTCTGCACCTTCTGCAACTGGTGCAGAATGCTGCTGCTCGTCTCCTCAAGGGGAAAAACAAGCGTGAGCACATATCCCCCGTTTTAGCTTCCCTGCACTGGCTTCCAGTTGCTTTTAGATTTTAAAATTTTTAGCTTTTAATCAAAGCTGAGTGGTCACTTTGAGAATGTTTTATTAAGTTTCCATTTAGTTTTATATGCGCATGTATTTTAATGCATTTTAATGTATTTTAATGTATTTTAGTGCATTTTAATACAGATGTGTATATGGTCATTTTATCCTTACGTGTTGCTTTGTGTTTGTACAGCACTTTGGCCAACTGAGGTTGTTTTAATGTGCTCTATAAATAAAGTTTGAGTTGAGTTGAATTGAGTTTGAGATCAGAGTCAAAACCAAGTCGTAAAAATAATAAAGACTTAAATCCAAGAGAAGTCATGAAGTTATAAGTATAAACAATACGAGACTAAAGTCAAAATAAAGTCATAATGTTGTGAAATAGAAGTCCAAGTAATTTGGAAACGTTACTAGAATATAAGTTGGGAAAAAAGTCGCAATGTTATGATAAAAAATATAAATTTAACTCTTTACGCGCTGGTGCTAGGTTTACCTTTTTATTGACCCTGGCTGGAGTTTTATCACCGTTACTGTTTGTTCAATCAGAAAATTTCAAAAGGAGCTGGAAACCTAAGAATCTGTGCTTTCCTGTGATATATGGTCCATTACGGTAATCACAAGCATGTGATGCAAAAAGCTAAAAATATAGCGACAATGCTAAACAGCTTCTGAATACCGTAACTCCTCCAGTTTTTGCCCAATCCAAAAAGTTCAAGCGCTGACGGAGAGCTGAGAAGCTGAGCTTTCTGTCAATTTGTTGGCAAAAACTTCTTCATTTACGCTGCTAATATTTCCATACCATGAGCAATAATCATTTACCAGATGTTAAAAATTCAAGTTTATGGACTACGGGGGAAAAAAATGGCCAAAGCACTCAGACAGGGAGCATTTTCAGACCATTTTACAGCCATAATAACAAAATATGTCCTGACCATTTTCAGCCTTTGGGTGAAACTTGAAGTAAAAATCTTGATGCTGCAGGATTAAAATCAAAATAAAGTTGTTATATTAAAGAGTTAAAATGTTATCATTATTCTTTTAGATAAGTGGTACTGACAGACTTTGAAAACTTCATTTTAGAAATCTTGATTTTATTTATTTATTCGTCCCTAATACTCCATCATAACTACAAACCCAGAGTTTACCAGGGAGAGAACCTCTGTCGTCAATACTCCGCTAAAATTTCTAGAAGAGGAGTCTCCGGAGTCGTCAGTGATAGTTGCAAAACAGCTTTTTTTTTTTTCTCTCCAGAGGAGCCAGTGGTGCTTCAAATAGGGAGCACAAATTATTCCTGACAAACTGCTTTCCCCCTGCTGACAACCTGGATTTCATTAAGCCCAGGCCCGCTGGAGAGAATGGGACAGCACTTTTTTAGACGGGCTATTTCCACAGAAGCTTAGGAATTTTAATCATTGATGAGGTCGGTGCAGGAGAGCTTTAATAGAAAACTAATTTACAACCCTTCTGCTCGCTGCATCTGCTCCGGCTTTCTGATAATAGACGCCGGGCTCCGACTCTTTGGGGAGTGTGGTCAAGAGGTGGCGAAGGTGAGGTCACCGCGTTTGAAAGACCGACATCAGCTGAACTCGGGTCCTGCTGAGGGATTAGAGGTTTTCTGCAACCCTCAAACGAGCAGATGATGCTGTTTTACTGCAAGTCACGGTTCTGTTTGGAACATTTTCATTTACCAGAGGCAAAAAAAAAAGAGGATTACAAATCAAATCTCTGCTGTGTACAAGTTTTAAACTGTACTCTTATGATGAGGTATCTTCCTTTAAGTCACTGCGAGGAGTTTTTAACTGACAATAAAACAGACTCTAACTCCTGTGACTGCAGATTTCTATAGCTGAGGGGCAACAGGATTGTTTTTAGCCGCTGTGTTAAACTTCTTTAGCTTTTTTACGAGGTTGTTCACACAGAATGAAAGCTGGCTCCAAGGTGATTGGTCGACACCAAACAGACACCAGAAGACTTCACTCTGAAGCATTCTGTCTGAAATCTAACAACATATACCACCTCAGAGCCATCCGGACTGACAGAAAGCAACCGTTGGAGCAGAAAACAGAGACGCTTACATGCCACAACAGCGGTGGAGCGGTTCTTCTTGGCGTTGCCGTCCTTCAGACCAACTGTGCAGGCGTTGGGTTCGGCCTGATAGGCACAGAGCGCCTCCCACTCCTTCTCCAGGCGGTCCTTGTTCTTCAGGTGATCCTCCATGTAGGACTGAAGGAGAAGACAAAGAATTTATTTAGTTTTTTCAATATTAACAAACAGAACATACACAAACAAACAAAACATGGTGAGGGGATACATCTCAATATCCATAGCTTTTTTTTTTTCCCCATTAATACTTTTCCACACAGATGACATCACAGCCCGTCTTTATGTTCCTGTAATCAGTCCGTTTATTCCAGCGTTGATCCTGGGTCCGGGCTTTAGTCCGTAAGAAATAAGTCAGTTTTTCCATTGAATATAGTTCTTCCACTATGGCCAACCACTGTGTTGGACTTGGAGGATCACTTTTCAGCCAGTTTCTTGTGATCGCCTTTTTACAAGCACGAATCAGAATTTTAAAGAGGTAGATCTCCTTTTTATGGATCAAATCATTAGGGATCATGCCCAAATAAACAATCCGGGGGTCTCTAGGGATCTTATAACCAAGGATATCTTCCAAAGACTGGATGACATTATCCCAAAATGTATGCAGTTTTACACAAAACCAGAAAATATGTGACTGATTGACATTGAACTGCCCACACTGTCTCCAACATCGCTGCTGAGTACCAAGTTGCTTAGTTTTTAATTTGGGGTGTGACAAAAATTTGGGGCGTATAACATTTTTCCACCCAAATTCCCTCCACCTTCTGGAAGATGTGGACGACAGTTGTGTTTCACAAATAGAAAGGCCACTCACACTTTGACAAGTTGATATTCACTTCTTGTTCCCATTTAGTCTTAACATACAAAGTATTGCTTCCATTCTGTTTCTGTAGACTTCTATAAAGTTAGTATTTTTCATATTTTAGTATTTAAGCAATTAGTATTTTCGATTTTTATTTTGCTGGATTTAGTTTTTCCTCATCTTTGTGTTGAGTTGTTCATATTGTTGACTGGCTGCTCTGTGTGCCTTTAACTGCCCCCCAGGGATCAATAAAGTTTTCTGAATTGAATTGAAATGTTTTACCCTATTTGAGAAGCTAGCTTCAGTTGATGTTAATATCAGAGGTGTGGGAGATGGAAACCCAGTTAAAAGTCAGTAGAAGTTGATCCAACATGAACTCTGTGATCGCCAACAGCAAAAGAAGTCCTGATTACACTCTGATGGGTTGAGTTCACCACACTTTGGTTTGGAATCAAGAAGATCTAAGGTAACATGTCAGGTAACTGAGAACCATCAGAGCAGGCGTCATTGCTTGCCCATGTTGTCCTCATGTTATTTGCTGCACCAGCGCTCTCTCTCCTCTAGTAGTTATTAGTTGAATCTACTCCAGGACTCTTTAAATGATAGACCTGCCATTGCCGTCAGTATTACAGTCATAATTAAGGAAGATAATGTGACTTTGATCAACTGTTGGGGAGTGATCCTGGCTCACAGGCTCACAGAGAGGACCGTGTTGGCTGTTGGGTCGTGTATTATCTGATGCTTTGTTTTGTGCAGCTGTGAGAATCAGCGGCCCATGCAGTCAAAATATGGATGGTACAATCCTTGGTAATGGATGAGGGAACCAAATGAGCTCTTTAAATGGCTCCTGCAATGATTTATGGTGGCAGTTACAAATGGGGCTGATCTTAATCAGAATTAGCTCCCCCTCAAAAAAAAAAAAAAAGAAAGAAAGAAAGAAAGAAAGGCCTAATGGCTTTCTGCTAAAATGAGAGTTTGTTAAAAATGGAAGGCGGCTCGACTGCACGTCCAGCAGAGGAAGATAATGGAGATGAGTCTTTGCTTGAATTGTTTTTCTGCTTTTCGAACAAACATGAGGCAGCTCAGGAAAGTCAGACGACCCTCGGCTTGCCATTTCTTTTCAAACCTCAGGATCCCTCTTCTCTACTTAACTGCAAACAACAAGTTAAATTTGGAACAGAACAGAGCGAGCATTAAAACAGATGCTGTAAGTGTCTATTAAATGGGAAGCCAAAACATTAATAATAATAATAATAATAATAATAATAATAATGCATTTTTTTCAAGAGCCTTTCAAAACACTCAAAGACATTTTACAGAGCAGTTAAAAACACAATAACTAAAATAAATACAATAACAATTAGAACAGATAGAGCAACAAGTAATGGAAAGTGCTCCCCCTGCTGGCTGGCTGCGGTAAAAGAAATAAACCCATTCAAAATCGTACCCCTTAGCCCTTAGTTTTGCACGTTCATGTTTAGTGATGGGGTATCTTAATTCTCTGTCAGGTTAAGGGGAAAAGCTACACAGCCCTTGAAATGAGGACAAGCCAGGACCTCAGTTTACAGGAAGGGGTATGAGACATTTCCCATGATATCCAAACCGATGGAAATAACGGCACTCATGTTTTTATCAGATATCCAATCCTTTGCTAATCCACGTTCATATTAGCCATGTTTTGAACTGCTTGTTATATTTTAAAACACTCATTATAACAACCGCTAGCACTAGAAAGTCAGTTTTCGTTCAGTTTTATGAGGTTTTTCTGAGATTTTGAGCTTGAAAATGGTCACATGGTGTCCATGGGGTCATGTAACTCCGACACAAGGTATCCTGAGAGGCTGGGCGACCATCGTATGTGAGGCATCATGACGTCACTTTGCTGTAAAGAAATATAAAGTTATCTTTAACATCTCTAACGTTAGCTAAAGTTAGCCTAGCGTTAGCTCCTAGCTGTGCTGTTCATCATGTCTCTTTGTTTGTTGGAGTTCATTGGCCTGTTTTGTTCTTTGGTGATCGTCCATCATTGTTAGCTGTTGTCCAAAGGGCTCTAGTTAAGCTAACGTTAGCTTCTGGAGCTTAGCTTCATTAGCTTATCTGTAATAGCCCAGATAACAAAGGTTGTCAAACGTTCTGCTGAATGATTCAGTGTAAATACTGTAGCTCCAAACTAACAGAGACTCTCTTGGTAAAGATGGTAAAAAGGAGGTCAGATTTTTCTCCTGACTGATGCTGATCCTCTGTCTTGTTGTCTGAGATGCTGATGGGAACCAGATGTGGTTTATCAGGTTTGCTCTGGGACCTGGAAGTTTTGTTTTGTAACTGAAGCTTTTTATGGACCTTCTCAACGCTTCAGAAGAAGATCTGCAGAGAAAGGCTGCAAAGCAATGAAGTTTTTAAATAAGTTTGCATCCAAAATCTACAAGTGGAGAATGTTTAAGTGAAGAAAGTGAGGCCCAGAAACATGTTTGCAGGCAGCAGAGTAGAGACATGGTGCATGTGAGGAGGGCTGAATTTACATTTACGCATGTACATCTGGTCACGTCTGTTATTTTTCAAGTGAGCAGTGACCCTCTGTACTCAAACAGCCAGCTTCATCCTTCAAAGCTGCGTTCTGTGTAGCAGGATATGCACAAACACACACACACACAGAGTACACAAGCCTTCACTCAGTAACAGTAACACCAGCCGCTCCTTCTTCTATTGCTGCCTTTCTATTATGTTTGCTCCAGAGCTGCTAAAAGCAGCTGTGATGTAACAGGAAGCTGCGCGCTGCGACCCTCCACCTGCACACAGACGCTTATGAACAGCAGGCGGTCCGAATCCATCGAAAGATCCACACACTCACCCGAAAATACACACTCCAGGATGGCGGAAATGCACGTATAACAGCACAATCCACGTCTAAAGGTCACGTATACAAAAACACATCCGCCCACACACCAGACACACGATACAGTCACTCAAACACCGCTCCACAGAAGTCAATCAAAAACACAGCAGTGCGCACACACACATACACAAACTAACACACACACACACACGATATCCATACAGATTGAAGAACAGACACCTACTCACACACACGTGTGTGTATGTGTGAAAGAAACAATCGCACACACTCTTCTACATGACACACACACACACACACACTGTCCTCCAGAAGATGCCCCCCCCCCCCCCCCCCCCCCAAATGCCAGAGTAATAGGGTTTTGTGGCTGTGTAAAGGGATTACTGCAATCCAATCAGGAGGTGCTGAGATCACCATGTGTCGTCCAAACACTGAATAATCCCCTTACTGCAGGGAGGGGGGGGGGGGGGGGGGCTTACAGCTGCCAAAGGTGCTCAATAAAAAAAAAAAACAACAACCTCGAGTCGCCGCTGAGGCTCTGACGCACCCTCTGAGCACCTGTAGGAAACAGCAGTTTGAAAAGCCGGCGGTCGCATGGGAGGTGATGTAATGCAGCCGCCATTTTGGATCCATGGAGAGGAAGTGGATGGGGGATGAAATTGCTCAGGGGTGCAGTTACTCAGCAGGGAAGAGAGAGCCTCCAAGTTCCTTGTTTGAACCTTTCTTCTGGGGGGGGGGTTAATGACTAATGGCTGCTTCAACTGTACAGGCTTTAATGGATGTGAGGTTATCCCTGTGGGAAAATTAAAGCATGTCCACTAAATTGCTTATTTTTTGCCACTGACAGGCTCAGGTTGTTATTCTCAGAGTCCAAAAACCCAAACAGAAAGGATCCCAGAACTTTAGTTAAAGTGTAACGGCCAAAATACAACTGATGCATCTCTGATCTGGCTCCGATTGTGGAAAAATCTGGAAACGAGACCCTGAACTGTTGAGCTGCTGAAATCCTTTATCTGGCAAGAATGAGACAACATTTCACTTTCCAAACTCAAGAACCGAAGAGTTGAATAAATAATGAAGATCAACCCTAACCCTAAAGAAACCCTAAAGAAACCCTAACCCCCGCTGAGAAGCAGCATTTTAACGTATAGAAATCCTACTTCATTAAACTTCTCCCTCCAACAAATTTCCACCGATTTCCACCGTTCCAACTGAAAAATGTTCAGAATGTTCAGGAAAACTGTGCGTTTATGTTTCACATTTCTAACCCTTGTGCTTTTTTGAAATATCCAGCATTTTCCAACTTTTTCGGCCCATTGAAATGAATGGAAATAATCCACCACCGTGGAAACCACACAGCTGATGATGTCATAAGGGGAAACAGAGGGAAACCTGCTTATAAATAGGACTGGTCAAAGGTCACAGATAGAGTTTAAACCTGCTTGTTTACAATTCCATCAACATGGAAACAGCTGATGATGTCATAAGAGGTTAGGGTTAGGGCGCAGCATTACAGCATTAATGAGTTTTAGGGTTTAAATGATTTGCAAACAATCAGACTCTGATTTAATCAACTTCTTTCACATCATCCTAACTTTACAATTCTACAATTTCATTTAGCAGACGCTTTTTTCCAAAGCGACGTACAACACAAGCAAGAATTTTGACAAGAAGGAACTTTGCTGGAGCTGGAGTCGTACATCAACAGAGCCGAGACGCTTAAACTGATACGGGTCAAAATCTTCTCCCTCAAACATGTTATAAATCATCTGCAGTCAATCTGCATCCATCATCCAGAGGCTGCTGTCTTATTTCCAGATACATGAGTCCAACTTCTCCGCAGCTGAATGCCTCCTTTCCTCCTCACATCCTTTTCCTGCAGCCCTGCTCGTCCTCCAGCCGCTGCCCGGTGACCTACCAGCCGCACAGATCACATCCCACCAGCTGGTCTGCTAGCGAGCTACGAAAACCGCCACCAACAACAAATCCCCGGCACGTCTAATCTGGATGGAGGCCGTCTCTGCACCAGAATCTATAACACTTACTGAGCCAGTCAACAAAAGAGAAGATAATGTGCTTTATATATAGAGTCGGTTAATCCTCTTAAGACACAAGCAGAGAGGATGTGGAGGGGGGAGCAGGGGTGGCTCAGTCCCTACCACATGGGACCAAGTAATACATTAAGTCAGATAAGATGGTGAAAGCGTTTTTCCTCAAATTAAAACCAGTGGGCGGATGATGACATGGTATTTGTGCTGGTTTACGAGTGGCAGTTCACTTTTAGCTGGGTTTGTAGGGCGAGGTGTGAAAGAATGAAAGGCCCTGCAGCTCATCGGCGATCATGCTACTCTTGTTTTTTGACGCCTGTGATTTTTATTAATTGTCCAACAGTCGCCTCACTCCGCTGTGCGGCGGGGCGTCACATGAAATATTTGCTTTTCCACGGCGCGGCTGCTGCACTCGTCTCGCCGTGTGATGGATTGGGCCTCTCGCCGTGACGCCGCAGTCTCCCTCGGCTCTGAGTTCCCCGCTAAAGCGTGTCGACTGGGTCTTGGTTGTGCTGCTACGAAAACTTGGGCTCTAGCAGACATGATGATGTGAATCTGAAATGAGTTCCCCCGTAAGGTTTTTTTTTTATTTTGTTAAACTGACAGCTTGAGCTGCGAGGGAAGAATATCAACAGCACCCGAATTGTCATTTCTCTTCCCATAATTTGGAACGAGGCCTTGACAGGGAGGAAAAGGAAGGTAGAAAAGGAGGGGAAGTAAACGTTGAGAAGAAAAAAGCGAGGGATCAACGCCAAGAAACATGAAAACGACAGCAAGAAGGAGAGGAATGACAGAACTGTTCAGATAAAATACGTGTCGTATAAAAAGTGCTGGAAAATATGCAATAAAAGAGGAAAAGTAATGAAAGAGGGAGGTTTAGTACACAGAAAGAAGTGTGGGAAATGACTATAAGAAAACATAAAATTAGCGGCACGGAGCAGTAAAACTAATGAATGAAAGATGGAGGATAGTGGGTGCAAATCCATAAAACCTTCACTAAAGACGATGATAGGGAGGCGGTAAAAGACATTAAACAGCAGTTTCCCAGATTGTCACTGTTTTGTGAAAAACCTCATAACTCCGGTTTTAGTGCTTTCAAACTTTCTACTCGAGCACAGTGAGCACGCTCCTTCTGAGGGAGGAGGAAAAACGCGGCCTCTGAGGCGTCTTCTTGGAGCGTCGAGGAGCTAAAAACAATCTTTGATGAGAATCATTTTGTTTTCCAACTTGACTAAAATGTTAGGAGTGGGCTGTCAGACGTTTGGAACCTGTGATTATATACTTGTTGAGTTGGTTGAGGGGTGCTGTGTTAACTCCTGAGTGCAAACTACCTCCATCAGTTAATGAAGCCCTAACCAGCTACCAAGTGACGTCAGTTTAAGTGACATAAGGTGGCACCTTTGGCTGAAATTTACCGTTTAAACTGATAAACTTTGTTGATTTTTGCAAATATTCACTCATTTTGAATTTGATGGCTGCAGCACGTTCCTAAAAAGTTGGGACAGGGTCAACAACAGACTGGAAAAGTTGAGGAATGCTCCAAAAACAGCTGTTTGGAACGTTCCACAGGTGAACAGGTTCATTGGATCCTACCTCACTGAGCGTCAACAGTTTATTCATATCCACAACTGCTCCTCTGGCTCAAGGTGTCCCCCAGGGTTCGGTGTTTGGTCCCCTCATGTTCATCATATACTTGCTCCCACTCGGTCACATTATCCGTCTACATGGCCTTCATTTCCACTCTTACGCTGATGACATACAGCTCTACATTTCAACCAAATACAAAACCTCTGAAACACAATCCACAATCACTAACTGCCTCAGTGAGATAAAAACATGGATGAATCACAATTTCTTATCAGTTAACTACAAAAAATCTGACCTCATACTCATCAGCCCCAAGTCCCTCACAAATCCCTAACATTCAATAATTCAAGTCTATCTCCTGCACCTCACACGTCACCCAGCTCACTAAAACGGCCTTCTTCCTGTCACATCTCTGGGTTAAGTTGTTTATTTTCTCCCTCGTGTTTCTCCTCTAGTTTGTCTTATTTTGTCACTCACTATTGTCTCTCGTTTCAGGTCTGGTGACTTCCTGCTCCCCTTGTGTCTCCACGTCCCTGATTACCCTAATGTGCCTCACCTGTGTCTGGTTATTTCCACTCCCCTGGTCTTTTTATTCTCCGTCTTACCTTCCTTCTGTGCCAGTTCGTCTAGTCTTTAAGTCAGCGTTCCAGACGTTTTTTCCCTCGTGTCAGCTTCTAGTAAATTCCGACCTTGCCTGTTTTTTGACCTAGTTTTGCCTGTCGTTCCTGGATACCTCTGCCTGATAACTGACTGTCTTTTGATACCTTTTTGGATTGATTAAACGGATGTTGATCTTCTGCCTGACTCCCGAGTTCTGCTTTTGGGTCCTACTCCAGGTGTGATACTTCCACCTTAGAAACACAGCTCACCTCTGTCCATTCCTCTCTTTCTCTGCCACATTTATCACATCATATTTAGACTATTGCAAATTGACCCCTAGTTCAACATTTACGTTAGCTCCCTGACCCTTACCTCATATAGTTTAAAATCCTCCTCCACCACCTGGCCCCTTCCTACCTCACTGACCTCCTCCATCACCATCACACTCCTTCCTGTAACCTGCTCTCCTCACACCCCAACCTCCTGTCTCCACCTCACAGGACCAAGCACCAAACCTGGGGAGACAGAGCCTTCTCCACATCCACCCCGACCCTCCGGAACTCTCTCCCCACTCCCGTATCAATATTCAAATCTCTGCTAAAAACTCACCTTTTAAAGTTAGCTTTCATTTGTGATTTTACAGTTGTTTTGTTTCGATTTCAACAACTGTAAAGTGTCTCTGAGTTTTTAAAAATTATGATGATTATTATTATTATTATGATTGGGTATAAAAGGAGCATCCTCGAAAGGCTCAGTCATTCAGACGCAAGGATGGGATGATATTTATTTGTGGTTTGAAAGGTGAAAACAATCAAACTTTGTAAAGTCAGTTTGTAGTTTGGTGTCCAGAAGGTGAGCAGACTGTCTGTTAGGTGTTCCCCACAGCCCGGTGCTCTCATGTTAGCCACAGGCTAACATGCAACGTTAGCAAATCCTTATTGTCCTGCTCATCTACCAATCAGAGACAGACTCTCAAGTTTGATCAGATCACTGCAGAATAACTGCTGCATGTGGGTTGGAATGAACACCATCACAAACAGTTAGCACATGTTTTAGCCTTTAGCTTGTGTTCTAGCTTGTGTTCTATCAGTCTCCTGTTTGGGAGTAACACAGTTAAAAACACAGTAAGAAAACAGAGTGCGGAGTCTCTTTCTGCCTAAAAAAGCTGACATTCTGCAGATATATAGTCTCCACCTGACAATAGCATTATGTAACTTCCCCTCTGCTGCTGAACGTCTCTGTTGTGGGAGGATGGAGATGGCGTGGACCGTTTGGAGCTGCAGGTTTTCTTTCCTGAATTTGTGGAGCTGTCCAAGGTGCTGAAACACTCACCAGCTCACTGTTAGTGCTCTCTCTCTCTCTCTCTCTCTCTCTCCTCTCCCTCTCTTTAGGTTTAATAACTGCTTAAAATCTAAAGCCATCCAAACATCCACAGCATCTACCCATTAACTTACAATCTCACATTATCTTTTTTCAGTAATAGTGAGCATCCTGCCTGTGACGAGATGATAATTCCTTTTTATTTCCTCAGCGGGATTAAATCTACCATCAGCTTCACATCAGCACAGTAGGCACATAATGGCCCAGAGCATTTGGACATGTTAAATGGGTATAATACAGAGGAGCTGTAATTAAAAGGAGAACACGTATGCGTGGGGGAGGCTATTTTTGTTCCCCATATATTAAATGAAAATTGTCGCAGAGGAGAAATGAAACCACCACCGGATGCAGCAGGAGGAGGAGAAGGCAGAGACGGTTTCTGTGTCACACTTTTCTGTCACGGTTTGGACCTTTGAGTGCGGACCACTCCACCTGACTTTCTGACTAATAAACCAGCTGTGTTAAATACTTGATTCTGATTGGTCAAAACCCCTGAATGTGGTGTTTAATACTCAACATCAAAAGTTACTCAACCATAGTCTGTATAATTAATGGACGTAGTCTCCGCGACGTCACCCGTGTGTTCCTGAAACAGACTTTTGAAGCCAAACGGTCGGCGCGGCCATATTGGAAATGAGGCGGACTGTGAGTCTCCACAGTAACAACCATAGGACGCTCCACAGTCACGTGATCTGAGCTGTGCCTCTGATTGGACGAACTGGCGATCTTGATATTGTGGAAACTGCCGAATTAGAAAAAAATTCACTCCCCCGTACAGTGCGTGACGTCAGTGAAATTAGCGATTCAGACGGGAGACATTCTTTGTTCCAGGCTGTAAATGTGCTGATTTTGGCTTGGTGTGTTTGTGACTTCCGGTACTTCCGGAGCCAGCCTCAAGCGGACACTCGAGGAACAGCAGACTTTAGCACTTTAGCATTGCCTCATATTTTCAGACTGGAGGTTTCCGCTTGGGAACAACCTGGTCACACGCGTCAGAAAAGGAGCCCTCTGCTTGTTGACACTGTGGCAAAAATGCTAATCTCTGTTAGCATGCTGAACCGGTAGTTTAGAGGGCGATGTCCACTAACTAGCACCAACTTTTGGACTTTTTAATGTCACTTCTTGATCACTGACCAATCAGAATCAAGAAGGGGCGGAACTCCTGATATCAACACCAGTGGTGGAGGTCTGTATGGAAGGGTCTTTCCCATGATTTCCTGTCAGAGCCCCGGGGAGAGGATGAAGCCTATCCCAGCTGTCACTGGGGGTCAGGTGGGGTACATCCTGGACAGATAAGGGAAGCGGAAGTGCACGGAGACAACTTTTCTAACTTTGAGTGTTGGTGTAAAGAGCTCTGTAATTAAAAACCCTGCTGGTGGACTCAGACCCTCGAGGAGTGCACCTACACATCCATCCACGTCTGGTGCACTCAGTCTCTCTGCTTCCCTCACATCATTTACATATTAGTGTCTTTAATGTAACAGACTCGGTGATGTGAGGCCCACACGCTGAGTGAACACTCAACGTTACATTAACAGCACTTCATTTTATCCCTCTTTTCTCTGGAGTGAAGCCGCCTCTGCTGAGGAGGCTTCATCAGGCGGAGACGGAGCAAACGCACCTGAGAAAGTTCAAACCTCGCTGTCTGCTTTCCTCCACGTATGAGCGCGAACGCATCAAACGCACCTCACTGTGATGTACGAAGCATTTAGCGGGACTGCTTAAAACAACAGAGCGGGGAGTCGTTTCTCCTGAACACATCCGGGCTCCGACTCTCAGGGGTAATTAGTGTCTCTGTGCCGATTGAACACATCAAAAAAAGCCCGCTCTGTCACAGCTCGCCCATAATGTGCAGAGAGAGAGAGAGAGAGTGAGTGAGACAGAGAGGCCTGGGCAGGTGGGAGGGATGAGGAGGCGGTGGCGTAGCTGAGGGTAGTGGGTGGTTGAAGTGGGCAGCTTTGCATCGCGATTGCGGTGGCGCTCGAGAAGGAGAGCGACAGAGGTTCAGCCGAGATTTACATCAGCAGGAGAGAAGAGGGTAAGAAGCCTGGAAACTGTGGGTGTAATGAGATGTACAGAGACTGGAAAACAGACAGGGCGGAGGACGAGAGAGGGAGTGAGAAGAGGGGAGAGTCGAGCCATACCTGGAGACGAGACAGAAGATAGAAGCATCTAAATCTGAAATTTCACGGCGTAATTTTCCAAATTCGTCCCTGAAACTCAAACCCAGGTCACACTGACTCATCAGTATCCAGAAAACAACTTCTTACAGCTGCATGAAATCGATGATCTGACATTTAGTTTCACATAATTATTCAGTCGTTTCTGAGAAGCACGCACGCAGATTTAAGTTTGGGATTCAGTGGTATATCGTTTTGTTTACGCCACGACCGTTTGGGAGACTTGTCAGTCCCTCTAATGTCAAAAGGAGTCGAGAAATATGTGTTTTTTTAAAGCTGCACCATCCACCTCGTGTATGGTAATCACGTTTCTGAGGCGTGTTTTGAAGCAAAAATGTGCAGTGATTTCAGTCTCGCCTGTCGTGGGATCAGACTCACCAGAATCATGTGACCGGTGGAGATGTCCATGTTGGAGTGAGCAGGCTCCTCGCTCCAGGAGGACACGCTGCTCCGCGCGGACGGGCTGACGGCTTGACCGGCATCGCTGAACTGTGACGACACGCTGTTGATCCTGGAGGAGATGGGCTCCTGACGCTCCACCGGAGGTTTGACGGCCATGCGCTGTCGACAGAGCTCCTGGAAAAGAGCGAGACGAGGACGGTTGAGTCGCTCGAGTCATACAGCAGGAATGCAGGTCTGACTGAAACAAGACTGAGATGTGAACACAAATCACCAGAAGCATAAAGACACTTTCTTAAAACGACTACAGAAAATGGTGTACATGGGCGGGGGGGGGGGGGGGGGGGGGGGGTTCTTACTGCCCCTTCCCCTCAAAAAGTCTTTGCACGCCACTGGCTATAGATACATTTCTCCCCAAACGGCTCAAGTTGGATCGTACAACCTCAGGTTTTAAATAGTGCTGTCAGACGATTACAAAAAATTAATCTAATTAATTACTGGATTTATAATTAATTAATCTAATTAATCACATTTTAATCTCATATCTGCTTAAAGTACCCAAATAAAGAATTTGAATTCCAGGATATTATAAAATTGTGAAGATTTGTAAATCCACATTTTTATTGGTGACTAAATAAAACCAAAGTCAGGGCAACTTGTCCAGAAAATTCTAAACTCAATCAGGCAACTCAAATTACACTTTAAGTGTGTTTCATAAATCAAATTCAAAATAAGAAAAAGGTCGAGGACGTCCAGCAAACCAATTAGGCCTGATGGATTATTAAAGAATGTCGTAGAAATATAGATAAATAAATTCAAAAATAAAATAAGACTGAGTCTTAAATATGCCGTTCCTGTTGTCACCTGGGCTTTGTTTGGTTTGACTAGAGACGCATGTGTGAAGTGACACAAGTGGCCACTGCCATGTACGGGAGCTGGACAATATCAAAATGTTTGTGTGCCATGATGAATCGCGATTAATTTTTTTTAACGCATTAATTTATGTGTAATTAATTAATCTAATTAATGCACTTAAGTGACAGCCCTAGTTTTAAACCTTCATCCATCAGGTCAAGGGGAGGGATTTCATCTAAATTCAACCCATGATGGGACACCAGGACCGTGCTCTCCCAACATTTATCAAAACATGTTTTTTTTTGTTTTTTTTGTTTGTAAATTAAACAAAAATCATCAACAACTTCGTGTTGATTAACTGTTTCTGAGTCGCTGCGGAACAAAAGCGAGGCTTTGTTTTGGGAAAAAGGAAAACTTCTTAATTCTTCCTCAAAAAGGTCGGAAAACTTCTGGTAAATTTCCGGAAAGCTTCCTGAAAATTTCCACGGGAATTTCAGCTCGGAAATATTGGAAATTTTCTGGGTTTTGTTGCCGTCAAATTAAAGGAATTTTTCTAAAAAAAATTTGTCTCCGTTTTTTTTCCCCTCTTGTTATCAACTCAGTTTAAAAATATTACATTAGACATGTTCACATGCATGTCTGCTTGTAACTAAACATAATGATTCATATTCATACATGTATATGACCAGGGAAATGCAGCTGATATGAATTCCAAGAAAATTCCTGTTGATTGTCATGGAAATCCATTCTATCATTTCAACCTACTTTCAGCCCCGTTTCCACCAAGCAGTCTGGTCTGGATCAGTGCAGTTTGGTACGAGTCAGATCAGTAAAGCCTGATCACAGCCAACCGTGCTCTTCTTGGGAGGTGGAGTGTAAGCTGGATGCATCAGCTACGTAATAGCATGACAGCATAGCAGCGCGACACGGTGTACCCCACTAATAAATCTAACAAAGAAGAAAAACACGACACGGTGGACTGTTTCGTGACGCCAATTTTTAAACAAAAAGAAATTGGACTGGAGATCAGACTGCAGTGTTTCTAGCTCCACCTTCTGGGGTCGGATCGGTAAAGTCTGGCACCCCAACAGAAGGGTATCAAAAAGTGGGTGGACCCATCCTGGTATTAGTCAAAGGAAACGCCAAAAAATGTGGGACGTACCGAGGCAAACCGAACTGAACCGCTTGGTGGAACCAAAAGCTGAAAGACAGAAAAACTTTAGTGCTCCAGAAAATGAATGTCAGTATGTTGGCTGAATGGAAGAATTTTTAAATTGTTGTAAACGGACAAAAAAACGATATTTGTAAAGCAAACGGCACCAAGTTTATAGAAAAGTTCAAACAAAGTGTTGTGATATTAGTATCAGGCAAGATGAATTTGAAAATAACAGCAAAAAGTCATAAATTGTGAAACACTTGGACCGCAGGAGCTGAGGAACAAACCACAAACCTTTAAATTCAGGGATCGAACTCTAGCGAACTATCCGTCTGCTCTTTCTACATCTACTCTCAGCTCTCTGTTTGTGTTTCCCGCCCACCTCTCGTGCAGTCAGTTCCTCTGGGCCGGTCACTGGAGCACTTTAATAATCCGCTCACATTCATGAGTCTGTGTTCGACCTCGTAGATCAGTGTCAGCGTGCCGACCTACGAGGATATTAGTCATATCAGATATGGACTAATGAAGGCCTGCTCACATTACCTCCACCGTCAATCAAACACCTCGTCGGTTAATCACCAGCATCTCGTCATTAAGACGCTCGGCGAACCTCAGAGAGGAGCCCAGGTCGGCTGCTGCAGGCAGGTGATGTATGGGCTCTCACAGAGAGGATGTGACAGGTGACGTTTGTTCACAAAGATACCACGAGAGGCAACTAACTGGACGTTTGAAGGGATTCAGAGGTTTCCTTCACAGCTTCTTTTGCTCATCTTCTACTCTCTGCTCAGTTTCCTGCTCTGTCAACTGGACTTTCCCTAAATTTAGGCCTGATAAAAAAAAAACTCAAACTTTTACAAAACTAGGATTTTAATCATTTTGTGTTACAGCACTTCAAACAACTCACGTTATTATGTCGAGAACTTTTACCGAACAGCAGCTTAGTTTCTTCACAGCCAAGTCATTAAATCAATAAATTAGTAAGACTTGGTTTTTACAGCAACACTACTACAGCAATAAAATAAACAAAGTGTTGGTTCCTCCAACAAAATATAATAAACCCCTGAAAATAGAAAAACAAATTTAAAGTGATAAAATAAATGCAAAGGAATGGAAGTGATGTGTAAAAATAATAATAATAAACAGAAGAAATAAAAACAAAAAACGTATTAAATAAAATGATGTAAATAAAAACACAAAATGGAATCCATTAAAAATATAAATATAAATATAAAAAAATATAAAATAAAAATTAATTTACATACAAAAAAAAAAAAAAAATACCAAAAATATAAAATAAATAAATTTAAAAAAAAAAATGTTTAATAAAAGAACAAAAAACAAAATAAAAAATATTAGGTTCAAACACATTAGGAAAAATAAAGTAAAAAATGCTACAAATAAAAATTTATAATAAAAACAAATAAAAATAGACAATTAAAAAATAGAATAAAAGGAAGGTAAACTAAATTAAATAAAACCAACAAAATCAAAATTAAAAAAAAATGTTTAAAAAAGAACAGAAAAAGAAAAATATTAGGTTAAAAAACATTAGGAAAAATAAAGTTAGAAATGCTACAAATAAAAATGTATAATAAAAACAAATAAAAATAGACAATTAAAAAATAAAATAAAAGGAAGGTAAACTAAATTAAATAAAACCAAACAAAATCAAAATACAAAAAAACAAATAAAAAAGTTTTGAAGAAAGGTATAAAAGATCATATACAAAAATTAAAAATTATTTATATTTAATAATTTTCATGCCAAACTTTCTGCATTTGAAGAGTCATGAAACTGCTGCTTTCAGCTGATGTGACTCTCACTTCGTGTCATTTTACTGCATGGTGCAGGTGACTGTCACAGCTCAGACAGGTGTCTGTGCTGGCAGAGGTTGATTTGAGCGCTGGTCACTTCCTGATGCTTAAAAAAAAAAAGACGGATGAGTCGATCTGACTTCTCTGGATTTAAGGTCTGTTTGGTTTCCTGTTTCCTGTTTCCATGAAACCCTGTCAGTCAAACACACACAGTGCATTATGGGTGTTTTTTTGTCAGTTAGGGGAACCACATGATCAACAGCATTCATATTCCAACAGGCCTGCGTGGTGAACGAACTTTGCTGCTGCAGCAAATTCTTTAATGATGTAATTAAAACAGTTTTAAAACGGCCTCACCCCCCCGAGAGCCAATTAGAGGACAAAGAGGCAAAAATTTGGAGAAACAATATAACGCGGGACAGGTTTAGAGTCTGAACGGAGAATATTTACAGCAAGGTCCAAGCACCTCTCCGTCCCCGAGCTGCGTCCATACAGACACAAGTAGCTTTATTTACAGTGTATTGATTTTTCAACGAGACACACTCCATCAGGAGGCGAGAGGCGCGGTGTTAATCACCGAGGTTTATGATGGTGAACGGGGTCTACTGGGCAGTTTTTCAGCTTTATTTCAGTATTAACATTCATTTTGTATTTTTAATGTTCAAAACAGAGCACTGCTGCAGGTTAACCATCCTCATTAAGACCCAGCTGTGATAAATACCTGATTCTGATTGGTCTAAACCTCATTACACTGGTGGCTGATTGGCCCCAAACCAAAATGTTCAGTTATGATTTGTTACACATGGACGCTGATATACATCGCATATAGTGAGTGGGTGATCCTGACAGCAGGCTGAGGGGTCTCTGCTCACACCGTTGGGATTCTAATACGCATAACCACCCACTCACTATACAGCATACCTCACTGAACTCCTTACTGTTATCTTGGCCCAGCGAAGAAATCCTGAAAAAGGTATTATTACAGCAGTTCGGGAGAGGATAAGGGACACTGGGAAAAGTTTCTGGAGGTCAGGCTTGAGAAAAAGTTTTTTTTTTAATGACAGAGAAAAAAATCAGGCTGCTACATAAAATTCTCACTTTTTTTTTTTCTTTCTTCAAATTCAAAACATATTTGTCCTGGTGTTTAAAGTCAGAGTTTACAAACACGTGTAATAAATAAATAAACAAACATTTCATTCGATCAAATTAATCAATCTCCAACCTGTCATTGGTTACACTTTCACATGGGGGAGGAGCTTGTCTGTAAGATCGCGGAAGGCTAACCACTCTGATGTTTTTATCTTCTCCTCAAGAGGCGGGCTTTGAGCCTCCCCACTAACAGCTACAGAGCGCCGGACCTGTCAGTAAAATGAGCTGAGCCTCTGATTGGACAAACTTGGGATCTGAATATCTTCTAAACCGCTGAGTTAGAAAAAAAACAGTGTGACAGTGTGTGCTGATAGAGAAAATAGTGTTTCAGCCCCCAAGCCGTTTTTTTTTTTTTTTTTTTTTTTGAACCAGGCTGTAAATGTGTGTGTTAATGCTGTAAGTCTGTTTTTTTGTTTGTTTGTTTTTTTTCCGGCTTGATGTGTATGTGGCCTTTAGCCAAACAACAAACATCAACTTTTAGCATGTAAATAAAAAACGTTTCCTGCCTTTAGTTGATTGATTTCAATGAACTTCTGGTCTTATCAAGACTACATTAAGCCCCTGTGAAGACCTTTGGGTCTGTGTTGATTTTGGCGCCCCTTGTGGACAACATGAATGATAATATTTTTCCACAAAAACAAGCTTTATGGTGTGTTTTCAGATTTTAAAATAAACCAGTTAGAAGTGGTCAGTCTTTAGTAGATTAGTACTGATTTAAGTGAGTTTTATAACTTGCTAAATCCCCTCAAAGGAGCTTCAGAGAAACTTGGACCTGGTCTTTACTTAGTTCCTTCAGTAAACATCTCTATCATTGGTGTGACCGAGGACGTCAGAGTAACTAATGAAGAGTATCCTTTCCAGGACATCCACATTAGCTAATTTTTTCCGTCCTCTGTTTTCATTCCTCTGACGGCGCGGCTCATAAATTGAAGGCTTTTTGGCAGACGGGCTTTTGATGTAAAACGATGAGCCATTCATTCCCACAGCCGTATTTACTGTGACACTAAACAAAGGTGGATAAATGTTCACCATGATGGATCACCAGTCTCTACTCAGTCTTTTCAAATTGATTTAAAATAAAACAAACAGGATGGATGAGGACAAACGTCCTTCTGAGAGCCTGAAAATCAATCATGGAATATATGTCTGCGTTTGAGGACCGCTCGGCGAAGATGATTTCTCAAAATGTGAACCACTCTCTCGGTTTGAAACCAGGAACTGAAATAACGAAAATGTGATTTTAAGGCCACAGTAACAAATGACGAAACAGAAAATATAAAAAAAAGACCTGTTTTAACAATCAGTCGCTCACAGTGTTCAGACAAATTTGAAAACCACGAAACAAAATCAAACAGGGACAAAGAAAAGGAAAAAAGACGAAGCTCATAAAGTAAGAGCTCATCTTTTAAGCAGCAAAATGATTTTATATGTTGCTTTTGTTTCTCGATCAGTGCCTCATCAACCCTCCCTGCATGAATAAAGGTTAGAAACCCCGACCACCCCCTCTCATGGGCATCATGCCAGGGAATCCACTTGGCGCCACATGACCGTCTCGAATCATGCATCACCCCGAGGCGACAGCAGGCGTGTCGGTGACGGGCGACGTGTGCCACCCAAAGCACTCCCCTCTTTGTAAAACCTGCTAATGGGATGGAGGACTGGAGGTTTGGGGGGTCGGGGTGTGTCGGCAGAGCCCATCAGGCCCACAGGGGCGCCTCTGTTTACATGGCCCTCTGACCAAAACAAATGCAGGGGCCTTCACCCGAGCGCTTTGCCTCTGTGCCTAAACAAACAAATAAAAGAGGCGACATGATGCAAATATCAGAGGAGCTGAGGGAGGCTGAGGGAGGCTGAGGGAGGCTGAGGGGAGCGCAGGGAGTGAGGGGACCAAAGGGAGGCAACAGGAGCAGGAGTACAGGAACGCTTCAACTAAATAAACGTGAGAATTTCAGAGGACAGAAGTGACCTTACATCACACACGATGGGAAACAAAGACACCTGATATAAAGAGAGTCCAAACAAACACCAGGGGGGCGTTTAAGAACCTGTTTCCTGATTAAAATTCACCTCATTTATTGTGTAAACAAATTGGGCAACACAGACCATAAACACATGGGTGTCAGCTGGGTCTCATGAGCTTTAAGATCCAGATTCTTGCACTTCCACAGATCTGGAACCAGTTTGTTTCTTGGTTTTTGATAAGTTTCACTGCATCGTATACACTGCCATCTACTGGCCAGGTATCGTAAGTGTACTGAAATTTTCTCAGAGTAATGATTGGCTGACAGAGAGTTAGAAAAGATGTGCAGCTCAGAAATATCACGCCAATACTTGTGGCATCCATGAGGGTCAACAACAGACTGGGAAAGTTGAGGAATGCTCCAAAAACACCTGTTTGGAACATTCCACAGGTGAACAGGTTCATTGGAAACAGGTGAGTGTCATGATTGGGTATAAAAGGAGCATCCCTGAAAGGCTCAGTCGTTCACAAGCAAGGATGGGGTGAGGTTCACCACTGTGTGAACAACTGCGTGAGCAAATAGTCCAACAGTTTAAGAACAATGTTTCTCAACAATGTGAAAGAATTGATGGATTTGATCGTCTACAGTCCATAATATCATCAAAAGATTCAGAGAATCTGGAGAAATCTCTGCACGTAAGCAGCAAGGCTGAAAACCAACACTGAATGCCCGTGACCTTTGACCCCTCAGGCAGCACTGCATTAAAAGCCAACATCACTGTGTAAAGGATATTACCACGTGGGCTCAGGAAGACTTCAGAAAACCATTGTCAGTTAACACAGTTCATCACTACATCTACAAGTGATAGTTCAAACTCTACCATGCAAAGACAAAGACATATATCAACAACACCCAGAAACACCGCCGGCTTCTCTGGACCCGAGCTCATCTGAGATGGACTGACGCAAAGTGGAAAAGTCTGCTGTGGTCTGACGAGTCCACATTTCAAACTGTTTTTGTAAATCATGGACGTGGTGTCCTCCAGGCCAAAGAGGAAAAGGACAATCTGGATTGTTCTCAGGTCAAAGTCTCAAAGCCAGCATCTGTGATGGTATGGGGGTGTGTTAGTGCCCATGGTATGGCTAACTTGACCATCTGTGAAGGCTCCATTAATGCTGAAAGGTACATACAGGTTTTGGAGCAACATATGCTGCCATCCAAGCCACGTCTTTTTCAGGGACGTCCCTGCTTATTTCAGCAAGACAATGACAAGACACATTCTGCACATGTTACAACAGCGTGGCTTCGTAGTAAAAGAGTGCAGCTACTAGACTGGCCTGCCTGCAGTCCAGACCTGTCTTAATCTTTACTATTCTGCACCGTCTTCTCTGAAGTTGAACATTTGATTAAGTCCTTGATTTGGGTGGTGGCAGGTCATGAGGAGGTGGTGCTGGTGGGTTAGGATTACAGGTTTTGCGTGTCACTCAGCCGCTCAGTAAAGCCTCTTGGATGCATCTCTTGCTGCACAGGAACAGATCCCATTGTTATTGCTGCTAATCCCCCCACTGAGCAGTAATGAAATGTTATAATACTGCAATCAAATCAGACTCAGTCAGGAGAAGGTCTCCTCAAAGACGAGTGTTTTAACGTTAATAAACCGTATGACGTGTAATCAATCCTTTTATCGTGTTATTGGACGGCTGGAAACTGGTCTGATCTTTAATAAAAGGTTTTATCAGCTTACAGAGCAGCAGGAAGAGAAAATAAAAAAACAGCACTGACACAGAGAGGAAAGAGGCTTAGGATGGTCAGGGAGAGAGAGTTATTGTTTGTTTGTTTAATCTAAATCGAGACGTACTGGAAATGTGCTCTGCACTTATTCTTTAGCGGTGTAAAGATGATGTTATCGCGTCAGTGAAGGTCGCTGAAATTGAATTGAGGCAGAGAGAGAAAACACAGGAGGTGCGAGGCAGGCAAATACCTCCAACGAGTCGTTTAACACGGACGAGTCCGGGAAGACGCAGATATTTCAGCTCATTTCTTTCATTTCTCATGTTTCCAGAAGTTTCATGCTGCAGGGCGAAGAATTCCTTAAATGAGATGATTCTGCTTTAAGATGATATCTCTGCGCAGGAAGTTCGACTGCAATCAAGTGTAATAATCTCGTTCGGCTGGGAGGACGTTTTTTTCTCCAACCTCCAGGAAAACAAAGAGGACTTTAAAGAGAAGATAAAAGTTTGAATCAGATGTGAAGATAAACCGAAGGCGACGGATGTAGACTCCCATGCCGGCGGCGGACTAATCCAGGGACTACCTGACAAGACTCATCCAGCGTCCTCCGCCCGGCGCGAAGACGCCTGTCAATCAGCGACTCCTCGGCCAATCCCACGTCGCTGTTTCTGCAGGGCCGTGTGATTGACAAGCCGTGGGGAGCGAGGAGGTGGAGGTGGAGGTGGAGGGGGGACGGTGAATGTGTAAGTGTGTGAAGCAAGGCCTCAAACAAACGCGCCAAGGGCAAGAATCATTAACATGCAGGCGCTGCCGAGTGTGTGCGTGAATATACCGAACGTGTGTGTGTGTGTGTGTGTGTGTGTTTGACAGCCAGTGAGAAGGAGCTGCAGTAGTAAGGCCGTCAGGCAGCCTGCCGCTTCCTGTCTGCTTTAATGGCATGTAGCCCTAGAGACTGCACACACACACACACACACACACACACAAACAGACACACGGAGGCAGAATCCAGCCCAGGGAGGGAACCCCTCCACGCAGCAGCGCTGACAAAGAGACGAGGCTTACACGGCTAAGATGGGAGCCGAACACTGAAGTCTTTCACCGAGGATGACGACGGCTCGCTGTCGAGACTCGATAAAGACGACAGACGAGGGGGAGAGAATCAACCGGAGGAGCTTTGGGAGCCTGAACGAAAACGAATGTTTTGAATCTATTAATCAGATAAATAATGCAGTTTAATGTCTGAATATTAATTACCATTTTGCAAAGAGATGCCTGCAGAGAATTGGGGGGGTAAGGAACCTTGAAGTCTCCCACAAAGAGGAGAATCTTTCCCATGGAGCGAGGAAGGTGTGCTGCTGAAATGTCAGCCTGTCATAGAGTCAGAGGATTATCTCTTATTCGCACCTAGAATGTAAATAATGAGTCATTATTTCAGTTTCATATTCTCTCTCTCTCTGCGGTAAAATCTTTATGTGAGAATTTACATCATGAATCCCCACCAGGTGAAACATCCGTCGCGGCAGCAGCACGGTCTATTTTCAGGAGTTAAAAATCCCCGGAGAAGAGCAGGAAACGTAAGCACCAAGGGGGATGGGCTGGGCTCATTAGAAAATCAATGCTCACAGGACCGCTCTCATTTAAAAACATGGCGGGGAAAAGGTCAGGCGGAGGGACGGGGAAAATCTCAATCTAATTCTTTGCTCAAAAAACCACTTAATATTGGATTGTGTAAATTAAATTTCACACCAGGCGTTTCCAGCCAAAGGATAATTACAGCGAGCAGAGGAGGGGAGTGGAAATGACTGGAGGTGCAAAACCTGTTGGATTGGTGATACGGCTTCAGGTCTCCAACGACAAATCATCAAAGGGGACGAGGACGAGTCCGCCAACGCCACGCCGAGTCCATCCAGTGAACGGATCATTTCTACGACGGTTTAGAATCCCTTTAACCCTAAACGTGCCGTCATCGTCACTAAATTCTGCGTTAAATTCAGTCAGATGTGCTCCACAGCGCCCCCTGTTGACTTAAAACTGCAGCCCCTCCAGCTACTTTCACTTATCATGCCAAGATCTACAATTAAGTTTCTTGCAGACATGCTGAAATCCAAACAGGAAGTTCAGAAATTTGAGTTAAATGTCGGATTTTGACGATTTTAAAGGGAGGGTATTTGAACGAACTCCTCCCAAAAATTTTTTTCCGAACATCATCAAATTTCTTGTGTGTATACTAAACACATTGATGATGAAAAGTCACGAGAGTATTTTTTGTAACTCAATGGGCGTGGCCACAAATGCCGGCCAAAATTGACGATTTTATTGGCTAAATGCTAACCGTATTAGCTCTCAAGTAAAATGTTGAATCTGGACCAAAACCCACACACATGTTCAGTGTCACAGCCTGAACTCATCTATGTGCTTTCTTCACTATGAACTTCGGCGCCCCCTACTGTCAACAGGCAGTCACATGCTTTACTATGTGAATAAGTTATATATATCAAAGTCACGGCCATCCCTAGTGGTCTAAAGCAGTACTGCAACAGGGGCCAGACCTGATCTACATACATGGCTCTGTGCTGAGGCGGATCTTGCTCTGTATGTAGTGGCCATGACACGCCCCGACTAGCACACGGAGGCGAGGGCCTGTTTGTTTCTTACATTTCTACGATTATTTCTCCTGCTCTCATCTTCCAAAAACGAAACATAAATACAAGCTTTTGGTTCACAGATAGCGCAGTAACTCCTCCTACCTGATAGGTGGCAGTAGCATCACCCCCGGTATCAGTCCCAAGGTTGGTGAGCTTCTCTTTGAGCTTGTGGTGGGAGCGGTGACGGAGGCAGTAGACGACCGTGGAGGCCAGCAGAACCCCGACGATGCAGAGGATGGAGACCACGGTGAGGATGAGGAACTTGGTGGACTCGGCCTGGCTGTACTTGGTGGGGATCTGGTTGATCTGGCTTCCCTGCGGGGTTACAAAAGAAGACATGAGAGGGGATTAGTAATACATCCCTGTTTGTGTTTTACCTGCGAGGAGGTGTTTCCTGTGAAGCTGCTGGATAGTGAGACAGTGAGATGAGAGTTTTGATTCATCCACTGAGCTAAAAATGTCAGCGCTTGTGTTGGAGGCGAGTGGTTTGGAGTAATCTGCGGGGCTGTTAATGTGCAGTGGATCCCAAACATAGAAAACACCTGGACAGGCCACTTTGGTATATTTTCAACATTTAACATTTAATTCAACATTTTTTAAAAATCCAAAACAGAGCACAGAGAATCTCACTGCCTCTCTCATCTGATACCTGCAGCGCCTGATGCTAGCTCTGCTGGTGGTTGGTGATCACATGCTGGTCACCTGTAGCCATATTAAAGGTATGAAATCAGACTGGAGAGAATAAATTAATCATACACCGTATGTTACTACACCAAAGTTAAGGAGAGCACACATTCTAATGTACATACATGGAAATCCAAGGCAGGGAGAGCAGCAGCAAAGACTTCACTGGTACAGAACAGAGCGAGCATCAGTGAAAATACATATGACACTGGTAAAATCAGACACGGCAGATCAAAGATGCTGGTGTTCAGAGTAGCTGATGCTCTGCCAGCTGATCTGAAGTAACGCTTTACTCAGTTTGTAATATTTGGGAGTCTTTGTAAAAAATGTGCTGCTGGGAAAAAATAATCAAAGATCAGACAAATGTCACAGTTCGTTTTTTTTTTTTTTTTGACAGTCTAATCTCTTCTCAACTCTCCTTCCTTTTACTATTTCAGAAAAAATTACACATGATCGGCAGCTGTCAATCATCTTTAAAGAAGACGTAAACTCTGTCTTTAACGTCTAATAACAAATGAAAAAGAAACTGGACTTGAACACAATGCAGCCTAATAACATCCAAATATCACCACAGCACACTGATGAGAGAAACATTTCAACGAGGTGTATTAACTTATTTAAGTTTGACCACAGCCCATCTGGATGAATGGGGAGTTTTCGATCTATACTGCAGCCAGACACCAGGGGGAGCAGTTTTTGTGGTGACCTCAGTTTGAGCCGAGTGAGATGACATCCATTTTTTTTTAATTTTTACAGTCTTTGGTTCAGACAAGAAAAAAAGTTGGTTCCAGCTCGGGAACCCTGACATCAACCGTGACAGAATAACACCCCCACACTTTGGTTCCAATTAAACTGGTATGAACACAGACTGGTTTGCTAAAAAGCACCAAGGCTCTGAGAATCCAGAACGGAACCGGATCCAGAGACACGGACGTCAAATCATCCTTTAAACATGTTTACTGTAATTAAAATTCATCCTTATCCTACTGATTTATGTCAAAGTGAAGTTTTAATTTGAATTGTTCTCTCAATAAAAGGTGATTGATTGACAGCTCTGTTAACCAATAAGACTCTTGTAGCATTCTGTACCAAATTCACCTATGGCTAAGACCCACCCTCAAACACAATGAGCCAATCACAGTGCGTAAAGCCTTCTCATACACTTAGACATTCTCTGCTTGGAGATCTATTGAAACGCAGAGAGTCAGTTTTAAGCTTGAAAATGGTCACATGGTGTTCATGGTGTTCATGGGGTACATGTAACCCTTTCCCTAAGACACATCTCAACCCTGAAAGTGTCTCTTTGGATAAAGTCGTGCTGTCGACCACAACATCAACTCAACGTGAATAAAAACGAACGAGGATGTTTACGTCTGTTCTAAGGTGAGTCAACATCGTATGTGAGGCAACATGTCGTCACTTTGCTGTAAAGAAATATAAAGTTATCTTTAGCATCTCTAACGTTAGCTAAAGTTAGCCTAGCGTTAGCTCCTAGCTGTGTTGTTCATCATGTCTCTTTGTTTGTCGGAGTTCATTGGCCTGTTTTGTTCTTTGGTGATCGTCCATCATTGTTAGCTGTTGCCCAAAGGGCTCTAGTTATGCTAACGTTAGCTTCTGGAGCTTAGCTTCATTAGCTTATCTGTAATAGCCCAGATAACAAAGGATGTCAAACGTTCTGCTGAATGATTCAGTGTAAATACCGTAGCTCCAAACTAACAGAGACTCTCTTGGTAAAGATTTTTCTCCTGACTGAAGCTGATAGCTGATCTTGCCGTCCCCATAAATCATCAATGTCCTCCGATGAAGTCTCCTACTTTGACACCTGCCATAGCACCTGACACTGAATGTCCCTGTTTGAGGGGGGGCGGGGCTTAGCCATAGGTCAGTTAGCAGAGTAAAGGCAGAACGAACACTAAGGGCGAGGTCACACAGGACATCCAAACAGTGCCGTACTCAAGCACGATTCCCTGCTGGTCCTTACAGCCCGCGGTCACACTCCAATATGAACCAGACTTTAGGCACACACATGGCCCGCCTACATCACCATGAAGCATCTGTTTCCATGAAGCATGGCTTCATCAGAGTCAGCACAATGAGACACAGGGAACATGACTATGACTTTGGAGGCTTTTTAGCTCATGTTAAGTCGTTTTGGTCTGGCACCTCTGTTATTGCTTAAAGAGACTGTCGAGAGGAGCGGTCGTGATGATCATGTCAGTGTGCTTGTGCATGAAGCGTACCGTGCTCAAGCACAGCTCTCTCAAACAAACTAGACTGGACTGAGCTGCGTGAGCTTTGACGTGTTATCAGTGAGTCAAATGTTTGTTTCAGTTGGTGGGAAGGATGTGACGTGGTGCCACCAGGTGAGGAACCGACCTGCAGCCTCATGTGGTTTCAGGGTTCGATTGGAAACGACCACGGAGGCTCTGAAGCCCCACGGTTTGATGCCTCCAGATCAAACCACGCAGCTCAGGAATGATCACACCAACTCTTATCTGAACCACGTTAAAAGCATCCAAAAGCTTTCGACGGTTTCCCCCCAAAAGACGTTTGATTCAGCATCAGCAGATGAAAAGCGTAAGTCACATGGGTCCTTCCTCTCCTTTTTTGGAGAGACATAAATATGCATCTCACTGTGCTCGATGAAAAGTATAATCACAGGCGTTTGTTCCACCATCTGTGCCCAGGAGTGCGCAGAATGCATAAACTCCTGTTAGCAAAGCACTCTGGATGTGCTTCGACAGCTCACAGAACACCGTCTGAGACGCTGGAGGAGTTTCTCGCCACGGTGAATGAAGGGGAAGGGAAGATCTGCCGTCTTGAGAGAGCGCTCCGCCGGTTTTCGCTTTAATCTAACGCGTGAGAAGCAGATCCTTCAGCAAACAACTGGAGATGAAAGATTTCTTTTCACAGAGCCTGCTGCAGATGACACAATGGACGCGTACTGTACGACAGAAAGTCTCTGTTTGAGCGTGGAAAAAAAAAAAACACTTATTGAGCTGCGGCTCCAACTGCTGCTGGCTTTATATCTGACTGCGAAGAGTTAACAAAAGGCAACATAATTCCCTGTTATTACACACGGCGTAATGATCGCGACAACAAAGAGCGAGGCGAGAAAACCCGAAGAGAGGAGCTACAAATTGCACAGCCAATGAAGAGAGGCGAAGGCGACAGTTATCAGACGAAATCCATCGCAAAAAAACTTCCAGACGCGACCTGTTGTTCAGATCTCTGCAGCACGGACAGAAAGCGTCCAACACCACGAGCTCGGCCTGTTTTTTATTTCTGCTTTCGGATGAAAAGGTGGCAGGCTTGTCTCTGCTGTGGGAAAGAAAAGGTGGTGGTGGTGGTGGTGGTGGTGGTGGTGGTGGGGGGGGGTAAAGAAATCTCTTTCGCTCGGTGGCAGAGGTCACAGAGATTAGGCGAGGTGCAGCGTGGTGACTTAATGGAAAGGAGGCTTTGAAAGCAGCGCGGAGAAAAAAAGGGGGGGCAGCCCTGTCGAATCCCTCCTGCCTGCCTGTCAGCGCACAGAAACCCCTGACACCCTGGGAGGTGTCGCGGAGGTGGGGTGGTGGTGGGGGGGAGAAAGGAACCGCGTTCTGAAATTCTTGAGAGGTTTCAGGGAGCGAAACCACGATGGCCACTCGCAATACGCCCCCCCCCCCCACCCCCACCCCCTATGATTTCATTCATTGCTGCTTCTGCATTCAGCACCTGATAAAGAGTGCCTGCAGAAAGTCCCACAATGGGGAGGAGGTGGGGAGGAGGTGGGGAGGAGGTGGGGAGGGGGGGGCAACAGTTGTCCGAGGCTTTGTGGGGCGTCCAATTTGCTTGAGGGAGCTCTGAGCCGTACTGTAAAAGCTGGTTGCATAGTAATGTGACGGCCTTGAAAAGGAAACAGTGGGCGTCTCTGACTGGAGCTGCTTCTCTCTGAGCTCGGGGTGGAAATATAAAAAATAAAACAAGTCAAGAAATTCAGCTAAAGTTCAGCTCGTGTCAGAGATTTATCGACCAGTTAGCGCCGGCGCAGGCGCTCTGTTTAGGTTCGGTTTGTGCGGCTGCAGAAATGAATTGATGGTGTGTTTTTTTTTTTTTTTTTTTTTTTTAATGTTTCTTGTTATTAATGAAGTCTTAAAGTAACGGCGCGGTAAACAGAAGCAGCTGAGCGGGAGTCTGAACGTGTCCCGAGCTCGGCAGGGACATTAATAATGCATCTCTGCTGATTCCACATGCTTCCATTGCAATCATCTTTTGCAAAATGTATATGACCCCCCCCCCCCCCCCCCCCACCTCCCCCTCTCCCCCCCCCGCCATGGATCAAATAACTTCATTTGTCATTTCCCTGAGTCCTCTCATTGTTCTGTCTGATTACGTCTCATGGAGAAGGGATTGCATGGAGCTCGGCTGGTAATGGCCCATAATTCAAAGCGCTAACTGTAACAGCTCAGTCATCGTTCACGGGACAGATGCCGGCGTTCTCCAAAGCGACCTCCTCCTCCTCCTCCTGCTCCTCCTCCTCCTCCTCCTCCTCCTCCTCCTGTGCTCTCTTTATCATGTCTGACTATTGATTCAAACAAATGTAGCCTGACCCCACCTGCTTAATCAAGTTTGGTTGCAGTTGTTAGTGAAGGAGGGTGCTGTGTGTGTGTGTGTGTGTGTGTGTGTGTGTGTGTGTCCGGTGAAAAACGAGCAGGCATTCAGGCGGCGCTGCAGAGGCAGATGTAGCAGAAATTCGCAATGATTGAAAATCAAATGTTTGCTCAGGGACGGAGGAGCGCGCAGAGGAGCGCAGCGTGGAAACCGACGCTTGGAAAAATTCAGCTAAGTGTTCAGAAACCTGCACGCCGCTGCTTCCACTCGGGTCGCTGACGCTCTGAGGTTATCTCGGCCTTTCCGCGACGCGCCAACCGCTGTGGATGTGGAAATGGAAAGCGAGGAAGAAATGGAGGGACGTGGTGACTCTGGTGTCGATGAAATTGTTTTTGAATCAAACAATGCGGGAAAATCAGAAACAATCTTCTTGTTTCTGGAGGGAAATCAAAGGAGAGCCTCTCCTTTCATGCCTCCACCTCCTATTGTCCATCTGCCCGAGCCGGAGCGATTGTACTTGCAAATTTTCTCTCTTTTTTTTCATCTCACATAGCCGGTGATTTGACATACAGCGCGCCGCTCCTCCTGTCTGAGTGTTTCTGAAAAGCATTAACACGGCTGCTGTCAGGGATGCCGTACACGCCGCTGGGTTCGGCCCTTTTTACTGCAAATATCACACACACATACACACACACACACACACACACGCTCCCTTGCAGACAGACGAGACACACCGGCGTCTTTCCACAGAGAGGAGAAATTGTGCAGGCAGCGTCTGAACGTAATCTCCAGCAGAAAACGGTGTTAAAACCAATTAACGCGCTTTTTAAGAGGCTCGAACAGAAATAAACGTGAGGCTCATTTTTCTATCAGGAGTTGAGAGGGGGCTTAAGAAGTGGAGGGGTTACGTCTCATGGTGTGTGTGAGAGAGTGTGTGAAGGGGTGTGTGTGTGGATTAGCCGGGGCTCTCATAGACAAAAGGCAGATGGATTTGCACGGCTCCGGCTTATTCAGAGCGAGTGAAAAAAGGTCAGAGGGAGAGCGGCGGCCGGCTATTGTTTTCCTTCAGGACGACCGCTGCTGGAAACAAAGATCCGTCCCTCACCTCCGATTCATCCCGAGGCCTTTGAAAAAGTTCATCCGAGGGGTTTAACTTAAACCTTACTGCAGAGACCTGATGCGCGCATCACCGCTCGCCTTCACACCTTCTCTTTAAAGTGTTTCTACAAAGATTTAACTTCCTGGATGCGTGTTCTTCTTCTTCTTCTCTGGTTCTCTGTGCAGTTACTCCTCCTTACTGATCAGCAGAGTGCATTCATGCATCCATCTGTGTGCAGAGTGATTTTACATTTCATGCTCTCACACCTGCAGGTGCACGCTTCTAATCCTGCACACACATCCCAGCATCATCAACGCGCACAACTCACTCCGAAGCACCAAAAAATCGGTCGTATCATTCAGGGGTTTTTTTTAAGTATAACTTCACTTTTCATGGTTTCTAATTCTCCAGCGTGACGACGTCACACATTGCATACCTAATGAGGACGCTCCTGCAGGTTGGAACGCTGTGACTGGATTTATCGGGTTTAAAGTTTTGCGCTCCAGCCGCGCAGAGCAGCGGCCGCAGAAAATGAAAACAGCAGAGAATCCCATAAAACTGACTGTTACTGCGTCGTAGCGGTGAGGCGCAGCTGCATGAAGCAGCTCGACCGGGGCGCGCCGTCAATCAACGTCCAAACTCCCAACGCTGCTCCCATCCCTGGTCCCCCTCAGTGACTGAGCTCTAAGGTTGCACGAGTGGACTTCTAAAGTTATTTAAAGATCTAAAGCTTGTTATGATGCATGCATTATTTAATAAAAAAGGCAGAGAGTGGGTTAAATGTGCAGAATCCAACATCATCTTTAGCATCTCATGGAGATTTCTGAGACTCTTCAGCAGCCACACTACGTTTAAGATGCAGATTAAAGAGGAAAACATACCAGAAATCCACGCTGAGGTATCGCGCACACACACCTCCTCCAGCATCTATTCCATCTCCAGCCCGGCTGCACCGGAACTACCGCCTCGGAGACAGCATCACACCGGCGGTGGACGAGGGAGAGGAGGAGAGAGTGAGAGGGAATCAGAGGGAGTTTCATCCCCTCCCATCATCCTCTCTCTCTCTATCTCTCTCTCTCTCTCTCTCCCTCTTTTCTAGCAGAAAGAGGGAAAAGAAAGTTCCCAGCTTCCTCTTCTCCTCCTTCTCTGTCTTCTTCTATCTTTTGCTTCTCATCCATTGCAAAAAGGAAAAAAAAAAAAAAAAAAAAGGAAGAAATGGACGGATTCCCTGACGTAATTCAACCCTCGCTCCGAGAGGAGAGGAGAACGAGGAGCAGCCTCTCCCGCTTCCACACACACCGAGGAATGAGATGCAATTTTTTTTTTCCTCCAAGAGAGTGAGAGAGAGAGAGAGAGAGAGAGAGAGAGAGAGACTACAAAGTGCGCCGTGGGGCTCCTCCTTATATTCCTCCCATCCCTCCCTCCATCCCCTGCCTGTCTACAGCACATGTCACCTCCCCTCGTTGCCATCGCAACGGCTCCACATGTTGGCGACAGCGAGGAGAAGAAGGAGGTGAGGACGAGGAGAGAGAGAGAGAGAGAGAGAGAGGGAAGGGGTGTGCAAAGAGGGAAAGAAATGAAGAAATGGGCAAGGAGGATAGGAGAGCATGCAAGGAGGTGAGGAAGGAAGGAAGGAAGGAGATGCGCTGCTTTGTTTTCTGTCTTTGAGCAGATCCTTCCTCTGCTGCACGATTCAAGAAACACCTCCAGTCACAGGAGCTCCTCCACCGTCTCCCTGACTCCATGACGCTGAGGTCCAACCACACGTTTAGAGTCTCTAGTCCAGATCGAGGATGCCCGGAACCCTTCCTGCCCTCTATGATCTATTAAAAGCTTTCTGCATGTCACAAGCGTAAACAAACGGCACAACGAAGCGAGAGAAGAACTACAAACCAAACTCACAGCTCTGGTTACAATAAGCTGAGCTGAGCAGGACTGGAGATGCATCTGGTGTATTTTGGACGTAAGGGTTTTGCTAAGGCTGGAGATCTTACAGAATCACTCAATGCAACGCTACACCTTCATTCACCTTCAATCATAGCCCCACTCTGACAGTAGTTAGCCAGTTAGCCAGCTCGCTTTAGCATTGGTGATTTCAAAGGCTGCAGGCATTTTTGTCCACGTTTTTTCCTTCACTGCTGTATTCAGGTGCAGCTGAGGAGAAGACTCACACTACATCCCTGGAAGCTCATTCAGTGACAGACCCCTTCACCTGCAGCGTCTCAGGTGAGAGGTACAGTGGTACCTTAACTTACGAGCGTCCCAACTAATGACTTTTCTGAGATACGAGGCGTCTCTCAGGTGGTTTTGTACTTTGAGTTGAGAGCTAAAATTCAGGTTACAATCCAGCTTCAGATGCCCCACCGCTTCCAACATCCACCCAGCATCCCTTGTCTCACTCCTTCAATTTCAGCAGTTACGCTCGCAGTGGGAGCATCAGTTTTTGCAGTTATTTTGCAAACTTTCAGACTTTAATCAAGAAACACCTGAAAGAGTAGCTACTGGGCGTGTGACGGCGCGGTTTCATGACACTTTGCTGACTCATTTAGAAACAACCTGAAAGGGATGAAACAGAGTTCATTAGACGTGTTTTTATTGAAAACACCACAGACTGTATATAGAACGGACAGCGTGGCTCCGCCTTTTAACATTGGATGGTTTTGAAGGCAAAAACTCCTGATACAGGTGCCGCCATTGTGCAGCCAGTAGAGAGTATAAGGGACTCCAAATGCAAAAATACAAGTACAATTTTTTTTTTTTTTCCTTTGGACAGTCTAATCTCTTCTTAACTCTCCTTCCTGATTTATTTTACTGTTCCTGAAAAAGCAACACAAGAACGGCAGCTGTCAATCATCGTTGAACGAGACGTTAAACCCCGTTTTTAACGTCTAAAAACTAATGAAAAAGAAACTTTTCAGAAAAAAGAGGACTTGAACACAATGCAGCCCAATAATATCTAAATATCACCACAGCATACGGATGAGACAAACATTTCTATGAGGTGTATTAATTTATTAAAGTTTGACCACAGCCCCATTCAAATGAATGGGGAGACAGAGTTTTTGACCTATACTGCAGCCAGCCACCAGGGGGAGCAGCTTTTGTGGCGACCTCAGTTCGAGCCGAGCGAGATGACGTCCATTTTTGTTTTTTTACAGTACGGAAAACACCTGCAGATAAAAGTGAAGAAAACGTGGAGAAAAGGGCAAAAATCAGCCAATCAGATTCAGTTATTCAGTTCAGCCTTTACCTCCACCTCGCTGAACATTAGACCAAATAAAACCAGTTTATTACAGAACATTCTGTGTTATTGTGTTTTTATTTCATTTTACTTTTTGTAAGAACATTTTTTTCTTATTTGGAAAAAAAAAGGACAAAAAAATGTGTCATTTTTTTTTGGAGGGGGTTTATAATGGATAAATGGCATTTCAATTCGTTTCAATGGGGAAATTTTTTTTGACATCCAAATGATTTGAAGTACAAGCCAGGTGCTAAACTGACCATAAAGACAGTCAAAGGAATCATGTGCTGTATAAAAAGCAAAAAAAAAAAAAAAAAAAAAAAAAAAAAAAAAAGGGCTTTTAACTGCTTCGTCTGACACCTGCCCCCTCACAGCGGTTACAGGCATTAAAGTGACGTAACCCAAACAGTCAATCATGTTCTTAATGGTCTTGTTTGCTTGTGAAGCTCATAAAAAGGCATCAGCGTTAATTTCTTCCTGTTTCATAACCAAATAAAAACTCCTCACAGGAGCTTTAAAAAAACACGCTCCTGTTTTAACCTCAAAACATCCACACAGCCACACGGAGAGACGGCCTGCAGGTGACTGTTACTGTATGTGCCGTCACCGAGGGAGATGTGGGATTCCCAACCCTAACACACATGCACACACACACATGCACGCAACTAGACACACACGTATTGTGGTTTAAGCCAAGCTTAAGCAACAAATAGAGCTAATGAGTTATTAGCTGAGGAGAGCGTAGAGGGAGGCGCCGAGGCTGACGGAGGACCAACAGCTGCAGCAAACATGGGAGGAGGGTCAGAGAGTGTGTGTGTGTGTGTGTGTGTGTGTATGCATTAATGTTAATACATCGATGACTTGGAGACACTTTCCTGCACGGTGAGATGTTTTTAGAAGCATCTGTGTGTGTGTGTGTGAGTGTGTGTGAGAAAAGAAAGTGAAGGGTGCAAACAGAGGAGATGCTGCCTAATGCAGATGACAGGCTTCTTGCTGGGGAGTGTGTGTGAGGGTGTGTGAGGGTGTGTGTGAGGAGAGGGGGGGCTCTTCAGTTTATCTTTCTATTCAACACCTCCCCACACCCTCCACCTCCTTCACGGACACCCCCCACACCTCCTTTTGTCCCCGTTGGCGACAGCTGGAGGTGGCAGGCAGTGAGGACCCTGCTCTGCTTGAAGGAGGCGGGGGGGGGGGGGGACCACTGCCTTTCAGTGTGTAACCACCCCCCCACCACCACCACCACCACCACACATACACACACATCTCGTTCACACTTAATACTTCTCTCTCGACCCCCCCCTCTCCCCCCCTGCACGCTCTGAACAGGAGCTAACCGCAGACAGAGAGTTGAAGGAGCAGCTTTAGGCGCCAAATTTTCATTTCCTTCCCCTTTCAGCAGAGAGAAAAGCAGCTTCTCATTAGACTGTAGCTCTCTGCAGCTTCACCCCAAAGCATTCACACACACACACACACACACACACACACACACACAGAAAGCCCTCTACCTGCAGCCTCTCTCTCTCTCTGTCTCTCTGTAACAACAGCTTAAAGCAGGAGGTGTAACTACTCTCCGTCTCAGACCCTGAAAACGACGCTGACTTCACTCTGCTGCATCTGTAGCGCCGCAAATCTCCTAAAATCTTTGACAAATTTCAGAATTCAGCAGAAATTTCAAGCCTGACTGCTTTTTGTTCAAATGTTCCTGGAGGAGTCGGGAGGAGCAGACAGTTTGTTTGTCTCCTTAAAACGTGACTTCATTCGTTTGTTCCTGAATATTTGACCTTTCTTCTCACTACTTCACTCTTTACTCATTTATATCTTAAACTTAAACTCGAATTTAAAATTTATTTCCACAAACTAACTTTTTTTTTTCTTAATTTGGTCCGAATTCTTACAAATTATTTTTTCCTTTCCTTTTTTTTTTTTTTTTTTTTTTTTGACAGTGTAACAAAACTTCTTGATTTTTTAATCGATCATTCCCAAAACTCACAGGAAGAGAAAATAGTTCTCTATTCAGCTTTTTTTTTTTTTTTAACAATGTGTTTATTGAGTTTTTTGACATTTACACAGTAAAACATTTTAAGCCATCTTTAACTTAATAAAAAAGGATAAATAAAATAAAATAATAAAAAAAAAGACAATAATAAAAATCATTTTCTTTCTCTTTTAATCCGGAACATTTTCTCTCTCTTCTTATTCTCTTAAAGTGAAAGTTGAATCAGTAAAGATTCGCAGGTTATTCCCTTTAATTTACTGTTCTGGATCAAACTGGACGTCATATTGGTCTTTTACTCTGTTGGATATAGGTTTATTATTTAACTTCAACAATATTTTTTATTCTTGTACGTTTTCACCATTATTTTCCCTTACCTTATGTTTATTCCGCTGAATAATCCATTTTCTTAAAATAAATTTACATTTTTGTTTTCTTTGGTTTCTTTCTTATAAAATTATGAGTTCTTTTATTTATTTATTTATTTTACCTTTAAAAAAAAAAAAAAAAAAAAAAAAAATTAATTTCACTGAGGTGAATTAAAACTTTAGTCCCCAAATTTACATTTTTCATCCCAAAATGAATTTAAAAATATAAATATTTATGTTGAGTCCTTTGTAGCTGATAAGAGTTCGTTTCTGTTAATTTATTACCTTTTTTTTAACCACTTTATATTAATGCTTCTGCCTATTGCGCAGTTATTTTCCTGGTTAATTACAAAAAAAAAGTGAAAATTTATGATTCTTTCCCAAAAATAAAACAACAACATGTTCTTAGATTTAAAACTTTTGTCTCAGGATTTTAAATTTAGTGTCAGGAAGTTGTTCATTCATTCTCGTAATTTTCATCCTTTTTCTCTTAAATTTACAATTTTTGGACCTAAATTTAACAAAAGGATTCTCTTAAATATTTGATTTTACTTTTATGAATTAAAACTTCTTTTTGTTAATAAGTTGTTTTTTCACTCATAACTTTATTTTGTGAATATCAAACTAATATAACACTCTGTTCTTCTACACACACAGACACACACAGTTTGTTCTCCTAACTCTAGACCTTTATTATTTATTTTATTTGTTTTAAAGCATACTAATTTTTTAAGATCCTAATAATTTCTCTTGAATTATAAACTGACTGGTTGGTCTTAAAGATTTGTCCTAACAGCTGATTTTGTTACTTTCACATCTCTAACTCTCAGAGGAAAAACCTCCGTTCTGATGCGTCACTGATCTGTGGTGACTCCACATTTCTCTTCTGCATGGCTGCTCGCTCTGATTCTTTCACTGAGGGGCCCGTAGGAGCCCGGAGAGTCTCTCCTGTCATTATGTGAGGATAAATACCGGGTTTTACACCGACAGCCTCCTCAGAAAGCATCACTCATCTCTCCACCTTACAGACAGACGCCTCGGCCTCATTGTGCGGCGGCTTCAGAGCGACGTGGACATCATCTCTGCTGTCAGCTCTGTCAGATGGAGGCGACATCGGAGGCCATCATTGGCCATCGCCTGGATACCCGCAAACAGCTCGTGTGACATTCAAACGGTCAGCAGTGGGAACAGAATAAAGGAGTCAAAGTGACGGCTCATTCAGACCAGGACCACCGGACTGATGGCCTTTGTGTGCCGCAACATATTTAGGATTCCTGCTCGCCTCGTCTTCGGGGATGGCACCCAGGACAAAGGAGCCATCCCCCTCATGATACGGTCGCCCCTCGGCCCCCTGGGACGTAAAGCGTCAACATACAGTTAGAGAGGGTAACATCTGGGCTGAGTGACACACTGACTGTGATGAGCCGTTACCTACAGACGGCTGCGACCGTCGGACTCTACAGGACACAAACATGGGGCTGGCGTCGAGGATTTCCTGGTAGAAGTTAAATATTTAGATATGAATAAATAAAAATGGAGGATCATTGGATGGAAATGTAGGGAAGTCATTACTCTTATGAAAACAGGTCAGTTAGGTCTGAGTATGAGACCCACTTCCAGTCTTTCAGTCTCTGTTCCGACACCCTGGCCTCCATTCATCAACCTTGATCGGGGAACTGGCGCGGATTTTGTTGTGGAAACGAACTCAGGACAACGTTCACGTGTGATTTATAAAACGTGTACCTGGGCCAATCACAGCGTACGCCTGATCAGGTATTGATGAATCTGGTAGCTGAAAAAAAAATCCTAATTCAAATAAAATTCACGGCGGTTCAGCTGGGTGAACCCAACAGGTTCTTTTTAGTCCTGATTGTCCTTCTTTGGTGGTGGTGGTGGTGGTGGGGGGGTGATAAGTGATGATGATTGGCTCAAGGAACAGTACAATTTCATGGTAAACCAATCAGAGCCAGAGTTCAGGTAGGTGGGTGTTGTTGCTAAAAACCTCAAGGCGTCACAAACAGCTGCAAAACCGAGAGAAACAGATGCAACCATGGCGAGTCCGGAGCGGCGTGTGGAGTTAAAACTGGCGTTTTCACCACAATGACTTCAACGTCATTGATGTGAGCGACACCACGGAGGTGTTTCCAGAGGACAACTAAAAGTGACGCACACGTCCCGACACGCTTGTTGTTGATGCAGATTTCGAGTCTCAGCCTTATTAAGGTTCTCTTTCCGTTAGTGGTGTTTATTTCAACAATTTGATGATTCAGATGTTCGCCAAAAATGGAACCAATCAGTGCGAAGTTTTTAACGTCTTTTTAAGGATTTGTTTGGTATTTTGGCAGCGACTGTACTAAAGGAAAGTCCACTTGAAGACCAAAGAGTGATGATCGTCTGAAACAATTCTCAAAAATAACTAAAAACGGCACAGACCAGCATGACCTCAGATATCATGAGGACGGATCCAGATCCACAGCACAGAATTCAGCCATGACCTCTCTATGATTTCATACATGTGGGGTGTTAGTGATCACTAAATCTTCTCCACTTCTGCTCAATTTGTCTTTATTTATCTCTGGAAAGTGTCCACAGGTGAACCTCAGCTCCATCTCCTCTCACCTCACCGTCTGTTCCTGACAGCTGTCTCTGCTCGACCCCCAGAAATCCAGTTTTCTTCCAAACATGCTGCGTCTCAGGTAGTGAGATCAGACAGGTGAGAGCAGACCTGGTTTGTGCAGCTGTGGATGATGAGGATGATGAGGATGGTGGTGAGGTGTGCGAAGCAGCAGAGCTCTGTCCTCATACATGATATTACAGGACGTTGCAGCACAGATCAGGAGTGACGTCACCCCTCCAGCCTGCTCTCTCTCAGATATCAGTTATCCTCACCCACTGAGCACGAGAGCATCGAGACTCAAACCGGCTCAGGGCAGAGTGCGTCCGCCACCTGCCTGAGAAAGCGATGACATTTGGAGAGAGCCGGCTTTTGTCCGTCTCTGCCTCCTCACACATCAAACGGAGTCTTTTCAGCAGCACAGGCGGGATGCAGGGAGAGAGGAGGGCGGGAGAAGGATGGATGGATCCCCCTCAACCATCACCTTTATCAGCTCATCCTCAGCGGCGAGGACGATGCCTCACAGCTCCCTCAGATAAATCGAGGGTTATTTTCTCACGAGACGCAGACTGAGAGGAAGGAGATAGCGGTGGCTTTTCTCTCGTCATTAAATACGTTTTTACATCTGCTCTTGGATCCCTGTGGACTGTCTCCCTCATCTGTGGGACAAATGAATAAATACATAAATATCTTATAGACGTAAAAGTTTAGCTGTGGTGTTCATCACAACACGGAGAGTTAGCATCGTATTTCTAAATATTGTTTGTTGAAATATTTACCCGTTGAATCGTCAAAATCTGACATTTAACTCAAATTTCCCATTTTTCTTTGCAGGAAAGGTATGCACAAAAGAATTCAGGCCTGAGCTGGCTGATTCCTCAGTGGCTAGGGGGCGCTGTGGAGCACATATCAGGACAAAAACACAGGGCTGAGTTTTGTGGCGAGGTACGTCCACCTTTACCTTAACCTGAGGTGAGAAAGATAATAATCCTCCTCAGGGTTTCAGCTCTAACGATCACGTCTCATTTCTCAGGATCTTTTCCCACCGACAGTCGGTGCTGGTTCGACCCAAGAGGTCCAAACTTCTGGTGCTGAAAAGTGAAACCAATATGGGAGTGAACTCAACTGCAGTTCCTGATTTGTCCACTAGAGGCTGGCTTCAAAATGGAATACATCTCCAAAAGTGTTTTTTAGACCTGCACAAAAACATTTCTGGGTGTTCAGCTCATTTTTTTTATTTTTTATTTTTAAACTCTATAAAAAGATGCAAATTTTCAAGAAGTTGCACGAAAAAGAAGTTGCATATTTGCTAAAAACTTTACTAAACAAGTTTCCAAAACTGCCTGAAAATGTTAAATATGACACAAAGAATACATCATAAATAAAATGTTGAAGCAGTTTTCTTTGTGTATTTTGTTAGAGAGGTTATTGAACATCTCTGTTTTAATTCTCTGTTTTTTTTTGAGGGTTCAGACTCTGACTCACCTTCAGCTCCCGTCCCTGAGCGGGCTGATTACTCTCTTCATTTTGGTCTCCTTCCTTTATTACTTGTTAACTAGAGCCTCCTTGCTTCTAATGTGAGCTTTAATTCATCAGCAGAGCTCAGCGCAGGCACTAATGGCACCGTGCACCAGCTAGCACGGCGCCATTAGCTGCACTTGGCAAGGCTGCCAACAGCCCACCGTGGAATATTAAACACATATGACCCGGAGAGCACGCGTTACAAAACGGCAGCGACCCCGCCCGAGGGGAGCGTTGTTTCTGCGAAAGGAACAGGTTCCTCTGCAACACCGTTTAGTCTCCATTCATCAAAGTCACGTCTTGTTTTTCCAAACACCAGGAAATCAGGGGCAAGGTCACAATTTTCACAACAGGAGGAGGGAGGGGGGGGGGCAACAATATTAGAATGAAAACTTTGCATAATTATGCATCATTAGCTGCACCCCATCAGTCCAAACTCATGTCATTGTCATGACAACGACCCCCCTGGGCCTGGTCCCCCCCCTATGCTCCCCTTCCTCACCTCCCATCGCATCCCGCCCGCCCTTCAAATTCACCAGTGGGACGGCCTCCTGACTAAACATGGCCGCCGGGTTTTTCTCTGAGCGCCGCTTGAAACTCGCTCATCTTCTCGCCTGGCACAGAAATCAAGCGCTCGCTGCTGTCGGCCATGATCCTTACGCTCTCATCAGGACCCACAAGTCACGGCGAATAAACAACAGGAAGCTGATCTGAAGAACACAGTCCATCGTGTTTCAGTCTGTTTGAAGACAGAGATAAATCTACCTCCTCAGTAATCACGTTACTTTCTACACCTTTCAAAACTAAACTCTGAGAAGAAAAACAAACAACGCACAGGAGGAGAAACAACCCCTGGGAGAGAGAAGGAGGAGGAGCAGCAGAGGAGACCAGCTCAAAAACAAGCAAACACATCAAAAACCCGGAGAGGGACGTGAACTCTGAGAGGAACGAACGTGCTCCAAACCCAATCCACAGAGGGAGACTAAAACAAGCCTCTCCTGGAGAAAAGGTGGTTTCTGCAGCTCTGATATGAGCGGCATGTTGAAACCTGTTTGTTACACACAAGTTGCATCATGAGGTAAGGATGTGACTGCTACACCAGGTAGGTGGAGGATAACTGGGGGAGCATGGCAATGAAATGAGATGGAAAAACAACACCAACCTCTAGACTGATCCCACGCCACATCAACACGTCCGAACGCCTGACTGACGTCTGGTAAGAGAACAGAGAAGGAGGAACTTCCAGATGGTTCTGGTGCTCCTGGTTTCATCAGACTCATACTACAGTAATCTGAGACCTGTTCACAGGAATCATAAATACTCCGTCCTTGGTTCTGTCCTTCCAGGTCGAGAACAAAACCATAAATAATCTTCAACCAGCTCCGTGTTTCTATTTACATATCTTTAGTTTTGTGCCTCTGCCAGAGTCCTGATGCTATTTCTGTTTTTTTTTTTTCAGGGACAATTAAGCAAAAAGTTCAAGTTGTGTCCTGTTACCAAGTTACGCAACTCTCTGCAAACCGTTAAAAACACCTGACGGACCAGGACTAATTATTCTGTCTCTTTTTAGTCCGGCAAAAAAAAAACCCGACACAGAGATTTATCAGATAAATCCTTTTCTTTTGTACTGAGCTGTAACCTCTTCAACTCTGCTCAGTACAGGCCTTGTAGTCGAGTCATCATAGCTCAAGTCTCGAGTCCAAGTCGCCAAAGTAAAATTTAGAGTGGAGTCCTTTTGCATCTCCAAAACCTGCACCAGATTCGTCGCACCACTGTGACATCATCTTTTGGCCATCAAAACATTTTCCTGAGCAGTGGAAGGAAAAGCTGCCCAAAGGACAGATCGAGAGAAGACTGAACACTCATCAGTCCTGGACGGCACCGTTATCTCAGAGATAAAAGAACAAAAACGAAGAATAAATACGACGTAATAATATTACTCCAGGCTCTGATGAGATATCACATCACAAGAACATGACGGGAATAATCCCTGACTAATCCCAGACTAATTGTTTTTCTGGAAGTCGACCTTTGACCCTCAGAATAAAGGAAGTCATCATTTCATCCGTCAGATATTTGTGTAAAACTGAGTAAAAGTGATCATATATCTGTCCAAAGAGATGATTTTAGGGACCACAGACTTTAAAGTCTCATCAATGTCCACATTTCTGTCTCGAATTCTGAGAAAACTTGAGTCACTTCCTCAATGTGCATCGTAACATCTGCGGCTGTGAGCTGAAGATGTTGCCCCCCAGTGGTTGGGACAAGTTATTACCATAATAGAAGGGTCTGTCCTCTGTATAAATTCTGTACCAGCCCGGGTCCTCCTCAGAGTCTGGAACACCCACCTCTCAGACGAGGTGAGAGGGAAAGCTGTGACAGTTTTCTGTGGAGTTTGTCCTCAGCTGAGTCTCAAGGTTCCTAAGTCCCACTAATAACTGTGTCCAACACTAAGAATGTCCCACGCAGCCGTAGAGTCTCAGTCTCAGGGATTTCCATGGATGCAGTAAAAGGGTTAAAAACCACATCAACACTGAAGCCTGATCCCAGCAGACCGCTCGCTGAGAATCTTTATTTCATGAACTGACCGTCTGCTTCTTAGAGAGCAGACCGGTGGCAGCGAGCCAGGACACCCCCCCCCCCCTGCATCCCGCCCGGCGCTGTCACCGAGCTCATGGTGTCCTCCCCGTGTCCTGACTTAAGGTAACGGCTCCAATTTCACAGTTTAATTATGGCTAATCTGAGGAAACCGAGCCAATGCTAATGAGACGGCGCGTGTGCTGGCGGCCGGAGCTCAGAGGGAGGGAAGTGTCTGGGCAAGGTGCTTAGGATTTACTACCCGAGAGTGCGCGCCGTGATGTGTGCCCAGGGGGAGCGAGTTTGTTGTGAACTTCAGTACGAAGTGAGCCAACTTGGATTCGCCTTTAAAAGCAGTTGAGCCCAAATATGATCAAACTTTTGAAGATCTGAGAGACGAAGTAGTGGACTGAACCATCAGCGGTCCAATCGGTTGATGCACGAACACCTTTCAGTTTAGAGCAGGCGGTGTTGTTTTCGTGAGACTGTGATGAGCTAAACGTGGCTCTTTGATGACTACAGTATATTATCAACATATGAAGCAGTCTATCACGTATAGAAATGACTAAAATGTGACTAAAACTAAACTAAGACAGCTTCCAAAGCAGGGATGTTTCAGTCAAATATGACTCTATCCCCAGATTATTAAACCCTTTCACCTCATGTAGCAATTAGCCGGAGAATCACCCAGATTTACAGACACTGTCATGTAACTTATTTTTGACATTTTAATTCATCTTTTTCTGTCACGATGGAGCAGCTCTGGTGTCGTCAGAGACAAAGTGTGTCAGGACCCTCAGTTTCAAGGGTAATGTGTTTCAGATGTCCTTTCAGATACAAGATTCCATCAACAGTCATATAGAGATATATTTTTTTATGATGGAATGATAAGTTTGCTGAAATCTACAATCGCTTTTTATTTATTTTCTGCTTTTGCTTAAAGGCAAAAAGGACGGGACATTTGGGGGTGGACTGAAGCTGCGGTTGGGTCGGGAAAACTGAGAATCCTTTTCAAAGTTTGTTCTGATAAAAGCTGCCAAGGTCAGACTCGGTCACAAATGTTATTGGCTGCTGCACAAAGAGCACTTTTAAAGAGGACGACGCCGCTTTAAGACATTATCTGTGGTAATTAAAGAGCGAAAACGTCAGGTAGAACTTTCCTAAATTGTGACCCTAACCCTAACCCTAACCCTAACCAGCTTCCTTTGTGCATCAAATCTAACCTATCGCAAAGAGTCGGTCATCATCTGCATAGAAATTCACACACGCAGGAGCCAACTGTGATGTAACAAAGAGTGGAAAGTATTTCCTGACGATCGCTCACCACACGGCTCAAACTGTGACTCACACAGGCCACATGAGCCGACAGGAAGTTGATCAAGGAGTCAAGTTTACTGCCATACCAGTGAGCCGCTAGCGATAATCGAGCTAATCGATCGAACAACAGGGTGTCACTGCACCTCACGATTCAAACCAGGGAGATGAGAATGAGTCGCAGTACCAATCTCAAAAAGCAGCTGAAGATTTTGCAAATGATCCTAAAATAGAGGCTGAAAACCAGCGTTTGGACTCTGCCTGGACAGCAAACCAACACGCCTCTTTCAGTAATTTATGAATCATCACTTTTTGGGACTGACTCTCGCAGAGGAATTCAGGAGAGAAGAGGAGCCAGAGTATACATTTTATCAGCAGTTTATGGGCAGCTCCAGGACAGCTTTCTGGCAAACCATTCGTAAAAAGATGAAAAGTCAGTACGCCTAATATTGAGCCTTGGGGGACACCCATTTTATTTGGTTGGGAAGCAGACTTTTATGAGTCTGTCTTCTCACATTGCTCAAAACTCCAGCCAACAAAAAGCTTCCTCCCAGAACTCTTCTAGTTTCTTTGGTGCATTTTGGACACGCGAACCGCTCCGTTACCTGCCGTAGGCCCCAAATCTTCAAGCGGAGACGTAAAGAGACAAGCCAAACAGTGTGACATCAGCGTGACCTTTAGGTCCCGGTGGGATGTTTTCCAGGTGTGCTGCGGTTTGAATCTCTCCAAATACTTTTGGCATGTAAATCAGGAACCAACAGTTCTGCTTCACCCAGTTTGGGCTGGAAACACGCTGAGTTATAAAAACATCTCCCCATGAATCACGTCTCTTATTTTACGTCCTGCAGGTTTCACCTGTCACATATCATTCAAGCAGTGGAGTTATTTTATTGCCTGTATTATGTGATTGATGCTTTTGTTTTGCTGCTGTGGTCACCGGCCGTCTCTCCGAGTAAACAGCATCTGCTAAACGCCTCAAATGTACATTTAAATGTTTGTTATGCGCCTGCTGTCTGCTCGGAGAAGGCAGCGAATAAAAGGTAATGCCGGCTGACAGCGGCGGATCTCTGGAGGCTTCTACAAAATAACAATTCAGAGGCGTTATTATTATTCCAATTTAGCATCAGTAAAATGTCGGGGAATTATTCCGTCATGTGGCGTCACATTCATCAGAGACTCGTCGGTTTTGTTCTCAGTCTTGTTGCTTTCAGACTGCTGGAGATTTGATTGGTTCATGCAGTCATAGAGGCTGTTCTCATCCACTCATCATACTCAAACAAGCAACAGCTGTTAGACCGAGTTATCTCAGGTACTTTGAACCCATGCCAGCAATTTTCATCTTAGTTTGGTAAATTCATAAAGCCAAACGCCATCATCCAAGGTCTCGTTTGAGAGACGACCGTCATCAATCACTAACGAGTCAACGGACACAATGATCGATCACCATCGAGTGTCGGTGCGACGATCTACCCACAGCTTTCTCCAAACTGCTTCTAAACAGAGAGCGTGTGTTCCTCCGCTGGTGTGTTTCTATTCCTGTAAATGTTCATCAAGCCCGTATGACTGAAGTGTGTGTCATTAAATACGTGCATGAATTTAGCATTCCCAGAGGCACGCCGCCTGCACACACTCCCACACCACAGCTGTATAAACAGATCAGTCCACCATCGCACATTAGCCCCAGCAGCTGCAGGACTGCAGTGCTCATCAGCCGGTCCCCTGATGCATTCTGCTTACCCCATGGAGGGAGGGAGACACTCTGGGGAGCTTGTAATGGTTGCTGTGGTGGGAGGGGGTAATTACGGCTGAGCCTGAGGGCACTGGCGAGCTCCTCTATGTGCCCACCTGGGGAGCGCCGTGCCTGGGCAACGGCGTCTCAGAGCCTGCCTGTCAGCGTCTGGTCGGCTCGGCAGACGAGCAGGCAGGCTCCAAGCTACCAAAAACCTTTAGCTGCAGATGCCACGCTGTGTGTGGTGCTGCTGCTCGGATCACCTGGAGGAGGGGATTTTGGGAGGGCAGATGTGCAGAGGAAGAACCAAACCATGTCCACAAACATGCAGAATCCACGTTTTCTCCTCTTCATTCTTCACAGGATGAGGTTATTGAGAGGGACACAGGTGTTTGAGATTTCCCTCATACAGGTTCAGGATCTTTGTACAGCACATGAGTTTACACGCATTTGAAAAGTCTTTAATTTTTAGTTTTCAGAGCAGCTAAAAACCTCCAAAAAGTGCTGCTTAAACTTCTACACAGCCAAATGTTTCGTATTTTAACATGAGTTTCACAGACCTCTCTAATCCACATGATCAAGAGTTTCTTTAAAAAATCTGTTTAAAAAAAAAAAAATCAAAATCAATTTTATTTTATTGATTCCCAATGTGAATTTTAGTTTACGGACAGATACTACCATTCAAAAAGTGTAAAAACAGGAAAGTACAAAATATAAGCATAAGTGTCATATAAATTGAAATATATGCAAAAATGATGTAAATTATGTACATTCTGCTAAGAAGTATATGGAATATAAATAAGGAAATGAGTTATGGGTTATCTGTTCTTTTATTGTTTATTTATTTTCAGAAATCCTGCCCCCTTGAGGATTATCATTCCACTACAGGCAGCTGAAATTGTTGTTTGACCCTTTTTTTTTTTTTCAAATTGGCTGCTCTCAGGAAATTATCCTGAGATTTTTCAGGAAAATCATTCATAATTTTCAAAAAGTTGTGGCAAGAAAAACATCTTATTTGTTACTCATTTTTTTTTTAAAATTTCCATTTAAAAAAAAGCATGTTTATCAAAAAGTTGGCCAAAACCGCCCAAATTTGTCAAATACAGTACAAAAAAAAAAACATAAACAAAATAATATAGCGATTCTCTTTTTTGTTTTTTTTTGTTAAAAGTAAAAAAAAAGAAATAATAATAATAATAATTAGTGGTTAATTCGATAATTAACAGGGGGGGGGATTAACGGCGTTAAAAAAATGACGCATTTTATCGTATTTTATTTTATAGTCTATATCACACAGAACGGTTCTCAGTGCACGAGTTTCTGGCAGACGGATTATAGCGACGCACTGAGTGATGGATTACACTGATGACAGCGCCTTGCTTAGCTCGGTGGATGGAAAATTTACTTTTAAAAAACAGTCGGATGGAAGCCTGGATAAGAGCATAATTGTGTGCAACTTGTGCGACAAAGCCTTTGCATTCCACCGCAGTTATTCAAGCCTTCGGTACCACTTAAATACAAAACACATTGCAGCTAGTACTTTAGCACCGGAGCTAACGATAAAGTCAGCGATCCAAATACAACAAAGCTTCCTCCCTCTCTTCACCATTTTAGATGGTATGGCACTTTATGTTGAACTCTTGGTCTCTTTAGTATTATTATTATTATTATTTTTTAAGATATTTATTACATAACGGCCGATGAATGTACTTGAAAGAAAGTTCTGTGTCCACAAAAAAACATCTTTTGAGCAAAATAAACAGGATTTTGTAGTTTAAACTTCTGTATGTGACTATTCAATGATTTAGTCTTCTACCAAAATCTGTTTGAAAAATGTTGCTTCTGATGTTGAATATCGATGCGATTAAAATGCGATTAATTACGATTGATTAATTACAAATGGCATAATTAATTCGATTAATTTTTTTAATCAAGTCCCACCACTAATTAATAATAGGATTTTCTGGTTATTTTTTGGATGGTTCAAGCTTTAAAGGGTTAAAGAGGCTGACTCCAGGCTGTGAATTCTCTTTTTTCAAACTTGTCTCATAGGACAGAAAATGACAGCTAAAAGAAAGTGGTCTGAAGCCAATGTTAGCCAGAGACGAGTGTAGTTTATCTTAGCAGTTCAAACAAAACAACAACCTGTAACACAAAAGAGCAAAAGAACTGCAGAGTCCGCTCAAAGGCTTTACCGATCCCAATGGGAAATGGCTTTTAAATTTACAGACAGATACCACCATTCATGACTCAAGAGTGTTAAAATATAGGAAAGTACAAAATCTAAGCATAAGTGTCATAAAAATGGAAATATATGCAAAAATAATACAAATTATGTACATTCTGCTAAGAAGTATACGGAATATAAACAAGGAAATGAGTTATGGGTTATCTGTTTTTTTATTGTTTATTTATTTTCAGAAATGCTGCCCCCTTGAGGATTATCTTTCCACTACAGGCAGCTGAAGTTGTCGTTTGACCCTTTTTTTTTCAAATTGGCTGCTCTCAGGAAATTATCCTGAGATTTTTCAGGAAAATCATTGATAATTTTCAAAAAGTTGTGGCAAGAAAAACATCTTATTTGTTACTCTTTTTTTTTTAAATTTCCATTTAAAAAAAAAGCATATTTATCAAAAAGTTGGCCAAAACCGCCCAAATTTGTCAAATACAGTACAAAAAAAAAAAACATAAACAAAATAATTTAGCGATTCTCTTTTTTGTGTTTTTTGTTAAAAGTAAAAAAAAGAAATAATAATAATAATTAGTGGTTAATTTGATATTTAACGGGGGGGGGGGGGGGGGGGGGGGATTAACGGCGTTAAAAAAAATGACACATTTTATCGTATCGTATTTTATGGCACTTTATGTTGAACTCTTGGTCTCTTTATTATTATTATTTTTTTATTAAGATATTTATTACGTAACAGCCGATGAATGTACTTGAAAGAAAGTACTGTGTCCACAAAAAAACGTCTTTTGAGCAAAATAAACAGGATTTTGTAGTTTAAACTTCTGTATGTGACGATTCAATGATTTAGTCTTCTACCAAAATCTGTTTGAAAAGTGTTGCTTCTGATGTTGAATATCGATGCGATTAAAATGCGATTAATTACGATTAATTAATTACAAATGGCATTTGAATTTGATTAATTTTTTTAATCAAGTCCCACCACTAATTAATAATAGAATTTTCTGGTTATTTTTTGGATGGTTCAAGCTTTAAAGGGTTAAAGAGGCTGACTCCAGGCTGTGAATTCTCTTTTTTCAAACTTGTCTCATAGGACAGAAAATGACAGCTAAAAGAAAGTGGTCTGAAGCCAACGTTAGCCAGAGACGAGTGTAGTTTATCTTAGCAGTTCAAACAAAACAACAACCTGTAACACAAAAGAGCAAAAGAACTGCAGAGTCCGCTCAAAGGCTTTACTGATCCCAATGGGAAATGGCTTTTAAATTTACAGACAGATACCACCATTCATGACTCAAGAGTGTTAAAATATAGGAAAGTACAAAATCTAAGCATAAGTGTCATAAAAATGGAAATATATGCAAAAATAATACAAATTATGTACATTCTGCTAAGAAGTATACGGAATATAAACAAGGAAATGAGTTATGGGTTATCTGTTTTTTTATTGTTTATTTATTTTCAGAAATGCTGCCCCCTTGAGGATTATCATTCCACTACAGGCAGCTGAAGTTGTTGATTGACCCTTTTTTTTTCAAATTGGCTGCTCTCAGGAAATTATCCTGAGATTTTTCAGGAAAATCATTCATAATTTTCAAAAAGTTGTGGTAAGAAAAAAATCGTATTTGTTACTCATTTTTAAAAAATTTTTCCATTAAAAAAAAAAGCATATTTATCAAAAAGTTGTCCAAAACCGCCCAAATTTGTCAAATACGGTACAAAAAAAAATCATAAACAAAATAATATAGCGATTCTCTTTTTTGTGTTTTTTTTTTTAATAAAAAAAAGAAATTATAATAATAATTAGTGGTTAATTCGATAATTAACAGGGGGGGGATTAACGGCGTTTAAAAAAATGACGCATTTTATCGTATTTTATTTTATAGTCTATATCACACTGAACGGTTCTCAGTGCAGGAGTTTCTGGCAGACGGATTATAGCGACGCACTGAGTGATGGATTACACTGATGACAGCGCCTTGCTTAGCTCGGTGGATGGAAAATTTACTTTTAAAAAACAGTCGGATGGAAGCCTGGATAACAGTATTGTTGTGTGCAACTTGTGCAACAAAGAGTTTGCATTCCACCGCAGTTATTCAAGCCTCCGGTACCACTTAAATGCAAAACACGTTGCAGCTAGTACTTTAGCACCGGAGCTAACGATAAAGTTGGTGATCCGAATACAACAAAGCTTCCTCCCTCTCGTTACCATTTTAGATGCTATGGCACTTTATGTTGAACTCTTGGTCTCTTTAGTATTATTATTATTTTTATTAAGATATTTATTACATAACGGCCGATGAATGTACTTGAAAGAAAGTTCTGTGTCCACAAAAAAACATCTTTTGATCAAAATAAACAGGATTTTGTAGTTTAAACTTCTGTATGTGACTATTCAATGATTTAGTCTTCTACCAAAATCTGTTTGAAAAGTGTTGCTTCTGATGTTGAATATCGATGCGATTAAAATGCGATTAATTACGATTGATTAATTACAAATGGCATAATTAATTCGATTATTTTTTTTAATCAAGTCCCACCACTAATTAATAATAGAATTTTCTGGTTATTTTTTGGGATGGTTCAAGCTTTAAAGGGTTAAAGAGGCTGACTCCAGGCTGTGAATTCTCTTTTTTCAAACTTGTCTCATAGGACAGAAAATGACAGCTAAAAGAAAGTGGTCTGAAGCCAATGTTAGCCAGAGACGAGTGTAGTTTATCTTAGCAGTTCAAACAAGACAACAACCTGTAACACCAAAGAGCAAAAGAACTGCAGAGTCCGCTCAAAGGCTTTACCGATCCCAATGGGAAATGGCTTTTAAATTTACAGACAGATACCACCATTCATGACTCAAGAGTGTTAAAATATAGGAAAGTACAAAATCTAAGCATAAGTGTCATAAAAATGGAAATATATGCAAAAATAATACAAATTATGTACATTCTGCTAAGAAGTATACGGAATATAAACAAGGAAATGAGTTATGGGTTATCTGTTTTTTTATTGTTTATTTATTTTCAGAAATCCTGCCCCCTTGAGGATTATCTTTCCACTACAGGCAGCTGAAGTTGTCGTTTGACCCTTTTTTTTTCAAATTGGCTGCTCTCAGGAAATTATCCTGAGATTTTTCAGGAAAATCATTGATAATTTTCAAAAAGTTGTGGCAAGAAAAACATCTTATTTGTTACTCTTTTTTTTTTTAAATTTCCATTTAAAAAAAAAGCATGTTTATCAAAAAGTTGGCCAAAACCACCCAAATTTGTCAAATACAGTACAAAAAAAAAAACATAATCAAAATAATTTAGCGATTCTCTTTTTTGTGTTTCTTGTTAAAAGTAAAAAAAAAAATAAAAAATTAATTTAAAAAATAGAATTTTCTGGTTATTTTTTTCGTTTTATTTTTTTCAAACTTGTCTCATAGGACAGAAAATGACAGCTAAAAGAAAGTGGTCTGAAGCCAACGTTAGCCAGAGACGAGTGTAGTTTATCTTAGCAGTTCAAACAAGACAACAACCTATAACACCAAAGAGCAAAAGAACTGCAGAGTCCGCTCAAAGACTGGATCTGAAACCCCCCCTGACACCATGTTAGAAAGGATAGGACTGCAAATAGCTGAAAGTTTTTTAAAGTTTAGCGCCAAAGCTACATGATTAAACTGTAATCCTGTCATTAACTGTGACTCTGTCTTAAACCCCGTCTTTGAAAGTCTTGTACTCTTAAGAGGTCAGAAAAAAACACAACTTTTTGAGACTAGAGAGATAAAACTAGACCAGATATGAGGCCGGCTTTCCGGACCGCAGAGATGCTAAGCTGTGGTGACAAAGACGGAAACACACTTCCCTCCTCTCTGCTGTGTTTAAGTAAGCATTGGAAGCCTTTAAATAAGTTACATCAACATTAGTTTAGAGATTGATTTCTAACAGAGCAGCAGGGCCGTGACAGAGCAGACTGTCAGCTCCTCTGCAGCTTCAAATGTTCAGCATCCAGATGGAGTTCAGAGGAAAATCAAAGCATGTACAAATGTAGCATCCACCACGTCAGCAGCTGAATACTGACGCTACAGGTGGACATGCCCGCACAACAAACCTGTTATTTCATTTCCTCTCAAGCTGGCCGTTCAAAGACGACCAATATGAGTGTTCATGAATCTGCCACCTCTAAGGTTTGCTTGGGTTCAGCCGACACAAAAGGTTTGAAGACATCATTCACTCCTGAAATCCATCTGCAAAAGGAAAAATGTGTTTATCTGCAGCTGCAGTCTGGGTGGACAACAACACCACTCAATACACTCTAATGAACGGTCAATACTGACTTAGAGGAGCAGCAAAGTGTTGCACCATTACAGGCCTAAATGCACTGAAAGTTTCTGATAAGTACAATTTAAAGAATGAAATACATTTAAGAGGCCAAACAAGCATCAAAAGCTGTTTGTCTGCAGCCACACGGAGCTGGGTACCTGGGAAACCACGTACATATCTATACGTTTAGGCCCGTCATCCACACGGAACCGCAGTTATACATCAATAAAACGATCCTTTCTGACAACTCCGGTTTCGTGGTTTCGTGTATACATTGAGTTTTTGGTTCTCAAACAAAAACAGCTTTCGACAGAAAATCCATTGACAGCACAAAATGCAACATTCGTTTATACTCTACATTTCAAAGTAATTTAACCTCTTTGTCAATCCAAATAAAAGATCCCGGCGCCATGTTTGAACCTCTGGCGGAAGAGGCAGAACGATGGGAGTTCACTCTGATTGGCTGGCATCTAGGAAAAAACAGGATAGCTGCATATTAGCTGTGACCTAGAATGGATCCAGTGTAAGCTGACACACTCTAACTGATCCGGTGCTGTGACGGAGCGGGGCAGGACTGCGGATGCATCTGGTGTATTTCAGCCGTTAGGGTTGGCAGCGGGTCAGAAGGTGTTACGATTACGAGGTACAGCTGACCTGTCGAGAAAACGGGCACCATGTAGCTGATAACGAAGAGGCTAAAAGACGACTCTTTGCCTCACACTACCTCAACAGAAGCTAAGTCAAGTTTAGCATTTCCGTACGGTTCCAGACAACGCAAGGTTTTCAACTCCATATTATAAACAGATGAGTGACGTAACAAAGACTATGCCCAGTCTCCAACCAAGCTCTCTTCGACCGATACCTCAGGAAACACCGAACAGGAGAGTTTATGATTGTTTGAGGACGTCCCTTAGTTGTAACAATCAATCACTGGAATAAGAAGGAGTGTGACATCCAATGAGTCCCTGGTGTCACCTGGTGTTTATGTCAACTTGACGCTAAATCTTACAGAAATCTGTAAATGTGTTGGATAGAAAGACAAAGAGCGTACACCTTCCTCTCAGAATTTGTACAGGTTTGCAAGTTTTCCCTCAAACTCAGGTAGACCGCACACTTTGACTGACACCTGGGATGTATCCCAGCATGCATCTCACCCTCTGGGCCCCCTGCAGCGGGCTTTCATTAACATATCAAAGGCCACTCGGGCGCCGTGTCTGGTCCAGGAAGAAAAGAAGAGCCAACACTTCAGCTCCTCACATGTAGCCATTTAAATATCTATGACAGGGGAGCAGACTGACGTGTCGCACTTTTTCACTTACACGTGCACTTCCATTCAGTGCATGTATGTAGAAAAGTTCACACGCATGGCATTGTTTTGATCTTCCCCGATCTGTTTTGCTCTTTGTGATGAATCCTTGATCTAATGTGAGCGTGAGAGTGTGTGTCTCATGAATATTCTCCATCAGATGCAGCTGTGTTTCCATGCACCTGGGCAGGCGACACACAACAACACTTTGTCATGACGGGCGATGTTATCACTCGGCTCTCCTCAGACGGGAATATAATCTCAGTGGAACCTTTATGAACGACAAGCGGTGTAGCTCGGTGTGGACGAGGTGAACGACGTCTCTGAAAGGGCGAGAGGCTTTATTCAACATCTCCTGCAATACTGTGAAACCAAGATGAACCCTACAATCCAGATTATCTGTTGTAGACAGGGATTACGTGGAGATTACATTCCTCTGTACCTTGCTGTTGAATAATGTGATGAAAGCACCGTTTGGAGAGACTGTTTCTGTCCGTTTGTTACATGAAAACATTAGCTTACAGTTTAGTTTAGAAGAGCATAAAATCAACCAGAGCGGCTTCACCTTAGACTGGGATGAGTACACATTAAAAACAGCCGGGCAATTTCATCTACTCATCTGCTGGGTGATGAAACGTTTGGCCCATCATGGGTTATTTATGTGGGATTTGGGTTATTTTTGTGCGACTCGCGCACTGAGTTATAATCCATCAAGCCAACATACGTAGGTTGACTCAGCACCTGGGTTATTAGTGCTTTGAATGTCATCATGTGGTCACATCGACAGACGTGCTCCGCCATGAATTCACATACTGTGCTGGGCTCTGTCCTTCAAACACTTGTGTATTAAAACCTTTTCATATAAATATTCTCACTAACCAAACTTCAAAAAACTGCTTTTACATTTGAAGAAAAAGGTTTTAGCAAAATAATTTTTGTTGTGGCTGTTTTGTAACCGTGAGTGGATATGAGACCCTGCTGTACATTGAGATGATGTGCAATGGGCACAAGCTGTCTGAGCGCCACATGGCACGGACCGGCTGTCTGTGCTCCACATGGCACGGACCGGCTGTCTGTGCTCCACATGGCACGGACCGGCTGTCTGTGCTCCACATGGCACGGACCGGCTGTCTGTGCTCCACATGGCACGAACTGGCTGTCTGTGCTCCACATGGCACGGACCGGCTGTCTGTGCTCCACATGGCACGGACCGGCTGTCTGTGCACAACAGTGTACAGACCGGCTGTCTGTGCACCACATGGCACGGACCGGCTGTCTTTGCACCACATGGTACGGACCGGCTGTCTGTGCGCCACATGGTACAGACCAGCTGTCTGTTCACCACATGGCTTGGACCGGCTGTCTGTGCACCACATGGCACGGACCGGCTGTCTGTGCTCCACATGGCACGGACCGGCTGTCTGTGCACAACAGTGTACAGACCGGCTGTCTGTGCACCACATGGCACGGACCGGCTGTCTTTGCACCACATGGTACGGACCGGCTGTCTGTGCGCCACATGGTACGGACCAGCTGTCTGTGCACCACATGGCTTGGACCGGCTGTCTGTGCACCACATTGTACGGACCGGCTGTCTGTGCTCCACATGGCACGGACCAGCTGTCTGTGCTCAACATGGCACGGACTGACTGTCTGTCCTCCACATGGCACGGACCAGCTGTCTGTGCTCAACATGGCACGGACCGGCTGTCTGTGCTCCAGTCATGTGTGCCACAGCTTTATTTTTTATTAGTAAAATAAAATATGTTATAAAATAAGATTAAGTTAGTCTTACTTTTTTTTTTTTTAGTGTATTGGACTACACATATATTTAGCTGAAAACAACCCAGAATTCTTATTTAGTTGACCCAGCATTTGGGTGGAATGTTTAACCCAACTGTTGGGTTAAAATGGACCAACACATCTTGCTGGGTCATATTAACCACTACTGGACTGGTGCTATAATAACCCAGCAGTTGGGTTATAAACAGACCATACTGGGTTATTTTAAACCCACTGGTTTTTGTGTCTCACTGAGACGTGTGAGGGATTTGAAGCAAATAAGTAAAAAATTTAAAATCATTGTTTTGTTTCACGATATTTCTGGAATCTGTTCATGTAGTTCCAGAGCTTAATCAAACAGCAGTCAGCCTCAAAGTTAAAATGTTGGTGTACAAAATCAACCAAAATTTTCACCTCGATGGAATCAGCTCCTGTAACGATAAACACCTGAGCAGCGAGCTCCTCTGTCTGCGTGAAGCCGGCTGTCGGCTGCCTGCTCCGTGTCCACGTGTAGCAAGTGTGATGATGAAAAAGACAATCTACTGTTGTTGATTTTTTTGTTTCATCACCCCCGACCCCCCCCCCACCCTGCCTCCCTTCATTTGTGAAAGCGTTCTCTCAGACAGATTGGACGCTCCTTGATTTGCTGTGAACAAAACGAGCTGGCCGAGTCGGAGGGGGATTAGTGCCACTCCAAGACAATTATAATCTGGTTGCTGCCACAGCAACCTTATCTCTAACCTCCCTCCCCTCCCATCACACACACACACACACACACACATTTTCTTAATTGGACGCAGGTCTGAGTGTGGAAACATCAGTGATGTGCTCTCTGAGGCCTGGAGGAGAGCGGTGTTCCACGGTGAAGCCATGAGAGGTAACAGCGGTCAGACTGGAGGAAAGAAGGACGGAGGCTGCAGTCGTGTAACGAGCAGCAGTGTGTCATCTGAGCCTTCATGAGGAACTGAAATGAGTGTGTTTGAAATAATAGTGAAAGCTTGTAATCTATCAAAGCTACTGAAGAGTCATTGGGAGAAACGAAAAGAAACGAAACAAACAAGAGCAGCTCCTGATCAACAGAAGCTCTGCGAGCCAGAAACAAACAAACATACCATCACTAGAACACGAGTCTAATGACCGGACAATTATAATATGAGAAACTCCACTGCAGCAGCCTGGACGTGGAAAGTAACGTAAAGACTTGAGAAGGGAAGAGGCTGGGAGATGTTCATCATCTTTCTTTAACAACACTCTGTCAATGCCTGTGAACCCCAGAGACCAGTTTCTTCATGCTGTTCCCCCCTTGGCCAGTGGTGTGCACAGGGGTGGGGGTGGGGGGGTCCAATTGTTGAAAAATGTGTGCTAAAACAGTGGTTTTCAAAGTGGGGGCCCCCCTAGGGGACCTCCAGGGGGCGCTAGGGGGGCCTCAGAAAATTGGAGGAAAATCTTTGTCGACCTGGCTGTTTGCGCCTGTTATCAAGCTTGCTTGTAGCTAGCTAGCACAAGGTTTTCACAGGAAAATTCAAAAATATGAGGCCACTAAGCCCGTCCCTCCCACTGGTTTAATTTGTCACATGCACAGGTGCACACATACACACACATGAGAGAGAAGTTTTGTTTGTTTTGTTTTGGTCTTATCTGTCAACAGTTTGTTGAAAAGTTTATTATTCATTGGGAACATACAGAGCTAAAAACACATTTTTTTATTATTTTCTGTGTTTAACAAATCTAATAGTTATTGAAAAGTGAGTAAAAGTAGGAAAAAACCATTTCAAAAGTTGATGTTTCTTTCATATTTTGAAGCATTGTCTGTTGGTTTGCAAAGGGGGTCCCCGGCCAGAAGCTAATGCTGTTTGGGGGGCCTTGGCACGGTGAAGTTTGGGAACCGCTGTGCTAAAATACCCACCTGGGAGGCAAAATGTGCACCAAAGTGCTCTCCTGGTTAGCAAAACACAAATGTACAAATGAGTGACTAAGGCATAACTAAAGCGCCCTCTAGCTAACCACAGTGACCTCTATGCTATGGAGTTGATTCACCGCAGAGGTCAAAACCAAGCTTCAATGGCAGCATATGTCGCTCCAAAACCTGCTTACACTTTCAAACACTTGGAATCACCGTTAAATTCAGAATACTGGGGAAAAAAGACAAAACTCTGGGATTCGAGTCAAAATTCAGAGAGAAAAGTCAGAACTCAGACCCCATCCTGTTTTTTTTTTTTTCCTGAATTATGAAGGGAAAAAAAATATAAAAATCTTGGATTTGAGTCAAAATTCTGAAAAAAAAAAAGACAAACAAAAATAAGACTCCAGAGAAAGTTATTTAGTTAGCTAAGTCAAAGTCAAATAATAATTAATAAATAAATAAATATAAAAAAATGACCCTAAACCCGTTTTGATATTTGTCAGTCACATGTTCCCTCTAAAAAAATTCAATAATTCTAATATGTCACATGTTTCTTCCACTTTGTGTATTTGCAGTTGAACACGTCTAATGAGGAAGTTCCTGAGCCGTTCCGGCCTGTTCCATGACTCGCCAAAGCTCCTCACGTGTGATTCCAGCACCCAGAATGCACTGCACATGCTCTATCATCGGGTTCATAAACTAATACAACCCCATAATAATTTACGCTCTGTTAAACACTTGGACTGTTTTGTCTTCATTGGTTTTATCACATGCTATTTTTCCCAATTATCCTTTCCTGCCGCGCCAACCAATTTCCCCGCTGGGATCAATAAACTCCCGTGTTATCTTCTTCTCAAACGTACACAGGCACCACTGAAAATACAAGAATTCATCTCTTTGTCGGACAAAGAGGCACAACAGGCCAACCAGCAGAAAAGCTGCTCCCAGAGAGGAGCTCAGACATCCTCTCCTCTTCGCTCTGGAGAAGCTAACGTCTCCGTTTAGTGTTTTAAACTGTCAGCTGGGATGTAGCATGCTAATAATCTCATTTCACAGCATATGATAAAATGTTAATAAGCTCAGCGTGATGTTTAGTTGCAGGTTGAGCCTCGCCCACAGCTTTTGGCAGCATGTGATGGAGAGGTTTTTCTCTCCGTCTCTCTCTCTTTTTCTCTCTCTCTCTTTCTTACAACAGAGGTTCGATTGGCCTTAATTGGCTCCTGTTTGCTGCTAAGTATTGATCACCACCATGGACCCTCTATTTCACCCCTCCTCCTCCTGCTCTCCAACCTCAGCTTCACTTCTTTCCAAACTCCCTCTTTTCCAAGCGTCTCTCTCTCTCTCTCTCTCTCAGGTTTCTCTGCTGCTGCTTTGATAAGCGTGGTGAATGGCGTGCCGTCATCGGCGCAGACTAACTCTTGAATCAATAGGCGAGTGCAGACACTCAGCAGTCTATTTCTCACAGAGATGGTGGAGAATCGCAGTGTCGAGGGATGAAAAGCGAGCAGGAGGAGAGACGGGGAGAGGTGGCAGGGATGATGGAGGGGACTCCAAACGTCGGAGAAGTTTGCATCTTTTTCTTGAGATGCGTCTCGCTCACTGTCGGTGTTAATCATCAATTTACTCAAGCACGATCATAAAACGTACTCCAAATAAAAAAAAAAGTGACTGAAACCATCCATCCATCCATCCATCCCTTCATCCATCTTCTACCGCTTGTCTGAGAAGTAGGGACAGCAATGTCATCAGCGAAGACCAATGGCGCCTGTCCCCGGCCACTTCCACCAGCTCCAGATGGGCATGCCTGAAACACCTCCATGGCGTCCAGGAGCCATCCTCACCAGATACCCGAACCACCTCATCTGGCTCCTCTCGATGCGAAGGAGCAGCGGCTCTACTCCGAGCTTCTCCCAGATGTCTGAGCTCTGAACTCTATCCCTAAGACTGAGCTCAGACACGCTGCAGAGAGAGCTCATTTCAGCCTCTTGTTTTTTCAGTAACTACTCACAGCTCGTGACCACAGGTGAAGGTTGGATCGTAGATCGTCCGGTAAATATAGAGCCATGCCTTCTGGCTCAACTCTCTCTTCACCACACTTGACCGGTATAGCGTCTGCATCACTGCTGACGCTATCCCCTCACTCATGAAAAGACCTCAGGATCCTTAAACTCCTCCACTTGGGGCAAAGACTCTCCCCCGGACAGAGCAGTCCACCCTTTCCCAGCTGAGAACCATGGCCTCAGACTCGGAGGTGCAGATCTTCATCCCGGCTGCTTCACAATCAGCTGTGAAACCACCCCAGCATGAGCTGGAGGTCAGTGTTTGATGAAGCCAATAGGACCACATCATCTGTAAAAAGCAGAGCTGGGATCCTAAGACTCCTGAACCTGACTCCCTCCACCACTTGGCTGCGCCTTGAAATCCTGTCCATAAAAGCAATAATCAGGATCGGGGACAAAGGGCAGCCCTGGTGGAGTCCAACCCTGACTAGGAATGAGTTTGATGTATGAACAGCCCATAACAATGGACCGTCGACTCCATATTCCCAGAGCATCCCCACACAAGATACTGAAATGATCTGCACCTCTTGACCAACATTGACCAAACTAAGGGAAACAGACACAAAGCAAACACATAAAGCCCTCTTAGCCCTCTGAAACACTGCACTCCCAGCATCTTGCCCAGTCCCAGTACCTTGCCCAGTCCCAGTACCTTCAGGCTCTAAAAGTAGTCTGGGAGGTTGAACCTTCAGTTATCAGGTTCCTCTCTCAGTGGTGAACCTCCCCAAATGCTCTTGTGGTGAAATTTGAGCAGATCTCTACATCCAGATTCCACAGTGCACAAGTAGCCCTTTAGTGTTGAATGGTTTGTCTTCAGTGATATAAAGTTTTGGGAAACTTTTTGAAGGTTAAGTGACCGTAAAGAGTTAAAAGAAAAGAAGTACTCACGTCA